>OU383775.1:11584380-12784380 GCA_910950805.1 Acrocephalus scirpaceus scirpaceus | reverse complement strand
CAGATTAATAAACTGCTACACCATCAAGCCCATGAATTACATCCCTGGGGAGGAAGTCATTATGAACCCATGAGAGGCTTCAGATGATATGAAAACCAACAATAATTTGCAGAGAACAGGAAAGAACACATTCCCATCTCAGCCTCTTTGGGACCCAAGCATCCCACTTAAAAACCAGGTTGCAACACTTTTACTGTAAAGGCCAACAGGTTTTTTGTCTTCCTTTTTTTTATATATACAATTTAAAATGTTAAACATTATTAGATATCTTTCTGGTGTATTGTACTAAAGTAAGAACTCCATTTCATTAAATTAGAGTCAACCTCAAGAGCTTTAAAGGAATTCCAGAAGAAATGGAGTAATAGGGTTAGAAATCAAGTATAATTGTTCATGGGACAAGAAGTATTTCCTCCTTTCTAAAAATTAGATTTTTAATGAAACTTCTCTGTTTTGTTATAAAATTATTCCACCACTTTCCTCCAAAGAGAAACATCAAATCTGTCACCTTGTTCTAGCTCTTTGTCTGAGCATTCAAAGCAGCTAACAGGTATGAATATGCAAGTCTTGAATTAAGTACACTTTTTAAAAGATCAGTCCACAACACCTCAACCACTTTCCTCACTGTCTTTACACAAGTGCCTAATTCAGTATTTTAATACTGTTAACATAACTATCAATGATGTAAACCCAAGAAAGGAGGAGAAAAGGATAAGAGCTACTGCACAGGAAATTAACAGATTTATGACAACAGCAACAATTGTGAATTTATAGGTACCAAGTAAGAGAAAAGCCCTTAAAGCAATCTGTCATACATATCCCAACAGGTAGACTGAGGTAGGAGAGAGAGATTTACTGAGTGTTTTCTTACACTTGATAGAAAATAATATTTATTGTAAGAACAATACAAGACGTACTGTGCTGTAACTATTTATTTCCTTGTTTAAACTTGGACATTATGAATGTTATGCCTGCAATTTAACAAGCTGTGCTTGTTACTTAAAACAGCATTTCTTACAGACCCCTCATTTTCAGAAGTATTGACAAAAAGGAAAAATCTGAAGCAGGGGAGATAAAAAGATTGACCCTCCAAGGAAAGACAGATCTGCCAAAATAGAATTACCTTCTCTGAGAAAGAATATCAGCACAAAACACTTGGATAGACATAATTAGCTTTTCAAAGGTGGGTCTGACAAGGCAGTATAATGGTCCAATTGTTAGGGTCCCAAACTAGGACTTGAGGCAGCTGGTTTCAGCTACATCAGCCATGATGGGTAAATATGAATATTGCAGAAATAACCCATCAGGATAGGGTTGCCTCAGAAGCAGACTTCTAAGAGAAGCTACAGGAGTTCAACCAACTATCAACAATTTTCAGACTAGTCCCAGTGCTATTACAGCTAATTCAAGGAAAGACTAACCAGGAGAACACTTGGGAAAGCTCAGGCTCTTCCCCATTGCCTCCAAGAATTTTTTTTTTACTTTTAAAAGCAGAAAAAAAAAATAGAGAGAGAGAAAACCTTGAAAACACAGAATGCAAGTGAAACAGTGACATCTATCTGATTTTGTGTAGGACCTACAAGTGCTCTCACCAAGACATCCCTTTGCATTTACATGTTTGTGATCCCAGGGGTCATGAGGATACCTAGGTGGCCACAATGGTGTCTGTGTCAGTGCTCATCAACAAATGTAAGACTGAAAAGGGAAGATCACCCTGGAACTCTGGAGAACTCTGGAGTTCTTCCTAGTCGTGCTCTGAAAGTATACCAACCAGAAAGAAATAAAACATACAAGATACAGTGCACTCTCTTTAAACAATCTCTGCCTTTCATATCTGGGGAAGAAAGAAGCAGAGTGTTTTCTTGCTTACATAAGGCAAAAAAAAGCAAAATGAAAACAGAGATCCAGCACTGAATGGCAGAGGTCTCTTGAAAGATTATTCTTTTCAGCATTATTTGCATAGTGATTTGACATTATGCCATCAGAATATCTTACCTAATTACTGGATTTCACACCCTGGATTTCTTGCCCCACTCTCCCTGTTTTCTTTTATTTTTGCAGGTACCAGTCTGTGTTTAACATCATTTCAAACCATTTACAGTGCCATGTATCAATTCTGCAGCATCATACAGGAGCAAAAACAGCCTGAAAGCAAACCTGGTAGCAGCCACCGCGTGCACTGCTGTAGAATAAAAGGAGGAATGGCATCTCAGAGCAGCACTGGTCTCTGCAGGATAGACTGCCTCTTATCCCCTGCCAGACAACAGGTATTTATTTAATATTCTATTAAAAGCATTTTTTAATAGAAGCAGGAGCTGTGAAACCCTTAGGAGAACATAGCATAAGGCCTGAGATTCAAGAAGAAAGAGAAATCTGGGAAGGAGACTATATTAGAATTTTAAAAATTCTATTTGTCTTTTAGGAGCGCTTACTGTATACATCAAACTGACCTAATGGTGTTAAATAATGCGAGTGCTTAAAGGTTTTCTTTGTTAATTAATTTCCTGCAGCAACAAGACTTTCGCCTTGTAATCTTTCTGCTATTTGTGGCAACTCGTGGTGTTACAAAGGTACTTTCTGAAATGCTCTCCCAGGCAAAAATGAGAGTTTTGAGCCTCTGACCTAGGTAAGGACCTTATCTGTCAGGGATCTGAGAAAGTGTGAACTAATTCAGGCAGACAAGAGTTAACAGAAGGATGCTGGGTGATTTAAGGGCAATCTGAATCAACTTGCAATTTGTGAAGTAATAACAGCGCCTGTGAGGCCAGATGAGACAGAAAGTGTAATGCCTTGAGTTTGGGTGGTTGGGACCACAGGGACACAACAGTGCTGAGGAGAGGGAGGTCTTCAGTTCCTTGCTTTTTCATTATATATAAATCTTGTAATTCCTTTTTCTCCTTAAACAGTGTATCTATAATTCAGGTTTCTAAAGCCCAAACTTAAAACCTACAAAATGTACATTTAAACAGTAAAAATAAATTATTTATAGGCTAAGGGTGTGAGGGTGTAAGTCCACAAAGAACCCAAAAATAGTGTTGTCTTGGCATTAATATTCAAACCTGTCATCACTGCTCACTTTATTTTCATTTAACTGAGTGCTGGTACAAGGGTATTTAAACTTCATCATCTTCTTACTAGCCATAAAATTTCCCATTGCTTTTGCAGTCTTCTCTCTTCATCTTGATTTTATCTCACCTCATATTAATTTCTATTCCCTTTAAATATACAGAACCATAAAAATGAAGAAATTAGTGCAATCAGTAGTCCCTGGAGCACACCTTGGCTGCCATGGAAAAGGGGTAGAAGATGTGTCTAAAGGGTTGGAAGAAAATTAACCCTCTTTCATGTGAGGGCAATATCCAGGGAGCAAGAGGCTGCAGCCACTGAAGAGAAAGAAAAATATTCTTTGCAAATTTCTTCTTATTTTGTTGAGAATCAATGATTTATTCAACCTTCCACCGGCAACTGTCCTTCTTGTGCACTTCCAACCAAGCAGAAAGAATAGACCGTAGTCATGTAAGGCAAATGTTAGAGCAACCTCAACATTGGGGTCCATAACAAAATCCCTTTCCTATAATTTTCCTACAGTCTCCTGATAAAGCAGTTGCACAGCTTAGCTTTTCACTGACCCACAGGAAAAAGAGATTAAAGGCCACATAAATAGGTCAAGGCCACCACACTAGGAGGAAAAACCTGTCTAAGCAGTGAAATCACACTTTTTCTCACATCTCCTCAGCTTTGCCCTGCCTGAGGTGTGGACACCAGAATGGCACCAAAGTCTTATTCCCATCACAGATCTGCACAGGAATGCAACCATTCCTTCCATCCTCTCCCACTACCTCTCCAGCTGAGCCAGCACTGCACAGGGTCATGCAAATCACTCTTTTAAACTGTGCATCTGAACAACTTTATGTGATTATTCCCAGTCCTTCCTTCTGCTTCCTAATTCTCTTTTTTGCCCAAAGCACATGTGAAATGGCAGTTTTTACAGCAGATCATAATACTTTTAAGCCAAGGACAATGTACGGAGAAAACATATGAATCTTTTTTATTGGATTAGAGCCATTTCCATGTTTACCATTGGACCTTTCCCCACAAATGATGATTTAACTACAAGCTCTTTGTGATCCAGCTCCAATGTTCTCACTATAGAGCTGTACAAATGGGCCATCCTGCAATTTCCCATTCAGGGTGTTAAAGTAGAATGGATCATTAATTTTCATAAAAGCAAGCCAAGAATCAAACACCCAAAAGGGAAATGCTGAAGTGCATTCTCAGTATTAGGCACATTATCTAAGTACTAGTGAGAATAAAGGCTTAAATGAGCAACACCGGCCACAGTGTCATTACCAATACCTGTGTCCATTAATAACATCTTCATCAAGACTATTTTCTGGTTTTCCCAATTGTAAAGAGATGACAAAATGGCATACATAAATAATAAAATCCCAAAGTAGAACATAGTGTCTTTCAATAGCCATCACGTCAAATTTTTAGAAGTGGTTAATGATTTTTGGATAGCCAGCCCACCTGGCTTTCCAAGTTTTATTTTCAGTGTTTACATATGCACATACAATTATAAGTTTATGCTTTACTAAGGGAGGAAAATGGAAAAGTTAACTGCCATGTGTTAATACATCATAGTCATCTACAATCGTCAATGAACTGTGACCCATCAACAATAAATAGAAAACACAAAATTCTAGAAGAAACCACTAAAGTAAATTTGTCAGCTAGAAAACTTGAAGTTAGGAAATAAGCAGCAACTGCATCTAATAAAACACAAAAAGAATGCATTGCCATAGATGTGGGTTGTGAGATAATACCACTAACTTTTTGCTTCACCCTAGGTTCTTAATATTAAAAGAATTGTTTATGCAGCTACTAAATCAAGCAATCTCATGATTCTGCAGGTTGGAAGAATGAATAAATCTTTGAACAGGCAAAGATTAACACGGTCAGGTTTTAATAATCTATTTTGTTACTGTGTAAAAAAGCCTTACATAAAGGCTGACAGCATCGTGTGGGAGTAGTTCATCTGACCCTTCACATCCAATCAAGGTTCAGAGTGATTTTTTTTTGTCCATTATCAATAGTTCTCAGAACATCTCTAGATAAAACAGGTCCCCAGCAACCCTTCTACTCTCAGATTTCTTCACCTGAAACTGTTTTCCCCTTTTATTTCCACTTTTGCTATTTTATTACATGCCTCCATTTGTCAGAGAAAAATAATTTTTCTTTAGTCTTCCTCCACTGACCTTAGTGCTGTCCTGGTTTAAGGCAGATTTAGGGGAAAGCCTCCTACGGGGCACTCCCTCTCCTTCCCAAACCGGTTTGGGAAAAGACTTCCTCAGAGAGAAGTGGAAAAAACCTGTTTATTAAACAGGCAAAGCACTCCCAGCACAATACCCGATGACAGGAGCTTCGTGCCGCTCTGGAGGGATAACAAACTTAGAGAGAGAAGGTCTCCTCTCGAAGATGGTCACTGTGTTCTGTGGCTCCATTCCTCTGGCGCTGGGAGAAAAGAGTTGCTGCACCGGGCTGGTCTTGGTGGGGTGGGTCCTTGGTGGAGGCCTCCCGGTGCTTCCCCCAGGTCCTCAGTCCAGAGAGATTGCAACAGTTCCTAGGAGAGGGGGGAAAAAAAGGAAAAAAAGAGGAGAAAAACTTCAGCTAGCTACAAGACCTACAGCTAACTAAGCTACAACTAACTAACTGCTGGGAAGAAAAAAAAAAAAAGCAGAGCCTCTCTCTGTCTTGCCATGTGTTGGACTCCCCCGCTTCCAAGGTCACTCTGAGGAGCAGAGTTTTCCTGGGGAAAAAAAACAAACCACTCTTCCCCTCCCCTTTGCACCCAACAGACGACTGGGGATACACACATCATAATGTCACCCTAGGACAGTGCCACACTCCTACCAGTGTTCTCTGTATGGTGAGAACATCATTTCATCATTTCTTGTGCCTTTTCAGACTGGAACTCCAGCAGGATGCTCTTTCTCTCTCTGTGAATAAAACCATATTAGCAGAATTTTTTTACAGACCTGGGCAGCCACATGTCTGACATGAATTCTAAGTTTGACCACAATTGAATGCTTCTTGCAAGCAGAGATGCACCTCTGTGGCAAATAGATTTTGGTACTTTGTAGACTTACATTAACCACAAATATATTCTAGTAGCAATTAATAATGGATTCTTTCCCATTTTTCCTGAAACATGTATTTTCCCACAGTTTTACAAGGTTTTAATCAATAAACCAAAAGATTTTACATTTCTGTGTGGATACTCAGTAATAATATTTAGCTGACAAGATCCCATTAGTGTTCTATTATTTCTCTTTGCAACATGAATATATTTGCAACATTTTTTTCTTTACTTTTAAGTTTTTTTTAATACTTGTCTATCTCAAACAATTTAAACAAAAATCCTAAATAATATTTCAGACCTCTAAGATTTTTTGACAGCTATGTTACCACACACTTATCAACGTGTATTTCTCAGCTAATTAAAGAACTGTATATAACACATCTATTACTGCAATTTTTACACTTTAATGTAGACCGACAAGAAAAAAATATTTTGAACCTACAACCTCAACAAATACCCTGCAAGCTGCCTTAAGGCCAGTGTTTCCATAGCAATTAAGATAGCTACTAAAATTTCTCCCTATGAGCCAGTGTTATATGTTTGATTAACTTACATCCAAAATGTTACCCTCTCTTCTTTGTTACTAAGAAAATGCTAAGAACTTCATTATTTCTTTTTGATTAACAACTTCAGTTGTCAAAGGTGGTAAAAAAATCTTATTTTTTAATAAGTTAAATTTAGACATGTTAATAAGTAAGCTTTTTTCACACTTAGTTCCTCTTTCTTAAAATAATCTGATTTTTTAGGATTCTTGCTCATAACAGCATGCCTAATTCTCTTACTCATCTGAGACATCTGCCATTTAAAAAAGAAAAAAAAAACTTCCCCTAATCAAACCTAAAAAGAAACATATCTGCATATGCAAGATGAAATTAATTTAGACATATGAAGAAAGGTATGGTTTCCCTCCTTAAGCAGTAATAATTTGTGCAGAAAAAAAAATTCCCAGAACTACTAGCATATCATTTTTTCCCAAAATAATTATGGAACTGATTCACTCTTGTATTACTTCAGTCCCAAAATACACTGAAATCAACTGACTTCAAAACTGACATTATGCACCAATGAATCAGTTTCTATACATATATATATTTAAACCAAACTATTTCTAGATATATGACCTTTTAATATTAAACACCCTCCTTAATGTGTGTATTTTTGTTCCTAGATATAAAAACTACCCATGAGTGCTCTAACTAAACCTTAGAGATTCTTTTTGTTTGTATAAGAGAGAAACTGTGAAATACTGAAACATTATATCAAAAAACGAAGAGCTTCACTTTCTCATCTTCCCTCATAAGGTCCTGCAAGTTCTTCTCTGTTCTTGGCTTCACAAAGAGGAATATCCCCCTTTCCCTAAGAATCCCTTCCTTGGGCAAAGATTATGAGGCTTTCAAATTCCATGTTCTCTTTAGTATCTCTTCCATCTCACAAATACAGATTGTTTGACTGAAGGGTGAGAGTGTCTATTTTGAAAAAGGACACAGTTAAAGCATATGTGTGCTAACACAGAAAGGAAGCACATGGGAGTTGACCTTAAGAATACTTGAAATCTTTTGAGGTTTTATGAAAGATATTTGCAAAAGAGTGAGCTGGAATTTCTGCTGAGCTGATTTTTTTGAGTAGGCTTGCCAAGGGTAGCAGTTGCAGTTAGAGTTAGAAATAAAGAATTATATAAGAAAAATAAATTTTTAAAAATCCCCACAGCTGAAAATGTAACTACTTATAGACCACTCACTCAAGGACATGCTTGATTGTACAGATAAATTCACTGTTATATTACAAATTTAGTATCAAATTGAAATTAAAGTTGCACTTTATTTATCCATACATGCATAAGAACATAAAAAGAAAGATCCATTTTCTGAGCTGTGTATGTGCCTGCTTAAGAATGACTTCAGATCCAGCCAGAAAATCTTTCTATTTACTCAGTTTTCATATAAAATGAAACATGGTCTTTAGAAAAAATAAGCAGATCAAAACTTTATTCAAATCACATAACCATTGCTTGATGAAGATTTTTGCCAATGGGCATCTTAAGTTGATACAGATATTGGATGTAAGTGCTACAGAAGACAGGTCAAATCTGTTTTTACAAACACCAAGAGTATGATTGAGACTGAGAGGCTTCCACTCCAGTCTCTGCACCGTGCTGGAAGCTCTCAGTGTGGACATCCTGTGTTTTGTAGTGTGATGCAGGTTAATGCACCACACTAAGAAGATACTACATAGGGCATGGATCAATTTATTCATAGGAACATCCTAGGATCTCTACTTTATATTTCAGACAATCAGAATAAGGGTAAAGTTCAAGAAGGATATGTGATGCATATTAAAAATATACAAGCAAGCATCAAAAGGTATAAAAATCCACAACAGTCAACTTTTAAAATAGTAGATACACGTTTTTTGATATGCACCATGACAGTATGAAATGTCAAATAAAACAGTACCCCAAGGAACATGGCATTGATCAAATCTGAGACTTTAAAAGGAAAGATGTCTCTTGCTGAGCAGACCTTTCTGATTTATAAGGAAACTGAATAATAATTAAAAAAAAAACCTATTAATTCAGTGGAATTGGGGAAACTAAAGAACATCTTCAGCTGCTAAGACAAATCAACAGGAGATCAAATCAATTAATGGCATTCAACAAGAGATTTGCTTTCCATTTTCTGAAGGACTGTTGTGCAGTCCCAGTGCCTGATAAAGAATTTGACAAAGTCGGGGTGTAAAATGTAAACAGCCCAGCCCAATCCAAACCTATTGAATTAGATAAAAGCCTGTACCTAACTTCACAAAATTGAAACTGTACTTTAGCTTTTCCATTCTGAGAAAAAATCCAAAAGTGGCAGAGGCTGCCCTGGGTGCCCAGAGGTTGTCCAGGATTGCACTCTCTATTCTTGGATGCTTTCAAGACTCAACTGCATAAAACCCTATGGAACTTATTCCAATCTTACAGCTGACTTTGCTTTCAGATGGAGGTTGGATTAGAAACTTCCTGAGGTCCCTTTCCTACCTCTGACTTCCATGTGCATATATATATTACCATTAAATGCTCTTTTTTTTAACAGCTGCAGTGTGACAACAACCATAACAATTAGCAGGAGAAACCCTACAAATATTTTCGTGGAGTTTATTTTAAATACTTTATTGTTAGAAAGCTGAAGGATAGAGCCCCTACTAAATTTGCTGAAGAGTTTTTGAGCCTTTGCAGGCCAGACATGCAGAAGTCTCTAGGTTGTTAACTCAGAATACAGTTTTAGGCTTACTGAAACTATGCCACAATAAAACTTCGGTCTTTAAAAGAAGTTAAACTCAATATATTCCAAAATAACTCCAAATTCTGACAATCTTAAATTATTTATAAGGCTACAGTATCCAGTTTATATGAAAATTACTTGCCTAATTAAGGAAAGAAAAACATGCTGTTTTCTGAACTAAGATCTTCAATCTGATCATACATTTAACAACATGAAAAGTCAGCCTTTTAATCAGTGATCTGCAACAGGTCCATCCTCAACTGTGTTTATGGCTCACATGCAATCTGCCACAAGGGATGTTGAACCAGCACCCAATTTTTACAGAGCAAAAACCAGTGGGAGTCTCTCCAGAAAATGTATTACTCAATATATGTTCCGTATATAGGTTCAGAATACAACACCTTGATTTGCAGTGTTATTTCTAAGCCCTTATGGACATAGGAGCATGGAGAATAAGTGCTCTGGGTGTTCACCAATTCCAATAACCAAATTGTTACTACCCCTGTGGGTGACTAGAGGAAGGACGTGACAAATAATTTTCATCAGTTAACATTCATTCAGCTGTCGCATTTGCATTGTTGTTGTTTGATCAGGAGAAAGGGCTTGAAAACACTGAATGCCCTTTTTTACTGTGTTTTGTCTAAAGCTTTCTGGGGGTTTTGGAGTTTGCTTGGGGTTTTGCTTTGCATTATATATCTCATATTTTACATATTACCAGTTCAGTGGGAATAAAAAAATTACCAGTGCAGGACAGACTTCTGACAGCTCAGCAGTTTAAAGAACCCTCCAAACCAGGACACCAACACAGTGACAGAACTGGTCTTTCCTCCAATTTCTCACCTCCATACTTTTGGTTTTATCTTTATTTTTTTAAATTTGTGTAAAGAAGACTGCATTTTCCAACTATTTTCAGGAAATCACTCAGTCTTTGCTGCCCTGGTCCATGCTATCTCTCCACCCATGGCAAATATTCACATCTCAATTTTCTCATTAATTTGAGTACAAATTACTCAAAAGCTATGCTATTGCATGTCTTCTTTTTTTCTATTATTTAATTAAATTCCCAGCCCAAAAAACTTCCTCATGCCTTTTATCTTGAGAGAATACTGGGGATCCTGGAGCCACTTTGCTCATACTCAGAAAGCCTAAATGGTCTACTCAGAGCACCACACTCTCTCCAGAGCTGTCAGAAGCTCATTCCACTGTCACTGGAATTATACTGTAGTACAAAATCCCAGAAAGTAACAGTAAAAAAAAAATAATAAGAGAGAGAGAGAATTACCTCTGAACGAGTGTGGGAAAAGTACAAAGCCAACTGAAGTTTTGGGCTGGATTCAGAAGTCCTATGGATCCGGACCTCTAAAGAGAAACAATTTTCAGCCTTGTACTGCATCCACTCCGTAGGATGCAAAAAAACCACAAGCATGTTTTTAGTGAAAAATGAAACAACGGTTATAACCACCAGCAGAAAACCACGAGAAAAAAACAGCAGCCATAACATGAACTTGGTCTCTCCAGTATAATAGCACTACCAGAAATCCCATGGAGATATAATGATTCCAATCAATTTTTTAAAAAAATACTTCTAAAGTATAGTACACTTTTTTCAGATGACTGGAAGGCTGGATCCAAAAACCACAGGCATTATTTAGCCAGGATTTCCAAGAGAGAGGGAATGAATGCTTTTTTCAAGAGTGGCAAAGTTCGAGCACCAAGAGCCAAGGAAGTGCAAGAGAGCCTTCATCCCCGCCCAAACTGAAACCAACTGAAAAGACTAAGTGCACTAATTATTACCTACATGGAGGGGGGAAAAAAAAATATATATATTGTCACGCTGGACACGGAAGGAGCACACTGGACACGCTCAGCCGCCCAAGGCAAAAAGGGAGAACTTTACAGTTTCTACAATTTATAGACTCTCTAAAATGAGAGTGGATTGGAGGATAACATATCTCCTCCGAATCACATTGGCCAGTTGAACAGTCTGTCAATTTTCTCCTCCTCCAAGAAGGAATGTGAAAAAACATAGTGTTTTGGTAGAAAGTGTGGGAATTCTGACTCCAAGTATGTAAATATTAGAAGGCTTTTGAAAATCAGGGCGACAATATATATTTTCTGGTTTTCCTTTTAGCCCTGAACAATGGCCTTAAGGGGGCTGTCATTTAAACTGGGGTTTTGCTGATGACACAGAACAGTGCTGCCTTTGTTCTGGAAGCCAGAAAAAGATTTTACTCTGAATTCCCCTGACATCCAGGAACCATATTAAATGACACACTGAAACAAGAGCTACTCTGGTTTTATCACTGCTCTGTGTACAGGCATGGATATACACCAGAGCAAATTAAAGTAAACTTGCCTAAGACACTTTGAATTTGAAAATCTTGAAATGACCAACTTCTGAGTCTTTATCAGCCTTACTAATACATTAAAACTACCCTGTTCCCAGAATACTCTCGTGTCATTCGCCAACATTGCATTTGCAGCTTCCTCTCTCCCCTTTTTCTTTCTTTATGTCTGTGATTGCCTTTGTGTTTCTCCACAGCCTGCTCCCCTCCAAGGAGCAAAACATAACAGTTGTGTATTGCCCAGGAAAATGAATCCAGATCCTGACTCCCAGCTGTCATACAAGAGCAACCTCACATCAAGCGAGATATTTCACCTGCAAACGCACCCAAGCAAAAACAGGAAAAATAAGAGCCAGCAATTCAACATAAAAAATCCATATTAAAGGGAAAATTGAAAGCATCCTATGTAGACAGCTCTAACAACACCAAAAATAGTACAGTGGAAGGAAAATTAACGTGGAGAACAAAATTGCTGTGGAATATTCATATTTCTTGACTGGGTTGTTTTATTTTCCTCAGAAGGGTGCCTTCACTCTCTTGCTTTTACACCACCAAGGTTTTTGTACTACAGATTTTGTACTATTTCTTTTCCAACTTATTCTTTTTCCTCATGGCACTGTAAGGTCCCTCCAATCCCACACACCTCACTCAGGCTGCCTCCCAGGACCCACACACCTTTCTAGGCACTGGGACTTTGTTGCTGAAGTGCTCTTTATTGTATATACAAGGTCCTGTTTTACTCTCCTGCTTTCTCAGCAACTACTGAAGGTTAGATATTCTCATAAATGTTTTAAGAAAATCAAAATGTGCTTCCAACAAGTAGAGGATGATGAATAAAGACTTAAGCCTAAAACACTTTTTATTACATATTACTACCATATTGACTTTGGTTCTGTCAAGGAGAAAAAGACAGTCAAGACAGCACATGGATTAAACAATTAGTCTCAGGAAAAAAATCAGTTTTGCCACTTGCTAATGAGCAGATAGTTGAAAAACAAAGACAATTATGAAATTCATAGGTTTTTAAACTTTTTTTTGTGTATGAGATTTAATAAATATAATGTTTAGGGATTTTATCACAGACTTTTCTGGTTCTAGCATTGGAAGAGAGTGGAGGTGGGGCAGGTGTCCTAGGTTACAATGTAAAATTGTGCCCAAGGTTTGTATTCTATCCCCATGAGCCATTGGAACCAAGGTGGGGAAGTGTTTTCCTTATCTTCTGTTAATGAGCCTAACAATGCCTTGCCACGTGACTCATAGATAACTCTCTCTGGGAGTTATCTCTGTTTAATGGACCATCAAGGACCCACTGCATGACTCATAGAATGAGATCATCCCCATTGTGAGATGCTCCACCCAGGGGGAGGAGCCAAGCATTCCCACCTGGATAAATCCAGGGTTTGGGACAGCACAGGCAGCTTTTATCCACTGGACTCCCAGAGGAGACAAGAGCTACCAGATGTTTCTACAGGAATCACTGCTTCGACAAGACCATCTCATCTGGACTGCCACTACCACCCTAACTAACAGGGTGTCAGGTTGTATTCTGACTCTGTCAGTGGGGTTTTTTTGTACTATTACTTTTATTTTAATTTGCTTTCATTTATTTCTTTTCTTTTCCTCTTATTAAATTGTGTTTCTGACTTAGAGTCTTTCACTGGTTTTGCTTTCAAACCAGCACAGCAGGGAATGAAAGAAGCAGTTATTAAGGTATAAGGCACTAGCCCCAATATTTGAATTAAAGTTTTTCTAGACATAAACCTGAAAGCCCTACAGTAAGATTCAGTCTAGAGGAGCTGCAAAATAAAATGCATCTCACAAAAAGATTTTCTATATGTAAAATTAAATTAGACAGGAAGCTTGTTTTCAGAAAATCTGTCAACTGGTGCATCAGCATACTCCCGGAAAAGCTGGCAGCTTGTGGCTTAGACAGGAACACAGCTGGATCAGGAGCTGGCTGGATGGCCAAGCCCAGAGCGTGGTGGTGAATGGTGCTGCATCCAGCTGGCAGCCAGTCACCAGTGGTGCTCCTCAGGGGTCTGTGCTGGGGCCAGCTCTGTTAATATTTTTGTTGATGACATGGATGAGGGTATTGAGTCTTTCATTGGTAAATTTGCAGATGACACTAAGCTGGGAGCATGTGTCAATCTGTTGGAAGGTAAGAGGGCTCTGCAGAGAGACCTGGAACAATTGGATGGATGGGTGGAATCCAGTAGGATGAAGTTTAATAAGTCCAAGTGCCAAATCCTGCATTTTGGCCCCAGTAACCCCCTGCAACGTTACGGGTTGGGCACGGTGTGGCTGGACAGTGCCCAGGCAGAAAGGGACCTGGGGGTACTGGTTGATAACCAACTGAACATGAGCCAGCAGTGTGCCCTGCTGGCCAGGAAGGCCAACAGCATACTGGCCTGTATCAGGAATAGTGTGGCCAGCAGGAGCAGGGAGGTCATTCTTCCCTTGTACATGGCACTGGTGAGGCCAAACCTTGAGTGCTGTGTCCAGTTCAGGGCCCCTCAGTTTAGGAAGGATGTTGAGATGCTTGAATGTGTCCAGAGGAGGGCAACGAGGTTGGTGAGGGGCTTGGAACACAAGCCCTGTGAGGAATGGCTGAGGGAGATGGGGTTGTTTAGCCTGGAGAAAAGGAGACTCAGAGGTGACCTTATCACTCTCTACAACTTCCTGAAGGGTGGTTGTAGTCAGGTGGAGGTCAGTCTCTCTCCAGACACCAACTGACAGAACTAGGGGACACGGTCTTAAGCTGCACCAAGGGAAATATAGGCTGGACATTAGGAAAAAGTCTTTTACTGAAAGGGTAATAGAGTATTGCAATGGTCTACCTGGGGAGGTGGTGGATTCACCATCTCTGGATGTGTTTAAGAAAAGACTAGATGTGGCACTTGGTGTCATGGTTTTGTTGAGTTTAGGGTTGGGTTGGACTTGATGATCATGGAGGTCTCTTCCAACCTAATGATTCTGTGATTCTGCATTGCCCAAAATTGCCTAATTGATTATGTTGATGAGATCTCACACTCATAAAAGTGCAGCAGCTCCAACTCCTCATGAAAAACATGTCAGCTCCCCCAGATCTTGCAGAGGTGGGGCCTGTTTGTTCTGAAAGTCCATTCTATGATTACACAAGCTCAGGAAATATTTGTAAATCCCAAGCTCTCTCCTAAACTGAGAAAGGCAAAAAGTTCTAGTGGGACAGATTTCCCAGCTTACTGGTATCATTTATTAGTCATTATTGTGATCCCTCCAAAACAAGAAGCATCTCTACTACCCTTTTGTTCATATTTTCCTTTTTTTAAAGAATAATTTCTAAAGCATTGTTATCAGAAGTTGTCCTGCATTTGTGGGGCAATTACTGTTAGACTGACTTATGTCTAACAGACTATTATATATACCACATCCTTAAAGCTTTTAGAATCAACAGAGACAAGAGGGGGGAAAAAAGTTCTCAATATATGAATTTTCAGGTTTGTTTGTAGGACCTGTATCTGTAAAAGACTAAAGATGTTGACTATTTAAGTGCCTAAGGGGAATACTAGTAAGCAAAGAAACCCAAAAATATATGTATTAAATACTCAAAATTCCTAATTGCAAGTATAATCCAGTAAATGTCTAGATTAGGTGAATCCTTTTTACTTTCTGAAATGAGCTGAATTTTGAATTTTGTGCGGAGTTATACTTCCTATTTAGTATATATTGCCATAACATCGTATATGGATCAGAGCAATAAATCTGTAGGGTTTATTGATTTAGAAGATTATTTTATCAAAATATTTCTTCCTTTCAATACAACATCCAAGTCTCTGATTAAAAATCTTTCGGAGGGTTCTGGAAAGAGACAGGCAAGGTCTGGGATCTCCTGAGGGCTAAATATTCATAGAAAGTGCCTGCAATAATGCAATTGATTGACATCCAGGAATTATATCTATTTAAGATAAATTATGTTTTAAACCTACGTCAATACAAAGACACTGTGAATATGCAAAATATAAAGAGTTCTCCAGGAACAAGTTAAAGAGCATGTCAGCAATCAGATAAGAGAATTCCTGGGCATTAATGAGACTTTTAGCCAAGTGGAAGGGATAACTCTTAAAATAAAAATTTTCATGGCATGTCAGATGTTTCTACTATCCCATTCTAGAAAGTAAGGTGCAAGAAACCAAATTAGACTTTCTCAGGAGGTTCACACCCCTTCTCTGAGAAGTGGCAACTGATGATGTGTGTAATATTAATTATCTGCAAATATGAAGCTTAAAAGGTTAATTTCAATTCATTATGATTCTAATACTTCAAATACCACATTATTTCCCTATTTGCCACTGGATATTCTTCTGTTTTAAATACTACATGTGGATGCTGAAAGTGAAAGATCAGGCAGCAGCAGCAGAGTCTGTGTGAAATCAGGTCACATAACTTTCTCACAGTGGCCTGAGAAATTGTGAGGAGGAATCAATCCTTGAAGGTGAAAGAACAGTTCGTGAGTGGTGTTTTTTCAACTTGTTGTTTACTTGTAAAAAATGTTCAAGGGGTGTTGTTCGGAGTGTCCAATCATGTCTCTTTTCTCAGAACTGCCTGTAAAAAGGATGGTAAAAAATAAAGATCACTCTCTTTTTGAGAAACCAGAGAGTCTACGTGTCATTGTCATTGCCGTCCCTAATACAATAACAACTACACGCTTCTTCCCCATCTGCCAACGGGCCTTGCAGGTGCTCCAGCAGAGAGCAAAGCCTGCAGGTCACACTATAAAGAACAAAAATCCTCAGTTGATTTCACTGGCACCACTATCTTATCTCAATAATTAATGTCATAATTGCAAGAGTATATGCCTGTAATGCACCTCTGTGGAAGAGACTGCTGTTGTATTCACAGGGTTTTTTTGTTGTTGTTGTTGGCACTTCAAGAATAACCATAACCCCAGATTGGAAAAGAGACACTACAGCTACAATTCATTACCTGCCTCTAATGACACAGGAAAATTTACAGCTCCAAGAATGTGAGGTAAAAGATTAAGGAGTTGCTAGTGTTTGCTATTGCTTAGTATATGAGGGGACATGCAGTGCATGACATGAGTGATAACCAGAGCCAGGTGAAAGTTTGTGTGCTGGTGAGCAAAGATTTCTGTCTTGACTTCAAGAAACCATGCAAAAATAAAACCTAAAAGAATTAACAGTCAAATCTAACAATTCAATTCTTTCCCAATGCTGACCTAAGTCACTAGAGCACAAACATTCAAAATCTCTTGTATTCTAATGAAAGAGAAGTTGTCTTATATTGCTGTGGGGACACATTCTGCCTCCTCCCAGGAAGCTTGACGGTCTCTATTTTGAGAGATCATCAAACTCAAACAGGACAAGTGTGTTTCTGCATCTTTACTCCTCTTTCTTCTGCATGGTAATTAAAACTGGCAGACAGAAATAATGCTCAGGTTGACTTCCTTTTATTCAGTTCAGTTAATGAACTGTGATATTTTGCAAGTACCTGTCACTTTCAGATCAGAGGAAGAAATTTTGCAAAGTATCTTCATTACTCAAGGCTTTGAGAAACAATGATTAAAAATCTTGCATATTTAAGACCCTGTGTCCTGCTAACAAGAAACATGTCTTCTAAGCTTCTAAGTCATCTGGCTAATTTTGAAAAAGCTAGCCTGAGTCCAAAGTCACAATTTTTGGCCATTAAAGGATAGGAAAGCTCATAGGATGTTCTAAGAGCAAGTGCAGGTCTCCCCCATGGTAGGGACATGCACTTCCCAAGCCAACTGGCAAGAAAGAGGCTCAGCATCCAAGCAAATCCTGCTTGGCCCCCATTCAGATCCTCCTTCCATCAGAACTTGAGCAGCTCTGCATGACAACAGGCAGTGCCCCAGCAGGACTGAATAAAGACGAGGCACAAAGCACATTTATAAACTGTGAGTGAATTTACAGTGCAAACACTACAGAAAGGCATTTTTCCTCTCTTAACAGAACTGTGCTGTGTTTACTGAAAATATTCAGAGCAGGCTTCTTCCCCAGCAGACACAGAGGCATAGCTCCACAGGAGTTAATGGAGCTGGACTGATTGACACCAATGGAGAAGCCAGGTCAGGATTTGACTGGTTTAATACTAAATAGATTTCATTCAGACTCTAATTTCAGCACTCTGTACCCTCCCTCAGGCACTCATTTGATATCCTGCACGGCTAATTTGTACTCAACATAAAATATGCATGTTTGCTGTTGGCTCCAGAACTAAAATATTCAGCCTACCCGTGCATGCCAAAGTCAGTTTCCCCTGTACACTTCAGAGTCATAGGAATGTGCTGTAACAGGCATACCTGTGCATTTGGGAATGCACCTGAAAAATCAGAAAAACATTTTCAACTGCTTACTGGGTCTCTAATTGCAAGCCCCAATGTGCTTACTTTCCCATGCAATTGCACAGCAATTAAAAGAACCATTTGCATACCAACAAATTCTGAATTTTAGCACACTCTAATTTCAAGAACTCAAATCCCACAGGAGCAGGGCAAGAAAACTTCTTGCCTAAAGTATGTTTTTTTTCTAAAATGCGCAACAGGGAGTCAAGAAGGGCAAGTTCAAGAACAGAAAGCCTGTGCCTGAAAGGAAAGTGGAAAAAGTGGAAAGGTTGAAAAGCATATGGGAAAAATCTCTGCCAGCTACCCCTCAGAACAGTAGTGGAGGCAGAAAAACACTGCAGTTTCAAACTGCATCATGTTTAACCTGACAATGTCAGAGGTCCAGATACTAATGGGACATGTGGCTCACAGTTAAATTAGGAGCAGCACCAGCAGTCTCATCAGTGCAAAGGAGCACCAGAAAATACTTTTTAATCTATAATTGGAGCTATCACCTGGTTGAGAGTCGATTTAACTCTTTTGATCTTTGCGAAACACTTTGTGCAATCTCACCTCATGATGTGAGGTTTTTTGCTACCAAGAGAAGAAAAATATTGGCCTATAATGAGATATACACTCTCAGATCTTAAGCTGTATAACACAGATATATGTCCTGATATCTTTTATGATAACCAGGCTAGGGAAATTATATCAAATCACTGTTATGGACTTAAAGAGACTTTGCACTGCAAGGTACCAGGCTATCTCAGCAAGTCAACAATGTTAATATTAATATATTCCACTCCATATTCAAGCCATAGCCTACATAATTTTCACTGTTAAGCAGGCTGGCAGAAAGAGCCATCCAGTCTTGTCAGCATGATCTATATTTTTTTAAAAAAACAAATATTCTATGACTAATTTCTCTCTCCTGAAATAGCATGATGATGAAACCTGTGCTTTAATTCCTCTACAGCTATAACTCTGGCTACAGCCTAGAGTTTAAAGTATTCTTTGCTAACAGGCTCTGCTGAGCATAGCTCTTCCACCAGCAAAGATTTCATGTGAAGTGGAATTTTAAGTACCAGAAGTAGATTCGCTTGGCAAATGGAAGTCTTACTAGGCATTGAACAACTGTTCATACACAGCCTGAGACATAAAAATTCAGCAGATGGAACCAATATCTTGACGCTATCACAACCAAATTTTTTTCCAGAGGGAATTCAGTGACAACAAGTAAAGGAAAGGTATCACCCACAAGCTAAAACCAAAAGAAGTAGGTACACTTTAGATTTGTTTCAATAACAGTGCAGGCTAACAAGGCACCACCATTGTGCAAGCAGAGGCCGCTCTGTGTCTGGTCCAGGGTATGGCAGAACAAAGAACATTTCAATTGTTCATTAAAGAGAAAAACCCAACCCTAGACTTTTCGGTTTTGTCTTTAGGTAATATTTCCTACAATACTTTTGGGATTTTTCCTAATGCAGCACAATTTTTTCTTCTCAAAAGCAAAATTTTGCAACACATTTGGTAGACTTTGGTGAAGTAAAGGGCTTCACTAACAAAAAATATACCAAAATCTTTCTGCTTTTGTGAGCCTATATAATTTCTGATGTAGGCCCCAAACTTTTTGGTTCAGTTGAAATAATTAACAGTGACAAAGTTTTATTTGCACATGAAAAATGTGTATGATGAGGCTGATCCACTTCATTCAGCTTCACAGATAAAAAGACCAGGTTGCACATTAGATGTGATTTCTACATAACAATGGAACCACAAAGCCAAAAAAGTCAAACCCTGCTTAAAAGAAAGAAGGTAGGCCAAGGTTTACAAAACAGAATTTGAGTGTAGCCATAGTCAGTTTTAACAGCACTGACATGGAATGAATTTAGAAGGTAAAATGTCTTTTACAGAGATATGTACTACAGTGTAGCAAAATTTCTTAAGAAACAAGGGCATGAGGTATTTTAGGATTAGGTATGAGCTATTCCGAGCTAGGCCTCAGATTTGGGCCTGGTTAGTAGTGGATAAGCCTGTGGTGCAGCAAGAAATTAGATTAAGGTGTGCTTAGTACTAATTATAGTTATAGCAATTTCACGGTGGCAGCCTTAAAGTTGGGATTGTTTACATTCTTTTTTGTCTGAATACAAATTAGAGAGCACCTGTAACTATAAACTATATGAAACTGTATTTAACCCAGCATCTTGAGACAATAAACCAGAATGCATGCATTAGCCATATTGGTCATATCGTGCATTGCTCTGTCCAGTCTCCCATATAAATTCAGACCCCTGGCTTCACTACAGCACAAAAAAAGAAAAATCATCCCAAATGTAATGCTTTCCAGAAAATCAGACATGCCAAAACAACACAGATCTTGCGCCTGAGTGAGGAGTGCACTGCAAAACCCTTAATATGACAGTTACACACATGCTTTTCAATCATGCTACAAAGTCTCAGGCATGTTGCCACAGAATAAGGTGCTCCAAGGACATAAACAGGTTTACCTCTTCATTTCTAGAACTCCTCAATTGTCTGGTCTTACCTATATTTTACTTTCCCTGTGAAAAGTGCATGTTCATTTGTTTCTTAAACTAACTCTCACTTTGATGCCTAAGGAAAACAACATAAACAAGTCAAAGTAACATCTTTGAAAACACCATCCACTAAATTCTGTGCAGTAAAAATAAGGCAGATATTTCGAGGCATGGTCTCAGTATACAGCCTTTTAGGCAAGATTGATTTTCTCTGCAGCTTTCCTTTAAAATAAATAAATAAATGTCCAGCACCATTTCCAGAAGATGAAAAATTCAGGCTGTTTGAGCTGTTGTGGGATGGGAATAATGCACTGCATGGAAAAGAAACCTTCTGCAAGAACTTCCTAACAGCAGCAATGGCTGGTCTATAGTAACATAAGGTATTTGTTTTCCTGTGGACATTATGTGAGCCAGTGATTTTTGCTGCTTTTTAAGTAAGTTCTGGAGAAGATCTCATTCTTGTTTCAAAAATTTATACTCTCTGCCCACAGCTGAAATAAGGTATTTTTCATAAAAATAAAATTTAAAAAAGAACAGACTAATGCTTTGGTTTCTTCACTTGTTAAATTTAGCACTGTTGCCTTTACCGAGAAAACATAATTCATGAACAACCTGATGGCCTTCCTGGTGAAAATGGATGAATTTGGGCACAAGGGGAGAGCAATCCATGTCATGTACCTGAACTTTAGCTCTTTACACTGTCCCCCAAAACAGACACGTATCCAAGCCTGTACCTTACATTGGATGCATAGGCAACTACACAGATTGAAAACTGGTGCAAGGCATCACTGGAACAAGTTCAGTGTGAGGTCAGTGTGGTTGGTGTTTGCAGCACTCACCCCGTGTCTGTGAGGACAGACTGACGTTCCTGGGCTTCAGGTGGAAGAGTTGGGCTTGGTGGAAGAACCACCTCTGAGAATGTTACAAAAAGTGCAGCCAAGCCCTTCACAGCACTGTGAGGGGATGAGAAACAACAGGCAGAGATGGAAACAGGAAAGGATACACCTGGACACAAGGAAAAATTTTATTGCCATGGGGCAGTCAAGCAGGGACAGAGGCTGCCCAGGGAAATGCAGCCTCCATTAGCAGACATTTCTAAGGTCCAAATCACTAATTCTCTGAGTAGTCTGACTTCTCTGACTAGCTGACCTTGCTTTTAGCTGGAATTTGGAGTAAAGAACTCCTGAGGTCCCATTTTACCTGAATGGCTTTGAGTCTTTTCACTTCTGGATATGCTGTTTAAAAATATTTCTGAATATGCTGTGAAGAATGTTCCCTTTTTAATCTTTAAGTTTAGCCATGAAATTGCATAGAGTTTCGCAAATAAGGGGCACAATATTTCAGGTTAAAAGGCTTTGCACAAAGGCAAAACCTTATAGAATAACACTGACCTGTCCTTCTCATCCCAGAGCACAGCCACTTTAAGGTGGCAGAAGTCACTTCAGCTCAACGTGCAACAGGAGTTCAAGAGTCCACAGCAGCACTACACCAGATATCAGGAAGAAGGTGAGGCAAATCAATAAAACCATCAGAAAATCAATCAGTACAATATTATGGCAACTATCAGAAGAGAACTGCCAAGGCTCAAGGTGGGAAATCTCTGTTGTGACAAAGTCAGTCATTAAGGAGTCACACAGCTAAATGTAGAGGAAGAAAGCCCATGCTAAACCCTGGGATCCTCACTGCCTCCCAGCACCTACTAACCAGGCTCACTTTTATTTTGCTCAATCTAGTGGAATCACAGCCTAGGGCATTTCCTTTGTTTGCTTATTTTATTGAACGACCTTTTCATCTCCAACCATTCGTCTTTTCCATGGCTGTTTTCATGCTCAATTAACTTTCCTTTCTCCATCCTTTCTCTCTAGGCAGGCACCATTGCACTCCTTTAGCCATAACCACTCCCAAATCTGTCACCTCCAGCTCTTGCAGAGCTAATGACTGGCAGGGACCCACGGGAAGCTGCAGGTGACATCCCACATCTCCTGTGAGCTGCAGAAACATGCAGCATGTCTGCTGGCAGCAGTGTGAAAGAGCATGCACATCCTCCAGCTGCCAGAGAGCCATCAGAGCAGTTCCATGTTAGTGACTGCTTCCTAGCATAATGTCTGCATTTTTAGTTTCATGACTCGACGAAAATAAAGGTGGAAGAGAGACCAAAATACGGATAAAGCTAAATGGAACTATTTTCAGGAGCTTCATGCATCTAAATTAGGACATGAGAAAAAGGATGGAGAACAGGTGAATGATATTTTATCCTCAAATAGCAATAGAGAACATCACTGCAACTTCTAGCGAAAAGTAATGAACTGCATAACGTGTTTCTATCCTCTATACATCGTGGGGGGGAAATCAACACAAATCTGTTGCAGACACAGGAACATACATCACCTAAAGAATTAACAGTTGTTCTATAAGGAAACTGTATTTTTTTAAAGGCAGAATATCTTTGGGTTTGTTGAGTTTTGGGGGGTTTTCTCCTTTTTAGTGCCTTCTTCCCTCATTTTACAAAAGCTTATTGTTATAAATGACAATTCTCCAATCTTTCAGTAAGGAAATTTATTGGAGAATAGCAATATGAAAATCTGAGAAGATCCACAATCAAAGTCAGTTCTGAACCCAGAATCGGAGCTGGGTGAACCCATGGACACAGCCTCTATCATACCGAGTCCCCACCAGTCTCTCAATGCCAGTTTTTATACAATTCTCTGGGGAAACTGCTAGTTTCCTTTCCTTGCTTCCCTTTGTCTTGTCTTGCTTTTCTTGCATATTCATACAGCTCCTTTTCTTTATTGTTAGTTCATTGATCAGTGTTCTGGGAAAGGGGTACAGTCTTGATTGGATTTTCTTGGGCTGGGCATTGGGATGCAACTCCTTGACGAGCAGATAAGATGCTTATCAGGTATCCATCAGGGTTCCTCCCTGCATTCTTTTGCTAATTCTCTCAAGTTACAGAAAAAGGATGGCATAGCTTCTGCTCACCCAACCGTGAGTTAATTTATACAGTGGGTTAAAATGAAATACAATTTATTACAGTAAAATACAGAGTTATTCTAATAAAAACACTAATCTACAACATATATAACATTTATTATTTAAACTAGGCATTTGGGATCTGTATTGGGGATCAGAGACAGGAAAGCACAGCTTCAGTGAGGCTGAAACTCTTGAAATCCTCTGCCAAGCTGGATGTTACCAAACCTGTCTGTCACAAGGGACAAAATCAGCATAACTGTTTCAGTAAGAAATTGCCTCCATAATCAGTTCCAGCACACATACTAGGATCAATTAAGAAGGAAGGCTAAGAAACTGCTGTGGAAGTAGAGGGAAAGGAAGACAGTCAGGAAAGAGCTACAAAGGACACTTCCTCCCTCCCTGCATAATTTAAGCCTTATATTGATGGCTTATAAATAAGTGAAGGTCTAATTATGTTAGCCTGCAATGAACACTTAAGTACAATTAGCCACAGTTTCAAGCTAGAGGGAACAATTATTTTTATTGCTGCTAATTAACTTACAGAATGCAGTGTAAGATTTTTTTTCTCCAATTCTAACAAAGCAGCCTCAGCCACTTCATTGCTTTCCTCTTTTAATATGGCAGGTTTCAGCCCTGCCTTCTCTGCTGCTCATCACAGTCTCGTTCCACTTATTTTTTTGCTTTCATTAAGTCTTTGGAATTTTCCAGCTGTGTAATTTCTGTCCATATCACAAATACAGCAAAGCATTAAAGTATTTAAGCATTGTCTTAAGGTGTGTAGTCCCACTAACTTCAATGGGTTCCTCAGAGCTCTTTTTTTTCATTTTCACCCTCAGACATGTAAAGGAACAAGAAAAAAAAGCTACCCTTTTTTTTTTTCCTTATCCTCAAATTATTTGTGATCTGCCATCCTCCAGCTCTTCCTTCTGCTGTCTTCTGACAATCAAGAACAGGGACTAGGGAGTTAGGTCCAGCTTCATAGCTTTGACTTGTTGGTAACATTCCAAAACACTCTTCTATATGATCATCCTGCTGGATGCTATTACCTCCTTATTCTTCTTTGTCTTTGGGGTTGAGTAGGACTGTTTTCAATTCTTGGGAAAATTGATATGAATTTGGCTACCACATAATTCCCTACAGCTGTATTATTATAACAGAAAATTATAGCCTTTTACCAAATCCAGCACATTCGGAGTACTCAGAATGCAGGCAGTTCTACTCAGCACATTTCAGCTTGGCAATCCTTTCAAAAAGATAAAATTTGCATTTAAAATTGGCCTTTCCTGATTTGTGGCACAATGATAGGCCACAATGGGGGAAAGCTTGCACTCCTCTTGTATTTCATCAAGATTGGATAAACAGAAAGATTACACTGTCCAGAGAGTATTTGTGAGAAATACTAAAATCCCCTGGAACAGTCATAACTCGGACATAGACTTGGTACTCTTGCAAGGCAAAAGGAGCCCTGGATTTTTAAGAATATATGCCACAGTCTCATATGTTACTCTGCTATTCAATTAATGAAACAACACAACACCGAAAAAGAGAAATTATGTAAACCTTGGTGTCTCAATAATTAGACTCTAATAATTACAGGGTGGAGAGCATTATCTCTCCTTACATTTCCATCTGAAGAACCTAATACAAGCCATTACTGTTGGATATAGACACCAGAGCAAATGGACCACAAGGTCAATCCACTGCAATGATTCCCAGTGTCTCCTCCTAGTCACTACCATGTCCACATCTGCTGCAGCTCCTAGGAGACATCAAGAGTCAGAGAAAATGTTCCTCAGAGAAGGTTCAGTTCTCTCAGTCCAAGAACAACCTACAAGCCTACCTAAGGAGTGTTGCCCTGATTTTTCAAAGCCTTCTGATATTTACATTCTTGGAGTCAGAATTCCCACACTTTCTACCAAAACACTATGTGTTTTTCACATTCCTTCTTGGAGGAGGAGAAAATTGACAGACTGTTCACCTGGCCAGTGTGATTTAGAGGAGGTATATTATCCTCCAATCCACTCTCACTTTAGAGAGTCTATAAATTGTAGAAACTGTAAATAAAGTTCTCCTTTTTGCCTTGGGCGACTGAGCGTGTCCAGCGTGCTCCTTCCATGTCTCAGCGTGACAATTGGCGACCCCTCGTGGAATGGCGTTTGGTGCTCATCGGAGTGTGAGGCACGTTGGGTGAGACGTGATTCTTAACCCCTCCTCCTCCCTGCTTGTGTAGTGGCCGCTTGGCACTTTGCCTGCAGCTTTTGGGAAGATGCCAACCCTTGTGTCTTTTGGGGAGGACTCACTGGTCCTCGATATCTGGAGAGATTTGCTGGAAAGGAGACAGGTTTCTGTCTCTAAGGGTGGCTTTGAGGAGCTCTTCTGATGGGCGAGTGGCCAAGGTTTTTTTTCAGATCTCAAGGAGGCTTTCTCCAAGGAGGTGTGGTCCCTGCTTGGTGAACACCTCTTTGAGACCCTCTCCATTGACTGTGACGTCGAGATCGCACAGCTTCTGATGCACTGGAAGAGAGTTGACGGTTTTTTCCACTGGACTGACAGCTCCCAAGGTTCTGTTAGAGATCTCGGCTCCCGGCCAGGTTCTCCCGTCCCGGAGGACCGAAGGGGTGAGGGGGAAGCCGAGGTCCTTCCAGAGGCGGGGGGGGATTTCGAACCGCAGCAGAAGGCAGAGCCCTCCTCTCCCCCCCGCGGCACTGTGAAGGGAGACGTTTCTGTCTCAGAGCGCGGCCCTCGGGCGCCCGGCCAGGGCGTGGGCGGCGCCCCGCAGCCTGCTGGAGGCCCCGTGGGGCTGGCAAAGCCGGCCCTGCCCCTCCCCGCTCCGCAGAAACAGCAGAGCGGCCTCCCGGCGTTCGGGGATGGGGAGGAGTCCCAGGATCGGTCTCTGCCTCTCATTGGGCAGGACTCTGTAACAACGCTCTGCCCAAATTGTGGTGTTTGTACGACCCATCCCCTGGGGGCGGGAAGAGCAGGGCCTCCACCAACCCCCCCGCCTCCGTGCAGCCCGAGGGGCGTGCCTGGGCAGTGGAGGCAGGCGGGGATGGGGTGCTGACCAGCCTGTCAGGCCCCGCCCTGCACCTAGCAGGGGGGGAATCGCCTGCGATGGGTCTCTGAGCTGCAAAAGGGGTCCTCTTAGGGGCGGTTCCAGACCCCCCCTTCCCCGCGCTGCCCCCCCCCGGGTGCGACGGGGAGTGGTGTTCTCGGTGCGGGGACAGCCTTGGGCTCGGGCGCAGCTGCCCGCGCCGCCCCCGCCGCTGCCCCCGGTCACGGCGCGGGGCAGTGACCTGGCTCAGCGAGCCGCGCCCCTCTGTGCGCCCCGTTCCCCCCCCGCGCTGCGGGGGGCGGTGCCCGCGGCTGCGCCAGTCCCATCTGCGCCGGCATCAGCGGCGGCTGCTGCGGGGACCCCTGCCCGTGATGTGGCCGGAGCTGCTGGTTCCTCCGTGGGCGTGGGTTCGGCTGGGACCGGCCTGGGCCCGGCGCTCCCCTTCTCTGCGGGTGCGGGCGACGCGATGTCAGGTGGTGTCGAGCTGTCCCCCAGTCAGGCACCTGACCCTGAGCCTGTGGGGTCCACGGGATGGGATTTAACAGGTGCTGCCACCTCATCGGGGGGCGTCCAGGCTTTCCCTGTGCTTAGGGGTGTCACCCACAATACTTATCAACCCCTATCCTGGAAGGCTACAATGGAGCTCCGTGATCAGGCTAGCAAATATGGTCTGGGGTCTGACCAGGTCATGCAGATGCTTCGTGTACTTGCTGCTGACTTGTTGACACCTTATGATATCCGAAGCATAGCTCGTGTTCTTTTTCAGCCTGTGGAATACGAGATCTTCGAGTCCATATAGACTGATTTAGCAGTCAGGGCCGTGCAGTGGAACACCATGCGGGGTCCACAGGACCCCAGACGTGTGGTCAGCACGGATGTGCTGCTGGACACAGGCAATTATGCTGGCCCTAATGGACAAGCTGGCCGTGATCCCCTGGTGCTTGAGCAGTGCCAGGACACAGGCATGGCAGCTGTCATACAAACCATTGAAATGGCGGCTCTGAAGGGGTCCTTTGTGGCAGCTGTCCAGGGGGCTGACGAGCCCTTCTTGCAGTTTGCAGGCAGGCTGACTGCTGCAGTGGAGAAACAAGTGGCAGATCCTGACACAAGGAGACATATACTCAAACACCTTGCGAGGCACAACTGCAACGCTGCCTGCAAAGCAATCATAGAGGCGCTTCCTGGGGATCCTTCTGTCCCCCAGATGACACAGGCCTGTGCGAGGTTGTGCACCTCAGGTCGTAAGTGGGCTGCTATGGCCACTGCCATGCAGCCTGCTATGACCACTGTCATGCAGCCTGCTCTGGCCCCTGCTGTGCAGCCAGTCTGGGCAGTGCCCCAGGGCAGGCAGCAGCAGAAAAGGTTTGTGCAGGCCAGCGAGAAACAGGGGAAGAAGCGAAAGAAGTCCGCGATTCCCTTGTGTTTCTGTGGTCGCTGTGGCAGACCAAATCATCTGTCAAATGCGTGCAAGGCCACTGTTCACGTTAACGGTCAGGCCTTGCTGGGCTCGGGAAACGGGAAGCGAAGCGCGAAGGGGAGACGCACGCGGACAAAAATCTCTCTCCAAGCCCCAGAGCTGATGGAGGTCTACTCGGTCAACTCGCAGCCAGCACCCACGGCTCAGCAGGTGTTGATGTCTGCACAGCAGACACGATTGTGTTAGAGACCAGCGACGTGCACAAGGTCCCATTGGATGCCTTTGGCCCCTTGGGTGATGGTATGAGTGCTCTCCTTATGGGGAGGTCTAGTACCATCCTTCAGGGTCTCATTGTGCACATGGGACTCATTGATGCGGATTTCACGGGACAAATTTGTGCCATGCTATCCACATCAAAACCCCCGTCACTATCCCAAAAGGGACACGGCTTGCTCAACTTGCGCCTTTTAGATCCTCTGTTTGCAGGGCAGTTGACCGGTCGCGAGGAGACGGCAGCTTTGGGTCCACTGGGATGCCTCAAGTGCACTGGACCACTGTCCTGTCCGACGACCGTCCCACAATGCCGTGTACCCTGTCCATCCCGGGCGCGACACCTCCAGAAATTTGCCTCCGCAGACTGATTGACTCCGGTGCTGACATCACGATCCTCTCGCTCGCTGCCTGGCCCCCTGAGTGGCCCTTGAGTCCAGTGCAGACGTCTGTTGCGGGACTGAGAGGAACGAAGCAGTGCTACGTGAGCCAGCAGCCCGTGGTCGTCACAAACTCAGAGGGACAATCAGCTGTGGTCCGGCCTCATGTTACTTCGACTGAGGCTAACCTCTGGGGGAGGGATGTTCTGGCCGCATGGGGGGTGCGCATTGGGACGGATTTTTAATGGGGGCCACTGTGACGAAGGACGCAGACTGTCCTACGCTTCCTTTACGGTGGCTGGTGGACAAACCTGTCTGGGAGAATCAGTGGCCCCTCCCTAAAGAAAAGCTCGTTGCCCTTCGAAATCTAGTGCAGGAGCAGTTGGACCAGGGTCATCTGGAGCCTTCTACCAGTCCCTGGAACACTCCTGTCTTCCGCATTAGAAAAAAGTCTGGGAAATGGAGGTTGTTACAAGACCTCCGGAAAGTGAATGCCGTGATGGAAAGCATGGGAACATTGCAGGCGGGCAAGCCGTCGCCTACCATGCTTCCAGCGGATTGGCCGATCCTCATCGTGGATCTGAAGGATTGTTTCTTTACGATTCCTTTACATCTCGATGACAGACAAAAATTTGCCTTCACGGTGCCAGCAATTAACAATGCTGAGCCCGCACAGAGGTATCAATGGACGGTTTTGCCCCAAGGGATGCGGAATTCTCCCGCCATATGCCAATGGTATGTGGCCCGTGCCTTGTCTGGAGTTCGCAGGCAGTTTCCCAACGCCCATGTATATCACTACATGGACGACATTCTGGTGGCTGCACCCACCCAGGATGAACTGCTGAGGATACAGCCTCAATTGATTGATGCTTTGCACGCTCATGGGCTGCAAGTGGCTCCAGAAAAGGTTCAACAACAGCCTCCTTGGAAGTATTTGGGGGTCAAGATTCTGGAACGGACAATCCGTCACCAGGAGGTGCAATTTGTGCGTTCGGTGAAAACACTGAACGACGCCCAGAAATTGGTAGGCGTCATCATGTGGTTGCGTCCGTATTTGGGACTAACCGATGCACAACTGTCTCCTTTGTATGATTTGTTAAAGGGAGACACCGATTTGAAGTCACCTCGTGAATTGACCCCTGAGGCACATAAGGCCCTGGAGGAGGTTCAGCAAGCTGTTTCCACTTGCCAAGTGTACCGCATTGACCCCTCCGTTGATATCACTGTATTCATCACTGCTCCGGATTTACATCCTACAGGTATCATAGGCCAATGGAATGACAAATGGTCAGATTCCTTGCACATCTTGGAATGGGTCTTCCTGCCCCACCAGCCGCAGAAGACGGTAACTCCGTTAGCTGAGCTGGTCGCTCAATTGATAATCAAATGCCGGCAACGGTGTTTGCAATTGATGGGAGCAGACCCCGCAAAGATCGTGATCCCAATTGATTGGGAAAATTTTGACTGGAGCCTTGCAAACAGTGTTACTATGCAGTGTGCTCTGGAAAATTTCACAGGGCAGGTTGTGTATCATCTGCCCAGCCACAAGCTACTGCATGTGGAGAAAAATACACAGATTTCTTTGCGGCCCAAATGTAGCCAGGAACCGGTGCAAGGACCCACTGTCTTCACGGACGGTTCGGGAAAGACAGGAAAGGCCATTGTTACCTGGAAGGATGGAGCAGAGTGGCAGGTTGTGGAAGGTCATGAGGATGGTTCAGCCCAATTGGTTGAGCTAAAGGCTGCGGTCATGGCATTCGAGAAGTTTTCCCAGGAGCCTTTCAACTTGGTCACGGATTCCGCCTATGTGGCTGACATCACACAGAGACTGGGTTATTCAGTTCTGAAGGAGGTCAGTAATCCTGCCTTGTTTCAGTTACTGAAGACCCTGTGGTGTGCCATCCAGGCCCGGGTTCACCCATATTATGTTCTGCATACAAGGAGCCACACTAATTTGCCAGGGTTTGTAGCGGAAGGTAACGTGAGGGCTGACAAGTTGGCTAACCCAGCGTGAGTAGCACCTCAGCCAGATGTACTCGCGCAGGCCAAGGCATCGCATGAGTTCTTCCACCAGAACGCGCACACGTTGCAAAAGCAATTTCAGCTGACAGCGACTGAGGCTCACAACATTGTTGAGTCATGTGACGACTGTCATGCCCTTGGTGCACCTTTGCCGGCAGGGGTAAACCCCAGAGGCCTTAGGGCCTTGGAGCTTTGGCAGACCGATATCACCCAGGTTGCCGAGTTTGGCTGGCTCAAGTATGTGCATGTCACGGTGGACACGTTCTCCTCTGCAATGTGGGCTTCTGCTCACACTGGAGAAAAGATCTGTGATGTCATTGCCCATTGGAGGCAGGCCTTTTCCATTCTTGGTATACCTTCTGCTGTGAAAACCAACAATGGTCCTGCTTACGCATCACGGGAGGTGAGGCAGTTCCTGCAATTGTGGGGTGTTTCACACAAGTTTGGTATCCCACATTCTCCGACTGGTCAAGCTATTGTAGAACGCGCTCATGGTACTCTGAAGCGGGTTCTACAAAAACAAAAACAGGGAATGCAGGGTGAAACCCCGCACAGTCGGTTGGCAAAGGCCTTGTACACCATCAATCATCTTACAGTGCCACAGAACTCAAATAACACTGTCATCTTGAATCACCATCTTTCGTTGCAGGGTTCGGATGAGACACATCAGCCTCGAGCAAAGGTGCGAGTGAAAAATCTAGTCACCAAACAGTGGGAAGGTCCCTACGACCTTGTCATTTTGGGGCGCGGGTATGCGTGCGTGTCCACAGATACTGGGACACGCTGGGTACCCTCGAACTGTGTCCGTCCTGACCTGCGACCTCAGAGACAGAACCCGGCCAACAGGCAAGATGGAAACCATGACCAAACTGAAAGCCATCAAGCGGATGAACCGTTGAGTGATGACTCTGATGCAGACGATGCAAGTGATCACCCTGATGGTTCCTCCATGACTGAACCCTGAAACATTGTTCATTTTTTCTCCTTTTTAACATTGTTCATTTTCTTTTTTCGTTTTTCTTTTTTAATGGAAAAAGGGTGAGATGTCACCCTGATTTCTCAAAGCCTTCTGATATTTACATTCTTGGAGTCAGAATTCCCACACTTTTCTCAAAACACTATGTGTTTTTCACATTCCTTCTTGGAGGAGGAGAAAATTGACAGACTGTTCACCTGGCCAGTGTGATTTAGAGGAGGTATATTATCCTCCAATCCACTCTCACTTTAGAGAGTCTATAAATTGTAGAAACTGTAAATAAAGTTCTCCTTTTTGCCTTGGGCGACTGAGCGTGTCCAGCGTGCTCCTTCCGTGTCTCAGCGTGACAAAGGAGTGCATTTATTTTTAGAGAGTAGGACCCACCACTTTACAGTCATCCATATTTCACAACAGACAAAAAGCCCTCCTTTAAAAACCAGCTCTATGATTCTTCCCACAGATTAAATGTCACATTATGTGATAAACCCAGAATAAGATAACATGATGTAGCTTAATGTAAAACACAAATTTCATATTTTGAGTTTCTTTCCTGCTGCATCTCCTGCCTTGGCTTACACTTGTTTGGAGTGGGTTTTTTCAAACAAGTTTCCCCACACTACTGATAGTAATGAATAAAAAAGCTTCAAAGGTCCTGAGAGAGGGTATTTGACATCCTCCATGGCAATATGCAGGCACACTGAAATAGCTCACAGCACTCAGGCTGTTACCAGGTGGGATGTTTTAACATGACAGACATACAGCAGCTCATCTTCTCTTAAAGTAGGGAAGGGAGAAAAGAAATACCATGTTCTATGAGCACTTTGTGACATGTCTGATTTATGTAAGACACAAGTTAATGAGAAAAAGAATATGCAGATTCCCTTCATGGAGTCCCAAGCAGCTGCTGTGTCATATGTATGTGATATGTCCCTCTTCTTATAGTGCTTTAAAGAAACAAACAAATGGGGGGCGGGGGGGGGGGGCAAAAAAAAAAAAACCAAAACCACAGAACTATTTCAAGGAAAGAGGACTTTTCTGAATTTTTTTTTCCATGGATAATTCAGAAACCAGAATCTGCATATTAAGGTCGCCAAATAAATCAGCCAAATGAAAAAATTAAATTATAAGCCATGTTATTGCAGTCCTGAAGTGCAATGCAGCACTCCTTGCCCTCAAAGCATTAACATTTTCATTGCACTAACACCAACATGCACAAAACAACACAAAGGAGAAAGACACTTTTAACTCTGGCTGTCTGCCTGAGTGTTACTGTGCTGAAATACAACTCACAAAACCATGTATTCACCAGTCTCATCCTGAAGGGAGGAAAAGTCTTTCCCATTTTGCCACTTCATGCTGCTGAGGAAAGTCCAACTTTATCCCAGCAATTCCTGGGATAAAGTAATTCTGGACAGGTGCTGTGGTACTTCTACATAGGTACTTCATCCTGCAAGGTGCAAGGAATTTCCCCAGGATCTGGGACAAGTTGCTCCTGACTTCAGCAGTCACAAGATGCAGTTGTTTTGGATTATTGGTATGGCTTGACCGCGTACACCTTCAAAAGGCTTTTGAAAGTCTTCTTCTGAAATCATTAGAAGTTCCTTCTCATGCTCAGTGAGTCTGAGGCTGGGATTTAGGCACTGTGAAATTTGAGCACCGTATTTTCACAGAGGACATGGTCTGCTGTTGAACAAACGCTCCATTTTGGCATTCCCATGCTGTGTCTTTAGACCCTCATTCCTTTTAATTAGGTTGTAAGACCCAGCTGAAAGCTGAGCTCTAAATGAATCACACTTTCCAGGGTAAATCAGAGTTGAAAGATTCCCACTAGGAAGGCTGGAAGTTGAGTACCGGTAATGGGAATGGCTGTAACCCAAGTTCTCCCAGATAATTTTGAGCCTTACTCAGATTTTAAGCTCTCCTATTTCCCACCAGCTTTTGCAGGTAATTATAAGGCCTTGTTATAGCCAAACATTTTTTTACACTGCTAACCCATAAAACACTAAAAAGGAGGAATAAAATATTGGAATTTTTTAAGTGTTTAACACAAAAACCTAGTATATAGTTGATTTACCAATGTCCTTCTATGTTCCCCTGAAAACACATGACTGAATTTTAACCAAAAAACCCAAAATTTTTAGTCTTTATTAAGGAAATGTCCCTTGCCCTTCACAACAGGATGAGTAAAACTCATCCACCTCCTCAGGATCTTACAGATCTCTTGGATACAAAGACCTTTTAACTTGCCAGGGCAGTGAAAAATCTTAACCTTTTTCCTAGCAAATGGCCTAAACAATTCTATTCTGTAAGTTATGAAAGCCTAACAGTCTCTCCTGATTTCATCTGGTCACAGCTTTAAAGTGTCCAAAATAAGTTAATAAATAAGACTTTTCTGATTCCCACACGCAAAAGAGAAGACAATAAGAGCAATGTTTAAGTATGTGTCAATGTGCACCTAATTATTTTTGAAACAACTGATGTTTTCTTGATGAGAATTTCTGGCTGTGCCCTTTCTCTGAGGAGTTATACAGGACAGCAAAAGGAATCCAAATCTTTTCACTCTGGGATAATCATGCCATAATAACAGTGGAAAAGGATTGGTTAAAACTAAGGGAAGGTAACTCACTTTAGAGTGTCCATGTCTTCAAATTGCCTTAAACCAAGACCCAGAACAATTCCTCAGGCTTACCTCCTTCAGATGCATTTTCTGCTACACAGGAAGACAGAACACATCTCACACAACCAAATTTTATTGGCCTTTCACATTCTCCAAGGTCAGCAAAGCCTTCTCCAAGACTTAAGACAAAATCATATAGCTCAGTTAAGGAAAAAAAGAAATTCAAGATACTGAAAATGTCCATTTCCATTTATCTATTGATAAACACAGTAATATTAAAGAGGCACAGCATACAGATACTTTGTTTCAGCCATTATTAGATCTGGAATTTACAGTGGTTATTTTGTTTCCAAGGACTAGTGATTGGGCTACCGGCCAAGTTGTCAGACTTCCAGTTTCATTTGCACCTTACTGGAATGGTGCTTTTTAGAGGCCAAAAAGCTAAATTTACTACTAAAACGACAGAGCCCTGCTAAATTACAACAGCAAGGAATGCAGCACAAATCCTCAATGAATTGGATTTGACTTGAGTCACAGAGCTGACAGTCTCTGTCTCTCAAGTCACCTTTCAGCAGATAAGCAAGCAGGCAATGACAGAGCCCAGCAGCATCCCAGCACCAAAAGGGAAAGGAGGCTTTGACAACCTGCCAGACCAACCTTAGGAACAAGAAATTCAGCTCAGCCTCGTGTGCTTGGCATCAAGGATTTCTTGTTACTCAGTAAATCAGAAACAGCTGCTCACTCCTGATCATGTCCTCTGCCCTTGCATGACCAGCAGCTGGTTATCTCCTCCTTATCTCAGGAGCAGGCAAACTCATCCTGCATCTTACAAAGTGATCTTAAATCCTACTGAATGAAGCATTAAATCTTATTTATCCTTACTGTGTAACTGTCAGAAGGTTTCACCCCCGTGATAGTCAGCCAGGACTATCTTTCTTGATAAGTAAGTCCCGAGAAAACTTTTCAAACTATGATCATTGCAATTGTTATTAGCTAAGAGTTAGTTAATTGTTGCAAATTGCAGCCAAAGTTAGTCAGTACTGATACACTGCACTTGAATCCAGTTGGCCAAGACTGGCTTCCCAGACAAGACTCCAGGCTCTTTGGGATGGATCTACCTACCCTGGAGAGAAAAGCACTGGATCAGCACTTTAGTAGAGCAGCATTGCCCTTAAGACAGCAGAAGGAACCACACTGAACCTTCCAGCTAATGAGTAATTTTCACCTAAATATCGCAGAATTTCCCAAGGCTGTACAGTCTTCTCCACCACTTGCACCAATCCACATCAGTGTTCAGTGCAACAGACACAATTTGCCTGTTTGGGTTTTCAGACTGACCCCTGAATGGATGGGAAGAATGTCACAGCACTAAACTTGGCTTAGGCTGAGGCCATTCCTGCTCAGCTCTTCCACTGCCCATCACATGCAAATGACATACACAGAGTGCACCTGGCCCTGGTGACTGCACAGTCACCACGCAGCACCACACAGGGATTGGAGGCTGTTGCCACTCTTACCATTGCTGAGGTGAATCTTGTGAGTTTGTCCTCCTCTGATTTCAGAAAATGCCAAGGTGTCAGCCCTTCAGACTGCTTGGAATAACTCAGAGGACCCTCTCTGTGGTGGGGTAGGGAACTCTGGCACAAAATTCTCTGTTGGCAGGACTCTGGAGAAAGCAACCTCTGATAGAAAGTGGGTTATGAAGAGCATGAGCATAAAAACTAAACCTCCTTCAAAGCTTCAGAAGAGGCCCTTTGCCTCTCAGCTCTAAAAGGAGAGATTAATTTTCTGATTGAAGAGTGATGTTATGCTTTAGTAGCCAGTGATCTCTGAGCAAAATAAAAACTGATTAGAAATCAAGTGCTGGGGGGACTGGCTTGAAGTTAATGAAGTCAATTTATCATAGATCCTGTTACAAATGAAAATAACAGTGTGTCTCGTGAAAGTCTGGGATAATGATTTCTCTGGCTCCAGTCAGCGCTTCTAGAGCGAACAGCAAGATTAGTGGTCAAGGAAATGAAATGTACACAGTGATTTATATGCAGCCATGGGTAATATCAGTGAAATTAGTGAAATTAGCTCCAGGTATTATTTCTGTTCCTTAGGTAAATTATTTGAAACAAACGTCAGGAAGAGCCTAATTTTTATATTAACTGAAAGAGGCCTGAGTGAGAATGCATTTCCAGAGTTGTAAATTTGGGAGAAAAAAAAAAAAACTTGCAAAGAGAGATTAATATATCATTATAGAAAGGTAAGGAAAAAGGTCTAAAGAACATAACAGTTTTCATCATTAAGGATTTGATAGAGAATTAACTAGATCATTCACTCAATATGTTAAAGTGCCTGAAGGAAACAGTGTAATACTGAAGGAAAAAAAAAAAAAACATTTTATTTATAGAAATTATAAAAACCTAAAGGCCTCTAAGACAAGTGGCTTGCAAGTGCCATAAAAAAACTGGTTCTGCTCTTTTCACTTTAAGGTGGAAGCAGTTGTGAGCAGAGTGTGATCAGTTGATGCAGGGTAGTGGAGACAAACAAGAGTGGGAAGCATCAGCTGAGTTAACTTCTTTCCATTTTCTCATCCCAACATTTTTTTTTTCTTTATCCACATCCAGCCAACTCTCCCAAATAATCATCCCACACAAGTTTTCTTTCTAATGTGTGTAAGAATAAACCCATCTACTCAAACATCAGTAGCATATCTTCAGCTGTGTAGCATATCTTCAGCTGTGCGTACAACTGAATGTCCTGCATCCAGTTGCTGCATTAAGACAGAATTATTATATTTCATGAGAAATGTCCTGAACTTCACATCTCAAAAGTGCTGCTCTGTTAAAGAAAGGAGTGTCCTCCAACTGCTTGAATGTACTTTGAAAAATTATACTCACTAAGAACCAGGAAAGCATACTTAGGGGTTTTGACATTCACAGAGATGCTGAACATGGACTTAGGCCTTGTCTTAACCAGCTCTGAGAAACTCCTTGGTTTCAAGCATCAACCACAGCAAACAGCACAGAATAAAAGTCAAATACTGCATGCAAAGGAGCTGACATCACAGGTGAGGAGAATAATGCAGGTTCTCCGTGCTGTGGGAAAAATCAGCAAGAACTGCATGAACATAACACCTCCTGATTTCACTCTTTATTGTTTCCAACTGGTAACAGGGACTACCAGCAGTGGTGATGGGAAAGCAACACCTTTGGGAGACGAATACAAAATTAAGGGACTGAAGGGGAAGTCAGACTTGCTGCTTATTTTACCCCCGCTCTTGCTGTATCACATGCTGCTTCTTTCTCCCTGACATGACATTACCCACCATAAATCAGGTGGCTGAAAGACCCAGTGAGCATTTTAGGAAAAGGAGCCCAGTATAACCAATGACAGAGGTGCACTCAAACCAGCAGGTGACTCAGAGCTTTCCATTCTTTATAGAAGAGTCCCTTCACAGGAGAGGGCTCTGACATGAAAAAGACTCAGAAAAAGGAGAGGAGATAGTACTTCCACAGTTTATAGTACAGGATAAAAAGCAGGAACCAGCTATTTTTTTTAGAGTTTAAAGGTGGGTTGGAAAAGAAAAGTGTTTTTTTTCCTTTTTTTTTTAAACCATCCAGAAATCAAACTTTACTAAACAAAGCATAAGGACTGCAGTTCAAAGTCATTGCATTTGCTCATCCTCCTGAATCCACCACTGTGGTTGAAGGTTCATGCTGACACTTACATAGCTCCAGCCCAATGCTAATTCTGCTGCAACAGTGTCTGGACCCAGCAATCAATTTTCTACTCTTCATCCTCTCACTACCTGTTCCTCTAGCTTCCCTTTCCTTCCCTGTGGCCCTGGACTGTGCTTTCTGACTGAGGCATCTTTTCTGAGGTCCATCAGAGATCACCTTTTGCCACAGACAACCCATATGAATATTCCTCTCCCATGATCCCTTTGGAAAGAATTACTGATTTTGGTGGATCATCATTTTAAGAATTTTGTGTTATCTAGCTTCTGTCTCTCACAACTGCATCGTTGTATTTGGAAGTATCCCTTTCCATATCCCTCAGCCCTCTCTCCCTCATATCAGCCTTTTTTAAAGGCCCCAAAACACTTCTAGCCCATATCTCATACTAAAATAGCTTCTATGTATCTATAAATACAGACAACCTGCGAAAGAAACCACATTGCGGCAAGTTTATTCCCATTTTGCTGTGGGAAAAATAATCACTCTGGTTCTACTTGCAGCACTGGGGATCTAATTTCCAAGTCAGAAAGACTCCAATTCAGAATGGTAAGAATATGGAATATGCAGGGATTTTGCAGAATTGCAGCTTTGAGCTGCTTCCTGCAGATGGGGCAGAATCACTAATATCCAAAGTCATTTGCTGGAAGTGTGTGGCAACTCAAGCACAGCCCATCTGTAATTATGAAGTTGTTCTGTCAGGGAGAAGAACACTTGATACACACATCACTATCCCCTCTTACAAAAATTACCCCCTACTCATCCATGAATTAAATGAGAGTTTTGCCTCAGCTGACAGTGTCCAGTTCAGATGCCAGGAAGTAACTCCTATCTCTCTATCAGTGAAAGCACATCCTTCAGGTCACACTCTAGCTACTTGTAAAAACAGGCTCTCACTTGTGCAGTGCTTCAGTTGAACCTCAAGAATCAGTGTGTGGCTCTACCATAAGGGAATAAATACCTAATAATTGCTTCTCTTCTCTCTGTCTAGAGCAAAGATTTCAGCTCAGTCATGTGACGGGAAACTGTAGGCAGCAAAACACCACGGATCCATTACAAATAGATAAAATTGTCTGGGTTACAGTTAGTAAATTCCCTTCTACTGGGTGGAAGGTTATTCCCTATAAAATTTTTATAATCATCCAGATTATCAACATATCCAAGCACACAAGTTTGTTGTGCTAAGGACCAGTTGCCACAACCATCCTGGCAGTGCTCATTTATCAAGGCACTGTGGAAATACTCTCAGTGTCTTCATATCCGCACCCTTAGGACTCCCATTTAAAATGTTTACCAGTGTGAGATTTTTTTGGACCCTTTTTCAAATGCCAAGAGCTTGTTTGGTGCATCTCTAGGTAACTGATTATTCAGGTTAAGAGTCCTTTATGTGGAACCAGGTTATCACCATAAGTCACCAAAATAGCAGCACTCCACAGGAATAAGGGCTAAAAAATATGAAAGTTTAGACTTTTCAGAGCAGATAATTCTCAGCTTTTAACTCTAGATATGACTCATTACCAGAAAAGGTGAAATGAGGGAAGTCATGTCCTCTCTGAGCAAACCTCATGTCCAGGGTTTTGAGCCATCTGTAAGGATGCAGCACAGATAATGCCCAAGCCCTCATAAAATCCTTCCTCCACAGATGTACATTGCTACCATCAGCATGAGAAGAAAAGTGTTTCTGAGAAAACACAGAAGAATGGAGAGTTAAACCAAGAGAATATCACAGACCACCAATTCCAAAGAAATGGATGCTAAATGTCTTGCATTTCACATAAACTGGAAGAAAATAGTACAGGAACCAGTGTGAGATTTTAAGATACTCCCACGGTAATGGACAGAGGTAAACGTCTTACTCTGACATTTCAGGTTTTGCTAGTATGAACATTGTTTGCCTCTGCACATCAAAACACACGTTTTTGGATTTCTGACCTTCTTCAAGCCATTTACAGAGCGTGGCTGAACCCACAGCTCTAACCAAGATCTAGATGCACAGCCCCACACGCCCTTCAGAATTTTCCCAGCTGGTCAGGAGATCTCCTGGCCACACTCAAACTGATATTACACCCAGTGCTGCCAACCCATCTCTGGCACAGACTAAAGCCTAAACAGCTGTTCAGCAGCTCTGAACATAGCAAGAGAATGAATTGGTTGAAAACTTCATGTTATTCTACTCCTAAAGACAAGCACAGAGCAGGGCATTGCATCATTCCTTGCGCACAGAATCCCAGAGCATCCGCAGCAGAGGCCATTCCCATGAGAAACTGCAGTTCAGAGATGAGGGCCAGGAAGAACAGCTCAACCAAGCTTTATCCTCCCCCTTAACACATGAAAAAAATCTTGTATCACCTCTGCCTGTTAACAAAAACACAGTTCATAGCTATTTCTTTATTTCTTTGATATTAACTACGGAAATGAAAGGCCTATTGTGCCAAGAGTTCTCACACTTCTATGCTTCCTGTATTTCTTTTTGAGATGTGTTGGTTCATTTGCTAATGCTAAAGGCTGACAAGGGTTCCTAAGTGACAGATAAAGATTTTTTTCTCTTTGATAGAAAGACACTTCCATTGGAACACCATTATTCTCTAAAGGCATTTGTGCTCCTGGGGCCTTTTTTATCAGTATAAAAATCCAAATTGAAAAGATTGCATTTGGGATACGAAACCCTCCCTCTTATGTCTTTACTAATTTCAACCAATAATAATATAGTAAAACAGTATAACAGGATAATAAAAAGACAAATACATGTACTGTGAAATGAAGCAGAGAAATAGCTCAGAAAGGACTCACCAGATTTTCATTTGACCTTCAAGATGGCTATAAAATATGGAATAAAAGGTGTGTATGTTCTGCACATCACATTTTAACAGCTCATTTTAAAGATCTCGAATGAAATAGTTTGCCCTGTGACACAGGCTCCAGTGCACAAGAGACAGAATTACAAACAGATTAGCAAGTCTAAGTATTATTTAGACATACAAAGCTGCCACTTCTTCATACAACCAGACAGCCAGAAACTGACAAAATCAGCTTAAAAACAATCCCACTCCTGACTATAGGCTAGAAGTTCCTGCCATCCCCACTCCCCAGCTAGAAATTGTGATTGTACTTTAACCTATTCATTCAAAGTTGTCCAGTTTGTCTCAGTCCAATTTTGTATCAAGTGATTATTTATTGTTATTTTCTGCCTGTTGCTGTTTCATTTTTTAGTAAACTGGAGGGTTTTTCAGTTTAATCTATTAATATTTGTTTATCCTTATTGGTGAAAAGACATTGATTAATACTAAGGGGAGGTGACTAATTTCAGAGCATACCCCTTAAATTGTCTTAAACCAAGACGCCTTCTAAATACATGTAATACAATTGCTTTCAAAATATAATCACCACTAATAAGCTGAGAGAAACTGTTCCAGGACCAAATAACTTGTCTTGACATCAAAAGTCTGCATACACAAGCGTTCTATTCCAAATTTCTCATTTTTCAGTTAGCAGATCTTTTTGTTTTGCCATTGGGTTCACTCTCCCTCCCCCCTTCTTCTTCCTTTTTGTTTTACCCCACACCTGAGCATCCTGGACCCTAATCTCCACCAGGAGCACCATTTTCCATGTAGATATTCATCTTCCACCTGTTTGCCAGTCATTAGCAGCACAGAGACCTGTGCCTTTTGACTTCTAAGTTTTGGTGGGTTTACTTTTTAAAGCTCTGTTTTGTGAAACATAGAGTCTGGAGTGAAAAGGATTCATCATAGTCATCATTATTCCACATTTATCTACTGTGAACTATCTTTCTCATCTGTTATGCTTTAAATGATCTAAAGCCTTATCTGCTGTGTTCCTCTTCATTACCTGCTGTTCCTGTCTCATCCATTTCTTACCAGCACTGTTCTCCTTCTTTCATTCTCTGAGCCACATGTCAATGCTGCTTGCCATGGTCAAGAGGTTCACAATGAGGGGCCACACAAATCATTTTCTAAGTGCGATAAGGATCACAAAAACTGATTTTATGCTGCACATCTGGATACTGTTGTTATTCAAACTGAAGTAATCACTCCAGCTGTCCCCTTACTCTCCACATTTTTCTCCAAAAACACTCAGAAAACAACACTGATAGATTATAAATAATGATAGACTTGACTTTCATCCGTCCCCACCATCATCTTTCACCTCCATATTTACTTCTACACATACTTTACCTTGTGACTCTTCTTTATTTCACATGTTGCATAGCAGACATGCGTTAAACTGATACACATTTCTCCACAGCCTTGACATGATCTATTAGCAATGGCTGAATTATCCTTGGCACACATTTTTTAGCCTTTTAGAAGATGCAGCATAAACTGCATTCTTAGCATTCAGCAAAGTTATTGCTGGGGCAAGTGACTGAACTAATCAAGTGACGCTCCATCAGTTTCTGCTATTTCATAGCAAGGACTGGATGCAGCTGATCAGTCATCAGGTAGCTACAGATGGCTTTTAGACACCAAACAGAGCCAACTTGCCTCTGTACAACTCTGGAACAGGAATTTCTACCTCAGGGTGTTGCTACTAGAATGAAAAGATTTCAGTGCTCCCTTTCTACTTTTGTGTACAGCTGTGGATGAAATATACATGTGAAATACAGCCCAGCCCACAAAAGGAAAAGCATCAAGAATATGGAAAAGACAAAAAAAAAAAAAAAAACCACCAGCATTTCACTGCCTGTAATACTGGCTTCAGAGTCCATTGTTCCCATTCAGTCATATACAAGAGACATGAGTATTTTTAATACAGCAAACAGAGACCAATGCTGGCTGCTCACATTGCCAGGGAAAAATGCAGCTAAGGTATTATTCCATCTGGATTTGGCAGACTGGAAAGTTTGCCTTCTTATTTTTATCTGCCTTTGTGTTTTTCATTTCTGAATGTTTCTGAAAGTGTAATGCCAGTAACATCAAGAGACATCTTAACATTTTATAAAAGCCAGAATGATTGTGCTTGAAGAAATTTTCCTATCCATTAGGAATTAGTTCAGCAGACTGAAATGAAGAATTCTGGGCCCAGTCCTACCTTGCACCCAACCTTCCCCATGTTTGCCAGGCAAGTGAAACACTCCCACAGGTGTGACCAAACAGCATTGGCCCAAAGGCCTTTTGCTTTGGGATTCCATATGGTGACTTCAGCATAACTTCCTTGGAAAATCCTCCAGAACTTGTATGGAAATCTGCTGTCTGCTTTGGTTTTGCTGGGAAGAAGGTCAGCACAAAGGGCAGAAATGACAGCTTGATATAGCTACTACAGACAAGTACTGGGGATTGCTGGAATCAACTGGGTAATGGTTTTTACTTAAACCATTCTCACCTTAAAGTTCATGAGGGCAAAAAACTGGAGATAAGTTTGAATAACAAGTTGAAATGATTCAGATAAGTGGAAGAGATTACATTTTTCTCTCTCCTTTGGAAATACACAGGACTGATAGGCAATGAATGGAAATGGGGTGTTAAAAAAAATGCACTGTTCTATAAAATCTAAAACAGTACAAAAGATAGAGATTTGTTCCTTAGATGACTTGAGGATTTCTCAGCTGTAGCTGGTCCTTCTCAAAGGGAAAAGGTTGGATGGTTTTAGTTGTTGAGGTTTTTTTTCAAGTATTATTATTAAGCAACAGAGATTGGCACATATGAGAGTAAATTAGATTGGAAAAGCTTCTCTGAGCATCTCTTCTTGTCCCACTTTTAAGGTTACAACCAAAGGTTGCCATGACTTTGTCTTAAAGGATATTTTATCAGTTTAGTCTGTTTCTGTCCAACTGGGCCTGAATTCAGCCTGGCTCCTCTAAGTCTAGCTCTAAAAATCCAGAGAAAAACGTTATTTCTCTATAGCAACTCTCATGCTGTTTCCCAAGAACTTTTCTTACCCTTCCAAATTTTCCTCTACCTTTTAACTGCACTTCCATAACTGTCAGGGGATCTACTTTAACATTTCCTACTTGAAGAAACTTCTTACCAAAATGTAAGCACAAGGAACCTACTATGGAAATGGAAAGGAAAGAAGTTTCTTTTCCTCCTCATAGAGAATGTAGGGAGGGGGGTGTGTTTTGGTTTTGCTGTTGTTTTTTGGGTTGGTTGGTTTGTTTGTTTAGAGGTGGTCAAACACAGGAACAGTTGTCCCAGAGACCTTTTAGATTCTCCATGTGTTGCTGCTTGAAACTAAGATTCAAAAAAATTGTATGCACCTTCAGGAGTCAGATCTCTTGAATGTGTAGGAGCACAATCCTGTGGGGGTGGAGGCTCTGGATCTGTAGATTTAACAGCATGAGCTTGTCATGCTGAGACACGGAAGGAGCACGCTGGACACGCTCAGTCGCCCAAGGCAAAAAGGAGAACTTTATTTACAGTTTCTACAATTTATAGACTCTCTAAAGTGAGAGTGGATTGGAGGATAATATACCTCCTCTAAATCACACTGGCCAGGTGAACAGTCTGTCAATTTTCTCCTCCTCCAAGAAGGAATGTGGAAAACACATAGTGTTTTGGTAGAAAGTGTGGGAATTCTGACTCCAAGAATGTAAACATCAGAAGGCTTTGAGAATCAGGGTGACATCAGCTCTCCCTGTGCTGGCTCACATGAGCACACATCTAAGGTTATAAATAAAGACTTGCTGACTTTAGTACCTTTTGTTCATCTAAGAAACCATAAAGAATTTTTGGAGCAATATTTTATCTCAGCATTCACCTCTGACTAGACTTTCTTGGTTTATTGCAGGAATACCTCTATAGGCATTTTTCCTGTTGGACAACATGTTGTCAGGTGAGGGCTCTCTGAGGACAAACCTCAGTGCTCAAAGTTTCTGAGTAACAATGATATTGAAAATTATCTTCCCCCAAGTTTTCAGCTACTTTCATAGACATTGATTAACCAGGTCATGTAAGCTTCCTTTGACTTAACAAGAAAGGAAAAAAGCACAATATACAACGACTAACTTCAACAAAGGGCTAGAAATATGAGAAAAGAACTGGAGTATCTCCCACGCAAGAAGAGTTAAAAGAGCTGAGAGCAGTCAGCCTGGAGAAGGGGGAAGTAGGCTCTTGTCAGTGGTGTTCAGTGACAGGACAAGACAAAAGGGACAAATTAAAATACATTGAATTCCCCCTAAAATCATGAATCAGCTTTTTACCACAAGTGGTCAAGCACTGGAGCAGGTTGCCTAGAGATGCTGTGGAATCTCCTTCCTCAGAGATACTGAAGGCAAAATAAAAAGAAAAAATCTGTATGATAACATATAGTAACCAAAAAGATCAAACCCAGTTTTAGCTGCCTGTAGAGTAGTCCCACTTGCAAAGAAGTATGCAGGGAAGAAGGACAAACAATCCCCACCTATCAGAAACTGTCCATGACAATTCATCTCCTTACTTTAGTTCTATATTTCACCTCTTCTACTGTGGGATCCATTCAAGGATGAGGCAACTTGATAAAGCTAAAATAGGGATTTTACTGTGTATTTATTTCACTGTCTGCATCAATGTGTTGGCTGGAGAAGGCTGAGCTAAATGCCCGCAAATTAGATTGAGGGGGACAGGAGAAGCAATGTAGCATTTTATAGCCTGTAATTAATGAGTTACTCAACTTGTAGACAAACATTTTGAATACTGATTGCCTTCATTCCTCCGCGCATCATTTATTCCAGCAACAGTGTGACAGCAGCAAGAGCTCTGCAATCCTCCAAAGCCTGAACTCACAACCTTGCTGAGTCAACTTATAGCTGCTGGAGAGAGAAAAAGAGTTAAAGGGCTCAGCAGGAAGGGATACTGAGGGCTCACCTTAGGCATATTAATTGTTTAAATAGGACACCAAGATTATTCAAAATTATTACAGTAACCTACATTAAAGCTGCTCTTTGTCCTTCATTGCCAGGCCAGATCTGAGGGGCCTGATTCAACATGAAAAAAATATTTTGTCTGCTGGCAAGCAGTGCTCAGATCCATACAGAGTCACTTTCGGCTTTATTTTTTCCCTATAATCAATGTTACTTTTGTTCTTAATTTACATAGAGAATCTGACACAAGAAGGAGTCTAATGTGGCTCAGAAGCAGCCTTGGTCTGAAGCACGACAGGCACTTGTTTTCTAATGTTTTAATACCAAAGAGCTGTTTTTTTTTTCCAAGGTAACGTTTCACTGCTCGCCCTCCTTCCTCCCTGCCACCTTTCAGGAAATCTCTGCTCGTAGTGATGCAACAAACATTTGGTTGTCACCACAGGGGTGTGCTGCACTAATCACCTAATGACAAATTATGCTATAAATATGTAATGGTTAGCACTCCTATACAGAAGTTCCATCATCTCCATAAAGCTCTCCAGGGCCATTTCCCTGCAAGGTGAGAAATCTCACGTGCTTTACAGGAAGCTGAGCACAATGTTCTTTAGCAACTCTTTGAAAGACATCTTATTTGACTGTTTTTTTAAAAAATGCCAGGTGCTGTGAGAAAGCCATAGACTTGTTTTACAGAACACACTTTTTCAAAGTCTCCTGTCATATCACAGCCCTCTGATGTAGGCAAGGGTGTAAACATTTCTCATGGCAATTAAAAATGATGTCTTACTTGTCTGGTTGACCACTTACCTCTTACCTGAATTACCCAGTTCATTAGGTGGAATTATTGCTGATCTGCTCAGGCACAACACCCACTGACAACTCAGCACAAAATGCTGATGCCTGGGTGAAGTGTGACCTAAACTTATTACATCTTAAGGTGTAGCTGTCCTGTTGTTTCTCCACTCTTAATTAAAAATTTACTTTTTCAGTGATTTTTAGATTAGTAATGGGTAAGGATGAAATTACTTTGTGTACCTAGAAGACCTAACACTGCAGAAGGATAGATGACGTGCTCCCCTGCCCGCTAACCAGCGGCCTCCCAGCTGGTCCTGGCTGCCCTGGCGGAGAACGGTCACAGCCTCGGTAGGGTCTGCAGGAGGACCGGCAGGACCCATCCGGTGGGTAAGTGCATTGCTGCACAGGTGGTGGAGGGCGGCTACAGCGAAGGAAGGAGAAGGAGACTTCCCTGAGGCACCATGGGGTGACATTTATTGGGGTCCCCCAGGCACAGTCTCTCTTTGTGGTCTATTATCAGAAAATCTCAATTTTCCTTTTTTTTCAATTAAGTTTTTTAACTTCATTGTGGAGTAAAGGGTAAAAATCCAAATTAACCGCTTGTTATGAGATAGCTTTTAGGGAAAAAGCTAGAAAAGCCACAGCATATGTATTGATTTTTAAGCTGGTCCTGCAGTTTGGGAAAGCCTGAGTTGGCAGTACCATACTGATATTGAAGCAATCTATTTGGTTTCCTTTATTACACTTTTGGGAGAGGCAAACCAGCGTTAGATCTTGCATCAACCTATTAAATACACATTCTCATACTGCCCATAATGCTTATGTTACCCAGAAGCAACATTCCTCTTGGACAAGAATAATTTACAACAACCCAAAATTCCTCCTAAACTGAGAAAAATTGTTCTAGTTTATACTACTGCTGTCCTCATCTGCATTTAGTGGAACAGAATACAATTGCACTAATTTATTGCAGGAATATCACATTACACATGCACATTACCTGCATTGCACAACCTGGCTATGAAAATCTCATGTCAACACATTATCTGGTCTTTCAAAGGATTATGCAGCAGGGGGAATAAAGAAAGGAAGAGTCCAATACCCAAGCTTCTAAAGGATCAGCTGTCTCTACCCTACTAGAAATAGGCCAAATGCCACAGATTAAAAAATTTTAAAAAAATAAAAGAAAATAGAAAACAGGCAGGTGAGATATTGCTTTGAGTAGGCAGCTTGTTTGGATATGCTCCTCAGAACCATCCAGCAACAGTAAAAAAGAACATACCAAAATAAATCTATCCATGATGTTATGGGCATCAAATAAGCAAAGAATCTGGTTCAAAAATCCATGAGATCAATTTCAAATAATTGTGAGGAGTTATCTCAGAGCTCCTACGTTGCACATATGCATGTTATACATTTGTCTGCACTGATAAGCACTAGAAAAATTTTAAAAATGCCTAGAAGATTTTGCAGGGTTTTTAAAAATTATTATTTCAGTTTTAAGAAAGGATACAGGCACAACTACCAAGACATATAATTACGCTCTGGATAAGAGTAGTCAGATTTGCTTTACTATCTGTGCATGAGCCACTATCTTTCTCATTAAATAGATCAGAATTCCAAGAGGCCTGTATTTCTGGAGTCCAGACCCTGGCAGCTCTGGCAAACACCAGACACTGCTTTGCTCCAGCTGTGCCTGCTCAGTACTAACACCACTCACAGAGCCCCAATGTCATGGCTGTGAAAGCCCTGCAGAGAGGCAGCAGTGGCAAGGCCACCTCAGGCAGCTGTGGCACACAAATGCAAGCCCTTCTGGGAGCATTAATAATGCAAGGGAGGCAGAGCACAAGCCTTGGCAGAGCCTTGTGTGTGCATTAGCTGAGGAACCCAGGACAAACAAGTTAAACACAACTGCAGCAGCCGACAGCCTGCCCAGATTCCCAGTACCCTTTCCCATCACCAACGGAGCTCCCGGTATATCTGATCCACCAGTCTGAGATCTTCCACCGTTCCAGCTTGGTGCACTTCAGAGTCCCAAGAGATCAGACTGCCCCAGGTTTTGTGGAACAAAGCCACCCTCAAGGTCCCTGGTTCTGTTCACTATTAATGCTGTAATTGTTATTGTTTGCCTTGTTATACTTATTAGTAAAGAACTGTTATTCCTATCCCCATATCTCTGCCTGAAAGCCAATTTAATTTTCTAAATTATAATAATTTGGAGGGAGAGGATTTGAATTATCCATTCCAAGAGAGGCCCTGCCCTTCTTTAGCAGATATCTGTCTTTCCAAACCAAGACAATGAATAAAGATCAGCTCCACAAACACTCTCCATCTGTTTTTTCCCCTCCAACATCATAATACACGCACTCTTAATAAACTTCCTCCTCTCTTTTGGTAGCAGTGACCTGAAAGATTAAACAAGCCAAAGTCTGAATAATTTAATCATATCCAAACAAATAGCTGAGAAAGATAAGGGAATGCTTAGCTGACAGTGGTGGATGAACTAAAACTTATCTTTAGGTGACAATGTGGTCAGTGTGTGATGTCAGCACCACTTAAATTGCATCAGGCAAACAACAAAGAAGTTACCTTGATATTTCTCCCTGTCATTTGGTGATTTTAAGTTAAATGTCTTCAGCAACAAAAGACAAGAAAAGAAAAAAAAAAAAAGGAAAACATTTAAACATATTATGGTTTTGTACTATGAGGTTCAGGTTTTGAAAAACCAACAGATTTGTTTTGGTATTGCATTAAATGTAAAGTCTTGGGCTTTTTCCATTTTGGTTTTGGGGCTTGTGAATAATTTCTATTTGACCCTCATGCTACAGCAAGATAACATCCCATTACTTCAGAAAAGACAATTAAGAAATGCTATGCTTTTCTACAGAGTTACCATCCTCAGGCATATCTCTTTGATAGTCTTATTTACTTAGCTGCTCAGACTTCACAAATCCTGCTAAAATTAATGCAGCCTAAAAGTGTTTGGTGTCACAGAGCACTAATCACTGAGCAGCTGAGGCTTATTCTGATGAGTTCTGCCTCTGTGCCACCTTGATTGGTCTTGTTGTGCCAGTAGAGCCTTCTCAATGTGTAAAGCAGCTACATGAAAAAAAAGGAGATTCCACCTTTTTGTTTAAAAATGCTGTATTCTTAACTCTACCATCTGACATGCCCTGGCTAAGGTTCAAGTTAAATTGGAGGTAGAGGTACTTGCAAAACCAATATGGCGTGCACACTTTTATCGGCTTAAAGACATTCCAGTTCAAATCATGGAGAATCTGTCTCTAACGGATTGTTGAGATTTGCTTCTCCACTTCTGTAGCGACTCAGGATATCCTGATCTTTACTAGTTCTCTGAGCCACCTTTTATGAAAAACACCAATGACTTCTAACTCTCTGAAAGCTAAAGGAGGGCTTTAAAATCAAGTCAATTACTTAGAAGTGTCACTTTTGCAGCTTTCAAAAAAATGTGTCCTAGAAAGGAACAAGGGAATTATTAGAAAATAGATGAGGACTTCTAAGAAAAGCAAGCAATAAATTCTCAACAGCAGCAGAGAATTCAAAGCAAGTAGAAGAGCAAAATAAACCCTCTAGGAAAAGGAACATGGCTTATAAATTCTAGAGAGAACATTGGACTTTCCAGGTAGCACTGGGGAACTGCTGGAATTAAAAGAGAAAATTCCTTGAAAGTGCAGTAGGTAATTCCATGAAAGCAGAGGGGAATTCCCAGGCATGAGATTGCATTTATCAAAAAAAGGAGGCTTCCTAGAAGGCAAGGGGGAGTTATTAACAAAGCAAGTGACAGAAAGCAACTGGGGTATCTCCTGCAAAGATACGGAGGGAATCTGGAAAGACAAACAGAGAATTGCCAGGAAGAAAATCAATATTTCCTCAAAAGGGATAAACCTTGGAAAAGCAAGGACAAACCACTAGAAAGCAAACAAGGCATTTCTACAAAGCAAATTAGGAACTCCTCTGAGAAAGTTCAGAGGACTTCCTTATATGTAGGGAGTCCTAGAAGGCACTGAGGAATTGCTTAGAAAGCAGAGCAGAAATTCACAGGCAGCAGGTTGGGAACATTCCTAGGGAATGGATAGGGAAAGAAGACATGGGGTTTTCCCAGAGACACGAGGGGAGGCATAATCAATGTGGAAAGTTCCTGGGGTGGGATGCCTTAGAGATTAAACTGGTGCCATCTTAAAAAATGTGGACAATTACTACAGATGCATCCCAGGAATTCTAGATAACGTAAAATATTCCCAGAAAGCATCAAGAAGCAGTGCTAAAAAGCAGAATTTCTAGAAAGCAAAATTAATGTGTTCCTACAAATTGTGGAAAATTCCAAGAAATCAAAAAGCAGGAGAAGAAGCCTAGAAAGCAAAACCAGATGGGGTCCTAGAAAACATTAAAGAGTGAGCCCTAAAAACCCCCTTAAGGACAGCCTAGTTACCTGTCTTACCTTACTCCTAGAAAGTAAATAGGGGAGGATTTGTAGAATGGAGAGGGTTTTGGTCCTAAAAAGATCAAAATAAGGGAAAGCTTCCTGTCATGCATTATGACAGGGAAACCAGCCTTGATTTTGAAGAAGAAGCAACATTCTATACTCAGAACAGGACTTTTTCCTCTCACACTATATATGCCTCTCAGCTGCAGGCACGCAACAGAGACACTTCTGAGGAAAGCATTTCAAAAAAGAATCAACAGAAAAACATCTGCAGCTAAACCCCTAAATCTTTGAACTGTAAAATCACTGAGCCTTCGAGAAGTCAAGAGTTGGACAAAAAGTTCACAACTTGAATCCAATGCTAAAGATAAAAGGGAAGTGAAGCATAGCAGACTTTGAGAAGCTCACCACAGGACATTTTACCTGCACCAACAATTGCCTCTCAAACTATTGTGTGGGCTTATATCCAGACAATGGCAGTGCACCTGTAAACTCCAAGGTAATTGAAAAATAACAGACTTTTATAGCAAGGTCAGAATTTATACAGAGAGGGTTACCATGTTATCTTACAGGAGTTATCTGTGTGCCTGTGGGGGATTACTCAGCAACCCTCTGTGTTAACATGTGGGGTGATTTCTTCATAGAGTCTTATTCCTGTATTAATTGGTATATTTTATGTAAACTACTACTCTTAGCTAGAACAGAGAAAAACAGCTACTGCCAGTTTCATCTTTAAATGGAAAACAGATAAGAGAAAAATATATGGTTTCTCACTGTCTAGGGGAAAGTTATTAATCAGGTTTTTGGTTCCCTGAGCCACAAGCTAAACCTTTGCTGAAAATATGGCAACATCTGTAACTGCCAAAGTATGACAAAGTTTTGATGCTGGTCTAGTAGGCTGATCCACTGCCCCGCATGACAGCAATTACAGATTTGCCACAAAGCCTCCAGGAGAGCAGGATTAAGTGCCTATTTTCTGTTTCATTACCTGCCTTTGCTTATAGTTACATAGCAGCTGGCTTCTTCCCAAAGAAATCACCTCTTGTGAGCCAGGATTTGACTCTCCTGTCTTCCTCCTCCCACACTTTTATTTCAGGAATTACTGGACTGCTTTATATTCGAGGGGGACTCCATAGAAATGCCATATGTTTATTCATTACCATACCCTATCAATCTTTCAGACAGGGTGACAGACTGACAAGGCAAAACCACACATTTTTGAGCCCACCTGAATGCTCCTGCCTCAGGTGGCATGTAGAGAATCAGTCACAGCCTTTGCTAGGCAAACATCAGCCATGGAAGCCTCCAAAATTGCCTCATTTTCATTCCCATCTTAGGCGCGAAGCACTGGAAAGCAAAATGGCTTACAAACAAGGGTTGTTTCAGATGGGATTTAGCAAATAGATGGGTATGGTGATATCACAGATACAATGGGGTATCACAGCATAGTATCTTTCTAGAACCAGCAGTTTGGGAAATTCAGGTAACATATCTAAAGTGAGGCCTGGATGTGAAATAACTGAAGAGTACCTCAGGCAGAACAGGAATACCAAATAAGCTGCATTCAGTACTGAGTGAAGAAAGGATGCTGCTCCCCAGAATTATGGTCAGCATTTTAAAAACAGCACTGGCTGCAGACAGGTAACTAGGCTGTCCTATGTTACAATGTAAGATGCGTCCAAAATATGTATTTTATCACCATCTCCATGAGCTGTTGAAACCAGGTGGGGCAGTGTTTCCCTTATCTTCTGTTAATGGGCCCTACAATGCCTTCCCAAATGACTGATGGGTATCTCCCTCTGGGAGCTATCTCTCTTTAATGGGCCATCAAGGACCCACTGCATGACTCATAGAATGACATGATCCCATTGTCAGATGCTCTGCCCACGGGGAGGAGCCAAGCATTCCCTCCTGGATGTCATCTGGGATTTGGGACAGCACAGGAGGCCCTTACCCACTAGATTTCCAGAGGACAAGAGCTACCAGACCTTCCTATGGTATCACTGCTTCAACAAGATCACTTCATCTGGACTGCTACCACCACCCTAACTAACACGGTGTCAGGTTATATTCTGACTCTCTCAGTGGTCTTTTGTTCTATTGCATTTATTTTATTTTACTTTTTTTCCTCCTACTAAATTGTATTTCTGACTTAAGAGTCTCTCACTGGTTTTGCTTTCGAACCAGTATATAGGCAGTTGCACCTGTTTACAGCATCAAACTTCTAAAATCCCAAATAGAAATGAAAATGGAGAACCATGCTGTGTCTCATGCTAAACATATAACATGAGTAGGCAAAAAGTGAATTCATCTCCTTTGGCCACGCTGTCCATTAGGGTTAGTCTGGTACCAGCTCCCAGTCCTGCCATCCCTCATCCCTGGCAACAGCTCAGTAACTGATGTTATCTCATCCAAGTTCCCCTTTGCATAGGCAAGCTGGCAGTGTGCAGAGAGCCCAACCCCTGCCAGAACCAGCCTGCCTGGGAGTTGTTTACCCACAAACTTTCCTGTACCCCATCCCATGCAATCCCTTTGATCCTTACCTTGGTGGAGGGCTGTATGCTAGGGATCTGAAATAAAGCTGCTGTTAAAATAATCCCACAGTACTGAGGGAAGGGGGTCCTTGCTGGGGGACCTTCCTACGATGACACTTCCAAGGGATAAGAACGCAGCACCCACAAAATCCCCATCCCATGTAAAATTGTCAGAATGCACACAGTCCCAAGGCACACAGGGACCAGACCAAGCCTAACTGAAACAATAGACAGGAGTTCATATAAATGACGTGAGATGGTGCCTTCAATCCCTATTTTAAACTCCAGATGGGCTCCTATTCCAACACACATCCTCTGTTCCTTGCTTCCACTCAGTTACAGCAGGCCTCTTATTAGAAGTCAAAATCAGCCAAGACACAGACTCTTATTTAAGAACATGAAAGGGGTCCCAGTTTTATTCTTCTTTACAGCTCAGTTATCCTGACTCCAACTAGTCACTGACTCCGGTTGCAGCAAGCAGTAGGGTCCAACTGCAGGCTCTGACTGCTGGTTTTTTCCTGCTGGAATATGTCTGCAAGTATTTCCTTGCTGCCTCTGACTGCAGGCTTTTACCTAGCTCAACTGTGACTGTAGGTTCCAACAGCAGGCTCTAACCCCATCAGACCCAGACTGACCTCATAGCAGATCTTTTACAGCAGCAACTTTCCCTTGTTTCATTCTTGTGTTTCTCTGGATCATTCCTTCTTCCTCAGGGCTCCTCTACCTCCTCCAGGTCCTCCTTCAGTAGCTCCATCTTCAAAGTCCTCCCTCTAACCCACCAACCCACTCCTTTTATTACACTTATCTTTATTAGTCACAGCTGCAACACATTGAGGGCCAGGCTGTTCCTCTTCTTTGGTAATTAGTACAACTGTGACTTATCAGGGGCAAGTCACCTGAAATCCTTTCTTCTATACTTACACCATCCCCTTGCTGTCTCCTGGAAACACATTTTAGAGGTTTAATTCAGATATAACACAAAAAACATTTGTCCAAAAACAACTATGCAGAAACAGAGAGCCAAGCTCCACTTCAGGCATTAAGACGCTTACATGAGCTAGTGGAAAATATACTGGTTTTGACTCAAATAATATTTAATTGAAAGACAGAATTGCAAGGTTTAGTATTTTGGAAGGGTTTTTAACTGGGTTTTGGGGTGTTTGCTGGGGTTTTTTCGTTGCTGCTGCTGCTGCTGCTTCTGGTCAATTCCCACTGTTTCTGCTCCTCTCTAAGACAACTCAAAGGCCACAAGATAAAAGCTCCTCATTAAAATACACAGCCAAACACCTAATTCAAGAAGCTGGATGGACTTCTTTATTCACCACCTGCAGAATCGTAGAACGGTTTGGGTTGGGAGGGACCCTAAAGCTCATCTAGTTCCAACCCCCTTGCCATGGATGAACAAGTCACTACACTTCCATATAAATGTCCAAACTGTGATGGTTCATCAGTTTGCTATCAGGGGTACTTGGCAAGGATTTGGGTGAGGTGGTCAGGGTTGCATCTCAACAGGTTCTCTACCAGAGACCAGGATCTGCAGTTCCTGCCTGGTCATAGCCAGGAGTGTCAAATCCCACGACCACCCAGAGATCTCTACTGCAGCAGGTACTTGGCAAGGGCCCTGTTATCAGCACTAAGGAAGCAGAGAAGAAGAGAGTCACCATTTAATTAAATTTGCACACACTGAGTAAAAAAGTCACATTACTCACTTTGAAGAAAAAACTCACTGGTCTGCTCTCCTTACCAGCCCAGCTTGATTAATCATTTAAGGGTCTGCCTTACAGCTCCACTACCTTTTCCCATTTTTCAGTGTTCATGCCTCTCCCAGAACTTGCAGGCAAATGTGCCCTGTTGGGAGCAACCTACGCTTGGGGAACCTCCTGAGACTGACAGGGTGGGTCAGCATCTTCTGGGGAGTTCCTGCAAGGTAGCCCTGTAGGAGGAAGGGTAATGTTTAGCACAGCCTCTCCATACCATGCTCATGCTGCCTTCAGGCTCAGCAGGACAGACTTGTTCAAGGCACAAAACAGCCCTAAACTCTGCTATTTAGTCCTGTCTGGTGTGGGTCACACAGACATCAACTAAATACCCTTTCTTATTTAATCCCTAAAATATCTTCTTTTTTTTTGCACTCTTCTTTTATGTAGCCATTGTAATAAGTAGAATAGATAAATTCGTGTGGATTTAAGCTACTAATAAAAAGCTACCCGAGAATGCCTCCAGGATTCCAAAGTTCCCAAACACATCTACAACTGTAACAACAAGACAGAGCCAGAAGATGGTCCGGCCATTAAGGGTGGAACCCTCACTTCACAGCTCTTCAACATCAGATACCGATCTTGGTAGAGATCCTGGACGATCAAGATCACCCCTCCCAAGATGAACTTCAGAAAAAAACCATCAAAGAACCTCTTCATGCAGACAGGACTCTTTTAGAAACAAAGCATATTTAGACTTTCAACAGGCTTAGCCTTAGGGTAAAAAAAACTGTATAAAACCCACGGGCTGAAACATAGCAGTGTGGCAGAATTCGGAGGGTACTTTTGTACCGCCTCTCTGTCCACCCAGCATTCGATCAATGTTGTTTCTTTTTATTGTGGCTTTATTTCGGTGTTGAAATTGTGTTAAATAAATTTTGTTGTTTTATTTTGAATTGGCCTCTGACCACCTATAACACCATTATAAATAATATCAGAGAAAAATATCAGTAATTTCCAACAAGTGTTTGACTCGCTTTAGCTAATGGTAGTTCCATGGGCATGTTGGAACTAGATGATCTTCCAGGTCACCTTCCAACCCAAACCATTCTATGTTTTATTACTCATATTTCTATGAGTAATGAAGACATTCAATGAAACATAAAACCAATCTGTTTTTAAAATTTAGAAAGGAAAATTACTACAAGATTTTATTTTTTAGCGTCTTGCAGACTTCTGTGAATTATCCCAAAAGCCTCCCAATAACTGAGGAGAAAATCTCTTTTGTCAGCAGTTTTCTTTATGACAAATTCATCCCAAATGTGAAAAATGCAGGGCATAGAAGCTTTTCATGGATACTGCTGTGGAGGCTGCGTTCCATGCAAACAGCAGTTATAAGGAATCAGAGGGGGGAAGGTGTTCAGCAGTGTACAATGCTGAGCAAATGATTCTGTCTGCTTTTCTAGCATCAGAGATTCTTTGAAAATATCAGATATATGCAATGTGTATGTGTGAAAGAGAGAAATAGTAGCTTGAGAGTCAAGAAATTGCTCCCAAACTGATGGCCCAGTAAGATAAAATAATTGCTCAAACAGAATAAAACAAGAGGAATACTAATGACTTTAATATATGTCATGAAATAATTTGTGTTCTATTGGAATAATTCGTGTTTTATTGTAATAAACGGTATAAAATCACCCACGATTGAGCAAGCAGGTCCAGAAACGATGCCACCCCTTTCCAGTAACCGGGGAAGAGACTCATTTGCAACAAAATGATGGATGGCACTGAAAATAGAACAGGCCTTCTACAGAGATGAGCCGGACAACGACCCAGTGATCAACACCTGATATGCGTCTTATCTGCGCAGTCAAGGGTGTGCATCCCAATGCCTGATTCCAATCAATCAAATCAAGCACACACGTCTTCCCAGAAAGCTGTCCAATGGACTGGTAGCAGAGAAAAGAAACCACATGAATATGCAGGAGAAACAAGAAAAGGCAAAGAGAAGCAAAACTACTCACTGTACAGCCAAAGAACTGTATAAAAACAGACTCCACAAGGACTGCATTCATGAACCGTGGGGGATTCGATGCAGTAGAGGCCGAATCTGAGGTTCACCCAGCTCCGATCCCGGGCTCGGAACTGATTTTGTTTGTGGCTTTCTCGGACTTTTATATTTCAATTTTTCAATAAATCCCTCTATTAAAAAAAATTGGCTGTTCATTTATAACATGACTAAGAGCTACAGCCTTCTAGGAAAGCCTGTAAGTGGTTTATTGTTTTTTCATGCTTGTATGACAAAAAAAAAAAAAAAAAAAAAAAACCCCAAAACAACAACAACAAAAAAAAAAAAACCAGTAAAGCCACAATCAATGGTCAGCTCTGACTCCAGGAATCAGAACTGGGTGAACCAAAAATTTGGACACAGTCTCACTGGACTGTAGCCTCTGCCCTGGTTCACACCAGCCATCTCTTGAGGGCCAGTTTTATAGGGTTTTTATGCCTTGAGGCTAGGTTATTGTCCAGTTCTTTCTTTGAATATGCAGATGGGCTTTCCGTCCATCTGATGTGTATGTAGAATAGAATTCTGGTAAATCTGGTCTCATCTCTGAATCTGTCCATGAATTATTCCTGAAGTTCTCGCTATGCAACCATGTCTTGGTTTCTGGTTTCTCAGAATTCCGCGAAGGTAGAGTGATTGGATTTTCTGTCGGTTAAGTGGGATGAATGGACTCTGGTGGGCACTTGTGATTGCTGTCTGGGTGTTAGTTCCTGTTGTTCATTGCTATCAGCTTCTCCCCGGTAGTGGTCCACCCCACATTGAAGGGGAGATGCAGTCCTTATTGTTCTATCAAGGGAAGGTTGGCATGCCAGCTGCCTACCTGCCCCCACATTGATTTCTGTACAAGGAGGTATTTCTGGATACACTTTATTTCATACAAAAATACAATGTTTCTTAATAAGAAAACTCGAATTAAACCATATATTTATAACAAGGGTAAACGCAGATGAGACTTCCCAGATTTCAAATTCAAGTGGATGCATATTTCCCAAGCAGGGAGATAAATGTAGTTTTGTGTTTGGGGCATTTCCCAGCCAAAACGCTCTGGGTTTAATGTGATGCACAATCACATCAGAGGACCAGAGGTACCCAGACTATCAGGCAGCTTCCAAGGTGTAGGTATCCATATAAATCTGTGCACTTGCCATCTAAATTTCACACAGCAGCATCCTACCAAGGATGGCAAGCAAGTAAATCCTTCACCTACCTGTCCCTTTCCTCTTCTTCCCTGCTCCTAGCAACTCTTTGGTCTGCCACTGCCTATAAAAGGTTTCTACTCCTTATAAGTGCTGTATGAGAGGGAGGCTCAGATCTCTGGGCTCTCAGAGGTGAGAAGAAACACAAGCAGCAGCTGGTTTGGAGCGCAGAGCCCTCCAGTATGGGAGCTCCTAGCAGCAGGCAGAGATTTGACTCATTGGGACACTGACACCGTTTGCCCTCTCTCAGCACCTCACACACATTAAGCTCAGTGTAGGGCTTCCTACTGAGCTCAGCAAGCCTGTGCTTCCCATCTCCCAGCCCAGAAGCCTTCTCCATAGAAAACAGGTCAAGGGAGTGATAAAAAATCAGCACGGGGGGAAAAAAAAGCAACAACCATAACAAAAAACCCACCTCAAATCACTTTTCAAGACTTACCTAAATGAGATGAAGCATTAGGTCAGATCACAGATTTCAAGGATGGTTTTTTGCCACCACAGAAGGTCTAATATCTTAGCAAATTAAAGCAGACACAGCACCAGCAGGCCTTTGTTTTTCTTCCCCCTGTGAGGGTTTTTTTGGTTAACAGACTGCAGCTAAGGTTCCCAGATGACAGAAACCCCCACCTCCATGTCCTGTGCAATGCCCTGAAGGTGTCACACCTTCACTTTGAATGAGCATCTTGCAACTAGGAGCTCTTAGGTTCCCCTCCTTCAGGGGAGGCATCACACTCAAGCAGATTCTGTATTTAGAAGCAAGCAACATCCCTGGCAGCTGGTATTGTGAATATTACTTAGAAATTCACATAATTTATCTACTTGTTCATCTGTGACAGGCAGACCTAAAAACAACTCAATTATTGATCTAGCTGGGACAGAGATGTGTCATCTTATTTAACACCCTCACAATCCTTTGCTTGAGGGGCTAGAGTTTAAACACATTTTGCAAACTTGAACAATCTAATTTTGAAAATTATCTGAATTATGCTTTAATTATTCTGCATTTAATCACACTAAAATATTGAAATGGGTTTATTTCTGAGCACATTTCTCTCATCAGTTTCCTCAAATTAATTATTTTTAAAAATCTGATTCAGAACAGTTTCACTTGGCTTTCAGGAGGGGCACTAAAACAAAGGCTGAGATATACCAAGGGCAATATGCATACATTCTTAAAATAAACACCTTCTGTGCTAAAGAAACATTTAATCTATTTCTTTATATACAAAGAAATTGATTTATTACCTGACTTCTTTCAAGAAGTCAAGAAGCAAAGATAATCAACACTATTATACAAATGACAAGCTGAGTTACTAATCAGAGTTGGTGTAAAAACAGATAAAACTGCAGTTAGAAGCTCAGGTTAAGGTCAAAGAAAACTTATCATTAAACAAATTATAAATTTCACACATGACAACGTTTAGCTCCATTTGGGGTTTGATAGTTTCTGCTTTAAATGTAGATAAACTATACTAAGTTAATATAATTAAAATACAGAGCTGTCAACATCTATGCTATTAATAAGAACAGATTTATAAATTAGGTCTGAGGCAGAACAAGACTGAAATCAAGGACATTTCCATCTTCATATTTGTTTCTATCTAATCTGATTTACAAGATGCTGTGGGGCCTAATACCCAATATGAAATGAAACAGTAAGATTAAGTAGCATGAAAAACAGGCTTTAGGGTCGCCCATAACAGATACCATTAAAGAATTAAACATAGATATTGGTGTTAAGTTATAAAAAAGAGGCAAAAATAATCAAGTTCTCTTTTTTTAAAAGTATCCATTAAAAATAATTTCCTGGCACTAGGATTTAGGGACACCAGAACAGGAAAACCTCACCCTAACACAAAGCTTGGGGAAAATCCCAAAGTCAGCATCTTTGTGCCTTCTTATCCATAGAGAACAACTCCTGGAGCCTGGAGCATGCTCAGCTAAGGGTGATATGGCCCCAAGAAGCTCTGGGGAGCACTACAAGGTTGAGACAGGGATAATACCCTAAAAAGGAGTGTACTCCCTTCCCTCAGGCCTCTTCTTGCCCAACACATTGAATTCCTCCACTCAGGGGAGAAAGGAGGGAAGCTTGGCTTAGCCAAGCATAGGGGTACATCCATTTCAGACTGGGGAACAGAAGGGAGCTAATTTGCTCTGCTAATAAACCAGGTTTATCAAGCTGGTATTAAACCCTGGGTAACAGCCTCCCATTGCCTAGAAATCCCTCCAGCAGGACAGGTGCACCTGGGAAATTGCTTTCCCATTGCTTTCAGCCCTCTGTATGCACCTGAAGAGATCCTTGATGGCTCCATTAACATTTTTCAAAGGTGTGGGGAAAGTGGATTTCTGCAGTTAAAAAAAATTGCTGTGAGAGACTGAAGGGTTTGAGGGGAGATTTGGTGTGTGTTATCAGGGAAAGCTTAACTCACAGGAGCTGAAGGGCACACCTGGGTGTAGTCTGGATTAACTTGAAATATAAAAAAGGAAAGATTTTATTAAAGAAAAAATTGATGGTAAGTAGCAGGTTGATCCTGGTATCTGAGTGTATACCAAATAAAGAGGGTCCTTCAGCCTGCTGTTTTTGCTGCAAAGACCCGGGTCAAAAGGCTAATGCTGATACCTCCAGCAGTATTATTTGGGTCATAGAGTTAAAATAAATAGGGCCTTTCAGCTTGTCTGAAGTACTAGACACAGTACTTATTTCCCCTTTATTTCCCAGTCTGGAGTAGTGGTTTTATAAAATGCCACTCAGCTCCAGAGGCATAAACATCCAGGCAGTCACACTACAGGCAGACTATAGGGACAAGCAATGTGATGCTTTAAAACAAGAATTCCAGGAGCTATTTTGTTATAAACGACAATTCTCCAATCTTTCAGTAAGGAAACTTATTGGAAAATAGCAATATGAAAATCCGAGATGAAGCCACAATCAAAGTCAGTTCCGAACCTGGGATTGGAGCTGGATGAACCGACGGACACGGCCTCTATCACACCGGGTCCCACACAGTTCCCTTTCTTTATTGTTAGTTCATTGATCAGTGTTCTGGGAAAGGGGTACAGTCTTGATTGTATTTCTTGGGCTGGGCATTGGGATTTGACTCCTTGACAAGCAGATAAGATGCTTATCAGGTATCGATCATCGGGGGTTGTTGCTTCGCCCATCTCTGCCATTCCTCCCTGTATTCTTTTGCTAATTTTCTCAAGTTACAGAAAAAGGATGGCATAGCTTCTGCTCACCCGACTGTGGGTTAATTTATACAGTGGGTTAAAATGAAATACAATTTATTACAGTAAAATACAGTTGTTTTTAATAAAAACACAAATTAATCCACAACATATATAACATATTTGAAAGAAGCTGTTCCAGCATCCCAGTCTGCCTCAGAGCTGGCGTTTGCAGGGAGCTGAAGCCATGTCACTACCATGGAATTACATCTTTGGCTCCTGCCCCACAGCCCACAGCTGGAACAACACTGGCTTCGCATTCACTGCATGCTATGCCCCACATTGACCAGGCTGAGGCCTCAGATGTATCCCCTAACCTCACAGCTCAGTGCAGCAAGTACCTCATTGCCCCAGCACATGCCATGGCATGCCATCCCCTCTGCTGAGGCTCAGAAGGCTATGGAACTATTTTAGTGGCCATTCAATGCATTACTTGACAGGTAAGTTGTTATAAACAACAGTTCTCCAATATTCCATTTTAGAGGTTTATTGAAAAATGACAAAATGAGATCGAAAAGAGACAAGTCAAACGACAGCTCTGAGCCCGGGATTCCAGCTGCCGGGTGAACTAAGACCCCAGCCCATAGTTCACACCAACTATCTCTCGAAGGTTAGTTTTTATAAGGTTTTTAGGCCCCGAGGCTAGTTTTCTGTCCAGTCTGAATATGCAGATAGGATTTCCGTCCACCTGGAGTGAGAGTAGAATAGAATTCCGGGAAATCTGGTCACATCTCTGGATCTGTCCATGAATTATTCCTGAAGTCTTCACTAAACATGTCTATGAATTATTCTTGAAGCTCCTGCCAGACAAACATATCTTGGTTTGGGTTTGGTCTCAGGGGTGTCAGGATTCCAGGAGGATCGGATTTTCTGTGAGCTGAATCAGTTCTGGTGGGCCTTAGTGATCGTTATCTAGCACTCTTTTGGCATGGTCCATCCCTCATTGATATGGAGAATACAGGTCTATTGTTCTATGGGCAGGCTAGTTACCTACTCCCCCCCCTTGTTGGTTTGGGTGCAAGGGGTACCTTTTAGCACAGTAAAAAACTCGAATTAAACTACATATTTATAACATAAGTCAAGGTAAGGAACAGGTTTGGTTTGTCATGAGCCAAAGAGTTGTCATGGTGAGATTTGTCCCATTGTTTAGCTGACACTGGCTTAAATTTGGCTCTCTTCCTGTACTGTGTGTCTCTTAGTTATACTGAAAACACCAAAGAAATTCTCAGCAGTGCGCACAAAGTCAGGCTGATCATGCCAAAGGTGTTCCAAACACTCAGTGCAGCATGGGGCAGCTCAGGGTTCCTCTGTTGCTGAGAACTGTCATCACCTCCAGTACAAGAACAACCCCTCACAGTTGCTGTGATCTGAGAAGCAGTGCCAGGTACAGTGCTGACAACAAGAAGGTTCATTAAGAGGCAGCTCTGACAGTTGTTTTTAAGATAATTACATCCTGAAAGAGAACACACCTTTGCAGATGACTGGATATTGACACAGCCCTTAAGCAGGAACAAGAAGATCTACTGTGATTTGTCTGTTCATGTCAATGGAGGGAATAAACAAAGATACAACTGCTTAATATGGTAGAAACTAGTACCTGCTAATTATGTAGATAAACACATGGTGATTCCCTACCTGCCATCACCTACTAATGCTGGATGCTTTAGTTGTAGGCTGACTGTATCTTTTCCTTTTGAACTGAATTCTCATCTTTGCAAATGGAGCAGTGGTATGGCCCACAACGCATTTCCTTTTCATCCCTCACATGCACACAACATTTGAAAAGTAATAAATCATAACAAAGCAGAGTCGCTTAAAGGAAGTCTTCTATGGCACTGTCTACCAGTCCCATCACAATCCAACAAAAACCAACATCAAAAACCAACAAAGACAGGAATAGATGCGGGAAAAAAAGAAACAAATGGGACTATCTGAGAGAGACAAGGACAAGCAAGCTCTGAAATTAGTAGCTGGGTGAAGAAGGAACCTCAAGGATCTTGGAATAAATGAAAACAATTCAGTTCAATCACAAATTGCTAAGTCTTTCCCAGACAATTTCTAACAAAACCAGGACAAAACTGAAACGTTGCAAACTTATTTGGAAGGAAAAATAATGCCCTTTTGGATGGATAAGAGGAACGAATATCTAGGGATGGGACAAACTGAAGGACACCACTGACCAGACTATTGTTGAGTCCCTTATTCTCGTGGCATAAACATCTAAAAAAACCACACCAAAACCAAACAGAAAGTGAGAGTTTCTCCATTATTCCCCAGCTCTTCCTGACCTGTAATTAATAATTACTAAGCTATCTTCATGGACGGCTTGTCAAGATTGTCTTGCAAGATAAATGGCTCTAGTGAGTTTTATGCTGCCAAGAATATTTACTGGATATGAAACAGACTACTCCTGACTCCCAGGAGGATCCAAGGGCCATCAGCAGGAAATGTACTCCCAGGAAAAATAGAGCAAAAGAGCAGCACCTCTTAGAAATATGAGCACAGGCTTTTAACAAGCACCCAGTAAATAACACACTTTAAAGAAGGAAAACCATTACCTTAGGTATATTTACTTCTCTATCAGCAGAGATGCCTTGACCCAATGGATTAAACATCTAAGGAGCCTCTCCCTACTCTAGGTAGAAATGGGTCAGGCAATCTGTCACTCAAAATTACTCATGTTAGATGATGTTAATCCATTAGCACTGTCTTAAATCTGAGTTAAACTGAAAATATACCACATCCAGTGGTGCAGACGTCTTGAAACCATCAGAGGGAAAGCCTAAGTAAACAGTGTGCTAACTGATCAAATACATATGGAGCACGCAGCAAAATAAAGCACATATTAACTTGAGTAAATAACACTTTTGTCAAAATATCTCCTACAAATTTACAGAAGTCTAAATGGTGTTTACTCAGAAGTCCAAAATAACTCCCAAGCTACCAGGGTATTCTGCCCTTTCCCAGGCTAATTTAAGTTAAAGTGTTCACAATTATTTACCCTGTCTGTCACATGTGGAAGTGACAATGAAATAGAGCACCTCATGTGCGTCTTGTTATTCCTTGCATCCTGAAACCATCAATATAACTCTGCTTCTGAGAGTTTCATAATTGCATCAGCTAAAGTTCATTTATTTTATGCTAAATGCTCATCTTTGCATCTTTGCTGCTTCTGTTGCACCTTTGCTCCCTGCTTTTGCAGCAAACATCATCCCTTCAGCAGCAAAGCTTAGGGCTTATTTCCTTCCTCACACATTGCCAGCATCCCTGTAAAATTTTAGAGTGTCAGCAAGGTTCAGCAGATATTATTGGGGAGCTGAAAAAGAAGCAGTAACCGGTATGGCAATGACTGCAAAAGGACAGCAAGAAACAACACTTTACCTGTTGCTGAAAACAGCTGACAAACCAAAAAAAAAAGGAAGCTGGCAATAATCTGCAAGAGCCATTCCTTTGGGAATCAACCAAAACTGCTCATGTCAAGTGTTTGTAGCAGCATAATCCCAAAATTCCTTCCTTTTCACTGCCTTGGGGTTTTGTTGTTACTCCTTCTCTCCAGAACCAGCTGCATAAACACTAATCTCTTGAACTCTGCCTGCAGCTTGCTAACACAGCATTGCATTCAAGCCCTAACAGAAGTAGGTGGAAACCAGTAATTATTTGCAGAAGGGATTACATTGTACCACTGATAACCAAAATGGCTTTGTTCCTTCCTTGCTTGTACTTAATTTAGTTGAAATGCTTTTGGATAACACAAATACTTACTTATTTTATCAGACTCTCCAAAGGCCAAAGGAAAGCCCATTGCTCTAGCTCAGATTGTACAAAATAAACCAGAATTGTTAACCAGAGCTTGTAATTGCAAACAAATCAAAGAACCAGTATAAAATACACCCACCGTATTACTAGCCAAATTAAACTTCTACACTCAATACACCCAACTTTTTCCACCTGACTTCAAACACTGCTCCTTCACTCTGCTCAAGTGCTGTTTCTTTCAAACAGCTTTACACTGAATCTCTTTTTCTGCCTGGTCCCAGCACTTACTTTGCTGACACTCCTGGTGCCAGCCAGGGAGTTTGGTGGCTGCAGCCAGCAGCTGACCCACAGGAGCTGGGCAAGGTGATACTTTGGGAGTTGACCAGTATGAGATCCCTGTTCCCTGTGTACCACACAGGGAGAAAGAACCCATGTCTCTTTAGGCATTTTTAAATTGTCTTTCCCAAAATGCAATCAGAAAATCAATCACAACTGATTGACCTAATGAAAGTATTTCCCTACACACATGCACAGACTCACAGAGCATAATTAAACAGTGTCAGAGCCCTGAGTGCACTCAAAGGCTCTCAATCACCCTGACCACTCTCACCTGGGACCCCCAGCCAAACCTTTGGCCACAGTGCAGATGCTCTGGATAAACTGGGGTTGCACTCCCACTCCTCACCTGAGCTGTGTAATTGTTTTCATCCCTGTCTCATAACATAGACTATGGACTTACCTTGTAGTCATCCATTATTGGAATCCCTCCAATACCTCTGAGGGTCCAGCCCTTGCAGAGAAATGGCTTAAAATAATTAGCGAGACTGCTCTTCAGGTGTGTTTTGTAAAAGAAAGGTTTAATAAATGAAAAATAATGAAACTTTACAGGTGTCTGAGAAGCCCCTGACACCTTGCTAAGACACCCTAAAAAGCCCTTGAGTTCCTTTGTGGTCTTTCTTTTCTACTTAACGATCAAGGATGGATCTATTGGCAAACTGCCAATAGAGAAAGGCACCAGCCCTGACAAACAGCGACAAGGTCCAAGAGGTGCCTTCCTCCTGGCACCGAGCCAGTTACTGTCAGGACAGCAAAGAAGCTTCTGGGTCTTTTACCTTATAAGAAGTACAAGGGGTAAGTCACAAACCTTTCCCTATATGGAAAACACCTACTCAAGTGTGGGGTGCATTACTACAATCCATCTCCCCATCCCCACCTTGCTGCTCCTGTCCTCTCCTGGCCTGGATAGCCCCCAGTGTGGTTCCTAATGACCTGATGTCATTAAGATATTGAGAAATATTGGACTGTACCAGAGCTCCACTTCTTTAAGATCTGTGGGTTTTTCTTGACCTGTTTTTGTTTTCCTGCAAAGTAATGTCCAAACGGCATCCCTGACATTTCAAAGTGACAGTAAACAGGGTGAGTAAAGTGCACTCTCTGGAGGGAAAAAAAAAATTAAAGAAACCAGCAATAGAAAAAGAAGGAATTTGTTTACCACAGGATAATGAATTCTCAGAGCTGGGTTAAGCAGACAAACTCTTAAAATGAGAATCTGAGAGTTCTCACTTGAAGGTCTGGCTGCTGAACAGTATTAGAGGGGGAATCCCATTAAGTTATTTTGTGTAAGGAAAGAAAAGGTGAAAAGAGAACTACAAAAATCCAGCTGGGAAGGATATCTACCCTTTATTATGAATACTACTATCAAGTTTTCCAGCTAAACCTGGAATGGATCAGCCATAAAATTCAGCTCTCTGTTTACAAATGAAAATAATCACACAAAGTAAAGCAGTGCCTATACCAAGAAACCTCCCAGATGCTGGAAACCTGCAGCAGCTATCAGGCCAGGCACATAATAACTTCCAGAATTCTGATATCTCATTTCAATAGGACATAAACTAATGACAGTGGGAAAATATGCTAAGTGAAAAAATGATACTTTGCTGCTCAGCAAGAATTTTTGAAGATCTGAAGTGGAGCAGTCTCTGGGCTATTATTCAGATAGAGTGGATAAGGCTGTGCAAGGCAGCTTTGCACTCTGTTATAGAAGTGATTTCTGAACTAAAAAAGGACCTGATTCTGTGGAAGCTTGAATGCCACAGCAATCCCTGTACATTAAAATGAGATGGATATAGGGGATTTCACAGTGGGAACAGAGTACAGCACCACAGAATCACAGATCAGGCTGCTGTGCGAAGTCACTAGTAAATAGAACACTTCAGTCTTTATTGCAAAGGGAGTGGATACACATTATTTAGGAAAAGCATCCTCTCCTCCGTGCCAGTTTGAGGCTGGCATTTGCCTTGACATGAAAACAAGGAATGTGGGCACTGGCAGCCAGAGTTCACCTTGCAGTTTCAAGCAAGGAGCTGGTCTGCTCCTGCCTCAACACAAATGGGGAGCACATCCACTGAAAACAGCCAGAACTGGGAAACCTGGAGGGAAGGTAGTTCTGTTTCCTGTACATTTCAAGAGCACAGAGTGCCAAGCCACCTGATAATAAATTACCCCACTCCAGCTTCAGGAGGCAAGCTGACAAATTGCATTTCTTCTGATTTACTCTTTCATAAGAAAATCATCATGCCTCCTGGAGATGCAGATATAGCTGTATCAGCCTGCAAGATTACAAAGGGAGCACCGAAAAGCATTTTTAGCAATGGCTTTTCACATGTGAAGAGATTTGCAGAAATGATGACTACTCACTCAATTTTATCTTTTTCTCCCCAATACACACAGCAGACACGTATCAAAACATCCCTTGAGCTAAAATATAGTGGAGTGAACTTAGAATAAACTGAAATAAACAAAAATTAATTCATTTAATTTAAAAATGAAATATCATTCTAACTGAAGGGTTCAATTTCAATTCCCACTCCAAGACAGTCCCCACAGCCTCTCACATGATATGCCCATCAACAGCTTCACAGAGGGGAGTCTCCACCAAATTACTGATGGCTGATGGACAAACTGCTCTGAGAGTCAAGCCTGGGGTCTCCTGCTAATTCTCAGCTCAAATAGTGTCTGTTTATGAGGATCACCCTTCACAAAAGATGCACACTAATGAGAAAGCATCCAGAGACTCCAACTAAGAGAGATCAAGGTTTTAGGAAACATGATCTCATAGGATTAATAGACTCGGGTTTTAATGTCAGGAAGGTAGAAGAGAGCTGTGAAAGAGTGTTCAAAAAGATAGTTAAAAGGAAAATAGGATAAATTTTTCCCTGTGTTCCATGATGAACACAGGGAGTGGACAGGGATGATAGGAGCAAGCTTTTCACTCAGGAGGAGAAGGCAGACCTGCATAGTCACAGACTGGTAAGGACAACACAACCACAGTAATCACAGACCAACTGGATGTCAAGAATTCATATAAAGAAACATGCTGTCAAAAGAGACCAAGTTATATTTGCTCTTGTTCGTCCCCATTTCCTTAGCCTTCTGAACTGGCCATTTATGCACAATCCAATCTCTCAGGAATTGAGGGAATTTTATTCCATAGCTTTACACCAACTCTTTCTATCAACTAAGCCTCCCTACAACCCACCTGATCATTGTTGCATGCTCAGGGTCCCAAGGAGTTAATCCCAGCACTGGTAGTACAAAAGATAATAGAGGTTGGAGAGAAGTAATTCAAAAGACTAAAATACTGGTGAAGTTTTAAAGACCATTTTCTACTAATTGTATCTGAATTTTACACAGTCCTACATAGACATTGTAAAAATCCCTTTCCCTTTGGAAAGGACTGCAACTTGCTTTAACATTACAGCATCATGGATTTTCCTCACTCTCCCTCAGAGCACTGGAACTTTTCTGTAAATTTCCTCATTTATTTTGCAGATTAATTTGGGCCTGCAAATATGGCTCTAGAGGCTAATTCTCCCTATGATGGCACCGTACTCAAGGAAAAGCAGCAGTTGAGGACAGAATGCAGCTGCACTGCCAGGGCAATGTCCACCATCATTGGGAACAGAAGTTAATGCTCTGTAGCTGGCAGGATGTATGGGATCTGACAGGTCTAACAGACACCCAAAAACCCGCTGGAGAGGGCCCTACAAGTGAAATGGCAGGTCCAGATATTTTAATCTTTGGTCTCTAGACATTTCAAGTCTTGGAAAGCTCATGGAGAAGAGACAAATGCTGCTAAGTATCCCAAACAGCTCACATGACATAATTTAAGGGGGAAAAAAAAAAAGCGCCAAGACATTTCTGGCTGCTGTGGGGGCAAACTACTAGAAAATAAATTTTAAATCAATGTAAATGCTCACTTCTAGTACAATCCAGCATTTACTAACCACTAACAAACAGATTCTTACATTAGTTGACATTGTTCTGATTCAGCATAATCATTCAACAACCAATACCTCCCTTTGTGACAATCCAGCAATTAAAAAATTGCATTTGAATGCTGCCCACTTTTAGGCATTGCCAAATCTGACTCTGGTTCATAGAAGTCACTGCTTTTTAGCCAGCTGTCCTTTTCTGTGGGCAGTCGAGATCAACAGCTCATTTGTACCCACACCAGACCAAAGGTTATTCAGAGCTCCCTTTATTTCCTCCACCATCCTAAAACTTGTAATACGATTAATACGATTACATAAGGTTGCACATTATTGTTGCTATTACTACTACTTTTGTAAATGCAAACTGGTCAGACTCTAAATTACCCTCTAAATCCTGCAGACAATGAGGAACAATTGCTCCTTTCTCAGGGGAGAAAAAAAAAACATAAATGGACAGGCACAGTTTTGAAGGTCAGTGGAAGTTCTTTCCACCTCACTCCAAATTGAGCAACATACCTAAAACTGCAAAATTCACTGCTTCTGGGGAGAGGGGGAAAAAGACCCCTGCACAAGGGTGTAACTGGGGACAAAAGTGCTCCTGCTTCTCAGAATAAATGCCCTAACAGGCTCCAGGGGAACCATGAATGTAAAACTCACACTTGTTTGGACATCATATGCCAAGATACTAAAAATGCAATTCCAGGCACAAAAAGAAGCATAACAAATTCAAGAACCTGCCAAGCACAAGGGTTCTGAAATCCTAGCTCTGAGAGGCCAGGAAGAAAAGAACTGACAAGACGAGAAACATGTTTCTTGCCACACAGATGGTCACTCCATAAATGTCTACGGTTCAAAGAAGATAAGCCAGTATAAACAAGAGAGCATATTTGTACTTTTAAGAATCAGCACAATATCTGGGTTTGAAGTACTTGTACTTCAAAATTATTTACTGCATAGTCTTTTTCTGTATAGAATATCATTAGAATATGTTATAAATGGTCAGAGGCCAATTCAAAATAAAATAACAAAATTTATTTAACACAATTTCAACACCGAAATAAAGCCACAATAAAAAGAAACAACATCGATCGAATGCTGGGTGGACAGAGAGGCGGTACAAAAGTACCCTCCGAATTCTGCCACACTGCTATGTTTCAGCTTGTGGGTTTTATACAGTTTTTTTACCCTAAGGCTAAGCCTGTTGAAAGTCTAAATATGCTTTGTTTCTAAAAGAGTCCTGTCTGCATGAAGAGGTTCCTTGATGGTTTTTTTCCGAAGTTCATCTTGGGAGGGGTGATCTTGATCGTCCAGGATCTCCACCAAGATCGGTATCTGATGTTGAAGAGCTGTGAAGTGAGGGTCCACCCTTAATGGCCGGACCATCTTCTGGCTCTGCCTTGTTGTTACAGTTGTAGATGTGTTTGGGAACTTTGGAATCTTGGAGGCATTCTCGGGTAGCTTTTTATTAGTAGCTTAAATCCACACGAATTTATCTATTATACTTATTACAGAATATCATTATATAGAACATATCTGTCATTATACAGTAAATATTTTAGTCCAGAAACACATCCAAGCATTTACTCATTGCTGCTCCTGGCCACTCTCACATGGAGTTGTGTTCCTCAGAGACAACTCCACCCTGCACTTCAGACAAATGGTCAGTGTAAGGCACCACCAGCATCCCTGATTTCTACATATTTAAAATTCAGTCCAAGACATTGAGCAATGAGCTTCAGAAAGCAAACACAGCCCTGATACAGCTTTCCCTTCCTGTTATTTGATATTTAGAAATGATTAGGATTAAAATTTTCTTGTGAGTGCTAAATTCAGAGGATAAAATGCCAACAGGGTGTTTACAGAAACTGATACCTCTGAAAGCCAGATATACAACAGGATGTCTGTCCTGTGCTAAGGCTGGTCTGGGCTGAGGGTTAACTGCACAGCAATTTCCAAAGCAAGGATGGCTAAGCAAAAAAAAAAAAAAAAAAAAAAAAAAAACAACAACAACAACAACAACAAAAAAACAAACCCACACCCAACCAAACCTTAAAGAATAAGCTACAGGCCCCAAAATACATCTTCCCTGTACAAGGTATAGGACACAGGTGCATTTGCTAACATGCCAGAGCAATTTTGTCCCATGACTCTCCTATAAAGATGTCTGCAGAGATTATTCTTCATTCTGTTTCCATCCTAAATCTCTGGGGAGGTTTCTTCCCCCTGCCCTGCACCCCTCCTCCTCTAGCCTTGTGTAGGAGAAACTGCTAAGAAAATTAACCTTATTCCTTAAATTGGTATTTGAGCAACTGAGACAGGACTGTGGTTTTGGTGAACTCCTGGACTGTCATTAAGGCTTTTAATTAAGCAGTCAATCACTAATCCCTGCAACCTGAACAAAGATTCCACACATAGCAGCAGCACCCTCAGAGAAAAGAGAGCAAACAGTGAGAGGAGCTCATTTGCTCACACTCCCCCTGCCTGGTGAAGCTGTTCTCCATCCTCTCCCCAGGTGTATCCTGAGTAATAACCCTGTGCTCCTTGAAAAACAAGTGGGTACCAGGCTTCATACTGAGATAAGGCTCCACATTAAATTAGAGCACAGGGATTTGGTGCTAAACTGTCTCATCACTTGGTGGCTTAGCTGACGGCAGAACCTCAGCTTTCTGGGCTCAGAGATAAATGGCTTTAAATGTTTCACCCAAATTCCTTCCCAGGCATGCTAAGGCACATTTCACTGGCATCACCTGCCTTTTCAGCTACCTCAGCAAGAAATTGGATAGTGCAGTCAGCCAAGTACCGTCTGCTGCAAATGACCAACATTATAATGTCAGAGCACCTTCTCTATTACTTTCATCAGCAAATGAGTGGCTTTTGCTCTAAAATTGCAGAGAAATAGCCAAGGCCCAGCATTGTGCTGTAGGTTGTGTCTCTTTGGAGTAGATACAGCTTTTTTCTGTTATTAATTCCAAACATCCTGTCACTGCACCAGGATCTTGCAGTGTTCAGGAGTGAAGTTCCAGACCATTGGTGCAAGACTCTTACATGTTGCTGAGGCTTTTCAAGCAGAGTATCAGAACTACCTCACTCCTGCTTGAAAAACATCAGCTTTGCCCTAATCTGCAGAGGCAGCAGAGCTCAGCCAACATAACCCAGGAGCCTTGGATTCAAAGGGCCCTGGTGCTGACACAGACACAAACAAAGCCCCTTTCAATAAGTGGGAAATGGCAGAAATTGGAGGAAGCCCCTGGGAGACAGCACTCCTCACTGGGGAGCTCAGCTGACTTGGGCAAGTATGTCCAGTGCAAATGCAGCTCTGAGCATTGTAAGCAGCCAGTGCTGAGTGCTGCCAGCTTCAGTCAGCAACAGTCTGTAGGCAGAAATAATGGCTGGCCTAAAAATATAGAGAAAAAAAAAAAAAAAGATGGTGGTGGACACATCCAACATATCAACAAAGTCAGCAAAAATAAATTGTTTATATAAAACCACACTGGTGAGTGGATGGTTAAAATCACTCTCAGCTGGGCTCCTGGGCTGTTGGATGACAGAGGAAGACAGGATGTCGTGTTGGCACCCCGAACATCTGCATGCAGAACAGGGAACCCTCTAAAGCTGGTTTGTGGGAAAGTCTGAGCACCACCCTCTCCAGGGGTTAATGTCCACATATTCCTGCAAAAATACAGACGAACAATGCCAGATAAATTCCAGGCTAAGGCCTCCAAGTACAACTGGAGATCCCAGACAGGCTGTACTGGTGTTTTCTCGTGGTACAGCTCCTGCAAATTTACACAGCATGCTGAAGAAAAAGTGTGATTTCTGTAACACACAGGGTGAGAGCTGTCAGAGCTGAGATTTACTATTTCAAAGCCCATTTCCCCCTCTGTTAAGACACTAAGCGTGCTGCTATTTCAGGCAAAGATCCCAAAGATAATACCTTTTGTTACAGTGTGTATTACTTCTCTCATGTCTATTTCGCATTTTTAATGAATGATCTATTTGTTGAGCAAATCCTGGTATCTTTTTCACTGGCGACTTGCTTAGATATATTCAATCCAATCCATTGTGGGAAGATGTTTCCAAAGCGAGTGATTTCTAAGCACAGCAGGGAGAACAAAAGGAAAGGGAGATGCTGGGTGGAACAGCACAGCAGAGAACCCCGGCTAAGATGCCCTGGGGGTAGAAGGAGCGGTCGGTGGTTTTGCCTGCGGGCATCGCAGCGCAGGCACTGCGGTAATAGCTGGTAATGACCGGGAACACCCAATCCCTCTCTCCTGAGAGGTAACCGGTTCTCCCCCATCCCGGGTTGTGCTTTTCCGACGTGTGAAGAGCTCCCCCAGGCTGCCGCGGGCTCCGGCCGAGTGGCTCCCGGGATGCGGGCGGTGCCCCCAGGAAGCCTTTGGGAACACCTGGCACCACACGGGGGACAAGGGACAGCTCCGCCAGCCCTCGGAGTCCTCGCTCTTGCTGAAGGCGTGCGACCGGCTGATCAGTTTAATTTCTCTTTATCTGCATCAGGCTTCTTTAAAGCTGCAGGCATCTGCTGCTCCTCCCAGCCTCACGATCCTCCCTCTCCTTCTGCCTTCTTGGGTGTTTGCCATTTCTGCTTTTCGGCTCCAATTCCCCAGCATTCTCCTTTCCCTCTTCAGCTCCCCCACCCCCCATCCCTTCCTCCCTCCCTTTATGTTATGTTTTTGGAGAGAAAATAATGAGTTATTCAGACACAAAAATCTATACATCTTCCGGATTAAATAAATACCAGGTCGTGTTTGACTCTGTGTAGAGAGGATGTATATATATCCTGAAATTTCTGTCTCTTCAATGTGGTATCCTAGGCAACCTGGATTTTCATGTTGGAGATGCAACTATCACAGCTTTTCTTCTTTTAATATAAAGATTAACCTTTGCACATCATCTGAAATTTTAAGGAAGTTCATAACCTGATTATACCTAAACTCCATGAATTATTCATTTGTCTGCTAGTGAGATCAGATTTAATTACATTTGAGGGACATCTTGTACAGAATCAAATGTTGAAATCCTCATTTGCCTTCATCGCAGCTTTAAGCACAACTGACATTGGCATTTAAATGTAAATACATACACATGGCATTAGTTAAAAAGTTAAATTAAAAATATACCAATACCTCATACAACTAAACAATAGGCATGTTTACTTAAGTTGTTTGTATATTAAACCCAAGACAACTTTATCTCCATTACTACAAAATTAAACCAACGATAAATTAATACATTATCCAGAATGTGGTTGTGAGTCAATAAAATAGTTATGTTCTCTGGGAGATCAACATGTTAAACAGCTATAGACTGATATCAGACATCAAAAAACATGTATCAATAACAAAGTCACAGCCTCTTGTCATATTTGGCATGCCTTAAATTCAAATTCAAAAAGAGAGACTTTAATTGTAATCAATATTAGTTGTCTGTGTAAGCACTTTACAGAACACTTTTACTCTGAAACACTGATGAAAAGTATCTTACAAGAGCAATAATAATAATAATAATAATGCTTCCACCCTTTCAAAAAAATTAATTGCCAAAACCTAAGATATAATCAAGGTTTTCACCCCACCAAAATTTATTTTAAGGAGTGACAAACCCTTGCATTGATCTAAACTCATACATATGTGTAACCCAGAAGATTTTGATATAGCCAGTAAAATTAGAACCATATCCCAGTTAAGCCACCTCATCATTTCTCTGTAATTTATATGTTTGTATTGTATATTTCTGTACATCTCTGAGCTTTAATTTTTGGGTTTATTTTATTTGAGACTGCTAATGCTAATCAAAATTTCCTGACAGCAAGCACTCTTGTTTGTAGGGTCTGATGCACAGGCTGGTTCCCTTGACAACCAAGTGAGACACAGCCACAGTCACCTTATTCCTTACCCCCACAGCCTGAGATGAGACTTGGAAAGGGAAGAATTTGCACTGCCTTAATTTTTCTGCCTAAAAGTTGAGGACGCTTTTTTTTTTTAATACAGTATTTCAAGACCTACTGAGAACAGCTCTATTTAAAAGACTGCCGTTCTTAACTGCTTAGTAATTCCAAAGGCAAGAGAGGTTGGTTTTCACTTGTATTTCCTGGTGGTTTGATTTTGTTGGAGTTTTCTTGGTTTTTTTTTTTTTTTTTTTGCTTTGTTTTGCTTTTGTTTTTGTAAATGGAAATAAGCATATCTTGTGTATAAGTGAACTGGGCTTGTGTGGCTAGGTTTTGGTACCAGGGTACGTACAGGGGTGGCCTGTCTGGCATCCAGCCGGGGTCAACCCACTGCAATCTGAAACTCTCCCTGGAAATTTGCCTTTTCCAAGGCACACAGAAAGGATTTGGAGAGCAAGCTAAGCACCCAATTCCTTCAAGCACCATCCCTTCAAAGCCTGCAGATGCCTTAGTCCAAATTTACAAGTGCACTTTCAAAAACTCATTTGACTGGGAAGCAAACATAAGATTTGGTGACATATAAAGGATAAGGCTTCCCAAACCTCTGCATAAAGCCAGCAGCAGGCCCCTGAACCTGACTGCCATAACCAGTGTGAACACACAAAAATCACCTGTTGTGGGTTTATCCCAGGCTACAATGTATAGTTTAAATGTGTGTGGCTGCAAAACCAGAACAGACCTCGAAAATTGCTCCCCTTCTCCTACCCAGCAGCTTTTTTAAACCCACAAAGCTTTACATCTAAAGTCATTTTCAAGCCTACCCTGGTGGTTTTTTGCCTATGAGACACCTTTGTGTGGTTTGTTTCCCACTGCAAGGCAACTAAATGGATAACATTATATTTTAATACTTTAATATACAACTTTTTATTGTTTAGTGAAATATTAATGAGTCCTCAATGCATGCTTATATAACAACTGTAGGTGTCTAGACTGCCTGCTTAATTCAAAACTGCTATGCTGCATAAATTTAGGTTTTCTGTTGCTTTTCTATATGCATCATTTTCTGATGGGAACTCCTTGCCTCTGATAAAGATTTTATGGATGATTTTCTTCACATAGTAGCACTCTGAACAACAGGGGTCTTTGAGCCCAAAGTCTTGCATGGATTCATAGAAGGATTTCAGGATGCACAAAGATTAACCAGATTCCTTCAGTATCCCAGTAAACGTTATGTTCCCTCCTTTCACAAATTAGGATATTGCATTATACAAATATGCTCGTTCAGAGACCACAACTCAGACACACATTAGGCCAGGCACTCCAGCAACAAATTTAGCACAAGCTAAAATGTCACTTACATTTGTGCCAATATGAAGCCTCAAAGGGACTTTAAACATGTGCTTGAAGCTAAATGCATAGTGAGCCTGGCTGAACTGAGACAGGTTCAAACATGGGCATGGATGGGCTCTCCCAAGCTGTGAGGAGCTGCAGTTTACCCTGCTGACATCAGGGGGAGGCAAGAAAGGCGCCTGCAAAGAAATTGTATGATTAGAGCCAGAACGTGCAGCACAGCAAGAGTTTCATTCTGGTTTGGGGTTTTCTTTTTTTCTTACTAAAAGCAGGTAAGTTTTTTTCCACATGGGAAAGATTGAATTTTCAAATGTATATGTTCAAACAGACTCTCCATTTGCTTGGTGTCTCATTTCCATTCCTTCCTTATTCCAAATCCCAAGGTATGTTATTTTTCAGTGCAAGTAACACACATGATACATGAAAATTTCACACAAGTTTTCTGAGATTTTGATGGTAAAGAGCATAAAGTCTGTTAACCACCCTACGACAAGAAAGGCTAAAAACCAGCTACACAACTTTAGAAGCCAGGGACCCTCCTAGGTGCTGCTTACCTGCTCTAGAGGACCAACACCTCTCAGATCTTTCAGTTAGCTTTCTCTACTAAGAAAGGCTAAAATTGAGATTTCTTGCCACCTTGCAGAGGCAGTTTTCTTCTTTGAGCAGCTGCCATGCTCCTTCAAGCTCCCTGTGCAAAGGATGCTCTAGTTTTGCATGTCCTTACTCACCACTGTAACTTCAAGATGTGTAAAACGAGGAACACAGGGCACAGTCCTTCAAACTCAGTGTCTGCTTAGTGAAGAAATCCTCTGCTGGTTTTAAAGCATGGGATTGTTACCCTGGGGGTATTTGACACCTTGAAAAGTCAAACAGTTTATAGATGTCACCTGAAAATGGATCAAAAAATATAAAAATAGGAGGCTCCTGCCTCCATGATTTGTCCAAGATCATTCAGCCAGAACTAGTAAAGACTATCTCCTCTTCAAAGACACTCTTGATTTGATCAAATTCAAGTATTTGAAAGCACTGGCCAGAGCTGAGTGTAGCAGTGCGGTTTATATCTTTTTTTTTATTGTTAATATTTATAAGTTCTGTAATGGTTTTTCCCGAGTTCCCCCGTGTATTTTTCCCCATTTGGTTTCCCCCTGCCTTTGTTCTCCACAGCCTGTCACTCTCTGGGAAGCCTCTCCTCTCCTTCCAGAGTGTTCGGAGAGACTCGGTCCCAGATTGGAGCAAACTGGGGAACCCCCACCCGTCGTTTCCCATTCGCTGTCTGTGTGACATCCCCATTTCCCTGATTGGCTTTCCCTCTTGTGTCCACCCCCTTCTCCCAACCCCTTATAAGCTGTAACCACGCCTCTGGCTGCCAGAGAGGAGCGTGGCTCCCCTGCGAAGAGCAGGTGACAATAAAAACCATCTAGCCACAAAGTAGCCTCCTCACTTCCTACACCAACATCTTTCGTGCAGCTCTGACCCACCAGGGGGGTGGTGGCCGGTCCGCCTGCTGCTGCCAACCGAGTCTAGAAGTATTCCTAGCCAGGGCTAGCCAGGAACAGCTGGAAGCCACTTTCCAGCCGGGCTCGAGGGATATTTCCAGCTGAGAGTAACAAATTATGTCTAAAAATGTGAGCCCATGCAGCTCCCACAAAAATCAATAGGATCCTGCCTGGGTTTAGCTCAGAGCCTGGAAGACAGATTACGTTCCTGGGAATGATCCTTCACAACAGAGCTGCCTGAGCAATGAAAAGGGAGAAATTTCCCCAGCAGACGCATTCCCTGGCCCAAATGCTCCGAGGTGCTCTGTGCCACACAGGCACAGCGCAACTGCCCTGTTTTCCAAAAGCTCCGTGCAAGTGTGTGTGCTGGAGGTCAGCACAGTTTTCACCCTGAGCCTGAAAAGCCTTCCTTCTCCAAAAATATGAAAAGTCAGAAAGAGATTTTTTAAAAAACAAACAAATAAACAAACAAACAAAAACCACCACAACAACAAACCTGGCATTTAAGGAAGGAAAAAAATAGCAGGAACTTAAAGCTATTTCAGATTCAATGGATAAGAAGAGTGAAAGAGATACACAGCCATTCTCCTTAGACTTTTGCCTTCCTCTCTGAGCAGCTGCTAATTTTTTCTGCAGATGCTGTTATTCTGTCTACCACAACAAGGAGCAATGCTGAGCTCCTCATTGTTTCTAGAATTAGCAAAGCTCATTGAAGTCACCTGGAGTTAATGCTGCTGATTTTTAATCCCCTCTGATCTATTTCAGAACCACTGATCATGGTGCTATGAAAGTCACTTGAGCTCTGAGTTCACTTTTGTTGTATATCCCCTGTGGATAGGCAGGGCCCTGCTGTGGAGAGACCTGGAATGAGCTCTGAGATCCCTTTATGAGTGGCAATCCCTGGTTTTTAACAGGGCTGAGTTTTCACTCAGGCTGTTCGGGAGGCACCTTTCTGTATGGCAAACCCTCTGCAGAATTCAGAGGCTTGAGCTGAGCCATCCACAGAACTGGACACACTCCTTGCTTCAGTCCCTCCCTATCCACAAATTTCTTCTGTGAGATCTCACTTTGTTTTAAGTGATGCAGTTTGAACACCACAGGTGAGGGCCCTGCTAGCCATTCTCTTTGGAGAATAGTATATTGTTACTTGTCAGGACTCAGCTTTAGAGCAATCACAATGAAGACATTGGAGATAGCAAACAAGAAAAAAGTGAAGACTGTGCTTCAATTCAGAAACCTAATCCAGCCCCAAATTAGCTGACACAAACCACCTTTTACAGGGAGAGGCCTAAAGACCAAAAAAAACCCCCTCAGGATGCTCACAAGGATTAACCATAGACTCAGGTGGAGAGGTGGAAGTGCTCAAAGGGGTTTCAGTAGAAACAGATTTTGCTTTTTGTTGGTTCCATAAGCCTGATATCATTCTTTGTGACACTGGGCTAGGAATTTTATTCACACCTCCTGCCAATTCCCATTATGCATGTTAATTTTGGTTGCCTGTAGTAGGGTGTCTTGTTGATGTCGCTTAATTTCTGCAGTGCTACTGCCTGGAAGCATTTTGTTGGAAACTCAGCTTCTAAAAGCTAAACAACCTGAGAAGGTCAATCCAGGAGACACAGATCCAAAACATGCAGTAGAACAATGCAGAATTTCCCCCTATCTTAAGGTGTATTTAAATACCTTGAGGAGGATGTTGCATAAAGTGAGCCAGCAAAACCAAGTGGCCAGAATATGAACAAAACTGCACCAATTCAACATTGAAATAAAACTGCTCCTGTCAGCAGTGGTGTAATAGCAATTAGGGACTGGTAAAGAGTATATGGGGAAGCTTTAGAGTTGTTCACTGGAGACATTAGGACATGAATATCCTAATTTTCAATTATAATATCTTCCTTAATGACAGAGGCAGTGAGATCAAATATTTTAGCACATTCTTACCAATAAAAATGGGATTTCTTATGGTAATCTCTAAAAAGCACTAAAACCTATTGCACTTTTGTAGTTTTGATGCTGTTTTCAAACAAATAAGGCAGCAGCTTCCCAAATGTAAATCTTGGCTCCAGCCTACTTCCCTAATGACCTGCACTCAACTTTATTCATTGCTTCTACAAAACAACATAATTCAGTCATACTGGCAGTCAAAAACTCATGAATAAAGTTTTTTTAAAGTGATGCTTGCATCACTCAGTTCAATCCTAATACTCAGATGTTTTGCAGTATTTTTGGTGATCTAAAATGAAAGTCTTACTTTGGACTGCAGCAGAATTCATCTTCTTGGGAAACTCTTCCATTGCACACTTTCTATTTTCTATCATAATATGAAATAAGTCTTTGAAGAAAACTGCACATACATCAAATCCCTAAACAGTTCTTTTAAGATACAAAAGAAGCTGGGGGTTGCACTGAAACTTTTAGATTTGTTATCAAACTTTAGGTCTTGTGCAGCTCAAAAGTTATATTAAATACAAAGGTAAGAGAGACACCCTTCTGTCTTTCTTCTAAAAACAAAGCCTTCTCTTCCTAAAAAAGCTCCAAGCTGAGAAGAAAATAAACTCATTCTTACAAGGACGATGGTGAGCAAAGTAACAGCTGCCAGAAGACAGCACCTTCTTGAAGCAAATTTTTTTAATTTTACAATATTGCAGGGGTCCAAAGAAAAAGCTTATCTAAAAAAACCCCAAAATTATTTCATTATGTCACCTTTTAATCCCATATATGTGACAAAAATTGGTGGTTTCTGCTTATAAAGGAGACACAATAGGCATTGAATTCACTGTGCCAGGGGCAGATGCCAGCTGGAGGTGTAAACACCAGTTCTTGAACTTGCCAGCATGAACACTCCACTTTTAATTTCCCATGCTCAGCCATATGATGAGCTTAGCCCAGCTCAAGCTCCTAGTCCTGTTGGAGTGGGAAAGGCTGTATCTCAGCAGAGCAGCTACCCTCCCTACCTGCTGTTGGTTGAGAGAGAGAAAAAGGAAATCTTGTAACTTTTTCTTCCCCTCCCTCTCTGCTTCCTCTCTTTGTGTTTGGTCACAGTGCAAGCCCGCTGTGCAAGGATAGAGCTGCTCACCTGCTGTAATCTCAGTAACACTAGCAAGGATGCTTCCCAAAAGCCTGGGCAATTCAGCTGCCCATCACATCCTTGCTTCTCCTCAAACACATTCCTTCAAAAATGTTAATGACAGGCTCACTGTCACAGCTTTTGTCCAGAGGAAGGCAACTTTCATACACATAAAAGCAATGAAAGAAGGTAATCATGCTTTTCATATGTAAAGTTTCAAATGGAAGTGGAAACAAAGAAAGAGCTGTAATGAAATTTTCCCAGGCAACTCCCTTTGTCATTCCAAAAAACTTATACCAATTAATACTAAATATGATATTCCAAAGAAATTCTAATACCATTGACACAGTTTTATCACCCTTCAAAGAAGAATTTTGTTAGATACAAGTCAGTACTGAAGGCATTTGAGCACAAGTTTTCAAGAACAATATACATATTGTATCATAAATTCTATATACTAAATGTATATACTTTTTTGGAGGGTGGCATTTGATAACAATGAACCATTGAGTTTTTTTCTTTTGGCTGACCTCATTTTGATTATAGAATTGACAATAAGCTGTAAAGATTTATTATGACAATTTCTGCTGTTTGCATTTTAGTTGCTATCAAGTGCTAAGATAGCAGGGTAGACACTTTGCTATTTATTTGTTATAAATACAAATCAAATTCCAAAACTAATAAACAAAGTCAGTGGGATATTGTCTAGGAAATGTAATCTAATAATACTCATTATCATCTCCCAAATTTTCCAAGAGGCTAAACAAATCATGTTAAGGAAGGCGCAGTGCCTATTGACATTCCCTCCCCATATCTGGGTTTTCCCACATGAACTGTAGCATCGTGCAACTTTGTGTCCCTAAGAGCAACCAGCGCCTTGGGCCCTGGTGTGCTCTGCTAGTAAAAGGCTGGGGATAAAGGCAAGGAGATGGGGTCCTGTTTGGAAATCCCAGTGTTGTTTGTTATTGGTGCATCCTCATGGGTACAGCCTCAAATATGTTCCAGGGACAAAAGCCAAAACAGGACCAAGGACGCAGGGTTATATACCAGATAAAAGGGGTGTTTCTGAGGGTCAAGGTCCAATAGGGATAGGGGGAAATGGTGCAGAGGAGAGGGGTGGCTAGAAACTGGGGCAGCTAATGGGATCACAGGGGTGGAACACTGTGGCCAAAATAACCCACGGGAAGGAAGAACATTCTAGAAGGGGTGCATATATGGAGAACAGGGGCTGAACAGGTTGACATAACTTGACAAACCAATGAAACAACGAAACCTAAGAAATATTAATATGTGGCTGCAAAGCCACATGGGAGGAAGGTTTTTCTCACCCTAATCTAAAGGGTATCTCTCCTCGTGGCAGGCCCTGGGGCCTCCACAGTGAACCCTACCCAGTTCCCAGAGTGAGTCCCAGCACCCTTTGGGTATCAAGGGTTGTCTTTAAAAAGCAAGGCCATGTCACCATCTTCCAGTTTTTTCCTTCATTTGAGCTTGGAGCTATACTGGGAGCATGGGTTGATGTGTGGTGTGTATTCTCAGCTTCACCTTGTTACCTGTGCTGGGGCTCATGTGATGGCACCTCAGGGACTTCCTAGAGCATTCAACATGTGGCACACACATTACTTGGAAGTGGGCACATATCAAAAATACCTCTTTTAAACATGACATGCATGAAATATATACCACAATCAGCAAAATGCAATCAAATATAATTTTTTCTGCAAAGGTAACTTTCTGCCCCTCCCCAGGTTCTGGATAATTACTGTTGATTATTCAATGTTCTGCTGCAATTGGGTAGAAGCACAAAAAGCTGTTTCCCACTTAATTTCTGGAAATTAGGGCATGCAGTGGGGTTTTTGCCAATTGTATCACTCACCAAAGGCACTGCTGGCAGCCCAGGCAGCATCCTCTTACTAACCTGAAAGGTTTTGCTCTGCAGTTGGAGGGAGTCCCTCCCAGCTCATTAACTCCAAAATGAAATTAAGGGCATCCTTATCCACAGGGTAAATCCTACATAGCCAAACACTCCTCTACAATTTTGACACAAAATTTTGCACACAATAGCATTAAAATAATAAAGGAAATAATACACAGATAGCGTTGCTATTTTTTTAACAAATCCTAAGGACAATCAAAGACAATTCTAAAGTCAATTTGACAGTAGCAACCTAGCTAATGCAATCAGATATCCCTCTGTTTCTTTTTGAAAGGAAGTTAGGCTAGAAGAAATTGTACCTACTTTCAAAGGGGAATTTGCCGCAGCCTCAGGCAGCACCCTCCTCTGCAGCATTTTGCTATCCCACATCTAATTCCAAGGTCTCCTGCTACCAGGGAGTAAATCTTGGAGAAGCAAGAGAAAAAATAAACCTCAGATGAAGTATATATAGCTTTGGGGGTTCTTTAAATACAGAATCAACAGGCGTTTCAAACTCTCCTTCCACCAGAGATTGCATTTGTACATATTCAGGAATTGGTACAACTTACATTTCAAATCTTTAGAATGTGTAAAGAACTTTTAATGATGGCTTAATTGGGTAAGTGGGGAACACTGTGGGTATGAGCAACTGTTATGGTGCTATGTAGGATAAAAAGCCATGGCATTCCTGCCTAGATCTACAAACCTCCCTGAATTTCCTTCTGAACAGGAAATAATATGTGCTAAGTGGAAAAAAAAGGGTATTTAATAATTTGCTATTTTTCAAGAGATTTGTGTCAAAGGTTCTCTTGTACACACTCTAATGTAGTTTTTTAAAATGGTTTCCTCTTTCCACATTAAGGGACTTCACGTTTGACTTCAGCCAGAAGAAAATAATTTTTTAAGTGATGACCAAAAAATATACAGGGGAGAGACCCCAAAGCCCAGCTCTCTTTAAGAAAATGCTGATTTTGCTTTGTCACTGGTAACCTGCAAAAAACACAATATCAAACTATTGTAAACACTTTAAAAAGTTACATTTAGCTAAAAATAGTTTTACTGAAATACATTTGGCATCCCAATGATCTCTGAAATATAAATCAATATTTAAAAACTAAGTAAATCTTAAAATCCTGCACTTTTCAGGTAACTGAGTAATAATTTCAATGACACTATAAAACTTAAATTATTTTGGTAAAATCTCATAGACTTCTAAGCATCTTTTCATGGATAATAAAAACCAGAAGAAAATACAAATACTCCATAATTTTAAATAAAAGCTTAGTTCTATAGGGCCTAGGTAAGAGCTACACATTACCACACAATTACTTCTATGTGATAAGATACCAAAATCAGATTGGTATTTCTGCCCTATTGTTTTGTTTCATACAATCTCCTTCTATTTCCTTTCTCTCTAACCTTTACTTTCATCTCCTGTATGTTCAGACATCTTTCCATGCATTTGAAGCTATTCTTGTTGCTCAACAAAATCTGGGGTCTAATACAAGATGTTTGATATAAGAATAGAGAAAAGATGCTTTTCTCCAGGGCAGTAATAAGTAATTTTTCTTTATGTCTTTCTTCCTATAGAGCTGGAAGCAATTAGTTTTACTGAATTTAGCCTTCACACTCTCACTTCTTTATTTCAGATTTTCTATAACTCTCACTAAACCTGATCACAGTAATTAATTACCACATATCATCCTTTGAAAGCACATCTTGGACCAGGCAGGCAAGAGGTTTGGACATTAGCAGACCTTATTCAAATAAGCAACACAGCATTATCTGCTTACCAGGTGCCCTGCACAGTAAATTCACTGGATTAAAGCCACCTGACAGCATATAAGGCAGCTGATGCTCCTGCTGCTCATCTGCTTCAGCTGCATTACTTAGGAATTATCCAAATAAACTTCTCCTTGTAACAGGAGTATCCTAAATTAAGTAGGGGGATTGCACGTTTCAGGAGTATATTTATTAAATCAAAACCCTAGAAACCTAGGGACACACCATGCCCACCTGCTTAGATTTCACCTTCAGTCTGTGCTGCGTGAAATAACAAAGCACTGCGTCTCAGATACAGGGACTATCCTGGGAACTGATTTAGGATTTACATCCAGCTGTGCAGCTTTGGCTTCATGCACAGCATGGCACACAGAGAAAGTCAGTCAGTATTTTTCAACAACCTATCCTTCCTGAATAGAATCTAACTAATTAAGAGTCAATTTGTTGCAATTACAGCATCAAGCCAAGTTCCCAGAAGACAGAGATGAGGCTGATGAGGCTTTTTGAAAGCATAAAATCTAACTGCAATTATGTTCTACAAGGCTCCTCTTCAAAGAGCTGAGCTTCCCAGAGGAGATCTCAGCAAGGAGGTTTGGCTCTTGCAGGTGGCCCCAGCCCCACACAACATCCAGGTATTAAAGTTGTAGTTCTGTCACCAGTATTAGCAACTTCAGATTACTTCAAATATCTGGAGTCGCTAATTATCTGTGAGACATTATGGAACAACTACATTTTAATTTTTTTTCTCACGACTGAGATTACTTTGAAGAACAGCCATTCTTATTCAGTATTCAGTAATATTCTCGTAAGAACGTTTGCTTCAGCACCAATTTACATCTCTGGCTGTGTAAATTACATTGCACACAGAGGCTCAGGTGCCTCTAACACCCTGTTTTCCATTATTCTGAGTAGCCAAGCAATAATGTGTTTTAATTGGAACCAGAAACAGATAGTTGATATGACCCAGCAGTCCCTTTTACAGTGATACTAGATGGCCGTGGTATGCATTTAGATCCAGGCTTCCCTGGAGTTTAGAGATGAGCATGTGAGCTGCAGCTAAAATTAAGATTTCCTTCTTCTGAACACTGAGATATTGAAGCAGAAGAATAATTTTATTCTATAACTTGCCCTCTGACCTGCATCCTTCCCAGCTAACAAGGGTTGGGGGAGAGACACTTTGGTACTCATTTATTGATGCTGCTCACAGATTGCAAACTTCATATTGTGGGAAAAGTTGCAAAGTTGTCTTTTTGATTTAAAGACATTTCTGGTACTGACAACTTTGCCAGCCTATCTTTCATTCTCTCACTCATGAAGAGTTTAAGGAAAACCCTCATAAGCCTGGTAAGAGTCCTCAATCTGATGCACAGCTTCCATGACAGCTCAGCCAAAGATCCCCATTTTCTAAGGGTTAAGATCAAGCATCTCCTCATTATTTTGCAGTTTTAAACATTTTTAATCTGTACTAAATATCTTCACTCCTAAATGCTGCCAATCAGGTACAAGTCATGGGATTCTCAGGTGACCTCTGTGGTAACATTCCAACTTACATTCCTGAAATCTACATGTGTGACATGTGGCAACTCTTTTCTATGTAGTGAAGAATTACCCTATCTTCAAGGAATAGCATTTTAAAAATTTGGGGCTGCATAGTTCTCCAGACCAGAACAATGGCCTGCTGAAGACCCACCATATTGCTCACCCTGTCATTAAGTTAATAATAAAATATTAAAAATGCAATCCTTTGGTATTAGTTATTTCTGCTGCACTATTAAAACTGCACTAAAATAACATAATACAGAGGAGAATCACTTCCTCCATGTAGAGGACGTGGTGGTTAATTCACATGCCAATAATCTTCCTCAACTGACAGACTGTTGGGTTCATATAGACACATGCTATTAGTGGCATATTGCATGCTAAAAATAAAAAAAAATATGTAAGAAGTGGGACTATAAATCAGTTGCTCATTACTATCCACAATGTTACTTAAGTGTTCCATGTGGTTTTCTATTCCTACTCAAAACGGTTTTGCAGACCTGCTTGCAACCAAAATTAGATTGAAAACACTGAAATTTGACTTTACAATGTCCAAAAGTACAACTTAACCTGTACAACTGTATCTCATGATAAATTGGTGAAAGTCTAAAAACCCAGGCTAATAGAATGATGACCATTACCAAGGGGTAGAAACTTTCTTAAGTTCTCCAGCTTTGCAAACTGAGCAGCAACAAACAAATGTGTAATTCAAAATTATCCCCACATTCCTGAGCTGTTCCTTTATCCTGGATTGTTTTTATTTTCTCAGTGTATCCCTAAAATAAGTATTCTTTCCTTAAAAAAATGCTGGAGTACTGACATAACCTATTTTTTCCCCACACAATACAAACAGAAATCAGAAAAAATGCAGTATATTCAGTACTGTAAATATAACCTGAAAAATTGGTGGTGGAACAAATTAGACAAATTGAGTTTCATTTTCACATTTGCTCATTTACCCAGTAAACAGAAATGAAACTCAAATTAGCTTATTAGTACCACTAAGCCAATACATTTCTGTTCTGGAAATAGGCCGTGTCTCACTTATGGAGAGTTATTAAACAGAAGCCATTCTCAAAAAAAATCTCTTAACAGATTCCCTTCCCAAACATAACAAATGAAGTCATAAATAGACAAAATATTCATAATACATAAAGAATTATTGCTGTTGTATTCTCAATGGATTCTCTTAGTGCATTCCAAATCCATTAGCATTCAGACTGCCTTACAGCTGGCAGGATAGGGCAGGAAAAAATCACCTAACAATGGAAAAACTGTACACAATATCATTCAGAATGTGGCATTACGTGAAAATGAGGTGGTAGACTCCAAGGTTACCTGACACAAAACTTGGGGCATGGAATTTCATCCAGCATCCATGTTGGAACAGGCCAAAATTCCTATGTGCATTGCCTGTGTGCCCATTTTCAGCACCTTCAATGCCAACAGGGAAAAAGAAGTCATTCTCATAAAGAAAATATAATTAAAGGATTCAGTGCACATCTCAATTATTTTTTTCACTTAATTTTTACTGCAATAATCATAATTCTTTTGCTTCTCTTCCCCCCTGCCCAAGGCAAAACTAATTTATCCAAAATTATCACGCAGTGCTGGTTATCATGTTTGTAGTCTGGTCTAAAGATCAAACACACAGCCCCTCCCTGCCTTCTACTGTGTTTCATGTCAAAAAAATTCTTTGCAACACTGCTTAGTGACAGGACAAAATATTTCTGACTCTGAGATAAAAATAAAGGTGTAGCCAGTGATTAGACAAAAGACAAGCACATTCCCCTCGCTTCAGGAAGCACAGCAGTAGAAACCACAGATAAACTCATCAGTACTTGATTCCTTACCCCCAGAATTAAGGCACTTTATTTTAAACATACTCGCTATGCCCACAGACACTGAAATGTGGAAGTTTCTGCAAATAAGAAGAGGCAATCACTTGTGCAAAGCAGTCAGGATTAGTGTTAAATTTACCATCTGATGATGTTTAAGAAGCACTTAGAACATCATTCTCTCTGTGTGTTCATAAGAAAATGCTGGTTTTCTTATTAATTAGAATTTTGTCAGATGGGTATAAAAGGTAACTTGAAGCTGTAGGAACTTTTTAGGCCTAGGCGTGGTATGTAATGGTCTGAGTATGTGGGGAGTAACAATTTAGGTCACACAGACCTTGCCAGTGCAAATGCCAGGTTAACAAGGGAATTTAGTTCTGATTTACACCGTAGGTGGTGAGCACAGAATCATAGAAAAGATTCCTTATTTACCTTCACCTTAAAGAGGATGTGTAAAATGTTCTTGCTAATACAAATCAAGATATAAATCAATGTATAAGAAACACCTGCAAATTGTCAGATCTCCAGAAAGCAATCACTGAAAAGAGGGAGAAACCCTTACAATCACATAATCATGAAGACTGGAGAAAATCTCCAAGATCACCAAGTCCAACCTTTGACCAAACATCACCCTGCCAATTAAACCATAGCACATCCAGTCATTTATTGAACATTTCCAGGAATAGTAACTCCACCATCTCCCTTGGCAGCCCATTCCAATGCTTGACAACCCTTTCCATGAAGAAATTCTTCCTGATGAAATTCTACGTCAGCCTCCCCTGGTGCATCTTGAGGCTGTGCCCTCTTGCCCTGGTTGTCTGGAAGAGGAGGCCAGCTACACCCTCCTTCCAGGGATTTGTGGAGTGTAAGAATGTCTCCCCTGAGCCTCTTTTTCTCCAGGCTGAATATTCACAGCTCACTCAGCCTCTCCTCATAGGACTTGCTCTCTAGATCCTTCAACAGCTTTGTTGTCCTACTCTGGACATGCTCCAGTGTCTTAAAATCCTGTTAAAATAGTAGAAATCTAACTACAATAGTAGAAATTTCTACTATTTCTAATAGTAGAAATCTAACCAGTTTTGGTTTGGTGGGCTGCATTTCTGGAGTTTATATAAGCAGATGTCTGAAAGAAAAAAAACCCCAAACCCTACCACTAAAAGTGTTTATATTAGAAAAAAAGTAAAATTCAAAGTACTGGCAGCCAAAGCAAGAAGCAAAGAATTCACCAGAAATTGTGATGGAACTTAAGAACCATCTGCTTGGAATAAGTCTTGTAACTCCAAGAAGTCTCTAAGGTACCAAAGAAGGCTTAGGTTTCACTGCAAGATCAACAAAGAATTAAAACAAAAGTGTATGCATAACAGTCCAGAAATCACCTGAAGTACTCCTGATGCAGCATTTCTCCTTCAGTTTTGCTTCCTGGAGCATCTCCTGCTGACAGCTGGAGTTGCAAGCAGGTGCTCTAGCAAAGCCGCTCACTCACAGGCTCACCAGCTCTTGTCAAACACTTCTAAATTCAAGGACCAAATAAATGGGGGGGGGGAATGAAAATAATAAGAAACTATGTCATTTTACCCAGTGGTTTGTCCAAACAAGTGCCTTGTATAACATAAGGAGCATTAAGACCTGTGGATGGTTGACAGACTCCTCACTTCCCACATTCATTTAAGCCCTCATGGACCTACTAGGACAGATTAAAAAGGCAAAATCTTGCAGTTGAGGAAAAGGATCATTCTCATCTGATAAGACCTCTCCTAGACACTGGAAGCTTTCCCAGAGAGACCAATAAAGAGGTATCACATGACAGCATCATGAAATGAGAGCTGCAAACTTCAATGTGCCCTGCACCCCTCAAGGAGACAAATTTAGGGTGAAGGAAGAAGTAAAACTGCTCCTACAGGCTCTCTCTCTTCACTTACTGTGAAGCTTGTAGAGCAACAGCGAAAGGGCCTAAATATACCCCATCTATTCCACTTCGTTACTGAAAAGGCTGTTCAAGATTTCTGTAAACAGGGTTTTCATGGGTGAGAACACAGGTCTAGACAAAATCTCATGAAGTATTATTACACTGTGTTTTATTATACAGTAAATATTTTTATTCTTTTTGAGAATTGGATAAGATGAGGTGAACTGAAGGCTGTGGTCCCAAGAAATGAGCAGTATCACATGAGGAAAATACCCATGCTAAGCAACACATCTCAGGAGACTCCAGCAAGGGTAGAAGTAAATTGTCTCTGAGTGAGGATTTTGACAATCAAATCAGTATGGAAAAACAGAAGCACACAGAATTTAGCACACCCTGAGAAGCAAAAATCTTCTGGGCCTACTCATGTCTAAAGTTTAAGTTAAATTCAAGGTTGACTTTATATAAGAAAATACCATGTATCCCTGGTTGGACATGACAGACTGTTGAGGGTAACCCAAAATGTTACTGTATTCCATATTTCTTTGTGTGCAAAATTGTTACTGTCTCTTTAAGACCCTGCAGGACACAGATGCATGTATCTATTACATATGACATATAGAGAGAGAGAGATGACATACATATATATATATGACATATGCATGTATACAAATTTTAAAGTGGCACTTTTATAGTTCCACTTTACAGATTTTATTTAGTATGTATATGTGTGTACATATATCTATATATAGACATATGCATTTTCCAACAAGATCTGGCTTGAAGGAGAAAAGCTGGCAAATCTCAAACCAATCAGAAAGACAAATGCTGTATGAAACCCTGTTGTTTTGAGGACACAAAATACCTACATTCAGTAATCCAAGCTGGTTTGACAAATTTCCTGAATACAAAGAGCTGCTGCAGTTTCTCCAGTGTCTCTGGATTTCCCCATTAGAAACATAACTTTCAGCTTATTTAAATTAATTCTACATCAACCCACACTCATGAACGAAACCTCCACTTTACCCAGATGCTGGTGATGTAAGAAAACTGAATAAAGTGAATCTGATGACCAGACTGGCAAGCTGGAGGTAAAAAACATCATCATACAAATAGTGCCATGGCCCAAAAGGTCTTCCTCAGCATCTTCTGTACATTCTGAATGAGGGACCAGTAACAGATTCTGTCTGAGACTGTGTGGCACAAAGGTCAGGATGTGTGTTCTGCCTCATTCCTCCTGTTTTGAAAAGTCATCAGTCCCCCTGATTTTTGGCCTCCATAGCAGGTCCAAAGTAAGGCTGTGGTTTGGTATAAAACAGACTTAACAGGAGCAGCAGAGAGGGGACAGCAGATGAACCTCAGAGCTCAAACATCACACTTCAGAGATGTACAGTTACTGGAAAATATTGTATTACACTAATGTAGCAGGCCAGAAAGATGCAAACAAATGATGCCCCAAATTCCTGCCCCATGCACATTTAGGGATGAACAGATGATCAGCCTACAGGCTCTACTTCAGAAGTCTTCAGATTACAGGTCAATGTATTTTATACTTTATTTACAACAGCATGGCAACACCATTCTGGTGCATTTAATTAATCTATGGCATTTGCACCTGGTAATGCTGGGCACACTGCCATCAGTGTAGAAACATCCAGTTCATGCATGAGGCATTTTTACTCTATTTGGTTTGCTCCAAGGAAAAAACCTCACAGATACAACTCAAGCTTCCAGCTGTTTCCCTTCTCCCTTACTCCTCATTTCCCCACTGGGACCTCAAAGGGATTTGTCTGCACAGGCAAACATGTTTTCTTCCTTCTCAGCATCCTTTATTTTTACATCCTTCTAAACATTTCCAAAACCAAAACAAAGCCCACTTTGCAAGCTGTGTGGGAAATTTGGCTTATGCAGGAGCCCCAGGGGGATGGATCCAACATGGGGTTACAATGGACAGAGGAGCAGGAGCTGATCAACTTGATGATGGGAAAGAAGGGACCTTTATCTTGCTGGAAGGCAAGATAAAATGTGCTCAAAAGCAGTGCATCTGGCACCTTCTTTAGGAGGCGCAAGGCAGAAACAGAAATTAAATGTATTCTGTGCTTATCTTTACAGACACATGTATTTCAGGTAGGAAATAACTGAAAAAATAATTGTGACTGACCTGGCATTGATATGCAAAATCTTTCTGCCTTGTCTGGTGCACACTGTAGGATCACCAACACCAGTACCCACATGAGCAGCACAGCTTCTCCCAGCCTGAGATCTTATGCACCCTGAGAGATTCCTGGAGCTGGCACAGGTAAAAAACCAAGTGAAAACACATCCACACAGAGCACAGTTTGAACACCAAAGCAGACAACAGCAAACAAGATTTGAAGTTAAGCGGTTGTCGCCAAAACTTCTGGGCTAACTTGAAATCCTTATTCCTAAACCATGTTGAACATAATCAGTTCCAGTTTTAATGTCAGCACTTTTATCCTTGCAAGAATGCACTATGCTGCTCTTCAAGATGGTTTTCTTATCAGCATGTGGCTGCATATGACTCCATGGACTTCTCAACAATACCTCCTATTAGAAGGAGGCATTACTCTGAATCTAAATACTCTGATCAATTTTCTTTATGGATTTTAATCCATAACACATTATATTTCACTGTAATTATTTGCAGGACCATTCTGGCTAGCTCAGTATACTTTCACCACTGGGGCATAATGGAAAAAATATAATTTGTCCTACCATCAGAAATATTTCTAATCAGTTTTATAGAAGAACAACATGGATTTCCCCAAAACAGGTGGGGAAATGGAAATATATTCATAAAATGTGTTAGATGTGTTAAAAATAGATGTATGTTAACGTAACTGGAATAAAAGAGTTTCTCACCTCCCTCTTCTCCCCTGAAACACAGAGGCAGTTTTGCAGCAGGCACACAACAACTTCATGGTTGCAGTGGATACTTCAACTTATGAAGCCTGCTGGCTATATTCCCATAAATTTCCAAAAACTTAAAATTTTCATTGCTATTCCTTTTAGTCCATAAGAAACATCTCCATCGCTCTACCCTCTTTTGCATTTCATCAAGTCCTCACTATGTATTAGCATATCATAAAGCAGGTTCAGGGGGGTTTGTTCAGGTTTCTTTTGTAAGGACATTTATCAATCTCTTGGAAATTTTCCACTCTGGCCAGGAATTCCTTGGCTGGCCATCACAAGGTTGTTGCCCACACTGTTCCTCTTCCTAAAGCACACCAGGGAATGTTGCCTAGCTGGTTGTTGTTTGTGCCTGCTTCAGGGATAACAAAGCTCAGCACTGCAAGACCATGACACAATAATCAACTCTCCACAGGGAAAAATATTCCATCTGACTGCCCTTTTGAAGCATTCCCCTGAAATTATAGCTTTTATAATGTGAGTATATTTTAGGATTGACACCAACTGCATTTGATCTTTATATTCCTGTCTTGTGTCCCCCTAACCCCAAACAAACAATTAGAGAGAACTTATTTGGAGCTATTAAGAGAGAGAAATAAAAATCCATTGTAGAACAGTGTCTGGCTTCTGAGGAGTGAGAGCACCTCAAAGAAACAAACTCATGAGAGAATGAAAGACATTCGTATTCTGATTCAAACCGCACAATCAAAGCCAACTTTCTCTCCTAAAGGAAGACTTGTAAACACAAATGTGAGTAGGACTATGCTCTAATTTCATTCAAAAGGCATCCACCTATTTCCCCAGGCAGATATTTATCAGTCCTAAGGAGCAGACATTTGACTCATCTCAGGAAATACACCTCCTGTCTTGACACCCAGAACACATCTATTGGTGCTGCCAAAATTGCAGTCGTGTAACTCTACAGAAATGCCCTGAACCAAAGACGCCTCAGAGCCCGAGGCTTCCAAAAGGCAGCACAGACAATGCTGGTGCCACCACAGGGCTGTGTGAGCTGTGCTAACAAAGGGCTGCTGCTTCCCCTTGAAGCTTCTCTGCAGGGCTGTGGGGTTTGCACAAATGTGATGCAGATCACTGGGTTGACATGCAGAAAATATTATTGTATTGCAGAGTTTTTGAACTCTGGAGAGTGCAAATACTTGCACCAAATGCACTCTGAAGAAACAGTGGTGTCAATTATCACTAAAATGATAATTTTTCTTTGGGAAAGGAGATTTTAATGAAAACCACCTCAAGCTACTGTAATGGTTTTCAGTTTCTTAGGTTCTGCTGACACCAGGTGGCACAAAGGAAAATAGTCTCAAAGCAATAAATATTTCTGGTGCTGCTTCAGCAGCCAATCATACCTCACCTTCTCCAAGTCAAGATTTGCCATCTCTATTACTACAAAAACAATACACTCAAAGATTTAGAAGATATGACATGGAAGGCTTCTACAGGTTAATAACATCTGCCATATGAACTGTCCACCTTTTGCATACAGTTGTGTTAGTGCAGAAGGATTAGTAAAAAGGCATATATATGCTTTATACAGCCAAAGACTTTTCAACCACGCTTATAAAATGAGTTCCAGTTCTTAACAGGAAAAAAATTACCATCATACCTCATCTGGCACTGGTCAACATCCCCCAGGTAACCTAAACACAAGAGGAAAAAACACTTTTGAATGAATAGCAAAGTACTCTCTTACACAAAGCCTAAATCTCCTCTCCTTAAGTCACGACTGTGGTACATTCCCCATACACCAATATGTTGACAATACATTTATTAAATTGATAATAATTTTTTGGCATGGAAATACAAAGAATAGCTCCAAAATACTGTGGGTATTAGATTAAACTCACAAAGAACAAAAACATATTCAGATACTGCTGGCTGTGAGTACTTAACTGTTTATTAAATGAGAGAAGCTCTCAGAAGGAAACCAGCAGGGAGAAATAAAATATTTGGACCATTCCCTGGTCCAGCCTGACCTTTTGAAGCACTTGGTGTTAATTGCCATTCCCAAGCAGCCCTTGACCAAAGATTAGCAGGTTATTGATAATACCTTTGGTGCAAGCAGAGCTGATGAGACCCCCACCATGCTGTGGGCTGTCTCCAGCCCCAGGCACCAATTCTCCACCAAAGCTGTGCTGACCTCAGCCCCATTTACATCTGTGGCTTCCTAAAATATCCCATACATCACGTGGGCATCATGTGATGGGGTTACAAGGGAAACAGAGGGGTTTTAGATGGGTTTACACCTGCTCCATCAGCCCTTCCATGCTGACTGTAGGGATCCAAGATCAGCCACAGCTCAGCATTTCCCTGGTTTATTCTCAAAGACCATTGTCAAAAACCCTTCAAGCTTCAACCTGGCTCCTCATCCCTTTTGAAGGAGCTCAGCTTTAAGCCATTTATGCTGGGATGAGCAGGAGGCCAGTTTTCATAGGAAGAACTGGGATTTGGCCTGGCAAACCATGGACTGGGGAGAAGACAGGGTGCTCTTCTCCTAAGGCATTGGGAATAGAATGACTTACAACAAAATTGAGGTTGGTATGTGAATGAGTGCGTACTCCAGAATACGGAAAGGTGACCAGCCTCCGCTGTATTTTTACAGCATCTGCTCTGATTCCTATCAGGGCCCTGCCCTCATTTCACTTTCACTGAGAACCAGATACATGCAAAGAGTTTAGCAATATCTTTTAAAATTTTCACCAAACCTTTGCAGTCTTCATAGTCAATAGTTACATGCACCTGAGCTGAGAGACAACCATTTTTAAACACTCAGGTGCAAAATCAACCAAAAATGGGCATTTCTGAGAACATTGTGGGAATGCTCAGGATGGACTGGCAGCCAGAGAAGAGCAGACATTTCACACCAGCTGAAAACCTGCTTGGGGAGGTCTGTCTTCCCTTTGCTGGGCAGGTACTGAAAGGAAGAAACTCCACTAGTCTGAGTAGGCATGCTCCATGAAGAGCATCTCTGTAAGCAAGAACATTTTAAATTTGTCCACACTAGCTTCTAAGCTATGAGCTTAGCCACTGGGTACTTACATCAATAGTCATGTTATTTTAACTTTGATAACTGTATTTACACCTCAAAATAAAATACTCCGATCATTTTTCCAAACACCTTTGTAGAAACATCATTTATTCTGACTTTTCCATTCTTAAAATCCTATTTTTCAAACTATCATAACCCCTAGAGCCACTATCTGAATGGAGATGTTGGAAAAACACGTGCAAAAGTTTTTTAGTGTTACAATAATTGTATTTTCTGGGTTTTAGTAGTCCACAATTAGCAGCACATTTTCATTGGAGGTGTCTTCTATTGAGAAAAGATTTTTTCCTAAGAAATTTCAGGCAGAGAAACAAGAGACAGGAATTCATGTTTCCTGGTTTTTGCTTGCAGATCTCTACAAGCAGAAAAATCCATGGGATAAATATACAATTTCAAAGCCATGTAAGTGCACTTGGAAAAGTGGCCTTGCCCAAGATTTGCTGCTAGAGTAAGGCAGTAACTTTTGCTAAAGTAGCTTTACATGTACTGTTTAGCTACTTCAGCTTTTAAATTAAGTGGGCTTGGCTGGTTGGTGTTTTTTTGAAACCAATTGTGATGCTTAAAGATACTCTGGGCACAGGAGAACAGGAAGCATCTGTCCCAAACATACAGCTTTTCCATATATTGCATATAATAGTGGAAAATTAGGTCATTCTTAAAGGCAAGACTAAGTGTAACACTTCCACCTATCCTGCCCACTCACCGTTCCTGTTCAAATGCCAGCTGTGTAGCTTGCCAGATTTTTACTTAAGCTTCATGGTTTTTAAAAAGCCATGTCAGGGTGCAGTTCTAACTCTCCTATCTTGGTTTGACTGGTTACAGGCAGCCTACAAGTTAAAAAAAGAAGGAACAAAAACCCCACAGGCAGCCTACAAGTTAAAAAAAAGAAGAAACAAAAACCCCACTGTGGTTACATGATGTGCAGCATTGTAACTGTGATGTGCATTTGGATTAACAGCTCTCACCAGTGAGTTATCCCTACAATCAGGGAGAGAGCTGTGCATCCTGGCTCTCATGACAGTCATAGCAGGTGCCCAGAGCAGACTGGAAGGGCAAGGGCAGACCTGGGGAATAGCAAATATAAAAGGTGCCATCATCTCTGAAAGAAGTCCGATGTAACAACCTGCAGTGTTTCATTTCCCCCGAAGCTTCCTTGGCAGTTTTGCAGCTTCTTCTCAGCTCTTCTTGTTGGCTGGCAGTTTCCAAATGCTCTTCTGCCTCCCATGGATCTGACAGAAGTGTCAGCAGCCCTGGATGCAGTAGGTGGAGCAGCTGTGCAGCATTTTGATGGCCACCACAAAATAGATGACTCAGATGTGTTAGAAACAGCAAAGATTTCAGGTCAGCAGCCTGACTTCCAACCTTCCACAGGAAAAGTGGATGAGCTGAAGCAATAGGTGTTTCTTGGCCTACAACTTCAGCTGTGTCCCCTCCGCTTTTGTCACAACCCAGGAGTGACTCAGGGAATGCAATACACAAACACCAACAGGCACTCAGCTGGCATCATTTGTTTAATAAAGTCTTTTCTGGTTTTAAAAAAGTTTACAAGACAGATGTGTTCTACACAATAATCAACTAGAGGCTGATCTTCCCTTGTAATAACTTAATCCATGCAGAAAGACTGGGCTGCCTAACCTGATGTTGGGCAGCAGCTAACAATTTACCAAAATATGAACAGATCTGCACACTGCAATGGAAACAGGTAGCACATGACACCACAGAGTGAGAATCAATACACAAGCCTGCTCAGAGAATTTTCAGAATTCAAGTGTAAGTTTAAGGAAAAACCCTGATTTATTCTTTAAATGGAGCTTATGTACTGAGAGTGAAATGTTCTGCTACAATCTGTCTACAGTCACCTTTTACTCAGCAGCCGTGTGAGAACGCATACACAGAAATGTCACAAGCCCTTTTTCACTACTGACACTACACATTAACAACTGAATCTGATAGCATTGCTTTGGTTGGTTCAATACAGAATGATAGGTTTCTAATGTCTCAGCTCTCCTTTCCCATTTTCCATCCTTTTCCAAAGTTGTTGAAGAGTGTTGCTGAGGCAAATGTTGGGTCTTTCTTCAAGAATTCAGTGTAGCTTTTGTGTAAGAAACTGTGGAAGACAACAAACAGGAACATTACCGTAGGCAGAGAAGAAAAATAGCAGGATTCCTTCAAATCCCATACAGAAAAGAATCTTTACTTACTGTCACAGCATGAAAACTAATTATCCAATGTGGTTATCTGTATACCACTTTTTAGAGACATTCAGCTCCTTAGAAATCCAAATGTTATTGGAAAGATTGGACTGACCAAAGCACTCCAGAAGGCCTGCAAACCCTCTAAAATGTTCTTTTTTCAATACACAACTCCGAAACAGTGGGGGGGAAACCTTGTATGCAACAGAAATCATCACCCAACATCTGACCACCTGGGAAATTCATGGATTTAAAAAAGAAAAAGTAAGTAACTTTGTGAGCAATGAACGATGCTGAATTGTATAAATCACAGCCAGACTAAACTCTGGAGACAGGAAAATGAGAGAAAGGTTAAACTTTAACTTTGCCAAGCCATTAATAATTAAACTGCACAGCCAGCTCAGGGCTTCAGTGTGCAGATGAGGATAATAACACTTTCTTGAGAGCTTGGAAATACTTGAAAAGTCAAAATCAGCAATGTAGCTTTTCGGGGGCAGGAAGGGGGAAGGAAGGTAATGAAAGCTATGTCCTGAAGGCTTAAAGCTGACTGGAAGAGTATGATAAACACATTTCTACATAGGCAGATAATCCATGACAAAGGATTCAGGTCTATATTCAGCCTAATTCCATTCACTGATGTCTAGGCATGTCCTGCAGGTCAAGTGCCTGAAGGGAGAGAAGATCTGCTGCTGAGGCAAGTTAGGTTCTCAATGCCTGCCCTACTGTCCTTATTAGATGGTGGAGGTCTATAAAACAGCCTGTTACTAATTCATCCTGGGAAAGAACAAACTGAGGAGGGGCAGGTAAGAACCATGAAAGGAAGCTGCTGTTCTGCCCTGTCTCCAGCTTCTGAGCTGTTTTCCACCTCCAGTGCTGGGGACTGTGCTGTATTTGGGCTGTTCCAGAGTGAGCTCCCTGCTAGGTGAGGATAGACAGAAATACAACCCTGTGTCTCCATATATCTGAAGAACACAAGGCAGGATTCTGAGCTAAGTCACTGCTGTATTATCAGATCAAACTTTCAGATGTCCTGAGTCAACACGGACACAGTCATGACTGGGCCAGACCCACAACTCCAGCCAAGCACACAGCTGGGAAGAGGTTTTCACCCACCCCAACATTCTGGTGTGCAACTGCAGAGGGGAGCAGAGGTTGTAAAATTTATAAAAACAGCAAGATTATAAAATTTCACCTTCCAGCACTTCTAATGCCACTCTCTGCATGTGCTGCTTCAGTGAAACAGGCAAGGGGTCAAGCATTAACAGAGGAAGAGGAGAAGCCAAACCTGTGGCCTGCCTTGGATGAGCTAAGGCTCTCTTTCTGAGGACACATCTCCTTCTGCTCCGCTGCTGGCACTGGGGTCATCCTTGTTTCGGGGGGCATTTCTTTCTCTACTTGACTCAGAGGGCACCTTGGTTCTGGTCTTCTCTTTTCTTTGTTGCTGTTTTTCAAGTTTTGTCAGCTATTCACAAAGTAAGAAAAAAATACATCATGTAATAAAACAATTTCAGAAGTCTATTTCTAAAAGATTGTAAATGTGAGCATTTGTATAAAACTTGCAACTTAGATTCACACCACCAATACATATATCAACAAAACAAAAAAGAAAGGAAAAAAAAGCTGAAGGCTGAGATTTGCAAAAATTTAGAAAAGGCAGTGAATTACCACCATAAGATAACATGATCACCCCAAGTATAAGAGAAGTGATTTATTTATACCCCTCTAGAACAAGGAATACAAAAACCACATTTGGATTGACTAATCCAAATGTATTTTTACTAATTGCATTACAAATTACTTATAAAGTTCTGATTACCAAACACAGACAATTGCTCAGACAATATGAGATATTTCACTGTCACATCCAATGACATAAAAGAACTATTTATCAGCAATTATTAGTCTAATCTCTTCCTATTAACATCACATTAAACACTGCAGGATGGTTCAGTTATCTCTTCTTGCTAAAGCTGAAAGCACAAATTTAAAAACCACACCATCTCTTAGCCTTAATTCCCATGCTACAAACAAATCAACAGATTTTTGACAGCAAAAAAAGAATGCAATGGGCAGGGAAGAGGAAAGAGAACAATTTAAACTGGCTCTTCCTCATCACACTTTGCATGATGGATGTCTTGTAATCTCCTCTTGTAATTTCCATTAGCTGAACATTGCTGGGACCAGGAATGGGAGCTACATTACTTCTTTTCTGTATCTTTTCTGTCTCTTTCTTCTTCTAATTCCCTCTCCTCCAGGTTTTGAGCAACTTAAAATTGGACAGCTTTGGAGTTTGCGAAGTTGAATGGGTTAAGTCAATGCTTTGTGAAATGTTTTGTGTTAACTGGATGTTGCTCTAAATTTTTGCCAAAGCTGTCTGATTTTCTGAAGGTTGCCAGTGAAGTTTTTGTTCTTTTGACCTCTTGATAATATCCTCTTGGAACTTCCTTCTTCTGTCTAACTCAGGGAACATGAAAAAACCCAAAGATCTTTTAAGAGGCTCATCAAGGGAGTTTTGGGCCTTACACTGCCAGAGAAATTTTAAAAACCAGCATCCTTCCCTGTCTTCAGCCCATGTTGTGGCCACCAGGAAGTTGTCAGATGAGTAAAGCAGGCAGCCTTGAATTGTGAAGGCAAAACCCTTAAACATGCCAATATTCCCCAAGAAAGAAATAAAACCTTGCAGAATCCTGCACACCTTGGTAATTCCTCAGTTATTTTACACCTACACACAGGGCAGCAGTTCTCACTCCAAAAACAGAGCTGCTGCTGCTGCTACTTATGCATGGATTGGCCTGAGAACTCTTTAGGCTAAAACTGTGAGGGTACAGAGAGAAAGACTAGAAACAGAAGTAGATTTTTCAGGGGTAAAATATGACACAAGAATCCAGAACAGAATTTGAAGGTAAAAACGAAACCAACTTCAAACCAAGCTTTTTAAGGCAACACAGGGCACTTATGTCTGCTCATTTCATAAACTGGAGGACTTGTTGAGAAGGATGATGTGAGGGACAGTATCAAAAGCTTTACTAATCCAGAAGAAATAAATCCACCACCTGCCCTTCCTTCACTTGGCAGGTGACATTATTGTAGAAGATTATTAAATCAGTTGGACAGGACTTTCCCTTGTGAATCCATGTTGACTGTGCATTGTCCTTTAAATGTTTTTCAGTAGCAACCAGCATGATCTTTTCCACAATTTTTCCAGGCACTGAGGTTAGATTAACAGTTCTTCCTTCATGCCCTTTTTATAAACTGCAGTAACAATTTCATCAAGATTAAGTGAAGGCCATTATAAGGTTGGTGTGGCCTTGCTGAAGCACAACAATCCCTCCCTCTTTTCTTTCAACTTGGAAGAGCTGGCCACTGCTATGTTTAAAGAAGCCTCATCACTGCATTTTGTTTTCAGCACAGCTTGTGCTGTTCCTCAGCAGAGTTAACTCGCTCTCCTGTCCACTCCAGACTTAAATTTGGGATTGAAATCCGCCATTCCCTTGTTTCTGACAGACAGGTATGTCTCCATTTCCATCCAGTCACCCACATGCAAAAACTCCCACATGGCAAGAAACTTCAGTAAAGGCAGGGGAGGTGGTCCAGACTTATTAAAAACATTGTTAATGAGTCATGATTAAACAACAGCTTTAATGAGAAGGATGAATAAACTGTGAAAAGCTGTTCTGCATTACACACATACAACCTTTCCCAAAACAGCAGGCAGCCATCAACAGGCCAGGGAACTGAAGAAAACAATTCAATTATTTGACTGTTCAGAGGCTGCACAGGACGGACAAGGTCCTTGTACCTAAGGGAAGCTGTACTGCTTCACAACAGGAATGCTACAAATTTGCAGAGGATACATCATCCTTCCCAGACAGACCTTAGGGGTCACTTACTTGTTTAGGATCAACAGTGGCTGCTGGGGACTCCAGTTCTATTGTTACAGGACCATCGTTTTGGATGTGGACCTGCATGTAGGCACCAAACTTGCCATCTGAAAAGGGAAGAGACAACAAGTGCTCAGAGCCCTTGAAGCTTTTACCAACTGTGGTACCAGAAAGAGAAAATACATAAAAGGGCAGCCAACTACTGAACTGCATAAAGCTAAGAAAAAAATAGTGTATGTGCACCCAGGTATGTAGCTTGACATTCAGAGAGGATAAATACAGAGCTAAGTAGAAAAACACGAACAAAACAAACCAAGTCTACAGGCAATCAGGGATATAACACAGGTAATACAGGTCCACAGTTCAGAATAGGCAGGACAGTTCTCATTGTCAGGAAATGACATTTTAAAGGATGTAACAGCTCAGCCTAAGGATCCAGTTCAACTGACAACCTGATGTTTTGAAGAAACTTTATATTTAGGCAAAAGGTAAGAAGACCTGGAGCCTACTCTGAAGCATTTGACAATTGAATACTGTAGAGCAGGGGACACTGGGGTGCAGCTCAGTCCCAATCTGCTACAGCCATTCCTACATTCCTGCTTGTTAACCTAGGCTGGTCTTTGAGAGTTACATAGATGTAACCTACACCCTGTGACCACAAAACCCAGTCAAAATTAGTGCATCTTTCTTTAACAAAATAATAAACAAAGAATATTATATAAACTTTATTAGTGGGAGCAGAACTTTTCAAATTGCTCTCTACAATCATCCCATCCCTTTGCTGTACCTGACTTAGAAAAAAGGTTGCTCTTTTCCATTTCCCATTTATGTATGGACCTAAAAAAAAGTACAAGTACAAAATTTTTGTACAAAAAGTACAAAAACTCCACAAGCCCTTTTTCTGCAGACACTGATTAAGTGGTCAAATAAATCCCCATCTTCACTAGAACACTCAAAGTACTCCCATGTCATAAGCACTTTCTTTCTTGTTTTGGCACCAGACCTACTGTTAAGGAACATCTTTCTGTAACAGCTCCCTCCATTCTCCTCACACATTTAAATTTCTAGTTGCTGCTCTTCATCTTTCCCCACTTTAGGACTTCTGGACTGATCAATTTATCTTGCAACATCTTCTGCAATAAAATAGGATCCTAAAAGTATTATTAAACTGACAAGTTCATTCTGCTGGACACCCATCTCTCCAAATTCCTTTACTCTAAAAGCCCAGCACACATGCCTTGCTCAGATGGAAAGTCTTCATATGATATGAGTCAGAAAAGCTACATCTGAGCCATAAACATTTGAAAAAGAGGTATCATTTACTTCCAGGATATTTTTGTAGATATTTGAAGCCTTATGACCTAGAAATTTCACACTGGTTTTATACTTCTAAGCTTGTCTACTTGGAAAGTTATTCTTAATTAACTTCATGTGAATACTGTTGCTCCAGATAAGAGCACTTATTCTGAAGTGACAACACTCACAAAGGGAATTAATCAGGGAGAATAATTGTGCTTTCAACTTGTACCAAACCTTAACCTGAGTTAAACTCTTCCTTGAGAAACAATCCTCTCATATTTACTTAGATATTTCTACTAAGGGAGTAAGACTTTTCACACTCCTTGCCATGTTAATCTTTACTACCTCAGAAGACTAAATCCACATTCAACACAGAGAGCAAAGGCCCTGAAACATAAGGAGGAGCCTTGGTAGGTCTGATATTTGGATATTAGCTTGCACAACAAGACTGCTCAGGCCTGCAGTCACCAGCTCTGCTCCTCAGAGGGGAGTGAGATGTTTAAGAACACAAGAAAGCACTGAAGCACAAGCAAGGACATCTGATACAGCCTTTTATTTGCTAGATGTGGGTGCCCATGTGTTAAACTGTGCTTAACTAGGAACCATGGCTCTGACCCTTCTCCAAGTTTTTGTTTGTCAAGCATCCCACCCTTCTTGGTGTAAAAGAATGGTTTGTGCCTCTCTTTGGGGAACACTTCCCACTCTGAGCTCCGGGCTGCCAAGCTCCAGATAGACCAGGGAGCAGAAAGGAGCTGCCTGCCCAGCACCTACAACTTCCAACAGCCAAATTCTCTTCTGAACACAAACAGGAACCAGAAAACACAAGGCCCTTAGGACCTAGGACAAGACCTTTATTGATCTGTCATTGCCTCAGCTAGACAAATTCCACTTTCAGTGATTAAATTCCTCCTCTAAAATACATTAAACAATTTATAGGATCAAAAGGGAAGGGCATCTACAGCAATCCAGAGAATCAAACTCTAATCTTCCAATAACTACAACTGTTGTGTGTGTGCCTGTGTGTATGTAGGGGCAATGTGAGTACAGATTTTCCAAGAGGAAAGAAGCAAAAAAACCACTGGCAAAGCAATTGGCACAGCAGAAACTTTGACCTAAGAGAATCTTAAGACTTGGGTGCAACACACCATAACTGGCACTGTTTAATAAGAAAGCAAAATCATAAATTGACAGGTAGTTCCAGTGCTGCCAGCAGTTTTAAATGCATGTGTTATCTGACACAATAACATTCCTGGATTTCCTGTGCTTTTATCATGGAAAAAAAACCCGCAGAAGTGAAAGCTCGTTTTGCAGAAAGCACTGGCAAAAAAGTGCCAAAATAAGGGCACTTAATATTAATTTCAGTTATACAAATGCTATTCACTGAGAGAAGGAATTCAAAAAGTTGCTGTCGAAATACAAACTGATTGAAGGGCTATCAGAAATGCATTCCTTATCAGCAACAAATGTTGGAAGAACATATCGAGCTAGAAAAGCTTGAAAAACTGACATTTCTGGACATGTGGACATGTGCATTTCACTGTGCCTCCTTGGAAAACACTGGAATAATTATCCTAACCTTGAGTCAATATGAAAATTAGTCTCTAAATCTTTCCCCAGCTATCAGTTTTCTTTTTTTTACTTTTTTCCTCATAAGGAAAGTAAGGCCAACCATTATCTATAAACAGACACCATTAAAATAGTCTTTTATAGAAACTTGTCTTCTGTCAAGTGTAGCAAAAAGTCATATCTGAATATGAAAACAGAAAGCACTCAGAAAACCAGAGAAGTTTGAGTGTGGACAGAGCACAAACACACAAGGAAGCCAGGCATTTTCTGGTCAAGAGAAAACTGTTCCACACATGACACAAAGCTGAAGAAAGAGAGTCTAAATCAAAAGCTGTTCTCAAGTAGCACATTACACCTCCCACTGTCACAATTCCATTTAACAGGATGTGGAAGTGACAGATGAACTGTGCTGTCCATCATCGATAGTGACACCTTCCAGCCTCACTAAACACATTTCTCAGAAAAAATTATTCTCTTGGGGTAATCTATATATACAGCACAAAACATCCAGCCTTTGACGGAGCCTAACCTCAGAGTTTGCTCTCACGGCTGCAGACTCTCTGGGTTGCCACAAGAACATCTACGTGTCACCCAGAGGAAGGCCAGGAAATGGCTTGGCTGGAGGAAGACTGCAGTGATCACCCTGACAGGCTCTGGTGAAAGTATTGTTAACACCCCTTCAGCTACAGAAAATCACAGAATAAAGAAAGCAACAATCAGAAAGAACGCACACAGGAAGCGTCCACTGGTCACAGCAAGGCCCTTACCAGCCTTCTGTCCTTACCTTTAATAAGCTCTGGTTTGTAGGCTTTTCTTAGCTGCTCTAGGAAGTTGTTATAAAAAGACTCCGCCTGCTCCGTGGGCATTGCCATGTGATAGTCAGGCTTATTTCCCTTCAGGATGCACTGGAGAGTAAATTGGCTCACACACAACACTTCATACTGTTTATCCATCACACTTTTGGACCAGTGCTTCCCACTTTCATCTTCAAAGACTCGCAAGTTCAAGATCTTTCGAACCCTGGGAGGAGGAGAAGATAATTCCTAAATTGTCCCATGTACAATCAACAGGTACCATACAGAATGAGCTAACAGATGCACATTCAGTCTGTCTCCACATAAAAGATATCCCTCTGCACCTTCATTCCCAGGCATGGGAATGTCATCATATTAGGCAGAGCCTTAATCAAGAGAGCCCTTACACAGCTACAGTGTCAGGTCATTAATCCACACCATCATTTTACAGAGTGTGGTACCAGGACAGAATAACTGCATGTTACACAGTGACATAAAGACGGCACAGGAAGTAAGAAAGCTCACTCTTTACTATCTGCTTTTATGTGTCACAACATTATTTAACATGTGAATAGCTTTGATAATTTTAATCCTCCCACAGCACCAGAAAATCACACTCAGTAGGAAATGAGATCATCCTAAACTGTGTTTAAAACTGTGGGGTTTTGTTTCCAATCATGATTCATATAGACTCCTCCTGCTTTGTCACTTCCCAGCACTATTCCCAAATCAGGCCCCACAAGCCAGATGACGACAACATTTTTTCATCAGGATGAGAGGAGGAATCCAAGGAACAGGGCAGAACTGCAGCTGGCAGCAAAGTGGTTTGAATTTTGGGCCAATTTTTCAGAGGTAGGCTCAAGACAACAAGGGGACCTTCACAAGTTGATCCTGAAAAGCAGCAGGCAGCTGCAACCCAGTCCATGTCAGGACTTTGGTAACAGGACTGCATCCAAGCCACTCTCCTATCTTTGGTTTCTTCTGGCTTCTCCACACCTGCAGCATCAAGGGAGCCTATCAAGTGCAAAGGGTTTCAACTGCAGTCATCAGCCAGGCATTTTGCAATGCACCAGAGATGAGGCAGTCAGTCCACGATAAAGCTGAGACTTTGTTATGGTCTAGCTTCAGGGCTTTGCCATCACTAAGGCACAGGCATAAGAACATTCTTGCCAATTTTTGTGTGTCAACAGCAAACACTCCTGAATGAAGTGGACTGTTGAAAGCATCCACTGGAAGGCCCCAGCAGAAGGCTTAAATCATCATCACTGCTCTATTTTCTTCATAGAGGTGTTTGTTGTTCCATTTATTTACAGGATTACTAAAATTTTCTTTAATAGGACCTGAAAAGCCTGGTTAAGCTGCTTTCTCTCACTCCTTTTGCCCAGATGCTGGTTTCCTGCCCTTCCTGTGTCATCCCAACAACCTGGTGTTGAGAGCATGATAGCTACAGATCTCCTGCCTGCAAAATTCAGAAGCAGCTTCCACATCCACTAAGGTAGGGATGGGAAGCGATAGCGGGGGAGCAGATGTTACACACTAAAGGAGGCAAACAGTAAGGCAAACGAGCATGTGAGAATAAAAATCCCTTCTTCCTGACATCAGTCAGCTCCATTACCTGTTTCTTTTCTGCCTTTGCAAGGACTGAGGTCAGCCCTAGAGCAACAACCAGTCCAGAAGAGAAGAAGCAGCCCCTGGAGAGCTCTCTCTTGCACATGTTTGCTGGCTGAATCCCACTACTCTGTGGCCATGGAACAGATGGCCAGAGCCAGTCCTCCAGGCTGCCAAAACTGATTCCTGTTTGCAGACAAGCAACTGACAAGACTGTCCTGCCTTTAGGAAGAACAAAATTCATGGTGCAAGCAAAAAGGAGACTTTGAGGATTCTCATAAATCCCATCCTTGAAGGATGGATTTCTTTTGGACTCAAAAAGGACAGACACCTAAAAAAGTTCACTCTTGAGAAAAACACATAGCAGAAAATGGAAACAGATTTTTCTCAATGGAACATGAAGAGAAAGCTCTAAGAAACCTGTATTCAAGGTAAAATCTGAAGAGGAACTAACAGGCAAACCTGAATTTCCCAATAGGAATAGCTGATTTGTTTGGCTACTGCACAGGTTATCAGCAATGCAGAAATGCAAGAGTACAAGGCAAAAGGAAGGGAGTAACTTACATATGCTCCAGCTCTCTTTGTGTATCTTCCAAAGAAATGCCCAGCAGCACACACAGGCCTCGTCCTATTGAACTGATTTGTTCACCACCCACTGGAGAAAGGAGAGAGGGAAAAGAAAATATAAGGATAAATGCACTGTCTTGTTTTATGGCACAAGTTAGGACTGGTTTCAGCTGTCTAACCACTAAAAAAACTAGTATTCTAAACCCTGTTTCCTCTGTCTTAAGTTTGTAGATTTGAAAGATCACATGGAAGCATTCTTTCAAAAGCTTTCCAATGCCACCACTCCTTTATGAGATTGGGTTACTTCAGCATTTAAAAACACAGTGTAAAGATTTTTATACTACAATTGGATCAGCTGTCCTTAACAAAAAGGTGGTAAAACTCTCCCCAATCCTTGAAAAGTTATCCACCTGGTTGACACCATTAAGTGCACTCAATTTCTCTACTCCACCATTCCCTTCACATTTTGCATATTTTTTTGAACAGATGACTTCTACCTGCTAGGAGTCCTCATGGATTTTTTGAAACATGACTTTCAACAACCTGCAAATTCTGCCCTCCTAATTAAGAAGACAATCCCTTTAATGGCATTTACACTAAAACACAAACTATCACAGATCTGTGGTGTTTTCCTAAGAAATGCCTTAAATTATCTTAATTAAATTATCTTAATGTGGTTGACCCTGAGATGACTGTAGTAAGAATAAATGCGGTCTTAAAACTGAGATAAGCACCAGTTACCCAGCTGTTCTGCATCCAGGTTCATGACTGGGACAAAAAGCTCCAAACATCCCACAAAATGAAAGGAGATCAGGCCGCCAGTGAAAGCTGAAAGTGTCTGTGCACTAGTGGCTGGATCAGGGTATGAGTCCTCCAGTCTAGAAATTTATTCTGCTAAGTACATCACTGTCTCCCAAACTCTTCAACAGCCAAAAACAACAGTTTAAATTCTCCCCAGAAAAGTGGTACTAAGCAAGCAAGAACCCAAATGCTGACAGGGTGTGACCCGCTGTGGCCACAGTCCCAGCTGTGCACAAAAGCTGTGCCCTCAAAGACACGCTCTTCCAGTGGTGGCACACAGGCAGAAGCTGTTTGATAACTTGAAGGCCACCCTGCTGCACACCACAGCAGGCACTCACTGCCTCACGGGCAAACTTCTTGGAGATTTTAAGCACCCTGAGCACAGAAGGTCCAAAGCAGAGCAATAGCAGGGACATTCCATCAGGACACATCATTCCTTTCGGAACCGCGGCTAGACCCAGGCGAGCAGCGCCTGGCGGCAGCTGGGACAGCACCACTGACACACACAAGCAGCGCAAAAAGATGATCCAGGCTGCACTGTCAACGTGCCTGCGATGCACTGAGGTGACTGTGACTGTAGTGCCAGGGCATGCAAGGCACGGGAGAGGGACACTGGGATGGCACTGCCACCACACGTACAGCAATACGTGGCCGTGAGCAGGGCAGCCCAACAACACAGCACCGAGGCGGTGTCACAGCACCGAGCCTGCCAGAGCCCAAGAAGCGTTTGGACAATGCTCTCCGGCACATGGTGTGACTCTTGGGGATGTCCTGTGCAGGGCTAAGACTTGGACGCCAAGATCCTTGTGGGTCCCTTCCAACTCGGAATACTCTGTGATTCCGCGAACACAAGAGAAGCAAGATGACTGCGACGGTGCCGCCAACACAAAGGCGCTCGAGGAGGTGATGGCAGCGTGACTGCCACCCCACTCCTGCCAGGCAAGGCTGCCCACAGAGCTCCACACACACCGCACACACACGCACCCCACGGGGACCGGGCCCCCGGGGGAGCCGCAAGCGAGCGGACCCACGCCAAACCCACGCTGGGGACAAGGGGAGGGGAGCGCCGCACACATCCACACCCATCTACACCTACACACATCCACACACGGAGCCGCCCCCGGCCCCCGCAGCTCCGCGCTCGGCACACACTGACCTGTGACGCTAGCCTGGGCCACCCGCTGCACGATGGCCTTCATGGCGTAGCGCGGCCGGCGCCGAGCGGGGACAGTGGCAGCGCCCGGCAGCGGCGGCCGCTCCCCCGCGCCCCGCACGCAGCGCCCCCCGGCGCTCGGGAGGTGCGGCCGCAGCCCCGCACCGCCGCCGTAGGGAATGCTATAGGAGAGGGACAGACGTGCCCAGGTGTTTGGCCTTCCTCTTATTGGCCATAGGGATTTGAGGGGGTACCTACGAAAAGGAGACTATGCACGTAAGCAGAGCGGCTATATCCGCTATAGGAACAGCTATAGGGACACAGCGCAGCGGGGTGACGGGGAGGAGCACTCTGGAAAAGGAGGTGGTGGCCGTAAGGACCTGAGGAGTCCATGTGGAAATGTGGGTCTGTAGGTGCAGGAGCTGGGTGAGGCTTAGGTTGTAAAAGCTTCTACAGAATCAAAGGTGTGGGCTGGAAGGGCAGGGACACTTTGCATTAAGCCAGGTTGCTCAAGGTCTTACCCAAAACCTGGCCTTGAACATTTCCACAGCTGGGGCATCCAAACTCTCCCTGGGCAACATGTTCCAGCGCTTCACCACTCTCACAGTTAAGAATTTCCTCCTAATATCTAACCTAAATTTCCCCTCTATTTATTCGTACCAATTCCCCCTTGTTGTATCACCACAGCTCCTGACAAAGAGTCCCTCTCCCTACAGTATCCCTGCAGGGCCCCCTTCAGAAATTGGAAGGATATGGAAGCTGAGGTGTCTGGGCAGAAGAGACCATGCTTTCATACAGCAAGATGGGAAACCTTAGAGACCCATGTGAGGCAGGGCAAGATGTGTCCTAATAGGGCTGCAAGGAGAACCCCAAAAGAAACAGGGAAGGTGATGTCCACGAAGACTAGGGAAAACCCTATAGAATGAACATTCATTCTGGCCACAGAGCTGAAGGACAATACCGTACAAAGGGACATAGCATGTGCAAGGATCAGGAAACCCCTAGAGAAACAAGAGCCTGGAGAAGAACATTCAGTAAGTTTTTAGCTACAGAAACGTTTCTTCACTTGTAACTCATCTCTTATGAGCTTTTATTTGAAGGACCATTAAGAACTCTCGTACCCAAAACATTAAACTACATTCCTTCCCATTTACTAATCATTCCCAAAGTATCCATTTCAGAGCTGCCCAGCTGAGGAGCCATCCTGGGTACATCCTAAATCACTTGGGTATGTCCTGCACACCAGCTGGGCAGAGCTGCTGTTTCAGCAATGCAAGGGACAGTTTTCCAGCAGTGGTCTGGCCAGGAACTGGGATGATGTTCTCAGAGGTCCAGCACAACATTCTGAACAGCTCACTCTTTGGAAGGAGGGTCATCATTAGGAACAAAGAATGATACCGCACGCCTGAGCAGTCGAGTAAGAGGAGGCTGAACCTCTTTGTATGTTACTTCTGTTCTCACTGTCAATCCAAAAGGATATTCCTTAGTGTGTACTTCCTTGCGGACCCCTTGGTTTGCCTCAGGATCATTTTCATTCTCTAAGGAATAGAAAGGATGGTAAGGGAGAGGAGACAAAAAAGAACACAGCAATAAAAATGTCTTATCCCTTTATCATGGCAGCCACATGGACATTCAGTATTCTTTTTCTTTGCATTCTGAGGACCAGATAGCAAAGACCCCGTTAGCTGTAGCCAGAAAAAGTGATTTACTTGGGTAGGTCAGATACCTGCACTGGTACTGGACAATTATCAGTACTACAGCAGCAGTGACGACAGGCTTCCCAAGCTATCCACATTAAAGCTAGCCCGACCAGCCAGCCCAGTGCAAACACCTATTAATTCTACTGTCTGACCACCGTCTCAGTAATGAAATACTTCCTAATGTCCAGCCTAATCCTCCCCCAGCACAGCTTTGAACCATTCCCACAGCGCAAAAAAAAGCAACAGGTTGGGAAGAGTCTAGTCTCCGTTCCTGTGACTTGAGATAAAGCACGAGCTTCCCCCATCAACACGGGACAGACCTTCATTCGGGAGGGCCTGCCGGGGGCGGGGCTGCCGGGGGCGGGGCCTGCTGGGCGGACGTCCGGGTCACTCAGCCGCCCCGAGCGGAGGCTGCGCTCCGGCAGCCGCACAGCCCCAAGTGCCCCAGACGAGGGCGGGCAACACCCAGCGTTACCTTCCCCTGCCGGAGAAAGCGGTGGGGCCGGGACTGAGGGTATCCCGCTGCCTACCCCTGGCGGGAGAGGCCCAGACCCGCCTGCGGCCGGGCCCTCCCTCACGCAAGCCCCGCCCCGGACACGACGCGCGCCGGCAGGGCTCTCCCTCAGCGAAACTGCGGTCGCGTCAGCCCCTCCCCAGCCCCCGAAGGTGACCGCAGACCCCGCTGCTGCCGGTACCGGTGCTGGCTTTGTCCAGCCGGCTGTAGTAGATGAGGGCGCCCAGCGTGGTCCAGCCGCCCAGCGAGTAGAGCAGCGCGGCCCGCGCATTCCACACGGCTGCGCGCGCCGGCTTCATCCCGCCCGCGCGGACGCGAGACACGCCCCGCCGCCAACCGGGCACGCGCGGGGGGCGGGGCCAAGGCGGAAGGGGAAAAGGGAGCCAAGACCCGTCCATAGCACCGAGGGCGGGATTTGGGGACAGCGCTAAAGAGCGGGCCTCCTACCCGGTTTTATTTTTCATTTATACAGCCCCCTGCTTGCTGAGACACCTCTTAAGAACATTAGAAGTTAAGCTAAAGCCTGTCACAATCTCTGTTGGCTAAAACACCTTTCAACTCTAATTACAACATACGGAAAATGCAGAGTAAACAGAATATAGACAAACAGGAATACAAATAAATTAGAAGGGAGAAGTGAAAAACTCTCCCTGAATGTTTATTTCGTGTAACAGTTAAAACCCCTAGTTTAAAAGAGAGAAAAGGAAATGTAAATGAATTGCTCCACTTCTATCATCAACATGATCCATGTAAATACTCTACTCCTGCTGCTCAGATGATCAGTCACGATGCACTTGAAACTGCCAGCTTTTTAAGGTGGTCCATGAATACCTGGAGACTCACATCGTCTGTCAGGATTGGAGCTCCTGATTCCTGTAGAGAAAACAAAGAAGTAATGAGCCTAAAATACTATTGCTAACACAGGGGACAAACTGAAAAGTAAATCAAATGTCAGGGCTCTGAACTAATTGCCTGCTGAAACAACCACCTTTTTCTCCTGCAAAAGACAGATGCTACTCTTTGGCAACAGCACTGACATTATCCTCTCCCACAATCTCAACTGCTGCAGGGAAGTCTCTTCTTCCTAAAGCACTAGGAATTTTGCGGCCCAAAGCTCTACACAAACAAGGTGAGCAAAGAGGATATAAAAGTCTAGTATTCTCAGCTAAATTAGATTTATATGTATCCATATGCTAGTTACTTTTTCCAGAGTACTGGAAATGCATGACATCCAGGCTTGAAAACTCCATCCCAATCATCCAGTGCTGCCCACCAGTGCTGCTTATCTTATCAACAACCACAATAAGGAACCAAAGACAAATGTAATGCAATTTGGGGGCACTTGGTGAGAGAGGATGGCTACTGCCCACACAAACATGTCCATGCATATTTTACAGCATTCCTACACATGAGCAGTTCTCCCATTGCTTACCTGGCCCCAGGCATAGAGGTTATTGTGGGTGTGAGAAGGATTCACTTTAGATAGGAGAAACCGGGCCTATAGAGACAAAAGAGGAGGAGTTTGGTAAAATAAAAGACCTGTCTGCTCCCTCAGGCTTCATCTCACCTTAGATGCATGACTAGCAATGTTTCTCTGCTTTTGGAAGGTACTAACTTAAGCAGGTTTCAAGTCCAGAAATCCCTGCTCCACAGACATCTTGTCTAGCAGGGGGACTGAGTACCCTGCTAGGGCAGGCTGTGCTTGCCTGCAGGGCAGCTCTAATTCCATGGGACAGGAACCCATGGCACAGGAAACACCAGCACTGTTCTTCTCCCCATGCCACATCTGCTCTTCCAAAAAGGGCTCAGTGCAAGACCAGTGTAATGGGGTCACATCAAAAATCAACACTAAATCTTTGGTTTGGAGCGTCAGTTCATGTCTCTTCACTGCTACAAACAACCACAGCATACTGCAACTCCAGGAAGAGTGAAAATAAGAACAATTATATATCCTCATTCAGTGTTTGAGAATGAAGAAACAGATGGTCAATCATTCAGCATTACTGTCCTAGCAAGCTAACTATAGCCACATAACCAAATCATTTATTTCCCACCTTTTTACTGGGGAATAAAAACATATTTAGTTGGCTTTTCCATTTTTTTCCACCCTCAGATTTCATAAGCATATCCAGCAAGTGATCAGCTCATTAAAAAGACAGAGTTGTAGTAAAAGGTGATGAGAAAATATGCAAGCTCTATAGTTTGAAGAGCTAAACTCTGACTACCAGAACCATCCTTTCAGAAAAGCAGAATGAGCCATTTGGTCTAGGCAACAACAGACCTAGAGTTCCTCCAGAAACTTCCTTACCTGACTGCCCCCATGCTCAGTGTGGATGTACCGTGGCATTGGGAATCTGGTCTGCAAGATTTCCTGGGCATCATCCAGGGGGGCTTGCAGGAGGTGCTTAAAGTTTTCATATTCAGGCATATCTTGGTATCCAGCTTTCTGCCACTGTGCAATAGTCTATTGATGGGACAGGGAGGAAATGAAAATGGAGTAGAGATGTCTACAAGCCTCCCCTTTTTACCCTGCATGTCTTAAGGCAGCAGAATGCTACATGTGCTTCTGCTTAGGGGTAAACACACACCTTCACTACTCTGGCTACAACATTATTTTCTGTCCCTGAATTTAAGCACAGGCACCCAGCACAAAAGCTGGCAGCAATCTGTGCAGTGCCAGAGCAATTTGTTGAAAATCTTCAATATGTTTCAGCGCATGCCAACACAGAAATGAAGCATTTATAAATCACTGGCATTTTAAATCTGACTTGGCCTTACAGTATTTTCAAGGTAGCCATTGCATGTACCATATTATTCAGCAATTCTTCTATACATACATAGGTCAGACACTCAGCTCTTCCCTTGTCTGAATTTTAGCCAGTTGCTGAGTGTCTTGCTCTGCGACAGAAGATAGAAAACCTTTAAGGTAACTCCAAAAGATTTTTAGAAAGGGTCAGTATCTAAGGACTTCTCTCAGTCATAAGGGAAAGAATATAGCAGCAGCTTCCAAAAACATTTAATATTTAAAAGCAAAAATTGGAAAACTGTCTAACTGATTTCTTTAAGAGCCGTGGTACTCAAGGATGAAAACCCTGCAAGCGAAGTTTGTCACTCCTCTGAAAATACTTGCAACTCTATTAAAATATGTATCATCTTGTAACTCTGCCCTGCTTCATTTCCAGTTTCTCTGGCCTTTTCCAGGCATGGTAAGGGACCACCTTCATGGCCAAGCTAACACAATAGCTGCTACGAGGTGCAGAACATATCCTTAGTGATTCCAGTATTATTTTTACTCTGACAGTGGTTGGAATTATATTCCAACAGGCAGCATATGTATGACATGGTCATTATGCTGTGTGGGGTTTTGCAAGAAGTTAGTTTGTCAATATTTCATACCACCAGTTAATATTTCATACTACTATGCATGGCAGGAGGGAAGGAGCACAAACAGAGAAAGAGAACGTGTTTCACCATACCTCACCAAGATAGATAACTATCTGGAAGAAAGTATCCATCAATAGGATTCTGTCAGGAAGAATACTGCTGCTGTCCAAAAGCACTGGCTGGGGAAAATAAAGAACAAAGGCAGACACCCCTAAGCATTCAGATCTCAGGGTACCAGAGAGCAATTTCTATGCCCATCCAAGTGTAATTTGATATGATCTTGAACAAAAGAATCTTTTTTTTTTTTAATAATTTTTAAAAATCTATAGCGGCCTTTTGACTGAAATAGTGTTACTTTGACTGAGTACCCATTATTTTGGGTTGACTCACCTCTTCCTGGAAAATACAGACTCACCTCAGGAGGCCCATGGAAAGAATAAGCATAAAGGATGGGCTGGATCATAATGAGGGACTGGGTCAGATCCTGCCGGGCAAAGTGGTGCCGGTAATAGGAAGACTCATCTGGACTGTTATTGAAGACCTGCAGGAATGGGGAGCGTCGCAGGTGGAAGATGAACTGCATCAGAAAGAGGAGTGAGACAAGAAATGTCAGCCAAAGTTGCCCAAACTTCTGGACCCAAGTCAAGTATTTCTGAACAGCAAATTCTTTGGGAAAAAGTCTACCCCTTAATAACTCCTCAGACTTCTTCCCTTATCAGTCTCTTGCAGCACTGAACTACAGGTCCAGTCCATTAAATTAAAAAACACGTGTTCCTCCCCTCCTGAATTTGATAAATAGTACAAGATGTTTTATCATCCCTCCCACTCATCCCTGCATGCTTTTCCCACAGCTGTGGGAAGTGACATTCTTACCTGAGGATACAAAGAAAATGATTCTGACAGCCTAAAGGAATTGGGATCATCTTTGGTGTATTGTCCAAATTTCTGACACTGTTGGAAGCAAAATGGATTCTTGGTTATTGCCCTTTTTCTCTATTTTTTCTTTTTTTTAAATACAATTTACATCTCTTTTTCTACGCATTGTTCTTCTCTTAATTTTTTAACAATCAAGGCATGAACCTGACAAGAACAAGTACTACAGCATTTACAGGCTATTTTTCTTTAAGTCAGTGGCTTCTCTGTCTTACTGGAATGATAATGAAAATTCAATCTATTTTGATATATATATTAATAAAGTCTGGATTTGAAATTATCCAAGAATGAAAGAAATGGTGCCTCTACAGCACTACCCTTTTTTTTTCCATTAATTCAGGGCTCTTACACCTAAACTGTTCTGTAGGCTATGAAACATCTTGCAGAACAGCAGCAGACCAGTATTCCACCATCTCACTGAAAATAAGTATCAGTGGTTTTAAAAATTAAATGATCCCGCAGTCATTTCAGCACTCAGCTTGCCCTTGTTTGTGCTTGTGCTCCAACCTCTATTTTACTGGCCCTGTTCTGTAATGCACGATATTGCGTTAGTACCAATCCCACATGGGTGTTTGGACAAGACCAGCACTGATTTAGACAATCTGGGCTTGTGAAATTCAAAGCAAGAGACAGCAGGAGGTTGCAGAATTAATTCAGATTACTATCCTGAACTTGGCCCACATCTGAATGCTGTGTCCAGCTTTGGCTCTCTAGTGCAAGACACAGATATACTGGATTGGGTGTAGCAGCGGCCACCAAGTTAGTTAGGGGTTGAAACACCTTATGAAGAAAATGAATCTGAAGAAGCTGGGTTTCAGCGTGGTGAAGAGTGGGATCAGGGAGTCAACTTGCTCTCTACCTGACTGGTAACTGGGGAAATGGAAATTCTGATTGAGAGATAGAGGCAAGAGAGAGAAAAAAAAAAAAAAACAGTGACTGATCAGACACTGGAACAGGCTGTCAAGAGAAGCATAAGAAATCCCATCTTTGGATATCTTCAAAACGCAACTGAACAAGACTTGGAGCAAGCTGCTCTAACTTCAAAGCTGGTCCTACATTAAGCAGGAAGGTTGAACCAGCAACCATCCCACCTGCATTATTCTGTGTTTCGCTATCCCTTATTCAATATCAGGTTTAACTCTTACAGCACGATGGGATGTTCACCTATCCCATCATAAACTTGCTGATCACACTGGGTTCTGAGTTATTCCATGCTACAGCTATGTGACCATGATCAGAGCACAAACAAAGCAAGTCAGTCGGAGAAAAGATTGCTGTCGCGTCTTCCATTTTTACTGAAATCAAGAATGCCCCCAAGCTCAATGTGTTGGTCTTACCAGCCTGATGAGCTGCCTGTCCAGCCAACGCAGAACATCAGGTCCCTCCTCAGACTCAGCCCTGTACACTCCCAGCCGTGCCATGAGCACGGCAGCTGCCTCCTGGTCAAACGCAGCCTCGATATGCTGGAGCTGAGTCTGTGCATCTGCCCAGCTATAGGGTTAGCAAAGGGTTAGTGCCACGTGCATCCATGTGTGCCAATGCATGCAACAAGAAGCCAGGAATCCCAGCACAGACTGGAGCTGAAGTTGCTGCCACTCTGCCAGAGCACTGGCACAGGGTACTCACTTTCTAGCTATGGTGGTGACACGAATGCGCCTCTGGGTGCTGGAGTGTTGATACTGAGTGACAAACTGCACTGCCCCTCTGCCTCCCTGAGGGATGGGTGCATTGTGCTGCAAATGAAACAAGGTCAGCCTTCAAAACATGATGGCTTTTTCATAACTCTTCCCAGCTGTAAAAAGCCCCCATAGCACATAAAAGAAAGGGACACATGTAAAAAGTTTCTGAAATTATTTCCTCATCACAAAACACTTGGCTGCTTTGCAACCATCCACCTGCAACAGGGGCTGCCATTGCATTTTCTGGACCTGTAACAAGTAGTTTGATGAGTAAAAAAGATAATTTAAAAAAAAATATATAGAAGCCAAGACTGACCTGATTTACAACTTCAAAGTAAATGGCGAGAGTTGTACTGGGATCCAGACTACAGATTTTCCATTGAGATGTCCCTCCAATTCCAAGTTCCTGCACAGAATCAAAAAGAAAGCAGCAATTTGTTGCCCTGATTTTCAAAAGCCTTCTGATATTTACATACTTGGAGTCAGAATTCCCACACCTTTCTCAAAACACTATGTGTTTTTCACATTCCTTCTTGGAGGAGGAGAAATTTGACAGACTGTTCAACTAGCCAATGTGATTCGGAGGAGATATGTTATCCTCCAAACCACTCTCATTTTAGAGAGTCTATAAATTGTAGAAACTGTAAATAAAGCTCCCTTTTTGCCCTGGGTGACTGAGCGTGTCCAGTGTCCTCCTTCCGTGTCTCGGCGTGACAGCAATTTTCCTCCAGCAACATGAAAGGCAAGCTTATGTTAAATTCTGATCAGAGGTACAAATAATGGCAGGCCTTCTAGATTCCTTATCTTTTGGGTGTGAATGAAGTTACAGAAGGCAATAGAGTTAAAAGAAAGCCTTAGGAAGCAAGAATTTAGTCTAGGAAAGGCTGTAATTTCCTAGGGATATTTCCTGGAAAATTCTGATGTTCTAGTTCAACTGTATGTCTAGACAAAAATTTTGCATTGTATATTTACTCCTTTATGAAAGATTTTTCCATGTCAGAAACTTACATTTTCAGAGACACATGGCCCTTTAGCATTCAGGGATGTACATGGTCCAATGGCTCCTGCAATTTTCAGCTCCCTGGAGGTCTTGAACAAGGCAAAAAAAAAAGTTGGCTGCTTTTTTTTTTTTTCATTATGTCAGTCAAATAGAATACACACAGTCGAAATTAGTTGCTCGGCTTTAATGAGATGGTGTTTTCCCAGACCATCCACTGCTAAAATTAGTGAAAGAAAGAGAACCTACAGAGCCACATTTTAATAATGAAGACATATTTATAGAGATGAAACAGTATGAAATGTTCCATGTTGGGTGAGGAGAGGCTGCTTTAAAATAAAACAAAAGCAAGCCAACCAAAAAAATAAACCCACAAAATTACTAAGCTTCCAAATAAAAATCCCTCCAGTAGACATTCCTACACCCTAAACATCCCAGACACTTAAACTGATTTTTTAATCAACAGCACTTGTATTTCCCCATTACAGTCATCCAATCAAACTCATCTCTCACCTTTACATCCAGATTTGCACCAAAAGCCATCCGAAATTCCCCATTGTAGCCTTTGCTAAATACCCGCTGGAAGGTCTGCTTGAAGAGAGAAGTGTTGAAGGAGTCTCCCATCACCATGTGTCCTCTGGGAGAGAAAAAACAAGTGAACTGAAGCAATTGGGAACTAGAAGTAAAAAGGATACTTCCCTGAACCTCTGACACGTGCAAACACATGCAGTTACAGCTTTAGAGCATGCCTCTGTATAGGCAGGATTCACACGAGGGAGCACAGCTTCATGGGTGCCTCCTACAAAGCCACACAGGTTAGTGTTCCACCTTTGTCAGTTTGCTTTCTCTATTTCTTGCCATTGCTTCAGCTGCTTTCAAAATGTTCATGTTTCAACCCTGGAAAACTCTTAGCTCATCCTGCTTTCCCTGAGCAGGGCTGGAACCACCCACATCACACCACGGGTGGATGCACCACTGCAGCACAAGGAAGGTGCTGGGCCTCCCATAAGCGCGCCAGCAAACCCAGGCCTGACCAGATGCAGCTCAGTAACACATCCACAGGGTCAAACAGTCTCTTTTCTCTCTGCTGAGCACTGAGGGGTTATTTACAAACACCTTGCACTTGCAGTAAGACATGCCAAGTCCCCAAAAGGCCTGGGTTAACACACAGCCTTCCTCACAGAGGCAATTTCCAGCAGTATGGAACACAGATATAGACCCCTTTGAACATGCCACTTAAAACTGGGCCCAGAGAAGTCAAGAATCCCTGGAGAAAGCATAAGCGAGGTGTTAAGCAGAGAAAATCTGGCCCACACAGGGAAAGCTTCTACCCACCATTGAGTTTTCTAATAGCAGTGCTAATTCACGTGCTGCTTTGAGATTCCAGAAATATGCACTGGGATCAGGTGAGGCTTGCCATATAATTCCTGGCAAATTCAAACCACAGTTTAGAAGAGAATGATAGAAACCCCTCTGCCCTGACAGCACACCTAACTGCTTCCTGAACTATTCTCCCCCGCAAAAGAAAACCCCAAAAAGCAGGTGCCAGCTCTGCACAGCCCTGCTGTGAACATACCCAGTGAGGTTTGCACAACACTTCATCTCCAGCAGCCCCGTCTGGTCCAGGGCACAGGCGTAGATGTCGATGCAGTGCCCACTGGCCGCAGAGCGGTTGGCCAGAGTCTCGTAGTGCTGGGAACACACACCCACGGGTTAGGAGGCTGCAATGTGCAATTTCTGCTGCTCCCCACCTCAGACTAACACAAGGTACAGATGGGACAATCACCAGTGCTGTGGTAACTAGAGATGTAACTAGAGCACAGTGCTCCCTTCTAGGATGAGGGATGCATTTGGATGAGACTGAGCTTATTGTCTCAAATACAAACAGTTCATAAATGACATGGGATCATCTAGTCTGTAATGATTTGGTGGGAACCCAAAGATATAGGAACCCAGTTGATAGTTAAGAGAACAGGTGTAATCCTGCTTTCTCTAAGCTGACAGGAATATTTCATATCTGATGTTTTTACTATTTTAATGTTTGTTTTATATGTCAAGAAAACAAAGGCTTTCTGGAAATAACCAGTTCTTAGGAGACAGATTTTTTCCTCTCCAGGAGATACAGTGATGTGGATGAACAAACTCCCCACCCACCATCAGCTAAGAAACAACACTGAAATACTTTCTTCTCTGAAAAGGCACAAGACCATGATGGAGAACTACGTAGGAGGAGCTTTTTTACCCTTCCCTTAACCATCCTCATAATTTAGCCTACACGAAGATTCAGATTATTTCAAGGACAACCATGCAACCCATATGATGTCCTGACACAACATTCAGTTTCAGCTTTTAAACACACCCATCAAGCCCTAGTACCTACTTTGGTTGCCTTCTTCATGAACCTTGCATTATCCTTCTCTATGTCATGCCAGGAACGGATGGGTGTTTTTAGTTCATCTCCCACCACCATGCCTGGCCCTTGTGTTGGTGGTCCACCTGTGAACAGCATTATTCTGGCCCCTGTGTTTGGAAATGTACCCTAAAATAAAAACAAAGACTTATATCAGAGAGGGGGAGGAGGAAAGAGAAAAGGAAACTGATTAATGGCAACAATGCTTTCTTTAGAGAAGGGTCTGCATGTGCTTCTGCAATGTCAGTGGGGACCTGTCCCTGCTAAAGGCCACCTCAATAAATAGTGATGCACTTCCTGACATTCACAGCACACAGATAAAGTTTAAACCCAAACCATGTCAAGCTTCATGTCTTCAAAACAGGAAGCAGGCAGTTTCTGTTCTCTTTACTTGTATCTCAGACTATACTCAGAGAAATCCAGCATCACCTCTTGCATGGCAACACACACAAGAATCAGAGACCTTTAAACACCTGCAAATTTTACCATTTAGATGGAACCTTCCAGCCTACTCTACATCAGCTGGTGGTAGCACAGTTCAAATATCAGTAGAGACAAATTGCACCTCTGCACCCCACTGTAACCCAGCTGCACTGACACCTGCACTCAGCAAGCATGGCCATGTGCTTACTTTGACCTGCTCACCTCAAACAACAGCATTAAAAGTACCTCCAATAAGCCAACTGCAATTGAAAGAGCCACTCCAGTAGAACGTAAGGGTCTCTTTCCCTGGGTCACTGGCCATGGGTCCCTTTGCAGCTCTCCAAGCAGATCTGTTAAATTCATGTCAATCTTATGCACGGGCTGTAGGAACCTGCAAAAATGCAAGCACAGTGTTTTCCTGCTTCTAAATTCAGAGAAGAAAAAATGTGCCACTTTGTTCCTGGCACACATAAATATCACTGAAACAGTAACCAAAAGTAAAGAGACGTGAAGCAGGTTGTCTTCTTACATCCAAACTTTCCAAGATAACAAGCCTGTGCAAACCAAAAAATTTGATCAAGGCAAGACATCAGGAACTGACAAGAAGGCAAAGTCACATAAAGAACAGGAAAGAAGTTCAAAGGTGAGTTTGCTGAAAGGCATGAGAGCTAAAAACGAGAAGTTGAGTAAGAGAAAACTGTGCTCAACGGAGGTAAATAACTGTGACAAGACAATACCATTTAAATCTTCTTTTACCATCTCAGGAAACCCAGGGTTTAGAAGTGTGACCTACAGCCATAAGGGGGCATAAAACATCTGCCTTGCTGTGTGCTGTGCTGGTGAAGCTTACCTGCTAGAAATAACAGGTTGCTCTGGAGTTTGAAGAGGTCTTCCCTGTTGCATGGGGACAGCTGGCCTCGAAAGCCCAAGCATATCCTAAGAACAATAAAGAGGAGGCAGAGGATATGTACTGTTCAAACACTAAAAATATTATTTATATTATTATTTAATATACCGTGAGGCCTGCAATATTGCAGCATTAAATATACTTAAATCTGTAAAATTATTCATCTTTACACTGCCATTAGGAATGGATCATGGGTCCATTATGTGAGATACACAAACTCAATCTTTAACAAGCTTCCAAGAACTTTACAAAGGCAAAAAGACAGGACAGATATTGGGAGGGCAACAGGCTCACAATCGAGAGCACTAAGCCCTCCTTCTCCCAGAGAGCCCTGTGCTTGAGAGCCCAAGAGAGCTGAGAGGTACAAGCCCCTGGCCTCAGGGATGGCAGAACACACCTGTATTTGCTTGGCTGTCAGGTCCTTCGTGCCCCGGAACACGTAGCTCTTGGAAATCCCTTCACAGCTCAGCTCATGAACCTGGATCATCCGGCCAAAAGTGATGAGCCCTGCTAGGGCATCGGGAGGCAGCAGGCTCAGGGACATCTGCAGAGACTCCTTCAGAGCCTGCAAATCCTCCTCTTCCAAGCACACGTCCACAACATACAGGAAGATCAACGGCATCTGCGGACCTCGCTGATGTGGGAAGAAATAACATTTTATAAAGCCTCCAGCCTAGGAATAAAATGAGCCCTTTCTTAAGCACCTTGCAGACATGGTATTTATTTGCATTATCCTAAGAAAATTTTACACACATATCTTTTCTCACAAACAAGACTATTCTGGGAGCTTCAAACTTGCCTGTGGTTCATTTACCTGCACTACATATTCAATTGTTGAAAACTGAGGCATAAGTTCTGCTGGCTGATTGACTTCAGAAATGCCTGCATATGCTGGAGAGAACTGAAAAAGAGAACAAAAAATTAGGACAAGGAAGTTGCAGGACAAAAATGTAGGGCTCTCCTCCACAGCACAGAGCCTGACCTGCTGATGATGTGGTTATTCAACCTTTTATTTACTGCCACTGCACCAACCTGATTAATTCACGACAAGAAACCCACAGTGCTTTTCCTAAGCGCAGACAACAAGTGGCCAGCAGGATGGACAGCTGCTCAGCCCAGTGTAAATAAAAGGTAAGACAATAGCAGCAAAAATGTATTAGTTGAAATTCTTTTAGCCATAATTTCTGATGGCAAAAATCTACTCAAATCCAATGAATTCTATATTCTGCAGGAATACTAAATATCAAATGCAAAAAACACACTGAGATACATGGAACAAAATAGCATTTTTATCTCCTTACTATGGTCTGCATGCCAGTAAAATCACTGACAAGATGTTAGGTAAAGCAGACTGAGTCTGAGTTCAGCAAGAGAAGAAGGCCAAGGGAAGGGATCTAGAGAAGCAGAATTTATGTTTTGTGTCCAGGGAAGGCCATCAATAAAGTGTTCACTGAAAAGGTGGACGTGCATTTTCCAACTTACCTGGTTTCTCTGAAAACAGAAGTTACAAGCCCAAAGTTTGGCCCGATAGTCAACTTGGCTGCAAGGGAAATACAAGGTATTGGTGTGACTTCAGGAACAATTTTATAGCACAGCTTCACAATTAATTCATTAATCCGTGCTGGTTCACAGCACTGAGGAAGAAACAGACACTCCAGCTTGAACAGCAAGTGTTTTAGTGACTCAGACTCTTGTTCTACTACCAGGAAGTTCATTAGCTAATCCAGCCATGCCATTTCCAGGCTTGTCTGCATGAGTGACCACTGACAGCTCTCTGACACTCAGCCCTTGGCAGACACAGACTTGGGTCTAATAATTCTTTCACTACACTTAGGCTCATCTTATTGTCTTATTGTTTGTGCAGCTGTAGCACACAAGTGCTCCAGTCTCAGAGCAGCAGGAGCCATCCACCTAGATCTTGTGCAAACATGGAACAAACAGGTTGTTCCCTGTCCCACAGAGTTTACTCTCCTCAGCACAGTACAACATCCTGCTAGTGCAGGATGTCTCATCACATTCTCATTCCACTTCCTCTTACTGGCATTCCCTGCTTTTTCTCAGCCCAACACCATGCTCTGAGTATGCATGACCATCATATGATTTTGGGACCAAGATATTCCTCTAAAATTATTTCATTATGCTCATACTGGAACTGACCTACAAGCAGCAGGATGTGTAGGAAGCAGGAAAACAAGTGAACATCGTAGTCCAGAGCACAGTATCAGTATAATGGGCATCTTTGTCTATTATGAGTTTCCTCATTCACCACAAAATTCTCTGGGATGGTGAGAAGAGACTCTGCCTTAACAGTCTCCTGAAAGACTCTCCTGTCTCCTCTTCTCTTGCCAGCTCTAGTAACAGGCAAGCTGATGTATGGATTTTAACAAGCCCCCCACATCTAAATGAAAGAGGCTGTCAGGCATTGGGCAGAGAAAAAGGGGAATAAGGAAGTAGTGAAGTTCAGATGAAAATTAGGTACTATCCAGCCTCTTCCAACATCCCCAGCCAGGCAATTCCTACCAGAGTGGGTTGAGCACAGCTTTGCAGGTTGGTCTGCTGCAAAGCACTGGTTCATACTGCACAGGGGGCAGGTCCAGACGCTCCTTCAGTGGAGTCAGGAGACAAGCCAGGGGCACAACCATCCTTGTGGCCTCCAGCCTGCTGGAGGGCCACACGTTCCAGCTAAAGCGCACTCCGTCGCGCTCCTCATTCTGCTGGATGAACTCCAGATACGTCGCCATGACCCTGCAGAAGCTCTGAAAGGACAGAAGGCGGCATGTTCAGGCAGCAGCCACTTGTGTGGACAAGAGACCTGCAAAGGAGCTCAACAGATCAACTACAGGTGGGGGCACAAGACACTGCCGGACAAAGCCAATACAGTACAATGAATTAATCTCACTGTTATCAATATAGTTAAACTTCTGTTAGAGTATATGTATGTATCTTATAAGTTTCATTTCCATTCGCAACTTTGTACGAGTTACTGTACTGTATAAAGAGTGTTACAGTTGTTATGTTGTACCGCAACTTTATATGATTCATATAGGTATAAGCAGTTAAGATACAGTTAAGAGTTGTTAAACTGTTGAAGATGATCTTTAATGCCAGGAAAAAGAAGAAGGGAAAGCGGGGGGCGGGGGGGAACGGGGACCTTTCTTTCCCCCACAGACGGCTCCAGATCAGATCACTGCTCCAAACCCTGATTGGTGGACACACCTGACCAATCATTCGAAGGAGGGAAAGAATGATTGGTCCTGGAGGACTCCTGCTAAGGACCAATGAAAACCCTGAGAACGAGCCCATCATGTTGAAGATCCTAAATCCACCAATCAGGAGAAGAACAGAGGATATAAAAGGGGACTGACTTTCTGAGGGACAACGCATCCTGAGGGAGGAGTCCGTATAATATTATACATGTTTGGGAACTCTGGCTTGTTGTAAAGAGCCTGGGACTAGCCCTGCTCTTTTGATGTTCCGGTAGTCATTTTGTTCTCAATAAACGATTGGCTATTATTTTTCCATCAACATCAGATTTACGGCCTCGTTTACAACACCACTATCAAATAAACCATGTGAGTCCATGAATCTCTTCTGTCCAGTGCTCTCATCAACATTTACAGCAAATTAAAACACCACCAAATCAAACAAAGAAATAAGGAAAGCTGACACTCAAAGTCAGAATTCAAGAGGTTGGGTTTTTTTGAGTCACATTTGACATCTCAAAATCCAATCAGCCTCATGCTGGCCTCAAGGCAATCCTGCCTGACTGGGTCAGTAAAGGAAAACAGGCCAGATTTACAACACATCCCAGAGCCTTCAGCTGAAACGTTGCAGGGAGAAAAGGAGGCCAAGTCTGAAACCAAAATAATCACAAATGTCACCAAGCTGCCAGCCTGACCTGCTTACAAAGGGAAAGGACTACATGACAAAAAGTCAAAAAAGGTCTTTTGGACACCCACTCTGCATGGCATCATTGTCCCACTGCCAGTAAGGAAGGAAATGAGAGTCCAGAAGACTTAGAAAACATCAAAGAGGAATATCCCGAACACAACAGAGAAGTTATTCTTACTAAACTCTTCAAAATAACTCTTCAATACAACCAAGAGCTTCCAGGCCATCACTACTTTTGACTTCTCTGAGAAAGGCAAGGACAAGCCTACCAAAAAACTTACTTGTCAAATCCAGACCATAAACACACACAGCACTAGCAGCAACTCACAGAGGCAAACGCAGCAGCTCCACAACCTGCTTCAGACAAGGAAACTCAGAGGTTCACCTACAGCTACAGATGCTCCAGGATTACCTTACTCCTGGTCCTCACTGCAGGTGGGATATTTAGGACGGCCACACACATGAGAAGTCAGAAGCAACACCTCCCCTCAGAGGAGAGGAAGTTTTGATGTAACATTTTCCTACAGAACTCCCAGTTCACTGACATTTTCCTCTTCCTTGCTATTAAGTATGTAAATCAAGATTAGGGAGAACTGCCCCGTGTTTCCACCCCCCTCACTGGATGGACAAACAGAAGGGCTCACAATACATCCCCACCACAAACAGGTCTGTCAAGGTGAAAGTCAGAGCTGAGTCTTCCTGTAAAAGATCCTGCACATCAGAACAGCAATACAAACATCTGACATCTCAGGTATGCAGCACAGCTACAGGGCAAATTTATTCCATGTTTCTCCAGCTGTAGCCCAGCACCACTTCCCTGCCCCAAGCAGAGCCTCGGCTGCCATGCTGGGTTTGCCATGGGCTGTGGCCCTACTTTGGGATCAGGACAGCAGGAGGACAGGTGTAATCACCCAGCTGCTGCGCTTGGCATGGCTATAGGGGACACCACAGATCCCCGTGCAGCCATAGGTACTACCTCCGCACCTCAGACCACTGATCCCCAGTACGACCATAGGGCAAAGCACTGACCCGCTGCACTGCTACAGGCGACAATGCTGAACCTCCATAGGGGACACACCTGACCCCAGCCCTGCCCTGAGGGACACTGCCGATCCCCAGTCCGGCCAAAGCCAACACCGCCGAGCCCGTGCCGCTCTGTGGGGCACTGCTGACCCCCATGAAAGCACCGCGCCAGGGGACACCACTGACCATGCTCAACACTCTTTCGGGGTACATCACTGACCTCCCCCTCCAGACCCTCCCGCCGGGGACACCACTGGCCTCCCTCACACGGAACGCCCCTGACCCCTTCCCCCTCACGGGGGCCGTCACTGAGCGCCTCACACCGTCTCCCCTCAGGGGACGCAGACCATCCCCATTCCCACTCCCTTGGAGCCCCGCCGCTCCCACCTGCCCGCGCCGCTCGCTCCGCTCCCTCCCGGCACGCCCCGCGCGCCCGGCAAGGCCAGCTCAGCGGCAGGCGCTGCCCACAGCCAAGATGGCGGCTGAGGCAGCACACCCGCCCCGCGGAGGCTCCGCCGCCATCTTCACTAAGGGAACGCTACACCGCCCCTTTGAGGAGGAGGGGAGAGGCGTGCCCCTACCAAACATGGCGGGGCGGCCGCGGCACGGAGGTCGTCATGGCTAAGGGCGGCAGGTTCGAGGTTGGAATGGCGACGGACGGGGTGTCACTCACTGCTAAATGTGGGATGCGGTGCCGCGTTCGTACCCTGGCGCGGCATGAGGGAAGCAGCTCTGCCCTTAAGAGGCTCGGCTGCTTGGGAGCGTGCTGTCGTGTTGAGCTGGGAGCATAGAACTTCCTGTGAAGAGGTTACGAGTAACACTCCGGTAATAACAACACCGAGACACTTTTTAAAGAAATAAACTGCGAGCCTCCTACAGTCTCACTTTTGTCTCAGTTCCTGGCTCCTCTCTGGGGCTGAGGGTTCTGTCCCCGGGCAGGTTGGCTCAGCCACACACACCGGGCAAAGTCATGATGCTGTCTAGCCCAGCACCAAGGCTGGGACAATCGATTGGATTTCCCTTCCGCTCTGTTCTCTGACCGAGCTTTACTCTACATCTGCCACAGTGGTTCCTCACTCTGCCAGGAAATCTCTACCCCACCCTGCTGAGGAGACCCCTGCAGTGCCCAGACCCTCTGGAGAGGAGAGGTCCAGGGATGGACACAATTTTCAGGGAGCCTGTGGATATGAGGTAGAGGTTTGGCACACCTGACCTGCCCCAGGAGTTTGTCTCTGTCTTGAAATTAGGCAAATACATTCCCCCTTTCATCTCTTCCATCTTGTGTTGCTTTCCAGACTCCCTTCCAAAGCCAAGGAGGTAAGGCCTTTTCCTACTGAGCCCAAGACAGGAATCCTCCCCTGCAGCTTTGTGTGATGCCGTGTAAGTGGTATTTGTCCTATCTGAATGCATGGATGTAAATCCGTTCCTGAATCCTGCAGGCTTTCACACATATTCAAGATGCAAAGGCATTGCAGTGAAATACCTCAATCTGCTTCTAATAGTTTGGGTGTTTGCCTTAAAATCATGCAGTGGTCAGCTTATAAATATTTCCCAGGCTTCTGTGTGGGCACTGCATGACCGATGGTTGGTTAAAGGAAATTATTGCCCTGTGATCAAGTCTACTCATCCATGCACTGTCCAGTTTTGGGGTTTTTTTCCTGTTTTCTTTCTTTTAAAAGCAACAGAAATCTGTGTTTGGAAAGTGTTGAGTACAGTTCCAGGTTCAAAACAAAGCAAAATGAAATGTTGTCTGAGGTGAACATTAGTTTTGTCTTCCCAGCTTCCTGACATCCCAAGTACAGTGGGAATAAAGAAGTAGAATCATACTACTGATGTGTCTATGCTAAAGTGTATAAAATTCAAATTACTAGTATTGCTAACATTCTCAGGCCCAGGACTGGCTCTCCAAGTAGGAGGCAAAGCAAATCTGCTTTTCTGAAGTTGCCTGTTTGTTTACATCTTCCTCCCATTGCCACATCTCAAAAGCAAAGAGCCTTACCAGGACCCAGGGCTTCAAGACCATAGTGCACCTCCCTGCAAACATTAGATTAACCAAAATATTGAACAACTATTGTGAGTTTGTGTCCTGCTTTCAACTTTCAGAGTTATTTTTCCTCCTTTGGAGCTAGTTTAGTTTAGTGCTGCATTTTTGATTCAGGATTAGGAAGATGTTGATTACACCCTGATAATTTAGTTCTTGCTGAGCAGTTCTTACACTAAGTCAAGCACTTTTCAGGTTCTCATGCTGCCCTACCAGCCAGGAAGCTGGGGGTGCATAAGAATTTAGAAGGGGACAAAGGCAGGTCAACTGATCCCAAGTGACTCAAGGGATATTCCTTATCATATGGTGTCATGCTGAAAAATAAAACTGGGGAGAGTTGGCTGCTGGTTTCCAACCCACTGCTCTGGCACTCCTTGGGCAATGGTCAGCAGAGAAGAGCAACGGTATTGTTCATCACTTGATTTATATAATCTCTTACTATTATTTTCCCTTCCTTTTCTGCCCTGTTGAGCTGTCTTTATCCGAATCTACAAGCTTTACTGTTTTTTATAATTGTCTCCCCCATCCCACTGGAGAGGAAGTAAGGGAACACCTGTGTCGTATTTACCTGTGTGCTGGATTAAGCCAAAGCAGTTTGGACGAGGAGCACAATCTTAAAGCCCAAATAACCCAAGTAAAAGCTTTCCCAAAAGCATTTCCTGAAAGAATCATAAGCTTGCTCAAAAAGTGGGAGAAAACACCACAGGCTGCCTACACAAGCCCCAACTTGGTTTGTGTTTAACAGCTGAAGAGAAGAGCTTTGCGCTCTGGTTCCTGTCCTTCCCATTCCCCAGATCTCCCAAAGAGCAAGCAAAGTGAATGACCAACTTTCTCATGTTGGAAGTGAACATTTTCAATGAGAACTTGGACACCATCCATGGAGCTTGTCATGATACCTTTTAGTCTTCTCCAGGCTGCAAGCTAAGCTGGGCTCAGCGTGGCTGAGGAGGGCCTAGCCATACATTTCTCGTAGGTTAAATGAGAAAATTGCAGCCAAGCAGAGCAAGAGGAAGGAAAGGTGGTCTGTGTGTGGCAGAGGACAGCGCTGTTATAAACAGGGCAGGAGATTTTTCTCCTTTTAAAAGCCTGTATTGTGATCAGCTCAGGATGGGGGCCCCTGTTTATTACAGCTCTGAGGTGTCTGTACCCTGTTTCAAAGCATCCAGTGTTTAGCAGCAATAGGAGATCCAGTTGTCTCCACTCGCTACAGTTTCTTCCCAAAATCTGCTCAGCATGTGGAGGCAAAATAGAAACTAGTGTGCCTCAAGACCGAGCTTTTTCCCTGTTGGAGCCTTGGGGGAGCCATCCCAGGAAGAGACAGGAGATGGTGCTCTAACAGCACTAGAGGAACAACAATTACCCATCACACCTCAGACTGGTCAGTTACCATCAAAGTAAAAATAAAAAAAACCCAAACAACCAAACCCAAGAAAAAACAAAACAGCCACTCAGCCATGGGGTAAATGTTTTCACTACCAAAGCTTCAAGTTTGCCATTCATCCTAATGTTTTAAACTTTGGAGTGTAAAGGCTACACATGCCAGGCAATACCTGCCAGCTGTACACTGGCACAGTTCACAATGCAGCCGGCTATCACAGTCAATGTTTCTCTTGGAATTAAAAAACAATTTTGAAGTCGATTCTGTGTGAAAATGGCATCTGGGTGCATCCACCCTCCAACTAGCCTTTGGACAGTTGGCTACTACTAGTGAGGCAACTACTCAGAAGAGGCTCATGGGTTGACAGCAGGATCAGGGCTCATGAAAACAAGGATGAGCTCTCTCCAGCTCAGGAGGGATCTCATGGTCCTGCAGCAGCTGAACTCTGACATCTTGTATGAGGCCTGCGAAAATAAATGAGCAGATCATGCTTCCAATTTGTCATCCGTGTTTTAAGGGATAATTTAGCTTTCTACACGTTAAGTGTTTTCATATTGAGTGCTGGAGCTACACTATAGTAGCTTCCTCAAAACATTACATCTCACAGCAGTTTGGAGTAAAGACAGCTTCACCAGGGAGATTGACAAAACTCAGGACACTATTAATGCTACCTTTTAGCATTTATGCCCTTTTCACATGTCAGGCTGATAGATCAGCCAGGTTCATGAAGAACCAGAGTGACAGAAAGATCATTTCTCTGATTCATATAGAAATAGATCAGACAGATTCCTATCTGTAAGAAACAAAATAGAAATTACTTTTCCCTTTTGGGCACTTTTTTCTAGATCTGAGAAGTCTTGTTACAGCTTCAACATTAAGAAGTTTCAGCTACCACAAAGGTCACCTAAGCCAGATAAACCCAATGCCAAAATTCAAAGAGCTTAATAAACCATCTCTCTACTTCCTAAAGCTCTGCTGAGAGGCTTTCTCTTCTTCTTCTTCTTGCCAATGAGTGTGATTATAGAGCATAAAGTGACATACCTGCATGATGAAGTCCTGTTGTTTCTCCTGAAGTTATCTTCTAGCTGCAGTAGAGCACAAATACTGTTATCTCTGCAGCAGCAGGACTCAGGACCCCATTGTGTCAGGTCCCCTTTGAAAACAGGAAGACAAAGGCAACCCCAGCCCCCATCTCAATGAAATTACCTTGGGTGGAATAAAGGATGTCTGATCCAAGGCTGCCTCCAGGGAAGAGAGCAGCATTTTCCCCTTGGCTTTTCTGTACTAAGTGGTTAAAGGGGGCAGAGGAAGAACAAAGCTCCAATCGTTTCACCCCCACATCTCTTTTGTAAGAGCTCTTCTACTTCTGTAGAGATATGCATCTCTTTCACCGGAGACAACACTGCAGCAAAAGGAGAGCCTGCTGGGGGTGCTCATGTCGCTGGGACAAAGTCCTTCCGTGGACTTACCAGCTTATCAGTGCTTATTGTTTGCTCCAGTACACACCTAACTGCTCCCACATAAGGAGCCTTTGCCTCTGCATCCATACCCTCCCTGCATGGGACAGGAGCCATAGGGGGTTTTATTTATTCTTTGTACAGCACTTATCCCCATTAGCTTCTGTCCTCCATCCACACTCTAAGGAGGGAAATGGAAATCAAGCAGGATTTGAACACTTTCATATGTGACCCTGACTGCTTTTAGAAAGTGCAGACTCCTGGACAGTATTGAAAATGCTGATGTAAAGTCTCTTACACCCTTAGGAGGTAAACTGTTCCAAAATCTATGTTAAGCCTCTGTCAGGTTACTCAAGATGCTGCTAACTCAGCTAGAGGTTCTTTCCCACCACCCTCCCAACACAATGTCCAGAGGGCTTGTTTTCTGCCAGGCACATTTGAAAACAGTCAGATGCAACAAGCCCTGTGTTGTGCTTGACCACCTGATTGTTCTTCCCAGTGCTGGGAGACCGTTGTGAAGATACTGAGTAATTGTGGAGAGATCCAGCCTGGCCAGAGCCAGCTGAAGCCACAGGCAGCAAGTGGTACAGGGGCCAGACTGTGCACAGCCCTGGTGCACCCCACCCTGCCTCCTAGTGTGTCATTCCAGCCCTCTGTTACTCTGAATGCCGGAATCTATAAATTTTCTCTCTGTATCATCAGGCTAGAGGAACCCTTTCTCTTGTGGAAAACGTATCTTCCCAGAACAGCTCTTCTCTAGATTCCCGTGGAGATATCCGTGCATGTGATGCAGCTGTAGAACATACCACCAGAAATCTGGTGATGAAAGAAATAAATACAGCAGATGCATCACTAGGCAGCAATACAGGAAATGAAGCACAGATGTACATAAGAAAAATCAGGGGTTAATGATAAATTAGCAGGTAAGAAAGATAATAAAGAATCAGTAAGTGTTTGACATATTCAGAATCTTTCCCACATCAGATTCATAGTCTTCAATTAGATGGAAGCTATCATGGGAGAAAAGTGTCAGCTTTAGAACTTAAGCATCCATCAGTAGAATTAATCTGAAAGCGAACTTTGGGATTTCATTCTTGGTACCACTTGTTAGCAGGTTATTCTGATCAGCTGCGAAGGACTGATAAATGTCTCAAAATGTCTTAAGACTAAAATGTCTCAACCTTGTTTGAACTTTATTTTGAACCCTTGCTTAGAAATCTGTTTTAACATTAACCACCTTAGTTGCCATCTCCAATTTTGGTTCAAAAATGGATCTACATTTCCACTTCAGCCTTGATCTTCAGCACTGATTCCACTTCCAGTCCACTCAAGGATAGTTCACACAACTGATACATGGCTTGTCACTCCAGGTCCTGAAGTTGCTTACAAACTTAGAAATCCGCTTTTAAAAAAAGCAAGCTGCTTTGTCACTTTGGCGGTGAAGAATGAATCCAGTTTACAGTTCTCTTTCACTTTAGAACTCCAACCACTCTGTCATATAAATACAGTTTGATGGAGAAATTTCACCACCTTCATGACAATCATCAAAAACCTGAAAAAAAAGCCTTGTGTCAGCAGAGTAATTACTTCCAGTTGGATGGTGCTTGCTGTGTGTAACATGCTCCCATGTTTTCTGCTTCTTTCCCAGTAGATCTAGTTAGTCTAACAGAGTCTAACAGAGGGCAAAACCTAGGAAGTCTTATGGCAGCTCTGAGGGAGAAGAGATCCCACCTCACAAAGAGACATGCTGGCAAGTTTTACCTACAAACCAGTTCACAGTCCAGGGAGGAGTGATCAAAAGCTAGACAGAAATAATTTAGCTTGGTAAAAACACAGGCAAACCTGGGATCAGAAATATTATTTGGAAGAGGCTACACTTGACAGCATCCTTTCACATACAGTCCAGTAAAGAGACAGGCTTGAAGTGGGAAACACCTGGCAGAGCAGGTGTTTAGACCAACTACAGAACCTGTTACACCACAGCTAAGGCATCACAGGCAGCTTTTAAGCACAGCTGGCTTAGCCCCGAGGCTGACTCATAGGCAGAACTTGCCATGTGCCATCTGGCAACACCTGTGTTCAAGAGCTGCATGCACGACTAATGATACACAGAATTAGTTACTCACAGGGCAGAGTCCACAGGGTGTCCTGACCAATCCAGTGGGCTGGATGAGAGGACTGACAGCTCTGTACAGCCTCATCTGCCCATCCACACTGCCCACTGTCCCCTCCTTGGCAGCAATAATGGTCATCTCCACTTTGCCATCATAGATCAGAGTATTCAAAATGGTCTCAATGTCTTCCATTGATAACTCTACCTAAGAAACAATTTGTTAAATAGATGTTAGGAAAGATGTGTGCCAGTTAGTCCTGCAAGGAGGAAATGAGCAAACACCGTGAGTAACAAATCCATAGGAGTTCTAACCTAGCCCAGAAAAAGACACCAGTCTCACTGGGAACTTTATGGAGTTGTGCAGATGCAAAAAGAAAAGCAAATACTAATACCTCCTACTTCCTAAGCACTTTTGATTTGCAGCAGCCTTTTGGTCTTATCAAAAAGAACTTCCCAATGTACCTGAGATGTCTCCATTATCCTAGCACAATGCAGTTCCAGTTTTGCAGGAAGACAATTGTGAAAGAAGAAAAAGACAAGACTGCTAAAGATATACTTGTTGATGGTGACCAGTAATGGTGGGCAACTTTTCCCTTTCTTTTTTTCCCTCCCCTCAAATTCCTTGAAGCGTATATGTAAACTTAAGAGAAACTGTGAAATCTAAACCAGCTAGAAAAGTTAACAAGAATGTCAATGCTTATTCTTTTACACATTTTTGAAAACCCACATGCACAAGCTATCCTGGAATGCCAGGCAGTATCAGTGGCCCTCCCCAAAATGCAATGAACCCACAAAGCTCACCTCCACTACACAAGCTGTGGGGTTCTAAGATACTTATGAGACCTTCAGCAAGTTTGTAGTACTCAGCTCCTACAGCTAACCATGCACTGACAATTTGAATAGCAGTGAGATGAATCTGTTCTGACCTTACTGATGCCCAGTTCACAGATGTATTTCCACACCTCGTGGGATGAGGCAAACGAGCTGTTCCTCTGTATCATGGGGTTCTGTTTGCTGTCTCGAGCTGCCTCTGCCTGAGAAAAAGCAAAAGTTATAGTCAGCACTCACTGCCAGGAGCCTCCTTCCTGGTTCAGTTTCAGGCAGACTCAAAACCAAAATTTGTTTTCCATTTCTGGGACATGTTTAGCATTTAAAGCCATGTTCTTAAGACTGGTGCATGTGAGACAATCAAAGTGAAGTGAACAATCAAATATAATTTTATAATAAATGACATAAAATTTACACTATAATTCAGATTAATATGAAGGAATACCAGCATTTGGCATTTTGTTAATCAAAACCAAAAACGTTTCTGCTGTACCTAGAGCCAGTTAAAAATATATTGTAACAGAATACAAAAATGCTACAATCTGCAGACATATTTAATGAACCAGGGACAATTTAGACTAGGGGCAATTGTCTGCTAGGCAGAGCTACCTGACTGATTGCTGCCTTACACCCCCTCAGAAATAAGGTGCTCTGCAGAAACCAGTGACTTTTTCTAGATCTTTTGGTCCTCTGCTCTTTGGTGCCTGGTTTATGTCTTAGTTTAAGACAATTAAGAGACTCCAAAATGAGTTACCCCCCCCTTTAGTTTTAACCAATCTCCTTTCACCAATAAGGAGATAAAATGGGAGAAGATAGAAGGGAAAAATATCAAATAAAAGATAACAGCCTCTGCGGTTCCAGAACTTCCACAAACAACAGAGCGGGACAGGGATAAACAAAAGATGGACAAACCATTTTTGACCACAAGGCTACAGTGCTGCTAAGAAAGCTGGGAAAGACTTCCCAGCAAGTGGCAGGTCTGCCCCCTCCTCAACAAACAGCAGGTGGCTGGAAAATCATGGAGAGACGGGTCTGACTCCTCCTTGGCTGTCCCGAGCAGCAGTGGGGAAAAGATATTGTGATGTTCCCTCTGGCACAGGTCTGGACTGCAAAATACAGCTTCTCCTGTTGCAATTTGAAGACCTGCCCCAGGCAACCCCCTCGGGCGCCCAGGGAGAACAAAAGTGTTCCCCTGCATCCCTGTTTCCCGTTTTTAATGGCATTCTGCACCTCCCCTTCCAGGATAAAACACACAGGTTCCTCCTTCCCAACTTGCTGTGTCTTAGGGACAGCAATTCTCTTGGGCAGGCTGGCATACAGAAGATAAGGAATACACAATTTTAGGTCACCTAGGAGAGTCGGACCTTGAAGATAAAAGGCTTCCCTCCTTGTCCAGGGTGTAAAAATATCCATCATTAAAATACAACACCATCACACTTACTGTGAGAAAAGTAACAGTCCAATACAGATTTGCCAATCTAGCTGCAATAATGGCCAACACCTATGGAAAACCTAAACCTTGCCTAGCACCTGTTTACAAAATAAATGGCAGGTGACTTTGGCACTCACCTTACTCTGCAGAAACTTAAAACACTGTTGATTTAACACCTCCACAAACTCAGACTCGAAGTCCTGGTCACTGTACCAGGCCCCTCCAGTGACAGAGCGGTCGGGCTGCAGGTTGTACAGCATATAGACTTTCTTCTTGGATGCCTGTTGGAGGGAAATGGATGGCTCTCAACAGCTGAAGGCCTTCATAAGGAAGGAACATTTAAGCAGATAATCTGCAAAAGAGGTTTATTACTCCTATACTTAAGACACAGCAATCCACCTGACTCGAGCTATCCTCAACCTGTTTAACCCTCAGGTAAGACAGAGATAAAAGAGAAGATCGACCCGTTTCGATTCCTAATGACTTTATAACATGGTGTTGGAAGACTAGATGAAGCCAGCATCTTTCATATGAACACAAGAAAGCTACCGCTTTTCTATGTCCAACTTCTCTACCTCCACCTGCTTTACCAGACCCAGTGTGAACCAGATAACTGAAGACAGACAGCAGAGAAGCTGACCTGTGGACCCAGTATCTCTTGCATTTCAAACCTGCCCACTAAAGGCAGAGAGTCAAACCTTGATGCACAACCAAAGAGAAAACTGGAGGCAAAATGAGGTTTCTCTGCCCCCAGGCCCCCGTTAAACGCATACAAAGCAGGCAGAAGATGCTTGAAATTGTTAAAAAACATCACAATACTCACTGCCACAGATTTAACTGCTTTAATTAGTTTCTTGCTTTCCAAGTTTTTCAGTATCTTGTTAATCTCTGTTAAAGGCAGATTACTTTTGTACCTAATATCCCTGCTCCAAATACCTGTTAAAAAACAGAGAAGTGAACAGAAATAAATAGAAGAAACCATTTGTTTCTTCAAAAGTCACATCAGAACACTGCTTGGGTTGCTTGCCTGCCACTCCCAGCAAAAGGAAGGAATAGACAGAAGGGATTGGGAAAAAACAAGCAGGTGTGGGGGTATTAGATTTTATATTTGTATTGTCTGGGTAAGCATTTATGACTTTCGACAGGAATGGTCCCATAAGTAAACAGTCAGTACAATTCACAACCATAATTTAAAGTACCTTTGTTGCCTGCGTCCTCTATGATTTGGTAAACCAGCTTCTCTTGATTGTCAGAGCCTTTCATTTTACTGTAAAACAAGACACACATCAGGATTTTTTAAAGGTCCAAATTTTGAAAGAAGTTGGATTTGTTTTAAACTACAAACAAGAACTGTGTTCCAAATATATTTACCCAGCAAACACAGGCTTACCTCGCATTTTGGGAATCTTTGATTCTGTACAGGAGACCTGCACTGCTCCTCAGAAGGTCCAGCTGCCCCTAGGAGAGATGGGCACAATGCATTTACTTTCCTTCAAACAGCTTGTTTCAGAAGGTGTTTTGAAGGAATAGTCTGAAATTCTAAAATAAAAACCTTATTTAATGTTAAGTAAATAACAAAAAATGAAATTAACGTTTTTAACCAGTGGAAACAATAACAGCCTTGAGAATATTTTTTTCCCCTGGCAAGTTTCACTTGTCATCAGCTATCAGAAATAAGAAACAGTTCCTGACCCTTCCCACAACATCTACACAATTCCTATTATTTCTCCTGACTTTCACAAGGGTCATCAAGCTCTTGTATACTTTGCTCTCAGTTTCCACCAAAGTGCTCATTTACACAGCAATCCAGAAATCACGGTGGAACTCTGGAACAATTCCAAGTTCCAGTAGCAACGTTCTACTTTTTATTAAATGGCCATCACTGGAAAGCTGACAACTTTGATAGGCAGTGACTCTTAGAAGCAAATTACTGGCATCTCTCACACACACAAAAAGATTGTTCTGCTCTGCAGAAAGTCCTGTGGCCAGGAAAAGTCATTATTTCCTGTTTTGAAGAGGAAAGCAATTAGACAAGCCTAAGAGTGTAAGTGTGTATAACAGTATTAACATTCACTCTTTCATTGCCAGCTGATACTTTCCTACAGTTACAGCTTGGTTCTTACAGATTTGGCAGGTTTCCCCTGTGCGCCATCAGAGCAATTCACAAGCTTGGGATTTTGTGAGGGGTTCAGAGAACACCTTCATATATGAGAGTATGGGCTAACATCCATCCTTTTCTCTACAGCTAATTGATTCCCCATCACTAATAGGCCTTGTGGTTATGTATGTGCTGAGGAAGATGAGGAAGGTGGGCTGTCCCTACCATGGAGAGCAACCTGTTGATGGCCACAGCCCTCTGCTGGGCTTCCATGTGAGGCATGTCATTCTGGATCACCTGGTCTGTGATGCCATGGGGGAACTGGTGGCACAGCTCAATGATCCTGCAGGAGGAGAGAAGCAGCTTTAAAAGTCATGATCTGCTGCATCCAAAACCAAATCCAAACACTACTGGAGTCAGGATGGAAGAGAACGACAAGAGCAACTCAGGAGAAAAGTATCCATCAACTTCCTCTTGAGGGAGCTCGGCACCGACTCCCTGTGCACCATTTCCCTTTCCAAGACCAGAAAAATTCGGGACAGCCGAAAGTGACCTGACCCAACCCCCACTGCCTCCTAAGCACCTCCCAGCACGAAACTCTCAGTGCCTCGAACCCTATCCTTCAGCACCTATTTCCTGATTAACACTCGGCCGTCGAACCACCCTCCTCGGGCTTTGAACGACATGGCTTCGCCATGCCTGCTGCCCCCCGCCCCAAAACACGTCCTTCGTGGCCATCATACACCCACCCCCCGCTCGGCGGCCTCCTTGGCTGCCTGCGAGCGCCCTCAGCACCTGCTCTCGATGTCCATGGGATCGGGGACCTCCGGCTTCACCTTTACCTCCGCCATAGCACGGCGGGGCCCTGCGCGGCGAGATGACGTCAGATAAGCGCGACGGATAGGGCGGGAGGGGTCGGTTGCTACTCAACGGCCAATGGGCGGTGAGAGCGGCCGGCGCGCGGCGTCCCTGGAAACGGGAGCGGGAGGGGCGGGATCCAGCGGGATCCAGCGGGGTGAGCAGGGGCTGGACAGCGGGGATGCAGCGAGGCGCGGTGTGGGGGCCATGCCGTGGACGGGCGGCGAGCGGGGCCTGGCCGCGCCGGGGTGCCGGTGAGGCCGCGTGCGTCCCGCGAGGGGTGCGATCCCAAAAGGCTGGAGCGAAGCCCCGCGTGCCTTTGGTCCAGATGTGCCAAGAGCAGGTGGGAGCGTGAGGGAAAGGCTGTCGGCCTCCTCAGGTCAGGTAGCGAGCTGATCCGCCTGTGGTTAGTGGGTGTGTGTCAGAGGATGGGCCAGGCTCTGCTCAGTGGTGCCCAAAAATGGGACAAGAGGCAACAGAAAGAATCTGGAACACGAGAAGCTCCACCTGGACATGAGGAAGAACTTCCCTGAGAGCATGACTGAGCACTGGGACAGATTGCCCGGAGAGGGTGGGGAGTGTCTCTCACTGCCTGCATTGATGAGTAGCATAAGAGTTGTTTCTGGAGCACTGGAGGGTTGGTTACAAGACCAAATCCTTGTAGCACAGATGCATTTCCTGCCCCTGAGCATCAATTCCAAATTTCTGGAGTACATCTCTTTGTTTTGTAAAATGTCATCCTATATGCAAATGCAATTTTTCATTCCTGAATTACGTGACACAATAATGACTATATACATCAGGATAAATCAGGTTTGGTGCCTGTTTTACGGGTATGTTCTTGCTTCACATGATAACTGGCATAAGCTTAAGAAACAGGTGTTTTTCTTTAGTTCTTTTCAGGACATCCTGTACTTATTCAGGTGGCCCTAGTGGAATGAGGCTGACATGATTAGGTTGGAGATTCCTGTCCCTTACTCCTTCCATGTATTACTGACATATGGTGCTAACAGCTAAAGCTGTTCTAGCTCAAACACACGGAATCAGTCACAGGATGGTTTAAAGAATCCAATGTTCTCTTTTTTAAGAGAAACAAAGAGAAGGAGTCATGCTAAAAGTCTGTATTTCTCAGTGCATTCTTCTTTTTAGGACAATTATTGTCTGCCTTTTTACTTTTCTATTTTAAGGATCACTGCTGAGAAAATGACAGCTGGATCTGTTTCAGTTCCTCAGATCATCCCACTTCGAATCCCACCTCCAGGGAAAGCTCAACGGGAAATAGACACAAATACTCTCATTGAAATAAAATCAGGTATGAACAAGAGCTTTAACTCCATCTCAAAACTTTACTTATGTGTCCATTTGAAATTTTTGGACTTCATACTTTTCTCACATTTAATTATGATTTTTTGAGTGTGCATTTCATTAAGGAACCTACAAAATTAACCAACAGGTTTGATGCACCAAATATACTTCCATGTAATTTTATGCATCCAAACAATATTACTGACATAAAAGTTAGATGTGTTAGCAGTCTTTTAATTGCTACCAAGGCCAAACTTCTAAGCTGTTGCATTTTGCTTTTACTGCAGAAACAGGGCTTGAAAGAATCATGTGCCAGGCTCACTCCCAATGTTGTCATTACAATTTTTGAATTGTCACCTGCTGCTATGGCAGAAAATACCCTTTCTTGTTGGAGTGTGAATGCCCTGGGCCAAATCCACACCAGCCCAGGAGTATCCAGAGATGTGAGAATTAAATTAGAACCTTCAGAAAATCTAAAATACATAAATCCACACAGACATGAAGTAGAAATGCAAGTTTAGTTTTAAATAAATAGAGGATTTCAAGAGCCTGTATTAGCTAGTGTCCTAGGTTACAATGTAAAATTGTGCCCAAGGTGTTCTATCCCCATGAGCTGTTGGAGCCAAGGTGGGGCAGTGTTTTCTTTATCTTCTGTTAACGAGCCTAACAATGCCTTGCCACATGACTCATAGATAACTCCCTCCAGGAGCTATCTCTGTTTAATGGGCCATCAAGGACCCACTGCATGACTCATAGAATGAGATCATCCCATTGTGAGATGCTCCACCCAGGGGGAGGAGCCAAGAATTCCCACCTGGATATAATCCAGGGTTTGAGACTGTACAGGCAGCTTTTTATCCACTGGACTCCCAGAGGAGACAAGAGCTACCAGACGCTTCTACAGGAATCACTGCTTTGACAAGACCATCTCATCTGGACTACCACTACCACCCTAATTAACAGGGTGTCAGGTTGTATTCTGACTCCGTCAGTGGTTTTTTTTTACTATTACTTTTATTTTATTTTACTTTCTTTTATTTCTTTTCTTTTCCTCTTATTAAATTGTGTTTCTGACTTGGAGTCTTTCATTGGTTTTGCTTTCAAACCAGCACATATTTTTGGTGCCCAATGTGGAGCAAGAGGTAGTGAGAAAAGTCAGAATTACAATTTTGTATTGGGGAAAAAAGACACCTTTTCACTATGATGCTCAGCATGTTTACATGTGTCTTGTACCTAGCTCTCTATATTTTTTCCGCACATGGGGCAGTATCTGTGGATCTTAATGCTCCTATGTAAACCAGGGTATGGCATTAAAATTGCATTATTGGTGTATTATGTCTGTTGCATGATAACCTCCGAGGCAATGAGCACAATATGGAATATGTACTCAATTTTGTTTGCTTGCCCTGGTCTAGGATGCTTTGTTTGGGGTCTCAACAATCTCACCCAGCTGCAGTGGGGAGGGGTAAAGAATGATTTTTTCCAGTCTTTCAGGCCTGATACAGCAGTTTTTGAAAATATTGAGTTCTCTCTGGATACCAAGATCAGCATAATGTTGTTGTTAGTACTGTTTTCTCTTCTCTGCACAGCCTGCACCATGCTTAGAAACAAAACACTACATGATGTACATGATGTAGTGCAGCGTCTTCTTGAGGCAGAGGAGAAAAGAACCAAATGCACAGCAACAGCCTTCGTGTCTACACAGATTGTCACAGAGGAGAAAGGAACCAAAAGCCAGGCAACAGTGTCCGAGTCTACGCAGACTGTCACAGAGGAAACAGAAGCCAAAAGCCAGGCAACAGTGTCCGCATCTACACAGACTGTCACAGAGGAGAAAGGAACCGAAATCAAGGCAACAGTGCCCATGTCCACGCAGACTGCCACAGAAGAGGAAGAAGCCACAAGCAAAGCCACAACATCTGTGTCTGTGCAGGTTGTCACAGAGGAGAAGAAGCCAAACATGCCAGCATCTCCACACAAACCATCACTGAACTGGAACAGCCTAAACCAGTAGCAGTTGCTCCTGTTCAGAAGAAGAAAGCAAAGAGCAAATCAGTCCGCACAGTGACTGACGAGGATGCAGCAGGACCTTCGCACCCAGCAGAAGAGACAGAGCCAGAGATCATCACTCGCTCTCTGTCCCTGGGTGAGCTACGTGACTTGTGGAGGGAATTCACCCGCCAGACAAATGAATCTGTCCTGACCTGGCTGCTCCGTATCTGGGACGCTGCAGCCAATGACACCATTCTGGATGGAAGTGAGGCCAGGCAACTGGGATCGCTGTCCTGGGATGTGGTCATTGACCAGGGGATTGGGAGAACCCAAGAAACTCTCAGCCTCTGGCAAGGACTGCTAACAAGTGTGAAGGACAGATACCTTTGTAAAGAAGATCTCCAGGTGCACCAAGGAAAGTGGAGCACAATGGAACAAGGTATCCGATGCCTGAGGGAATTGGCTGTGTTGGAGATCATTTTCTCAGAAGACGAGAGATTTCCTAAAAGCCCAGATGAAGTCCAGTGCACATCACAGATGTTGAGATTTGCACGGCTTGGACCAGAGATGTACTCCCGTTACCTGGCACCACTGCAATAGTGGGCATGCGAGGACATGGTGGGCGTCTTGGTCAATAAACTAAGAATTTATGAGGACACTGTCACTGCCCCATTTCGTACCCATGTCTCATCCGTAGAAACAAGGCTGGCTGAGCAAGTCCGAAGCTTGACTGAAGAGGGCCATCAGAAACTGAAAAAAGAACTTAAGGAAGGAATTTACCACGTCTCGCCAGAACCAACAAGAGCGTCTGCCATTAGGAACGGGCACCCCCCGGCCAGGGAGAGAACATACACTCCACGAGGTAACCTCTGGTCTTTTCTTCAGGAGCATAGAGAAGACATGAGGAAGTGGGATGGAAAACCCACCTCCTCCTTAGCAGCCCAAGTACATGAACTGAAAAGAGAGACCCCTACCACAAGCTCATCTAGAGCCAATGGTGCTCAGTCTCTCATGCACAGAACTCCAGACGGGATAGGAATGATGACATGACTGATCCTTTTAAAGGAACCTCAGGAACACATTTACAGGAAGAGAGCAACGTGTAGCATGACCAGGAAATGGAGGGGTCCTGCCTCTAGCCAGGTAGAGGAAAGGGACAATTGGATCTATTGGACTGTGTGGATCTGATGGCCTGGCACATCTGACCCACAAGAGTATACGGCTTTGGTTGACACTGGCTCTCAATGTACCCTGATGCCATCAAGGTATGTAGGAACAGAATCCATTTCTATTTGTGGAGTGACAGGAGGGTCCCAGCAGCTGACTGTAGTGGAGGCCGAAGTGAGTTTAATTGGGAACAGGTGGCAAAAACACCCCATTGTGACTGGCCCAGAGGCCCCATGCATCCTTGGCATAGACTATCTCAGAAATGGATATTTCAAAAACCCAAAAGGATATCATTAGGCTTTTGGGATAGCTGCTGTAGAGACAGAAGGCATCAGACAACTGAATACCTTGCCTGGTCTCTCAGATGACCCGACTGCTGAGAGTTGAAGAACCACAGGTACCAATCGCCACAGCAACAGTGCACCGTCGGCAATACCGCACCGACAGAGACTCTGTGATTCCTATCCACGAGATGATTCGTAAACTAGAGAGCCAAGGGGTGGTCAGCAAGGCTTGTTCACCTTTCAACAGCCCTATATGGCCAGTGCGTAAATCCAGTGGAGAATGGAGACTGACTGTGGATTACTGTGGTCTGAATGAGGTCACGCCATCACTGAGCGCTGCCGTGCCAGATATGTTGGAGCTTCAGTACAAGCTGGAGTCCAAGGCAGCAAAGTGGTACGCAACCATCGACATTGCCAATGCTGCCTTCTCCATTCCTTTGGCAGCGGAGTGCAGGCCCCAGTTTGCTTTCACCTGGAGGGGTGTGCAGGATACCTGGAACCAACTGCCCCAAGGGTGGAAGCACAGTCCCACAATCTGCCATGGACTAATCCAGACTGCATTGGAAAAAGGCGAGGCTCCTGAACATCTCCAGTATATTGATGACATTATTGTGTGGGGGAACACAGAAGGGGAAGTCTTCAAGAAAGGAGAGAAGATTATCCAGATTCTGCTGAAAGCTGGTTTTGCCATTAAGCAAAGTAAGGTTAAGGGCCAGCTCAAGAAATCCATTTCCTGGGAGTCAAGTGGCAAGATGGATGTTGCCAGATACCCACAGAAGTAATCAACAAGATCACCGTGATGTCTCCACCAACCAGCAAGAAGGAAACACAAGCCTTCCTAGGTGCCATAGTGTTGGAAGAAAACCGCGGGAGACAAGTCTCAAGCTTATCTTGATCAACTAGCCTCATTTATTGTGTTCCGTGTTATCACATTTATACAGGCAGTAATTAGCTCATACATATTGCAAAAGTATAGCTCATGATTGGTTATGTCTTTTATAATGCACGTATTTTCTGCAGTTAGCCTTGCAGTTGCAACTTTCTCTGCTTTGTGTACTTTTCCCACATACAATGCATTCTCGATATATACAATGTATTCTTGACATCCCCTGTTGCTATGAAACATCTGTGCTCAAGGGCAGTGTCTGCTTGCTGTGAGTCACGTAGCCCATAGCTACACTTTACCCGTCTTGATATTAACATGGCCTTTGCTATGCAGCCATTCATCTGCTAAACTCTCCACACCATAGGCTTTTGGAGAATGCACATTCCTGAGTATAGCCAGATTGTGAGTCCTCTCTACCTGGCTACCCACAAGAAGAATGATTTCCACTGGGGCCCTGAACAGCAGCAAGCCTTTGCCCAGATCAAGCAGGAGATCACTCATGTGGTAGCCCTTGGCCCAGTCAGGACGGGACCAGAGGTGAAGAATGTGCTCTATTCTGCAGCTGGGAGCCATGGTCTGTCCTGGAGCCTTTGGCAGAAGGTGCCTGGTGAGACTCGGGGTCGACCACTGGGATTCTGGAGTACAGAGGGTCCGAAGCCAACTACACTCCCACAGAGAAAGAAATCTTGGCCGCCTATGAAGGAGTTCAAGCCACCTCAGAAGTAACTGGCACTGAAACGCAGCTGCTTCTGGCACCCCGACTGCCAGTGGACGTTCAAGGGAAAGGTTCCTTCCACGCATCATGCCACTGACACTACTTGGAGCAAATTGATTGCTCTCATTACACAGCGCGCCCGTATTGGAAACCCAAATCGCCCTGGGATTCTGGAAGTTATAATGAACTGGCCTGAAGGTGAGACTTTTGGATTATCCTCTGAAGAAGAAGAGGAGCAAGTGACACGTGCCGAGGAGGCCCCACCATATAATGAGCTACCGGAGACTGAAAGACGATACGCCCTCTTCACTGATGGTTCCTGCCGAATTATAGGCGCTGACCGGAAATGGAAAGCTGCAGTATGGAGCCCCACACGACGAGTTGCACAAGCTACCGAGGGACACGGTGAATCGAGTCAGATGGCAGAGCTTAAAGCTGTCCAGCTGGCTTTGGATATTGCTGAACGAGAGAAGTGGCCAAGGCTCTATGTCTACACTGACTCATGGATGATAGCTAATGCCCTGTGGGGATGGCTGAATCGCTGGAAAAAGGCCAACTGGCAGCGCAGAGGGAAACCCATCTGGGCTGCTGAGATTTGGCAGGACATTGCCACCCGAGTAGAGAAGCTAACCGTGAAGGTTCGACACATGGATGCACACGTACCCAAGAGTCAGGCTAATGAGGAGCATCGCAACAATAAGCAAGTAGACAAAGCTGCCAAGGTGAAAGTATCACAGGTGGATCTAGACTGGCAACACAAGGGAGAATTATTCCTAGCTCGTTGGGCCCATGATGCCTCTGGTCATCAGGGAAGAGATGCAACATACTGATGGGCCCGTGACCGAGGGGTGGACCTTACTATGGACAGCATCTCACAGGTCATCCACGACTGTGAGACCTGTGCTGCAATCAAAGAGGCCAAGCTGGTGAAGCCTCTGTGGTATGGTGGACGATGGTTGAAGTACAGGTATGGGGAAGCCTGGCAAATTGACTACATCACCCTTCCCCAGACCCGCCAAGGCAAGCGCTATGTGCTGACCATGGTAGAAGCAACCACAGGATGGCTGCAGACCTACCCTGTGCCTCATGCTACTGCCTGGAATACCATCCTGGGCCTCGAAAAGCAAGTCCTGTGGAGACACGGCACCCTGGAGGGAATCGAGTCAGACAACGGGACACATTTTAAGAACGGCCTTATAAACACCTGGGCCAAAGAACATGGTATTGAATGGATATACCACATCCCTTATCATGCACCAGCCGCCGGGAAAGTTGAACGGTGCAATGGACTATTAATGACTACCCTGAAGGCACTTGGCAGGGGGACCTTCAAGAATTGGGACATAAACTTAGCCAAAGCCACCTGGATGGTTAACACCCGAGGCTCCATCAATCGAGCTCCTCCTGCCCAGTCTGAATCCTTGCACACAGTGGATGGAGATAAAGTCCCTGTGGTACACATGAAAGGGATTTTAGGAAAGACTGTTTGGATTAATCCCACCTCAGGCAAAGGCAGACCCATCCGTGGGATTGTTTTTGCTTGAGGACCTGGTTATACTTGGTGGGTAATGCAAAAAGAGGGAGAAACCCGTTGTGTACCACAAGGAGACCTAATTTTAAGTGAGAACTAAAATTAGTGTGTAAGGTTTCATTCTGTGTATATATGTATGTAGCTGTGAGAGTGTATGATGTAGATGGTGATAGAATAAGGGGTGGATTATGTCCTAGGTTACAATGTAAAATTGTGCCCAAGGTATTCTATCCCCATGAGCTGTTGGAGCCAAGGTGGGGCAGTGTTTTCCTTATCTTCTATTAACGAGCCTAACAATGCCTTGCCACATGACTCATAGATAACTTCCTCAGGGAGTTATCTCTGTTTAATGGGCCATCAAGGACCCACTGCATGATTCATAGAATGAGATCATCCCATTGTGAGATGCTCCACCCAGGGGGAGGAGCCAAGAATTCCCACCTGGATATAATCCAGGGTTTGAGACTGTACAGGCAGCTTTTTATCCACTGGACTCCCAGAGGAGACAAGAGCTACCAGACGCTTCTACAGGAATCACTGCTTTGACAAGACCATCTCATCTGGACTACCACTACCACCCTAACTAACAAGGTGTCAGGTTGTATTCTGACTCCGTCAGTGGTTTTTTTTACTATTACTTTTATTTTATTTTACTTTCTTTTATTTCTTTTCTTTTCCTCTTATTAAATTGTGTTTCTGACTTGGAGTCTTTCACTGGTTTTGCTTTCAAACCAGCACAGCTAGTAAGAGAAGCCCTAAGATCTAGTTTAATGTTTAGTGGCATTGCCTTTTGCAAAGATAGATAAACTCTAGACATAGTGAAAGCCATGTAACCTTGCTCTGCATTCTTAGAACAGCTAGAGCTGTACGCGTACAATTTGTGTAAGAAGTTGTGTTTGTCTTTGCACATCAGTCTTAACTGAGGATTGGTCCAGAAAGCATGTAGAAAAATCGTGTGAGTACCTAATTGGCCAAAAATGGAATAAAAATGTACCACTCTGAGAACACACACACAGGCTGATAAAAACACCAATGCTGCTGTTGTTGCTGCTGCATGAGCTGCTACTGATAAGATACTCACAGAACACAGACTACTAATGCCTTTACTGTGGTTGTGGCTGCTGCTTCTGCTTGGGACTTAGAAACTTTATGTTAGAAGGCTTCTGCATACTGCTGCAGACTCTAATAACTTTGCCTTCATGGGGCTGATTTAACAACACAATAAAGGGCTTCTTTTAAAACTATCCAGCTTCTAGTCTTCAATGAAGACGTGTCACAATCTCAACAACACTTTCTGTCATTGGAACAGACAAGCTGCTGCAATGTTTTCATGCAAAATCATTTCACAGATACTTTGCTGTCAGAAATATTGCTTACAATGAAATTGGGTTTGTTGAGTAACTGATATTTCCTGGGAGAAACGGTTTTCATCTCAAACATTCAGTCACTTATGGAACTGCTTTATTTTCTTTATGTGAGGAAAATCAAGCATGGTAGTGAGTACTTTGACTTTGTTATTCCAAGGTTGCCTACAGTCTGAGGAATTACTTTTTCTGTTTCTTTCAGATACACCTGGGGCCTCTATTTATTACACTTTGGATGGAAGTAAACCAGAACTCATTAGGAAACCTGGCTATGGGGCGTTTAACACTTTGGAGTATAAGGGTCCTATCATATTACCAGTGGGGAAAATAATGGTCAAGGCCCTGGCAGTTACAAAGTGAGTATCCTGTTTTGTTTAATTTTAGTCCTGTTTTGGCCTGGGATAGACATCCCTGTTATAACTTGTGTTGTTTAAAGCACTCCATACCCTGCAGTTGAGAGATGAGCCTTTCCCCAGGCAGTTTGCAATCTAAATGATCCTCATGAATAGCACTGATTTGGCTTTTTCAGGATAAACTTTATCCATCAAGTGTTTGTGTGGTTGGATTACCTCTTGGATGTTATCTCCTGGACTCTGGGTGTCCAATGAGGTACTGTCCTGAGAGCTTGTTCTTTGAAATGTGATCATCAGAAACACCAGAGAAACCCGGGTGGTGTTTCTGGGGCCATCCAGTGGTTCAGTGGATTTATAGAAGTTGATCTTCCCAGGAGTTTGTGTAGTTTCTCCCGAAGGATCACAGAATGCTGAACCTCACAGCTTAAGTACTATTGAGGTCTGGATCTTCAGGATCAGTCCGACCCCAACAGCCGTAGGTGTCCCGGATAGATTGGTGCCATTAGGAACCGCTCAACCCGATGCCTCGGCCGAGGTGTCCAGCCTCAGGCAAACTTAGCAAGCAGCTTAGTGAATTCAGCTCTTAGTGATTCTCATCTCAGTGAATTCCAGCTCTTAGTGAATTTCAGCTCTTGCTTGCTAAGAAGCCTCAGCAGACCCAGGGAGAGAGAGGAGAAGAGCCGTGTGAAGTTCCTCAGAGGTGTCTTTATTTGCATTCTCTGCGAAGGTGTCCAGGGACAGCTCTTCCAAATTTAGCAGGGCAAAATTTGGGGTTTATATAGGGTGGAGGGGTTTTGAAAAGTGGACCAATAGAATGAGTTGGGGTACAAAGTGGCCTGTGGTCTTACAGAGAGATAAGAGGGAGTCCGAAGGTGGCAAAGGGGTTTCTTTTGGCCGTTCATCATGACTTAGCATTTCTTTGTCTTAGGCCACTGACCGCCAGGGAGGCCTCACAGGCCTCATAGCTGCAACAAAGTACAACGTTGGGTGAAGCAAAAATACAATACATAGAAAGAAAACTGGATTTTGCTGCACAGCTACTGACTTTGTCCAAACTAACTTCATGCTTAGAGACAGAGAGAGGACACACAAATTCTCTGTCTGTAGTGTGTTGCATTATCTTTTATTTCCAAGGGAGCAGAAACTTCCACTCCACTTGGAGATTTGTGTTTGCTGTTCCCTGTTAGCAGCACCTGCAGTCAGCCTGTGCTTGTGTCTGCACTGGAATATAACGTTATATAAACCACAAAACTTAGGCCTATGTTTATTTTCTTGCTATCACTACCTAGATTAACACTTGTTTCCAGTCTGATTTTATTAAGACATTTTCAGAGATTCACTCTAATGACAATAAATCATGAAAGAATGGTTTGGACATTTACAATAATTTCAATCCACTGTTGTAATTTAATAGATATTAGAGAATGACAGTTGTTTTATCAAATAAATATTGATCAGGATTCTACTGCAATAATGACTGGCAAGTTTGGAAGGGATGTTCCACCTAATAAGCCATATCCATCAGTAATTTTCTTATTGCAGCACACAGGTCTGGGGCAGGTTCATAGCTTTGTGAATATTGATTTTCAGGGACTACAGGGAGAGTTCAATTGTGACAAAGGTGTTTGTGGTAGAGTACCAGGAACCAAACATTCTTTTCCCTGTTGAAGATGATGACAAGAATTTCCTAAAAGATATGGCCACACAAGTAAGTTTTAGAAATTGTAACCCCTTGTGTGAGTATAAAATGTTGTATATATTATGTTATTTAGAGATTAAGCTTTGACTGCCAGTTTTATTCACATATCTTATTTTGTATGTTTGCCCATCTTTTCTGCTTTGGTCCTTTTTGTAATAAAATTTCAAAGGGACAGTTCCACCCCCTCCAGTAGTATTTTATGACTAATTGAGGTCAAATATTTTAAAAATACATTTATAAGTAAAGCTTTTCAAATGCTTGCATTGAAAATAAATACCTTAAGCATGTACTTGTAAAATTTTAACAAATAACTATAGCAAGAGAGGATTAGAGCAAAAGCAAAAATTTTATTTGGAATTCACACGGAATTATGTTTTAGAATAAGGAAGGTGGAACATTTACTACAAAACCTAAGAAGAATAGACTGAATGTGGAAATCAAGCCTGCCTGGGGTGAAACACCCCAAGACCTTCAAGGTACAGTATCATTTCATAAAACTGAGATATTCTGTTCTAGCAGAAAATAGCATAGAGTTTTCCTCTTGCATCACTTGTAAAATGGGGGTAATTTTAAAACCCTCTCAGAAGACAAAACATCCTCTGGAAATTCCAGTTTGGATTGCTCAACACTGCAAATAGAGAACAAAATTTACCTTCCATACATTTCACATGACTTCTTAAAAACATATTAAAACATCATTAACTTCTCAGCAACACAACAAGGCCCTGTCTGTATTTCCCTTTGTGCCAGAAAATGCTGTTAAATTGACGGGATTGCAAATCCTTTAGAGTTTTTTTACTGATGTTTACTTGCAGTAAGATTCCAAAATAAATACACTAAAAGGAAAAGAAAGCTTCACCCAGATTTCTCTGTAGATAAAGCTTCTTATTCCATGGCAACAGCAATTGGACTGGTTTAGAGTAGGGAATTGTGTTAATGTTTACTCATAAATTTACTCTTAAGAGCTGGGGTTTTTTGGGCATGCAAGAAGGAAGAAAACTGTAAGTAAATTTAAACACAAAAATGAGCTCTGTCAGAGAGGTGTGGGGTTTCTTGTAGTATAATTTCCCATAATTCTATGCAGCTTAAATGAACCCAAAATGTGGATGCCAAATGTGTTTTTAGTTATACTTAGCAAGAGTATGTAACATTCATGAAGTGGGTGACAGTGGGATAACAGAATTGTAATTTTAATCTTGGGAACAGACAGAAAGCCTTCTCACAGGTCCTCTCAAGGACCTCAGCTCCTTGCCAGTCCTTTGGGAGCCACAGAGTACAGAGAGGAATCCACCTCAGCGCAACCAATGGAGTCATGGCAGGTGAGCAAAGGGATAGGCTTAAGAAAACTGTACAAGGCTGTCATCAGGACAGAGGTCTAAAAAAAGGAGAGGCTGAAGATTTGTGATCTCTCTCAGCTATTAATACCTTTGCCTGCATTCTACAGTCCTGATTTAAGTGTAATGGTAATGATGCACTAGAATGGGAATGCCCAAAGCAGGGTACAGTTGTCAGTATAGACAAAACCTAGCAAAGGAAATCAACACTTACTGCATTCCTGCTAACTCTCTTCTAATGCATTCCTGAAACTGCAGTTAGCAAATAATTTACTGCTGTTTGTTGGCAAGTTAATATTTAAAACTCAATATTCAGTAGTGCTGTGGTAGGAGTATATAGCAAGGCATTGATTTATTTTTATTAGAAGAAGCCATGTGTCCTTAATGCAGCTAATGGGGGAGTCAAGGATAGGAAGTACTCCTCAAAGCAGTGAATTTCAGTGCAGTTTATTTCAAACTACATCTGTAGCTGGTTTTTCTATCTTTATATGCATTTTGCAAATATTTCTTTACTATAGCCTAAAGAATTACCTCTATTTCAGTTTGCAAGTTCCTCTGCAGTGACTAGCCAAAAAAGCTTAGCAAGCACACAGGTGTCAAGGATCCAGAGCGAAACGTATTTCCTTAAGTAAGTGACTTCTCCTTTTATCATATTTGTCCTTTGGAAAGTATCTGAGCCTTTTGCAACCAAGCTGATAATACTGTGGGTCTCTATAAAATTAGGAAGGCAAAGACAGACTGGCTTATAAGTAGAGTGTATAATCTAGGTAGGACTTTGAAAATTCTGTTTCTTAAATGTAGTTTTCAACTGCCAGTTATCAGCTATCTTATCTCCCTTTAAAAAAAAACCCGTAACACCCGTAGGATCAGGGGATAAACTGTCTTTTCAAGTTATAGTACACCCTCAGTGCTGTAGGTGAACACTGCTCACCAGAGTAGTCTCCCAGAACATTAATGTTTATCAGTATTGAAAAGGCTCTGTGATCGACGTCAGTGGCTCCCTGTGGTGCAGCAGAGGCCTGACACAGACTGCATGTCAGGAGACCTGTTTACCTCCCATGATGAGGAGGAAAGTATTAAACTCCACAGTAGCCAGAGAGCTTTCCAGCTTGAAAAGCTGTTTAGAGTTCAGAACTTCGTATCATGGATGTTGGGGTGTCCCACTACTGAGAAATCACACTGAAATCACTGAAACCACAACTGAGAAATCAGTGGCCTAAGTCCTGTCACAACAAATTCCAGATTATTCATTATTACGCAGCAGTGCAATACTAAACCAAGCTCAGCCAGTTTGCTCTTATTTTCAGATGCACACATTGTTCTGCCCCTCGCCTGTCTGAGCCCCTGGATCACTTCTGCCAGAAATGTGGATCTCCGATCCCCCCTGTGCCAGTCTGGCGCTTCCCACTCCCTGAAGGAACACAGGTCAGCAAAACATCATAGCAATCCACATCATCCTTGGAGAGAACAACAGCCTCTACAAGTTACACAGTCAATGCTGGCAAACCTGCTACCACTATCACTTTCACCTGCTACCTACCTACCACACTTTCATTTGAAACTTCTACTCTAATTGCTTTATTCTGCTCAATACCTTTAGCATTGGACCCAGTGAAATTCTCCAACAATGGGCAAAACTGACCATAGATTTCTTCAAGTGCCGTATATTCTGATAAGGAAAACAATGAAAAAGTGAATTGTTTGCCTATGTCTGGCAACAGTACCAGCCCTGAAACTCTAAATGGTGGCATGTGTGGGCATATGCATCAAGTTTTTGCAGTGGTGTGTGTAACTGCCTTCCCTAAGCTCTTCCCAAGAGATAGCAACCTGATCTCATAAGTTGATGGTGTGTTTCCCTTCCTGTATCATCAGAAAGTTGTCTGGTCTGGGCTATGCTGTAGTTTTACATAATGACCAAGATTCACCACCTCTTTAGATTAGGTTCATAATTAGGAGAATTTCAATCACCTGTATGAAGTGGATGACAGTGGAATAACAGGATTGTAATTTTAGTCTTGGAAACAGAAAGTAAGCCTTCTCACAGGTCCCCTCAAGGACCACAGCACCTTGCTAGTCCTACTGTATTTTATAGTAGCATTTTAATTTTATTGAAAATTACCTTAATACCTTTCTGGCATTCTTTTTCCAGAGGCCTTAATACTTTCTCAGTATGATCCTTTGATCTTTAAGGATCAATATCAGCATAAGTTGCTGTCAATTGTTATGTTTCCAATGACTTTGCTGCTTTGTAGATTCCAGCTAGAAAAATACTGAAATTATAATCTTAATGATCTCATTGTGGTCCTTAACATAACTTTGATGTGGCTTTTCCTTCAGATGGCACCCTGCCTTGAATGCAGACATCTTGTGCCAATGAATACACCCACTTGCATCATATGTGAGTCACCAATAGCTCCACAGCTGCAGCCCCAAAACAACACCTGCATAAAGGTAATTGAGAATAAGTAAAACAAAATCGTGATTTAACTCCTGGTATGCATTTTTTGTAACAGCTGACTTTATTGTAAATATTTTGATCCAACCTGGCTTTGTATAATTACATTATGGACAGCTTTAAGAGTTAGTGGGATTAAAAACAACTTGAATGGAAAAAGGGATTAAAGGTTCCCTAGTACAAGAAAGACATGGACATACTTTGCTTGAGAAGGAAGGAGCAGCAGAGGCAATGTGTGATGAGCTGACCTTAAATCCCATTTCCCTGTGCTGCTGAGGAGGGCAGGAGACAGAGAATCAGGAGGAAAGTTAAGTCCAGGAAGGAGGGAAGGTGTTTTTTTTGAGATTTGGTTTAATGCCTCATTTTCCTGCTCTTGATTTGATTGGTAATAAATTCAGTGACTTTGCCCAAGATGAATCTGGTTTTCCCCTGACAGTAATCAGAGAGTGATCTCTCCCTGCCCTTAAACTCATGAGCCTTTCATTATATTTCCTCTTCTCTGTCTAGCTGAGGAGGGGAGTAGTAGAGGGGCTTTGGTGGGCACCTGCTCTTCAGGTGCCCACCAACTTCAACTCACCACCAGAGGTCTTTTAAGGCACCTCATAGTACTATGGTATTATATTATTATTAATAATTGTCTATTCAGATACTGGGCTGTCTGTTTTTTGTGAATATAGTGACTGAGCAAACTGAAACCAGAGTATACAAAGACCTGGAGATATTGATACCGAATATCCTGAGGAAACTATAGCATAATTAAAAAAAAATAGTCCCCATGTGATGAGCAGGCAACATGGCCTAACTAAAGTGTGAAACAGCCCAGACTTGTAGGCTATCCTCTATCTGCAGGGCTGAATAACCACAGCACTTTGTAAGATCAAGTCTTCTTCTTTGTCTTTTTATTGACAGTTTTCAAATACCATATGAAATGTATGTTCTCTCTGTTTAAAAGGGCAAAGTAATTTGTCAGGTGTGTGGCACAGGAAATCCTCTTCATCATAAACACTGTGTGACTTGTGAGAGCAAACTGCCTGAAGTACAGATGGTAAGACTTCAATCACACTGGGTGAATCAAACCACAGCAGAACATCCTTTATCTTTGGAAAACTGAAGCCATATCCCCATGTCCCTGTGTTACCAAAGCAGAGATTCTCTCACCAATGTCATATTTAAGCCCAGTCCTTCCACAGAAGCTCCACCACAAACGTGTCTCATATACCTTCAAGTTTCTGACATGGAAGTCAGGATTGTGAATGCCATTGAGAAAGCTCAGAAGGCTCTTAGAAAATGGGTAGTCTTGACTCCAAGGGAGTCTTGTTTGTGTCCAGATTACTTTCAGTTGCAATAGAAAAGTTGACTATATACATCAGGAACATCATTCACACTGATTTCAGTTATTTTCTGAAAATTGAATACACTTTTACATTATTTTTCTTATCTCCGCTTGCTGCTTCTCCTACATGCATACAGCTAGCATGCTTGTATTTGGCTGACTCTGCACAGATGTGAGAAAAGCACTGAAATATTACTCCTAAAATTGCTCTGTTTCAACTTCCTGTTCAGCTTGGTTCCTTAGAAGAATTTTATTTTCAGTTCTGAAAAGTCTTGTATGAAAAATGTCTGTTACATTTCACTTCTCCAGGTTGTGGTAAATACAATAATGATAGAACAATAATTGCTTGCCAGTTAAAACATTTTGATTATAATAATTAACACCTTGAGTTCTAAAACTGTAGCTAGAGGCAAAAGTGTCTTGTATAGCCACATAAGTGTCATTTCAAAGTGAATTTCAGTAGGACTCTGTACTTACTTTAGTTAAATGTATGTTTAGCTGCTTCACTGAATGCAGATATGTGAGTAGATAGTATATAGTATATGTAGTTAGGCATGTGACTTGAATGTGAGACCTGTATTAGCTGAGAAAGTTAAATGCTTACTAAGAATTATTAATAGTAATCAGAAAATTTACTAATAATAGTGATTAATTAGTGTTAACAATAGTATTTTTAATAAATAGCAAAAATGCTGATATTTTTAATGGCTATTTAATAATTTATATTTTGAATATATTAGACTTGTGCTTTTGTAAATTTTATTTTCCAACTGAACCCCCAAATTACATTGTTCCAATTGCAATGCAGGCCAAAGATTAAAACAAGTTATTTTGTGTTTGCTTACTTGCTGTTATGGTGTAATCAAAATTATTTTCCTTGGGTTCTGTCCCTTATCCGTATTCCTAACTTGTAGAGAAAATGAACTGCATAAGCCTTAAGGCAAAACCTAACAAAACATTTTTAAGTCCCATTTGTCCTAACTGGGATCTATACTTAAGCTCTAGAAGTTTCAGATGAAAAACCTGTTTTCTTTTGCTTATTCATATAAGTTAATTGTAGAAAAGTTGGGTAATATATTATTTGCAAGGCAAAAGAGTGCAAAAAAAAATTTATGCAGCAAATTCCAAACTGTGAGGAAACTCCTTGCCTGAACACATTCTCCCTGCCATACTACTAAAAAGAAAGGTACAAAGAAAATTGTGTTGGATTTGAAAATGCAAGTTTGTCAGCAGAGAAGCCTCAATCTTAATTTTATCTGTACTGATATATAGGGCCCTATTAATAAATACTCAGCTTAAAAGCACACCATAGATAAGGTTATTTTTTGGTGCTAGTTCTGTTAAAAATATTTTCAAATTAATTAATGCTACATTTTACCATGGTTTTGTAATGAAAAACAAAATTATAGGTTAGATGCAAGTCAATCTGTTGCTCATTTTAGGCTGCAATAATTCTTTTAGGCTGACTATTACTTTATGTTGTGAATGCAGCTTGCTTTCATCTTTCCCCTTGTTAGGCTTGTGGACTTTCCTTCATCATGAGCATTTTCTCCCTAATGCTTGTTTTGTTTTATCAGCCTGTGTTTGGAGGAGACTCCTCCCCACCTCTCCAGGGCCAGCAGAGGAAGATGGCTCAGTGCTCAAAATGCAACGGCGTGAACCAGAGCGATGCCCACTTCTGTGCCTGGTGTGGGGCCAAGGCACGTGCTCCTGCTGTCTGTAGGGACAAACCTGCTGCTGTTGCTCTGCAGCAATGTCACACTTCTCTGTGCAAAACCCCTGTCAGTCAGTAAACGCTGTTATTATCAAGATACTTGCTTACAGCATAGAGGATTGTGTATGGAAAAACGAACAGCTTAGAAGACATCCTGACCCTACATCAGTCAGTGACCCAAAGGTTTAGAGTTACTAGGGCACTCAGGGTGGTACTTTACTTCCTGTTAATTCATTCCTCTGCTCTTATCATTCCCAAGTCATTCATGCTAAGCTTCTCTAGTGACAAATGTTGCATTAAACTTTCCAGCCTGGACCTCCTCCACCCTACTTTACTTGTTCAAAGTGTGGTACCAGCAACCAGCCCTATGCTCGCTTCTGCGCGTCCTGTGGTGTCTACATAGGGCCCCCATCCAGACAGAGCTCTCCTGGCAGTTCGATGGATCCTGAGGACTCACTGGGATCCTCTCAGATAGCACACACAGTGTTACAAAGCCAGGCTTGAACTCAGCTGAGAGGCTGCTCCACTGGGGGTATGGATCAGCACAGCTCCATTCATTTCCTTGGGACAATGCTGTGGGCTGGGAGCACAAGGAAGGCAAAAATGTTTGTTTTGCTTTCTGCTGAAAAGCAGCCTCATAGCCTTTATCCAGCCTCTTTCTAAATGGCAAAGTGTGAAACAATCAGTCAAAAAGTCTTGTATCAATCTTTCAAAAGTCTTGTATCTCTTTAAGTACTTTTATCTATTGGCTGGAAATTATTTGTGGTCTGCTGATACAAGGTATTCTTTCATACAAATAGAGTAGCTTTTTAAAACTGATTCAAAGAAGGAGCCCAATACTTAGCAAGGCCAGCTGTTGCCCTACAAACACATCCATGTACCCCAGGAATAATGAAGAATTTGGATTTTGCTTGAATATTTGTGATAAGTTGCATTGTTGTTATAGACTGGTAATTAAAAATTGTTAATTATTCTTCCTGCTAGCTTTTTCATTCCCTTGTAATCTGGTGTACTGTTCTGCTTAGTTATGCTTGTAAGCCATTGAATTATATCTATATTACTTACATTTTTCCTTCTCCTCTACCACCCACAGGTAAAACAACTACAGGCTCAAGTTGCCTGGCAAACTTGTCCTGTTTCCTTGCCCAAATCAAGAGCAGAACTAACAGAAAGAAAAGATAAAGGAACCCAAACCATTGGACTTTTTTACCCATCCAGCAAACTTTTGGAAAAGAAGGAGCTTGAGCTGATTTCACAAAAAGAAAAGGTAGAAAAGATGAGTGATCGTAAGCCTCTCCTGACAGCCATTAGTCCTGGAAAAGGTTAGAAGTTCTGATTTTATGATTTCTAAACAATTTATGACCTTGATTTTTTTCTTGAAAATATTATAGTTTATGGAATGTGGCATCAGTAGAACACTGATTTACATCTTTACACGTCTCTGTTGCCACCAGTCACTTGTAAATGCACTGCCTTAGAATTCAATCACTGATCTCCACCAATAGCTAAAAGAAAGCTATCAGCATATCAAAATCAGTGTTAGTGAGCCCTGTACAGCCTTACTAATTTGGTAGTAGTTTGATTTCTTCAGATCCCCCAAGACTGAAGGCAGGTGTCCTGTCTTTGAATTGGAAACCACTGAACAGCTTCCAGTTCCCAGGACCCTCCCCAGCCCTTGCAATGTGGACTTCAGGTAGAGCTGTGATGGCACCTGCAGGGATATTGAGAAACAAAACTCTGAGACACAGGGGGTCAGAGCTCTTGAAAATATGATGAGGCTTTGTCTACATGAGGAACTTGTTTGGGGTGCTGTTGTGGAATAAATTATAGAAGCTTCATAAGCAAACAAAACTAAACTAGAGGAAAGGATTCTTAATAGCATTATGAAAACGTCACTCATTGAAGAGTCTTTCCTCTCACAGACTACAGTAGGAGCAATACCAGTACTGCAGACAACTTTCTTTCACAGTGAATTCTGTAGTTACTTTGTTCTTTGTGGAATCACTTGGCTGTTTGCTGTCATTAAATACTTGCCATTTTTAAAAGTTTTAGTTTTACTATCCTGACAAATCTTCAGCTTTCTGGATCCCAAACCCTAGAAAGACAGTCCATCAGTATTAATTAAGGATCTAATAAATGGCTCAGTGGATGTTGCAGCAGCCCTCTCATTAGAGGGTAGAAATGAGCCAAGATACAGACTTCTTGTTTATCACAGCATGAAAAGGGTCCTGGTTTATTCGTCTTTACATCTTAGCTATCTTGACTCCAACTATTCACTGATTCTGGCTGCAGCAAGTTCCTGCTCTAGGTTTCCCTTGCAGCCTCTGACTGCTGGTTATTTCCTGCTAAACCAGGACTGCAGGTATTAGTTTGCAGACTCTGAATGCAGGCTTTTACCCAGCTAGACTGTGACTGCAGGTTCCAAAAACAGGCTCTAACTGCAGACCCAGACTGACCTCACAGCAGTGATTCTCTATCCTGTTTTGCCTTGTCCTTCAATCCTTCTGATCATTCCTTCAGTATCTCCTTCTTCAAAGTTCTCCCTCTGACCAACCAACCCACCCCTTTTATCACACTTATCTTTATTAGTCACAGTTGCAAGCCATTAAGGGCAAGGCTGTTCCTCTTCTTTGGTAGTACAACTGTGGCTTATCAGGGGCAAGGCCACCTGTAATCTTTTCTTCTACACCTACAAGTGGGCAAAATTATCTTTTATCTAACAGGGCAGTCCAGTGGGCAATCGATAGAATGAATTCATTTTAAATCATTACAGCACCAAATGCTGGTTTGGAGGAGCAGTTACTCTTCTAGATCCACTTTCTCATCTAGCTCTTCAGCAATCAGATGGTCAACCCCTCAGGCTATTACCAGAATTAATTTTCTTTTGGGTAGTAAAAGTTGCTAATGAATGTTAGAAATTCCTCTTTTGACTCTGTCTGTATTCAGATGGACTCTAATTTTTAAAATAATCACTGGGGAAATCTGTTTTCCTTCTCCCTTCCTCTGAAATGTGACATTTCTCTTAGGCATCACTGTAGGAAATACAACACTTGACTCAACATGTCACTTAATTTAGTCAGAGATAAGAAAGGATTGGCTCCTAACAGTGCCAAGAAAAAAGCAAAGTAACACTGAATATTTGTTTGTCTCTGTCAGAAGTACAGCTCTTGACTTGTGAGTGAGAACAGCTGTCACTGGGAAAGGTTGGGAATAAATTCTGAGCTGCTTTTGAATTATTTTCATTTTTATCCACTTAGCAGAGGTAACTTTATTGAAGTTACCTTAAACAGTTGCACTGTGTAAGGTATTCTCCATTAGATCCTGCCAAGGACTGAGGAACTTATTTCATTCCATAAATCAATAAATGTCTTACAGAAAGTTCATGCTGAGTAGTATACGTGGCTTGAAACTATCTCTATCAACAGCACTATGTACTATCACCCAGGAAAATCTTGTTTATATAAGCCAAATATGACCGTTCTTTCTTCAATCAAAATAGGATCAGGCATTTGATATTAAAGTTTTTAAATACAAGTGATTAAATAAAATGGTTATTTCTTGACCATATCAACTATTAACGAACCTTCTTTTCATGTGTGAAGACTGTTATAAATGATTAGAAGCCAATTCAAAAATAACAGGGTTTATTAGCAAAATTTCTAACACCAAATTAAAGCCACAATAAAAACAGGACAACAATCGATCGAGAGTTGGGTGGACAGAGTGGCAGTACAAGGGTACCCTCCGAATTCTGCCACACTGCTAGGTTTCAGCCTGTGGGTTTTATACAGTTTTTTTACCCTAAGGCTAAGTCTATTGAAAGTCCAGATATGCTGTGTTTCCAAAAGAGTCCTGTCTGCATGAAAAGGTTGCTTGATAGTTTTTCCGGAATTCATCTTGGGAGGGGTGATCTGATCGTCCAGGATCTCCACCAAGATCGGTATCGGATGTTGAGGAGCTGTGAAGTGAGGGTCCACCCTTGATGGATGGGCCATCTTCTTGCTCTGCCTTGTCGTTACAGTTGTAAATATGTTTAGGAACTTTGGAATCTTGGAGACATCCTTGGGTAGCTTCTTATTAGTAGCTTAAATCCACACGAATTTATCTATTATACTTATTACAAAGACTTAAAAAAAAAATTACTGAACAGCTAAGAAAGGGGGGGAAAAAAGCAGTACCAAAACACTAATCTTCTGGTGTGTACTGTATTTCTCTTTTTTGCTATACTTTCAGCCTGTTTTGAACAGGAGCCAAGACATTTACCAGGTAAACTTTACAAAACTGATTTCCCTTTTCCACTGTAACAAGGGTTAAATCAGTGTGATACAGGAGTAATCTGCTATTGGCTGCATAGATTCAAGTATTCCATCAATACTGCCAAAAATCCTTTCATATCTAATAAAACATCAACCATGAAAGAGTATGTTCCTGACCATCTGAATTTTTTCAAACAAAATTTGGGGATCTGGGCTAGTTATGAAACACTTTATTGCAAATAATACTGACTTCCATGGAAAGCTCACTCACCAAGCAGTTTATTTAAGATGTTTTAAATACTGCTTTCAACTTGTATTAGTTTTTGCATATGAGACTACAGCAGGGGACAATTGATGTTGTTCTGTGGATCCTTCTTTTTCTATTCATTAAAGCTGCTTAACAAGTAAGATTTGTTAGTTTGTCATACGAGTTCAACCTTGATTCTTCCAAGCACAAGACTCCTTATGCCTTTGTTTTGTCTTGTAAAAGCCAGAGCAGCTTCTGGCTTGGTCTCTTTTTACTGTTTTAAGCTTCACTTAACATGAAGGAAAGGATAAGGTCAGAGCAGCTGCATTGTGTAAGTTAAATGAGGTTACCAAGCTGTTGGGGGTTAGGTTTCTTTCTTTTTCACCTATAGAATTTTTTCCCAAGGGTTGCTTGGCAGCTAATGGCTGGGTACTTATCAGTGCTCAGCTGAAACAAAAAAGATGGACCCTGGCATTTGGCTACACCCTTTTGTCTCTGGGAGTTTCTCTCGAGGCGGGGAGAAAGACGGGGCTGGAGGGCAGCTTCACTTTTGGTGTGGTCTGCATCGGGAGAAGAGGGGGCTGCCGTGTCTGCGTGAGCTTCTCACTGGCACCACCGAGATCTGGTCCTGAAGAGAGCTGCTATCGTCTGCTTGTGTGCCCAGGAAGATCCTGATCTCTCTCCTTTTGCTGCCCTGCTGGAGTTGGCTCAGCCCTGTCCCACTGCCTTCGCACTGTTTTAGAGCTGCTCTGCACCGCGGGCCCGCACTGCCCTCCCTGCCAAACACCCCTGCCCTCCAGTGACCACCGACGGAGCTCCGAACTTCATCCGATCCACCAGCCCGGGATACCCCACCGTTCCAGCTTAGTACCTTTTTTTTGGAGTCCCCAGAGACCAGACTGCCCCGACTTTTGTGGGACGAAGCTCCGTCAAGGTCCCTGGTTCTGTTTTCACTATTAATTGCTGTAGTTGTTGTTGTTTGTTTGCCTTGTTATACCTATTAGTAAAGAACTGTTATTCCTATCCCCATATCTCTGCCTGAGAGCCATTTTAATTTTCTAGATTATAATAATTTGAGGGAAGGGGATTTGAATTATCCATTCCAAGAGAGGCCCTGCCTCTCTTTAGCAGATACCTGTCTCCTTTCAAAACCAAGACACAAGCCCACACAGTTTATTTACAACAAAATTAATCATGTTCTCTACTTACCATGAGGATGCTAAAAAAGAAAATTAGCCAGATCCTTAAAATAATCTGTTAAAAATGAGAATAAGTCCTTTTGTTTTGTTTTTTTCTTGGAGTAAAACAAAATGTAGCTCTGGAATTTCCTGGACAGGAGGTGCAAAAGCTCTAAATGGCTTAAGATGAGGTTTTAATCCAGGCACATTCAGCCCCTCATGTTTTGTGCCTTCTATCAGCATAAAGGAATGCTGACTCTTTCCCAGAGATCCTGACAGGCAAAAGAGCAGGAATGCTTAAGCTTTTAATATGCTCTTACATATATAATTGGAAGAAATTTATTTGGAGGATAATTTACACAGACCAAAATGTTGTGTATCCTGAGTTCTGTGTTTGCAGTTTTCAGATTTGGCTTATTGTTCCCTGTCAGTTATCCCAAATCAACTCAAAATCAGTTCAATAACACATAATTGCTTGATTGTAATATTTTATTTTTTTCTTTTCTTATGATCTGGAATAGTGTGAGATCTTCCCTTCACACAGGACCAGTTTGGATTCCTAAGGATCATTCCAAGGCATGGCTTTGTTGTGAATAGAGGGCTCTAAGGATGAATTATAACTATGGATAAAACAGTGTTTCACCTGGCTTTTTAGGATATAACTTCCTTCTTATTTTCTTGATTAGATGAATTTTCTACAGATTTTATTTTTAATCTCAGTGAAACTATGCTATCTTTTAAATCTTCCATCACTTGACTAGAAGGAATGTTAATCACATTTTAAGGATTTTTTCCCCTGCTTAACTCCCTGTGAGCAGGTTACTGGAGAAAACAGCTGGATCATGTTTGTGCTCATGTTAGAAGCTATGCCCAGAACAACCTTGAATTCAGAACACTGATTGGAGAACCTCAAATGGGAAAGGTAGGAAGGAGCTTGTGAGTAATATCTTCCTATGACAGGTCATGAAAAGGTTATTGTGGCTACTACATAAACACTGGAAAAATATGTGTCTCCCTTTTCTTTACATGTTGACGTGTTTGTGTGTGTCATTTGTCTCGTTTGGTCATTCCATTTTTGGGTCAGTCTTTTCCTGAATACTTTTTTCTGCTTTTTTTCCAATGGCAAGTCCTATTTTCTCACCTAAGAGCTGTCATGGAAGAAAGCCTTTGCTCAGCTGCTTTTATATAGTAAGAAGGTGGAAACCTTCTAGGACTCCTTCCTAAGGAGTAGATACTCCAGTAGATACTTTGCACCTGATTTCTATACCCACTGAGACCTATTGTCCACCAAGATCTTCAGAAGCTGCAGTGCAACTATATAAGTTGAGGTACAGTCCATTGCAACTTGTTTCCTCTGCTAGAGGATTCAAAAGAATAGGCCTGAAGAATAAAAAATTGCCTAGGGAAGGCTATTCTGCTGCTTCTTGGCCTTTTGTCAGTTTATTGTCTTAAACGCAGTGCCCCCAAAAGTAATAGAAATGGTTCAAAGCAGATGCCAACTGTCTGGGTTAAATGCTGCTTTTCCAGTTTTTCATGTGGATTAGAAATATAATCAACATAACTTCAAAATTCTCAACCAGCTGCAATATAATCTTCATTCCACTTCTTTATAATCCCCTGTGCGCTCATTTTTGTATGACTTCCATAGACTTGTTGCCAGCAGTACTGTCTCAAGGATTTGATAGACAAAGGTACCAAAGTTTTAATACAGACTCTGCTTCCCCAGACTGGTGTCACTAAAGCAGCAACCAGTTCTTTTGGATCTGGGAGTCTCAAGAACAACACAGCCTTTTATGCAGATAAAAAATCTCACTGGAGAATGAATGAACATTCATGAAATGCAGCCTCATTACAGTTTTGGATTCACTTGGCATTTCAGTTGTTGTGAAATTTCCAGTAACTCAAAAAACACCTGCCTCTTTCTCATTGACATGGGAAGTGTTGGTACAATATCACAAGTAGGCAAAGGCCACATGTGTGATTTTGTGCACTGGCTGCACAAAAAACACCATCAGCAAGACTTATTCCTAAAAGTACTTCTTGTGGGTTTTTTTTTGCTAGGACATACTAATGGCTGCTGTTTCCCTCTAGATTAATTATGCCACCATCTCTGAAGATGACTGTGAAGTCACTATTACATTGAATTTTGCTGCTATTAACAAGGTCAGTTCACGGGATGGGGTCTGTTGAGAAGCAGCTGGTCTAAAGTTGTCACTAGAGCAGTGTAATGCTGATATATTTTAAATTCAAGTCTAAACAAGAAATGCTTTTGTTCAGAGGGTGTTAACTTATCACTTCAGAGAAAAGAATCTTTTTCTGTCTCTGTTGGAGCTAGATGAACAGGTATCCTTATCTGATTAAGCCAGACTTCATGGTTATGGTGCTATCATCTCATATTTTGTTAGTTTGCTATTAGTATTAACTAACTTCTTTCAGTCGATGCTGTTTGATGATTCTAGCACCCCTTAGCTTTTGATCTCAGATCCTGCTTTTCTTCAGCCTTTGAAGCATGCTCTTAAAAACTAAGCTTAGTAATTTTCAGTGGTTTAGAGATAAGTTTTGTCAGAGCTTCTGGTAACTCTATTCAAAATCTGGAATCTCTATCTCAAGAATTACCATGTTCCAAAACCCACAACATACACATTTCTAGCTTTTCAAAGATGAAAATCTACCATTTCAAAAAATCCAAAATTCACACTGTCTCTTGTGTGGAATCTTGGAAAGCTTATCTTGCCATGTGAGGTCTGAAAAGCTGTATCACATCATTTCAGAAGTGAAATTTCTCAAGTGGTAGAAACACTTTAATTTGGATGAGCATCTTCATTTCATTAAATAAGGTTGTATCACTTTTTTTTTCTAAATCAAAGGAAATACCTAACACAAGGTTCAGAAAAAATTGCTACATAATTTTGCCTCAAAACAGAGTTCAATTACATATGATAATATCTTGTGGTCATTTGACACTGATATTCAAAGTCTATGTATTTTCTCATATGCAACAGTGTTGTGCCACTAAGATTATAGCAGCATTACATGATAATAACTGCCTGCATTTGATGATTCTACAGGTTATTCATTGTAACAAAGCAGTGAAGTTCAGCAATGATTATCCGAGTGCTGGAACAGAAGTTACAGATGGGCAGGATGGCAGTCAGACTAATTTTGGTGAGATTTTCCCCCCCAGCTATCTTTACAGTATATACAGCAGTCAGGAATACAGAAGTAGTGCTTGGAAGCTTAGACACCAAGGCAGGCAAACATTGTGTGCCTATTTAGGTTGATCTTTTAAGTCTCAAAATGTGTCTGAGTTGAGATTTAAGCACAGACTCTCTCAAAAACTCCTGGGAATACTTTATCCCTGGAGAGCTGAGGAGACCAGTGAACTGCAGCCACAGGTCACAGCAGTGTTTTTATTATAGCACTAAAACTTTAGATGTTTCACATACTCTTTTACAATAGGAATCATAAACAATATTATCTCTACTTCTGAGCTCTGCCAGGGACTGCCAGCTCTGGCATATTTGGCAAAGATGAGAAATTATGAAATACATTCATGCAGAGATATTTAACTGCCATCTTCCACTGATGTCAGTAACAGCTCAGCATTTTGGGCATCTCATATTGGTTCATTAAACTGACCAGTTGCAAAGTCAGCATTACAACTTAGAAATTCCTATAGCATCATTTGACTTACTTAATTCACATGTAAGTTTCATCCACTTTGTGCTTCCAGTCTGAGGCTTGGCAAGAGGCAGTCACTACAGTGGGACCTGTGCAAACCTTTTGTTAAAACCAGTATGAACTGCATCAAGTATTTAATCACTTTCTTATGTGGGAAACTGATAAATACTGCTTTGATTGTGGATAAATTATGTCCAGATCTCTCTTCCAAGTTCTAGTTAGGATACTGACTTTGCTTTGAATTAACACTTGTTTTCTTCTCTGGTAGGCAGAGATGATCATAATCTTTTCTATTCAAGAGGCAAAATAAAGAGAACCAAGTCAAGAATACTCATGGGACAGGAATATAAGCTCTCTGTAAGTATCTTCTGCATATACAGAAAAAAAAGATTTATAGAGCAGCATGAAGGAGAGCATCCGGGCGTTAAATTAGAAAGGTTCACACCCTGACTAGGGGCAGGGGATGAAAGTCCAACTTAATATAAAACCTGAACGTTAGTAACTGACATTTAGTTCAGAACTAAAAATAACTAATTTGTTTTTCTACTAAGAGTTTAGATTTTCTCTCATTTTGAACCCATTCAGTTTTGACACTGCGTTAGGCCTAAGGACCTTTGCAGTGGTTCTCTTACAGATTTTTTTGAGAAGCAACATCATATGGAGGTATTATCATCTTCCCTTGACTTTACAACATTTGACTCCATAGAGGCCTAGTTTAATTCAAGAAGCAAGGATTTACTTCCACTGGAGATCAAATTTCCTGAAAGAACTGTCTACTAAAGGGATTGTCAGTAATGACATGGAAAATTTCAAAAGAGAAATGCACATTAATCTAAGCTTGGATCAGTCAGCCAGCTCAACAGGTGCAGAGCTCTGTGACATGAGTCTAGAGATAAAAATGCTTGGCGAAGTGACTGAGCTTTCAAAATGAGAAAAGGTTGAAAGCTGGGAAGAAATAAAAGGAAAAGGTTTTAGGTTTTGGTGTTTGTTTGTTAAGATTTAGTAAACTAATTTCACTGAGGCAAAACATACTCATTTTTAAATCAAAATACTTCCACAATACTTCCTGGAAGCTTCAAAATTTACTCCTAAACATGTATCCATGTTTAATTTTACTGTGCTGAGCAGATCTTTGTAAAGTCCTGGAGAGCTGCATTGACGTCAAGTGAATCATCTGGAGACATTTGCTGAATGGAGACCTTGGTAGTAGGTCTCCATTCAGCAAATGTCTCCAGATGATTTAATAATCATCTGGAGACATTAATAATTAATAATGATATTAGCCAGAGTTACCCAACACTTGCTCAGGTTCAGAAAGACATTCCCAAAGAAGTCAGGGATTAGTAACAACGAGGCTTGGATACATAAATTCATGCCACTGTGTGCATTTTGCACTTTCATTTTGAGGCAGAATCTGGGCCACCTACCTGTATTTTCCCTGTGAAATGTTCCTGGCTGTTGTGTGTCTCCACAGCCAGAGTCCAGACAGCTGCTGGATGAACTGGGTCGAACTGGGAAAGGAAGAATCAGCTTCATAGAACAATTGCTCAGTGATGTAAGTTACGCTTGCTGAAGTTTCCTTTTTCAACTCTTTGGCTGTTTACTGCATGAATATTAGCCTGGAATGCAACTTCAGCTTGATGACTAGGAGGCAACAGCCTTACAATACCAGTTTTCAGATTGAAAGAGCATTTTAGAGAAGATAGGCCATGTTTTACATTCATAGATGTTCTCCCCAAATTTCTATTTGATCAGTACATAAGGCAGTCTTCTCTGGGTTTATCAAAGCCCAAAAAAAAAAAAAGTTTTAGAATTTAGGGTCAAGTCCTCTGTATAGCAAAAGCAAACAATCTCTGTGTTTCTGCTCTGGGATCTCATTTGGCTATTGTTACACATATTTACTCTGGCTTTGAGCTAGATGACAAACATTTTCAGAAGAAAGCAAAACAACACATTTTGAACCTCTCTCTGTCTTCAGCATGAAGCCCATTTGCCAATGTGAATTGGCATAATACAAAAGCAAGGTGGAAGCTGAAGAATCTGTATGGTTTTACCAGCCCCCTTTGCCTCTGCTCTGTTCCAGGGAGCTGACCCCAACTCCCTGAGTGAGGAGGAGTGCCCTGCCCTCACAGTTGCTGTCCTGAACAAGCACACAGGAGCCATCTCCCCTCTCGTGCAGAAAGGGGCCAACATTGACCAGCAGTCAGGGCCGTAAGTGAGCCCTGATCCTCTGCCTCAGCTCTTTCCAGGTTTTACCGAAAAAAATCACACATGCTCAAGTTTTAGAGAGAGCTAAACCCCACGTCTCCTCCACAAATGTGCTCCTTTCAATGACAGTATCCACACTCCCAGTTGCCAGCTTTGAAGATTTCTCATAACTTCTGTTATAAAAGTGCTCTTCTATTCAGTTCCTTCCCCCATTCACTCCAATATGATAAACCCCACCAAAGCCTACCACATTTCTAGTGTGTTCTGTATCCTCCTATTCATTTTCCTAAGTTATATTTGCTAAGTTTCCTTAGGTAACAAGTGCATTGGTCATTCCTCCTGTGCAGGCACAACAACATAGCTCTCCACGAGGCAGTTCTGCTGGGACTGGAGGGAGAGGAGTGCATCTGAGCCCTGTTATGGTAGGTGCTGTGGCTGGGCCTCCAGCTCAGCTGCAGGCTCCCTGCTAGCACAGACCTGCTTGGCACCACTGGAGGGCCAGAGTCTGTCCCATATCCCAGTGGGAGGGAGCACCCAGAAATTCCAAAGTTACTCTACATCAGCATTCACCTACAAGCCACTTCATCACTAAGTGCAGTCACTTGCAATGAATTAAGCAATTTAAACCAATGTGTTCTGTATTTACAGCTACAATGCCAATGTACAAAAGAAGAATGCAGCAGGGCACTCAGTGCTGGATCTGGCTGTTGCAGCTGGAGATAATAAGGTTATTTCACTATTACAAGTCAGTCTGGATAGAGAACATTGAACAAACCTATGAGACACAGGAACATTGTTCTCATCAGTGTGTTATTACAACAAACATTTTCCCCAAATAAAGCTGAAGGTTCTTTGACTTTGGGAGCACCTGATCATGTGTCCAGTTCTGTATGCAGAATCCACAACCCTGTGGATTCAGTCAGATATTTTCTCCAGGATTGCCCCATTCCTTCCCAGCAGTTCAGAGCACAATTCCTCTCTGATTGCACACTATTCTGCAAATTTTCTTTTTCTTTCCAAACAAAGGGACAAACCAAATCTTCCCAAGCAGAAATAAATTTCAATGTCTCTGAAATGTCTATAATGCCTGATGAACACTGCTTAATAGAGTTTGACACTTGAGCAACAACACTGCAAGCTGTAACTGATGACCTTATTTTCCTTTTTGATGTTAAAACTGCATTCAGTGCAGCCCATTGCAGTAAAGGTCAGATTCTTGTCCTCCAGAAAATGGAGTAAAACTATTTTGTTGTTCTGCATTCAACTTTTATTTATAAATGTATCAACACGAGGCAGCAAACCTCAAAGAAGCCACAGAAGCCAACTACAAACAGAAGTTTACAAGAATACCAGGCACATTAAGGTGTGGTATAACTCAACGTTATTAGCCAAAATCCTAAATTCCTGAAGTATTTTTAAAACCCCTTCCCTTTTCTATGTCCCAGTGTATCTAAAAGCATTGGTATATTCAGTACAAAAATGGAAATGCAAGTCAACTCCTATCAGAAATACAAGTTTTAGCACCAGAGCTACCAGTATCTCTATGTGACAGCAATATCTCTAAACAGCTGGATTTACCAAAAAAAAAAAAAAAAAAAAGAAGAAAACAAGTAAACCCATACATAATAATCCTTAAAAAACCAGCAGGAAAATTAGGACAATCCCTGCAGAAAAAGATTAAGTATGTTATTCATCATATGCCAGGTACTTCCCAGACAGATTCAGAGGAGTGAAGCAGAATTCCCTCTGCTTCTCAGGGACAGACAGTCTGGAAGCAGCCTCAGGAAACAGCCATTCAGTCACAGGGGCAGTGCCACAGCACGTGGACAAGACAGATGTCACTGGCAACTATGAAGCTGCAGCAGTCTAGGCCAGATTCTTTATACTACAACGCTGGATCTTGGCTTTTTCTTCAACCTTGGTCATTTTCTGAGAAACCTCTTTTTTCTGCAAAGAGTAAAAATAATATGTTAGTCTACTACTAAGTGGAGTATTGTTCAGCTTCAAGGGAAAAGCAGGATACATCCCGCACAAAGCATGGCTGATAACCAGGAAAGGGCACATCAGCCGATCCAGCCCGAGCCTGGATGCAACAAAGCACTCCGCACAAAGCCTTGTGGTAAGGAATGAGGCCAGCTGAAAAATCTAAAGACTAAAAGCTAGGGTACGTACAAGTGCTTTCCTCATTCGCATTTTGTCCAGCTTCAGGAACTCCTGCACCGTCAGGTTAGCAGGTTCCTTTTGAAGAGAAAGAAAACCACAGTCCGCAGAGTGCTTTTTGTGTTCCTCCCTGAAAAAAGGCGACAAGAAAGAGAAAATAAAGGAGAAGGCAGCAGCTCCCAAAGAGCCGCACGCAGCCGCTCTCCCCTCCGAGGCCCTGGGCTGCCACCAGCGGTTCCCCCGGGCCGCGGCGGCGCCGATGGGGGCGGAGGCCGTGGGATGCCCCGGTACTCACAGGGGGTCGTCCTCGGGCTCCCAGCCCTCCAGCTCCTTGAGGCAGAAGACGCACTGCGCCACGTCGGGGCTGTTCTCGCTGGGGCAGTGCACGAAGCCTGCCGCCGCCATCTACAGGCACAGGGGAGGCCGTCAGCGCCCGCCCGACTCTGCTCCCGCTCCCACCGCCCCGGCCCCGCGCTCACCCGCTCGGGCGTGCAGGCGCAGCTCTCGGTAAAGGGCCAGTTACGGAAGGTGGCGGCGCGGATGGAGGCGAAGTAGAGCCGCCACACCTCGGGCAGCGCCGCCCGCTCCTCCATGGCCCCGTTCAAACGGCGGCGCGCGCGGGGCACGGCGGGAGCGGGGCGGGGCCGGGCCGGGCCGGGCCGGGCCGTCGCTCTCAGGGCGCCCGCGGAGCCCGAGCCGGCGCTCCGAAGGACGTCTTGTTCTTGGTCAGCTCAGGGAAAACACTTGGGCTTTGCTGCCCTATTAGGAAAAGGCTCTCCAGGAAAGCTGTGCTTTGTGAAGGTGTGTTTGGTTCCTCCTCTCTCAGTGCTACGGTCGCAGCCCAGCCCAGGGAAGCGCGCAGGAGCCGTGGCGCGGAGCAGGGCGGTGCTGGCTCCTCAAGCGCTGCGCGGGTGACCCAGCGCCCGGGCTGCCGAGACACAAGAGGGAAGCAAAGCGCTGAGAGCACCCTTTGTCTGCCTTAGAGGAACCTCACCCTTTGCAAAGCCACGGCACCCGCCCTGAGGATCGCTTCATTGCCTTTGAGGATCTGGGGTTTAATGAAGGATAAAACAAATTGTCTGCAGCACAGCAAGTGTCACAGGGCTGCTCTAACACCATCGTCACTTGGCAGTCCCTGAGGGACAAAATCACAGAGCAAGACGGTCCTCAAAATCTTCACGGTCACCTTTGAGAACACAATGCAGAACCGGTCATCTTCTTCAGACTACTTTGTATCTCCTAATTCTGTCTGGAAAGGAGACGCCTCTAAGGCCTGCATTGTGCCTTCTGTAGGGTGGCTGTAGAGAAATGAGGAGTTCCTTGCCTTGGTCAGCTGCCCACACACATCCTCTTAGGGCCATACTGGAGTTTGCTAGATTCCAATGACATAAGATGATGGAGAGACACCTTAACAAACATCATGACAACAGACAGGCTTTTCCAATGGAAGGGCTTTAATTCCATTCATAAAGACATGTATTTATTTTCTTTCAAAGTCCAGCTAACTCATAACATTAAGAACATTGAAAATTTTCACATAGTCATGAAACAGACAGAAATGTGCATGGACGTTTGGGCACACAACCCTTGGCTGGCCTGCTTTCCCCTCCCACTACCACTGGTTTTGTGCTGATGGTGATGGACATTGGCTACACAAAAACATATTTTGTGTCCCTTTCTCTTCTGCTACGAAAATTAAGACTCTGCTATGGCAACTACTGCTATAGTCAGGTAGCCAACAGATACACACAGTAGATTAGGGACGAAAAAGTCACATTTGGTGTGTAGCTCTCTGGGGCTTGATGTGAAACGACCATCCCAGTGGATGTGACCCATACTTAAAATGCACAGCCTGGCCTTTGGTCAGTGCAGCTTTCTGTTCATCTGCACTGAAAGTCAGGGAGGGAGAGAAACTGCTACAAGTGGAAAAGGACAAGGAGCCACTACCAGAAAAACTGGGTTGTATTTTTTAATTCTTGGGTATTTCTATTTATTCTTTGCTCTCCTCTTTACTGAAACTTAGAGCCTAGGTGCTTCCAGGAACTGGATCTGAGCCACCTCTGCCCTCTCCTCCCTCCAAGTTGCGAGCAGACTGCTTCTACAAATCAGAACCCGCACTTCAAACATCCCCATGAACTTTTGCTGCAGGTTTCTTCCAGCCAGAGTGCCTGTAGCAGGAGAAGGTGGGTGTTGGAGCCTGTGAGGCTGCTCTGTGGTTAGAGGTATCCCCAAAGGGCTGATCTGCAGACCAACAACTGGCAGAGATGTGGAAAGATTCCTAAGAGCTGAATTTGGAAGCTGTGGAGCCCTACCTTGCCTAGACACAAATCCACCAGACACCGTTGCTGAACACAAAACACAGCGCACGACGAGAACTTCACACTGAGCATGGGGCAAGGAGAGGAAGGGAAGGCAGCAGGGAAGGAACAAAACAAGTGTCTCCCCGAGCCTTGTACTTGGGATAACAGGAATCCACATGCTCTTCAGTATTCTTGAAACATGGTTCCAGGACTACAGTTCTGGCATGTGTAGAACTTTCCTAAAGTTAACATCCAGTTACAGCCACCAATACCTTATTTCCCTTCACAGACTCAAGACAGTTCCTAACAAAGCAATCAAACCACAGAAGCACTGAATGGTTTAAGTTTAGGTGTTCATTTTTGCTCATAAACAAAAACAGACATAAAACTTGCAACATTTTTTGGACAGGTTTCAAAACTTGAAATCCCTGGGGCCCCTCTGAAGCGAGAAACACTTTTTTGTTTGGTATTTTTGTTTGTTTGCTAATGAGGCTCTCCAAAGTCACAGTGGCAGGAAAATTCCCCATGAGGAATTTCAATTTTCCAGTGGTTTCAGTGTATCCTAGTTGGCATTTCTATGCTTCTCCCCTTGTAGCACAGGAATCAATCCTCCTGGATTCCATTTTCCACATACAACATCTGACTGTTGACATCCAAAGTCCTAGGGATAAACACACCAGCATGTTCCAGCTCTCCCGTGGCAGCCAACATCCTCCACCAAAAGATGGGGGAGATTTTTGGATGGATTGGGCTTTTCCCAGCTCCCTCCAGCAGCTCAGCGCCGCAGCCTGAGGAAGAAAGCATGCTTACACTCCTTGCTGTCCAAGGGGTAATACTTGTCATAAAAATCCAAAATGTACTCCTCGGTCTTAAATCCAAACTTCTGGTAGAGCAGCATAGCAGGGTTGCTTGCAGAGACGTGAAGGGTGACATCCTTGCCCATGCAGGTCTGCCAAGGGAGGGGGAGAGGAAAAAAAAGGAGATATCACTGCAAGAGAACGAGACAGCCTCTGGGGGAATGCGGAGGTGAGGAGATTTGTCAGCTCAGGGATCCAAGGTACTGAGGAAATGTGAGAAAAGTCACAGGCCCCGGCCCAGGAGTTACCACACATAGCAACAGCAAAGGGAGAACTGCTGCTGCTCCTCCAAGCCTTTGTTTCTGGGAAATGTGGATTCTCTGACAATGAATGCAGGTTTGGGATTATAATTTGTCATTTTTCCATTGTCAATTACTGAAGCAATTGTTCATTAAAAATAATCTTGGTGTACAGCTCTGATTTCAAATACAATGGCCTGAAGAAAAGACAAAACATGCCAGAGGATCAGGCTCTGCACTCCTCCCTGTCAGCAAACAGAGCTGAGCTCTCTGGGACTGCCTGAGCACCTCTATGCTGTCACATTGGAATTCCTGCCTATCCCACCCAGCTACTCTCCCATCCTTCAGGGCTCACCTCCTGAGAAGGCAGGAAATTCAGTTCAGACAGCAAATAATAGCATGGCTGAAGTTACCTTGAAGATCCTAAATTATTCTAACCAACAATCCTCTGATGAAAATGCTGAAATAATTTATTTTCTGCTTTCATCCAGTGTTTTAATAGCATTCCATATATATTGAGTGTTTTGTAACTCTGAAGGGGGAATAGTAATACCCTCTAGGAAATCTCCAAGACAGAACATTCAAGGGGCAAACTCTCAGGAATTTAAGGAGGGAAGGAAAAAAAAACCAATTGGAGGCTGTTTTGGGGAAAAGAAAATTTGAATCATTTGAATTTGAGATCATTAAGAAAATGCAGTTTAGTCCTCTGGGACAGATGTATGAGAGGATAAATTCTGACAGCAAAACCAGCCACCACCAAATTTGCACCAAAACATTTTCCTCTTAAGTTATGCTGTTCCCAAGAATTCAGCCCCAAAACTCAGCACACTGATCCCAAAGTCAGCAACCTACTCTTAATCCAAACAGAGCATGAAAGTCTCTCAAGCTACAGAGAGGAGACCTCAAGCCCAAGTAGGCTGCCAAGCAACACCTACAACCTGGAGACTGAGGAACAGGTCACAATCACCATTTATTCTACAGGACTAAAGCCCTTCTACCACTGTCAGAAAGTCAGCAACAGCAAAATAAACCTAATGTGAGCCAAACACACACTGCTGATCTCTCATTGCTAGTGTGCCTAATCAGACTCAAATCTCTCAAATCTTCTTGGCTTTCCTCAACAGGGAATTTCATACAAGCAGGATTAGGTTAATTGACGTGATACATCCTACAAAAAGGTGTGAGGATTTTCTATGGCTGACTTGCCAACTCCAGCATCCCAGCTGGAGAGAGAAATCTCTGAGAGTCCACCTGCTGGATCCCTGCAAACCTTGGCACCTGTTCCCACTGAGTGTTGATATCTCACATCAGTAGACTGAGCTGAGGGAAATTTCCTTCAACACTTTACACAGAGCTGCCTGGGAAATGCAAGGGGTGAGTTTAAGGAATATTGATTAGAGAGGCCTGTGTCAGCACTGCAGAGAGGTGTGCAGGTAGCAGAGTAACCCTCAGGCAGCCCAAGAGTGGAAAGTACTTTTCCAAAGCATAGATCACTTTCCCCAAGGCTCTACCAGCACTCCCTACCTTGCTTCAGCCAAATAAGAAAGAGGACAAAACAGTTTCAATGATGAGTTTGTTAGTGCAGCTCATCTTGACTACAACAAATTATGAAATGTTTCCCCTCGGCAGCTCTGCCAAGACAGTTCAGGGAGTGGTAAAACTGTGGAGCTAGCTCTGCATCCTTACTCACAATTAAGCTGCCTTTCCTGCAATTTCATTCAAGAAAGTCAGTGGAATTAAGGCCACTTGAATAACAGTATTCATTCAGAGATTTAATGAATCTTAACTCCTTTAATACCACCAGTTTAGTTAGTTGAGATTAATTTTCCCAAGTATTCCTGTGGAACAAGACCCAGTACAAGCCAGTTTAAACAAACAATGAGGTTGCAAACACTTTATCATTAACTCAGCTGTATTTGAACCAGAGTATAAAAGTGAAAGCAAGTGACTGAGATCAGTAAGTGATTTTAATGCATGAAATAAACCTCCAGGTGTAGTCAAGAAAGCTGCAATAATTCTAACTGACCTTGCCCACTCTTACCTCATTTTCTCCTTTAAACCCCTTATTTACAGTATCCCTTTTACATAAACTACTGACTTCTGAAGAACACAGAGTTAATCCCAAGACAGTTGAAGTGTGCAACATCCCTCTAATTCTGAGGACATGACCAGTATGGTTGTTTTCCTAAACACATTTTAACTTCCAAAGCAGGAGCTACTTCCTCCCATAAAAAAAGGGTTCACAAAAAGGGTTCTTACTCTCTAATATCTGCACATGTGCACAAGGAAGGAGGCAGAGCTGGTTCTTTGGCAGATTCACGGGATTTCATTTCATTACCTGGATAAGATGGTAAATCATGAAGGTTGCAATCCCAGCTCTTCTCCACTCAGGGTGCACCAACAGAAAAGAGATGTAAGCTTCGTTGTACTTCACATCTGGCACCATAAAGCCAAAGGCAATGATAACTTTCTTATAAAGGACAACAACGCTGAAGTCTGGATACTGCAGGCACTCCGACAAATCAATTCCTGGGGAGAAAGAGAGAAACAGCAGCTGGCAGCACTGCAAACCAAAAGAAAAGTGGCATTGAAATCCAGGGGTTTAACGCCTTTTAGAAACATTTGATCCCTTCTTTTGACCTTTATTTCAAATTTGTGATAGCAAGAGATCACAGCATCACAGAATAGTCCAAGGCCCCTGCTAGAGCAGTTCTCTGTTACTATGAATTATGCAGCCAAATTTCCTGCATTTTGGAAAATCCTAAAGGTCAGGACACCCAGAGTGCAGGGGATGAACCCTGCCTTGGGAAAACCAGTTGCCTGATCCTGGTGTCTCTCCTGCCAGGTAAGTATGAAAGGGAAAAGATGATACAACAAAACAGACAAAACAAGATCTGCATAGCAGGGAAGCTTGCCTGGAAAAACTAACAAAGCTGATTTCCTTTCAAATGACTCAAGGATGAAACAGTCTTCAGAAGCAGCACACATGAAACTGGGCTTCAGCTTTGGTGGCACTGCCTGCTATGGTTCCTGTATTTTTCCTCCACTTTGCCTGGAGCTCTTTCTGCTGTCTCTTGAGCACACTCAGCTGGTTGTGGAGCTGCACTGTGGGCCTGACCACAGCTTCCAGCACTATCAAAACACATGCTTTTTCTCTATTCTGGGGAGTGAAGTAGCCTCTCAGGCAGTGGTGAGTCAGAGGCTCGACACAGAAAGAGGCTAGGCGTTTGTTACCTTGCCTAATCACCCTGCTGCTGCAGAGAAAAATCCTAGAGCATCCACACAGCCTGTCAGCACCAAGCAGTGCAGCTCGAGGCACTGAAGACTGACTGCTTAGTAATTTGTGTGGACAGACCCTAAATGAGATGCAAGACACAGAGAACCTGTGCCAAAAAAGTTTGCTTCAGCCTCAAGTTGGCAATTGTAATGTATTTGGAACATGGGGTAACAAAATAGCAGAGTATGTTTTCGTGTAATCACTCTTGATAAGATGTGAAACTTCCTAAGGCATCGGGCACCAAGACGTGGGTGAGTTATTTTCTTGCTGAAGAGTAAGCTGGGTGGAGCAACACGTGGAAGGGATCGATTGGCAATAGGGACTGAGTTAATTAAGCCAATTGCATTGCCTGTGGAGTGCCTTGCAGCATGTCTGGACAGGAACATGCATTGCCCAGGGCGCTGGCGTCTCTGCAATGGTGCAGTTTTTCCTGTAGGAAGATGCTTAGCTCAGGACGGTTCACCATTGGAGACACTCCCGCTAGGGAGAGGTTTCCCATTAGGGCACTAAGGCACTGTGAGAAACAACACCGGGGAATGAATCTCTCTTCCACCAGCTTGTTTGCAGTCACTACCTGGAAATGTAGTTCTGCCTTTGGAGAGGCAAGAACAGCTCTGAAAGGCAGGCTTTGGAGGGACAGAAGAACTAAGTGCTGGTTTAATGATGCTCACCCAGTTGCATATCCCTGCCTCCCACCCCCAAGGTGTACCAGCTAAATCCTTTGCAACCAGGCTTTACCTCCCAAGCATCACTTCCTCACTTCCCTCTCCTGCTAAAACAGAACCAAGGTGCTACAATCATATCCCAGCCTCCTCCTCCCATCCCAGGAGATGGGAGTGTCAGCTTTCTGATTTAACGATGAACAGTTCACAGTTGGGGGGAACACACCCATGCTCCTTATGTTAAATAAAACACGGTGAGTCCTGAAGAACTTAATGAAGCTGCAACCCAACTTGGCCAGAATTTCAAATGCATTATCAGGAGAGGAGAGACTGTGACAAAACAGTTCAGCCCCTGCTGGGATTGCAAGTGTCTCACAAGCTCTGAAACAGCTTGTGAAAGGAAAGGCGTGCCAGGTTATTTCCCCCCACACTGTACAATTTGCATGTAATGAGTAGCAAAAAGAGCTCCTGTCCTGACTGCGGCACATGGGCACTGCTGAACTACAGCCCTGCTGAATCACTATCTGCAAATCAAAACACAAAGCAAACAGTTACTGAAATAAAGGTGTGTACTGTTTGTACTGGGCTTTTCTAAATTAGTCTGCTGTGTTATTTGCTGATCAGAAGCTGAGGCATGCAGCAGATGAACATCCCTATTATTATTTCAGAAGAACTAAAGACTGCAGCCTTGTAACCGCCCCCAGAAAGGGCAGTCATTGTCCCCAAAGAACCTGCAGTTCCAAAAATGACAGAGAAAAATACAAACCTAATCTTTCCCATACCTTCTAAGTACTGAGGCTTGAAGAAATAACGGACATCACAGTGGAGCCTACAGTTGTAAAAGCAATTCAGTAAGTCACAGAATAAGCTGAGTTGGAAGGGACCCTCAAGGATCATTGAGTCCTACACCTGGCTCTGCCCAGGACAACCGCAAGAGTCACACCATGTGCTGGAGAGCGTTGTCCAAACTCCTCCTGGGCAGGCTTGGTGCTGTGACACTGCCCTGGGGAGCCTGTTCCAGTGCCCAACCCCCTCTGGGTGAAAACGTTTTCTTATATCCAGCCTAAACCTTTCCTGACAGCTTCAGAGCCATTCTATTGGGTCCTGTCATCACAGAGAAGAGATGGGTGCCTGCTCTTCTGCTTCCTCTCCTGAGGAAGCTGCAGACCATGATGAGGTCTCCCCTCAGTCTCCTCCTCTCCAGGCGGAACAGACCAAGCGACTTCAGCCACTCCTCAGACTTCCCAACTTTCACTCTGACATATCCAGTTTATGGCTGCTAGGAAGAAACCTTCTCACAAAGGTAATGAACAGTAATCTCTGTTTATTTCAACCCCTGATTCTGCAAAACATTTCACTAGATGCTTAAATTTAGTTAACTACTAAACTACCCTATTGGCACCTATTTTTCTAAGTGCTGTGCTAATTCGGGCCTAATTGCCAGTTCTACAATCTCAAGAGACAAAGACACCAAACCGACATCTCCACCCCAAATGCATTCCTGTGACATCAGATGATGAGCTTCTAAGAACCAGCCAGACACCAACTGAAGAAAAATTTGGCCCAAGAACATTATTTTTCTGAACAATACCACTTCTTTCTTGGAAACCCAAGCACTGGAGGAATCTTACCAGGCCAGAAGAATTCGTGGCACATGGAGTTTATAGTGGGGATGTGATTAGGGCGAACGTAGCAGTAATCAATGGGTGCTTCTGGCTCAGCCTTCCAGTTGAGATCATTCCTGTGTGGATTTGCCCGGATTTCTGCCAGCAGCCTGAGTTTTGGGGGCTTTGTCTCATAATCACGTCTGCCAAGAGCATGAAAAGGAAACATAAAAAGCAAGTGAGCAACAGGAACTGCCACTGCAGCTAAATGGGCACTGCCCATGAAATATCTTCTGACATGCTCAACTTTAGAAAAAAAAAGAACAGTCTTCCATTCACACAGGGAAACAGCCCCTAGCTCAGCAAAAACACCTTTGTGCCAGAGGCCAGGACACTTTCCAGCCCCACAGCATGTCCAGCTGTCTTTCCTTACAGTATGAGCATCTGTAAGGAAATCACGGTTCTGACCCAAGAGCAGGTGCAACTTGCATGGAATGGCTACAGCAATGCCCTGTCTGCCCTTGCCCCCTCTTGCAGATTCCCCTTCCCAATGCAATCCTTTTCACTACTCAGCTAAATCAAACACTATCCCTTCAGGGTTACCATGGTGCACTGGGTTGTACTTTGAGGAGGAGTGAGGAGCACTGCCCAAGAAAGGTGTCCTCTCCGTGGGCTGGCGGTGCACAAGCCAAGAGCAAGCTCAGACCCTCTGTACCTGATGTAAGGTTTAAGGACACGGGAGGTGTAAGGGCTGACAATACTGTTGTCTGTCAGCAGGTCTTCTGAGCCTACCAGGCGGTAGAGAAACTTGGTTGTCTGCTGGCGATATCCTTTCGTGGCAGGCAGCATCGTCTGGATGCACAAAAAGATGTACAATAATTGCAGGAAGGTCAGTCAGTGATTTAACTGATCATAAGGGGATCATATGGAGGGAGAGTAAGGGTCTTTCAGCGTGACAGGGTGGACTGGACCACAGTGGTCCCACCTCTGAAGTCTGCTGGGCAATCCCAGATTTGGTGCCCAAACCTATAAGTGCTGCAAGTCATCTCCCTCCAACACACATGAAAGAGCACTCTCCTGTTTGGATACTTCCAGGCCTCCACCACCAGCATTTGGGCACAGCTGGAGTACAAATACATCGACATTTGTGGTGCTGACACTGACAGTCAGCAGTGCTGAACCAGCATGTCCCAAGAAGAAAGGGACTTAGGAGAGCATTGCTGGGGACACAGTCCCAAGTCCCAAGCCAAAATAGTAATAATCCTTTTCACTTTTAGATTCCGATAACCCCAATGTGACACTGCTGGCTGCAGCAAAAGCTTTAAAATAACCAGTGCCAAAAGCTAACTTAAATTTGGGAACACCTACCTGGTATCTGTCCAAGATCCTGAAGTCCTGGCTAGTAGTTCTGTATGTTGCTTGCCCTACTGGGGACCTGGAGACACCGCCTTCTTTGGCTCCATAAATCCCATCAACCAGGAGCAGTGCAGCATTCACAACCTGGTCCAAGTCAAAGAGTGGGAGTCCTCTTTCCCTCTTGGCCTGCCTGACCAGCAGCTTGCGCCTCAGCCTCCGGGCCTCTGGGGTCATGCTCAAGGCATTGGGACAGGCTTCCAGTCTCTTCAGCAGCAGCTTTTCCTCATAGATGCTAACTGAGGTGTGCTTGGGAACTCTGGGTTTAGCATCCTTCTCCAGCTGTGACTTCCCCTTGTCTCGTCCTCTCACCTGCAATGGTATGTTTGACTCTTCAGGATCTTCACTGTCACCTACCATCTGTTCTGTTTTTTCTTCTTCACTCTCCACCTCTTGCTTGATCTGCTCAGCTGTCTTCACTTTTTTTCTGCTTGCTATCATGGTGCCAGCACCAGCTGTCCCACTGGGAGGGGGCACATATTCTATTCCTGGGTCTATGACTCCATCTCCTTCCATCTCCTCATCATCTGTGGAACAGATCAAAATAATCCAAGGGGAAAGAAAAAATAATTTAAACATCAACACCCCATTTCAAAAATGGTTGTCACAGCATTTTTCTGCTAAGGAATAATAATGTGGCTTTACCCAACACGCTTCCTTTTCTACGTACTCCCAGATCTCCTGATTTTGGACGGGAGGTGCTGAAAAGAGTCCAATTTCAGGACACAGAATCAATCCTGCTCCTGAAGTGTCTTGTAGTTTGGCATCTGGAAACTGTGCCCCTCCTGAGCTGCAAGCACATGTTCTTTCATTAAGAACATGTGTATCTTTCATTAAGAACATTAAGCTGCTGAAAATTCCCAAAGACCAGGGATCAAAAAGTCAAGCTGGTGAGCTGTACCTTCAGCTAGCGTACCCTGGAGAGGTTCTGTCTCCTGTCACCCAGAAGACTGGCTCCTTAAGGAACTACGAGAATTTGGCCTGCATCACTGCTTTGCAATCTCACTGAAATTTAGCATCCCTTAACCAGCACAATCAAACTTACAAAATACTGGGACATTACCATGGGAATAAAATTTCTCTCATGAAAAACATTTGAGACAAAACTAGCATTGCTATGTAGCAGTGTCATCTGTGGTGCAGTGAAATTGCTTATACTGAGTGGTCCAGCAGTTGCTGTGTCAAGTCTATCCACTGCTTATTCAGAATCTCTCAGAAAACAATAGTGGGGGTTTCTTCTGGCCTTAGAAGCTGGTGATAAAACTATGGAAAACCAGTCAGTTCTCACATTCAACTAAGACAACAGACTATTGCCAGTTACTTTCCATCTTATCCCCAAAGGATCCTGCAGCTCATTAGGAGCTTCTTTTTAAAAAAATATTCCTACAAAACTGCACACGGTTCATCACTAAACAAAACCCATGGTGTCTCTTACCATGGAACAGCGCCTGTGGTGGCATGACATCCGGGATGAGATCTGCTTCCGAGAGCAGGCTGGGAGTGGCCGAGTGCGAGGCAGGAGTGCCAGGAGCAGAGAAATCCAGGGATGGGGACGGAGAGGGGCTGGTCAGAGGCGTGCGGTCAGATGAGCTCAGGGAGGAGAAGTCGATGACCTCTCCTTTCTCCAGGACAATGTCAGGCCGGCGGCAGCGGCTGCTGAACTTCACGGGAGTGGAGGAAGTACTGCGGTCCAGGAACCCGGCCGCCTCCTTCTGGGCTCTCCGAATGTCCTTGGCTTCCTGAGTGCGGGACCTCTTCTCCTTCAGCTCCATGGCTGACTCGACTGGATTGCGGCTCACCCGCTTCCGAAGGCCTTCCACAGTAATGATGGGATCCAGCGGGGGCTTAGAAGCTGCTAAAGAAGGTATTTGCTTATTCTGAGCTCCTGCAGTCACTGGATTCACTATGCAGTCAAAACCATGCTGATTACAAAGCTTAAAAGATAGGGTTTTCAATGTGTACAGGAAATTCACTCTGGGACATGTAGCACTAAGCCAGTGTATGACTAAAGCCTCATTAAGGCCCAAATTTTGTTCCTCCACACAGAGGAGAATTTTCATCTAGTGACAAAAGATAAAAGACATTCCCCAGGGTAAAGGAAAGTGGGAAAATTGTGGATTTCAGCTAAAAAAAAACCCAACCCAAACCACTCCGCACAAGCCTCAAAACCCTATAAAAATCAGCACGATGGAAAAAGGTAATAAAATATTACAGGTTTCTCACATTACAGTATATGCACCATAGGTCTCTTCAGTCAACCATTACAGCAGAACAAAACTAAGGCACATGCACACAAACTGGTTTTACCTCAGCTTTTCTCATGTCTCCCGGCTCTGGCCCAGCAAGGAATCTACACACTGCTGGGGACAGAGTTACCTTTTGCCTTCAGAGCAGATGCTGACAGCTTCTCTCCTTCAGGTTTCAGTGTTGGGGGTTTGTTATGAACCAGCTTCCACCATCCCGGTTCTCCAAACTCCTGTGCCCCCGAGCGGAAAAACAAGGGGCTCCCCACGGAGAGACAGCCAGCAACCGTGCTCCACCATGTCGAGGTCTTTTTCCTGTGGTGGGACAGAGGAACACAAGGGTTAGGTCCCCACTCACCAGCTGTGCTTCCATCCTGGACAGTGTTTCTGCCAGTGGTACTGACACACACCCACTGAACTACTCCTGAAGCACTTTTTTGGCCCCTTGGTGGCAGGGAGCTGCATTTATGCCTTTCCCTCTACTCTGCAATGCACTCTTACTGGGCATCTGAGCAGTTTTTGTTCCTTTAGAAACTGGTCACAGGACTGAGATGTCACTTAGGGAAGAGGTGAGAAGAAATACTGAAGAATTGCCTTAACTCTGGAGAATCAGGTTCATGGTGTAGTCTAACCTCAGTTGCCCAGAATCTCAGGATTTCTTCTTGCCTCTGCACACTCCCACACATGGAAAGTTCTGTACTTGCCAAGGCTTGGCTGAGCTGATGCTCACTGCTGCCCAAGTGCTGCCCTTACACATCTTGGGGTACCAAACCTCAAAGGTGGGGGATCAAACTCAGCTGCCGCAGCTCTGAGTCTCTGAGTAAATCTGGATAAGCTGTGCTTCAATATGCCAAGGAAGAAGATCATTGCATGGCTTGTACTGCTACACACACGATTCAGCTGTCTCTGTTCCATCAGTGGCTTGTCCAGGCAAGTGGGAATGCTGTGTCTGAGGCCAAGAATCACTCTGAATTTTCATCAGAGCAAGGAGTGCCCAGTTCCCAGGGCACGTCTCAAAAGGCAGCAGCAAACACTGGGAGGCATCACCTCCCTGAATAAGGGACAATGGGCCACCAGCTGCCCTCCTGTCAGGGTCCCTGTGGCTTCCAGAGAGGACAAATGCTAACATTTCTGAGCCAGCAGGCACAGACAAGCACAGAAAGCAAAGCCAAAGACCAAATCTGGTTAGGAAGAAAGGCCAGGTCTTACAACAGTGAGACTTCTTCCCTGGGGAAGAAAAGAAGCTGTGAAGTCAATCAAATCTACAACTTCCACGGATTGCTCAGTTCCTTTCCTGCCTCCAAAGCATATGTATTAACAGTGAGGCCTGGGTTTGACAGCTTCAGCACGCTCAGAAAAAATGTGCTGTTCACCTGGAAAATGAAGGCTGCCCTCTATGAGAGGGGTTCCTACTCTGACAGTGTGAAAAACGTTTCAGTTGTTTAACTGCTACTATGTAAGAGCCATTTCATCAAGATCCAAAACAGTCTAAAAGGTGAGGCTCTGTTCTTCTTGAAGAACTTGGTCCTTGCAAGCTTTATAGCCAAGGAATGTAGCACTTTGCTGGATCACATTTTTGTCCCTAAAGTTTGGCAATACCAGGATCAGCCCATCCATTGTGACTGTTTAGAAAAACTCAATTCTTTGCAGGTTCATATGCTGCCTAAAGGAAGATAAGAAATAATCCAAAATACATGCATTTCTATTGCTTTTGTGTGACTTTTCTGGGGTTGTTTTTCCCCAGTCAGAAATGCTGATTCCTCCCCAAGTGTACCCTTCATGCCTGCATTCAGATTCTCAATATTAAATCCTCCCTTTTTATCACTCATAAGGCTCAACAGAGATGTCACCAAATTAACCAGGATTCTTGTCCATCTGTATAACAGGTTTTAATTCCTTTGGCTCGCCAACCAGACCCTCAGGGAAATATCATGTCTTTACCTGTTCCCTAGTAAGAAAGTCCAGTGTTTCTCAATAAAAGCACAAATGTCTTCTTTCCATCTGAAGTACCCCTGACGGCCCGTTCCTTCCAGAGACAAGTTGTACATTGCTAACATGACAACCTGGAACAGAAAATGTTGGACACAAGTGAATCCCTTTCACTTTTTCTGCTGAACAGACCCCCTACAGCTGCCACACACACACATAAATCTTTGCTCCCTCATAAATATCTTATTTTTGCAACATCTCACAGGCAATTTCTGCAATCCATCTTCTTCCTGGTTTCGTGCTGCCCGTTCTTGTCTTTCTATTGTTAGATGCACATTCTTCCAGAGATTTCTCCATCCCAGGGGAATAACAAGCTGCCTAGTTATGCAGGTTTGTGCTGAGACACAAGAATTGAGCAGCTGTTGTATAAATGAATTACAGTACAGCTGGGGTCTGAATATGATATGGAGGTAGGAAAATAGTCTTTCAAATTAAAAAAAAGGTGACAAGTAATCCCGCTATCCAATACATTAGAAACATTGTGACAATGTTCTTTCACACACAGTTCACAACCAAATTCACTCTGACCTGTTACATATGTAAACTAAAGGGCAGGTTTGAAAAATCATCTCCTTCAAGTAAATTCTAGGTGACTAACTGTAAATTACATTTACTTAATTAATTTTAATTAACTTATTAGAACAAAACTAAAGTCAGCTAGGCTGGGATCATCTTTCAACAATCGCACAGCCTCGTTTTGGCACTACTTCCAATAACAACTTGCATTTCACCCTCAGAGAAGCCTGAAATCTGCTTTGCTTAGGGAGATAGGTCTCCTCACAGTGGACCTAGGCTTTCTGGGATGCATGGTCAAAGATGTCAAAATGATGAAATATGGACAGCTTTAATGTCCCCTTCACCCTATTTCTACCTCACAATCCCTTTCAGTTTGATAACTGGGATTTTATGGGTTTTAAAGTCATGTGGGACAGTGTCTCAGGATGTCAAAAATAATTCTCTTTTCAGCTGGCTAAAGATATGGATCTGTTGACCACATACTCTGCAAAAAATCCAGAAATCACTGTCCTCATTCTTCCTGCTTCAGGTAAGTTAGTTTGACCACTTCCCTCAATTCCACTTACCCAGAAGCAGCAGCAGCTCTGGCTGCTGGAAGCCCAGGGAGTGGTCACAGCTTTCTTCCTCACCATTTCCATTTTGTCTGCCCTTTCCCCATGGCACTCTGAAGAGACCTGGGCAATGCCAGCAGCCTTTGCTTTCCCAGTGTGGAACTTGGTGAAACTCTGCCAGTCTGCCAGCACAGACCCTTACCTACACCAACCTTTTCCCCTGCACAGGCCACCACGAGAAAGCAATGCAGGAGTTACAACTGATGTTTCAAATTATCTTACATAAGGCTGAGTGCCTGTGGGCAAGAATCAAGAAAAAGCCAACAAGGTTGATATTTTCAACAATCTGACAGCTTGTCCTTGGGACAAGTGGCCTTCTGAGCTGGTAGATGGGGTCAGGGAGCAGAATAGCCCTCCTCTTATTCAGGAGGAAGCAGTTGATGACCTGCTGAGCGTCTTAGATGCTCACAGGTCTATGGGACCAGATGGGATCCATCCTAGGGTGCGGAGGGATCTGGTGGAAGAGCTCACCAAGCTGCTCTCCATAATTCACCATCAGTCCTGGCTCACCAGGGAGGTACCTGATGGCTGAAGGTGGGCCAGTGTGGCACCTATCCATAAGAAGGGCTGGAAGGAGGATCCAGGGAGCTCCAGGCCTGTCAGCCTGACCTCAGTGCCTGGCAAGGTTATGGAATAGATCATCTTGAGTGTCATCACTTGGCACCTACAGCATAGGTTTAGGAGGTGAACGTCCTGCCTGACCAACTTGATCTCATTTTACCACCAGGTGACCTGCCTAGTAGATCCAGAGAAGGCTGTGGATTTTGTCTACCCGGACTTCAGCAAAACCTTTGACACCATCTAGAAGGGCCTGGACACGCTGGATTCATGGGCCAAATCCAACAATAGGAGGTTTAACAAGACCAGGTGCTGAGTCCTGCACTTTGGCCACAACAACTCAATTTAGGAAGGATGTTGAGGTGCTGGGACACATCCAGGGAAGGGCAACAAGGCTGGTGAAGGGTCTGGAGTGCAGATCCTGTGAGGAAAGGCTGAGGGAGCTGGGGGTGTTTAGGCTGGAGAGGAGGAGGCTCAGAGGAGACCTTATCACTCTCTACAACTCCCTGACAGGAGAGTGCAGCCAGGTGGGGGTTCAGCCTCTTCCCCCAGGCAACAAGTGTTAGGAGAAGAGGACACATCTTATGCTGCACCTCGGTAGGTTTATGCTGGACATTAGGAAAAATTTCTTCACAGAAAGAGTAATTAGGCATTGAAATGGGCTGCCCAGGGAGGTGGTGGAGTCACCATCCCTGGAGGTGTTTAAGGAAAACCTGGATGGGGCACTCAGTGCCACGGTCTGGTTGACCATGTGTCATGGGTTGGACTTGATCTCAAAGGTCTTTTCCATCCTAGCTGATCCTGTGATATTCTATGAGACAACACACCATTACGGGCCCACAGGATGCAAACAGATGTTATCTTGATTGCTCAGGTGTGATTGGAAATTTGTGATTGCTCAAATGATTGGAACAGTGAATTCCAGCAAGGACTGATGCTAGGGCATAAGCAGCCAGGTCGGAGCTTTGTACCCAGGGAGCTGGCAAGCTTTCCATTTCTATGTTGCCACCTCACCAGTTTTACATTTTCTTAGATACAAGAAACTGTTCATGCCTAGAAGCCAAATTGCATTTATTTTGCTTTACCAAACCTGCTTGAAGCCATGAATTCATGAGCAACATAAGGGGAAGTGGGGAAAAAAACCCAAAAACAAACAAACAAAAAAAGTGGTTTGTATGGTTATCTTTCAATTTTGTGCAAATGCTCCTTTGTTACCAATACCTGATCCTCCTTTTCCAGGTAGCATATAGACAAAAAGCAACAATTTTAGAAAATCCCACAGTTGTTCTGCTGGTATAAACATTTCACTTACTTGTTGCCATGTTAATCTCAGACGTTCAAATTGCTCTTTCCCATCTTCTGAGCAATCAGAGCAAGTAAATCTGAAAAAGTTATCTCCTTTGAGGTAGCTGAGCTGTTCTCTCAGTTGACCTAAGATGAAAAGGTAAAAATCAGTCTTTTTGTCCTTTTATAGGAAAAAGTGCTGTGAAGGAAATTTGGATTTCTTCTAAGATCAGGTTGGTCTGAACAAAAATGACAGAACCACCTGTAAACCCCCTTGCACCCAAAGGTGCATTACAGGCTCTAATTCCGTGCTTCTACAGCAGAGGAACAAAGATGACAGGAATCAGGGCTTCTAAACTCACCAGGAACTAATTAACAGTGTTGGGGGTTAGACTTGTTTATTTTTTTCACCTATAGAATTTTTTCCCAAGAGTTGCAAGGCAACTAATTGCCGGGTACTTATCAGTGCTCAGGTGAAACAAAGCATGGAGGCTGGGTGGAGGCTGGCACTTGGCTACACCCTTTGTCTCCGGGAGTTTCCCCCCGGGGGGCGGGGGGAGAAAGACGGGGGCTGGGGGGCAGCTTCACTTTTGGTGTGGTTTGCATCGGGAGAGGACGAGGCTGCCGTTGCTGCGAAAATCCTGATTTCTCCTTTTGCTGCCCTGCTGGAGCTGGCTCAGCCCTGTCCCACTGCCTCGGCGCTGTTTTAAAGCTGCTCTGCACCGCGGGCCCGCACTGCCCTCCCTGCCGGACATCCCTGCCCCCCCCAGTGACCGCCGACGGAGCTCCGAATTTCACCCGATCCACCAGCCCGGGATCCCCCACCGTTCCAGCTTGGTACCTTTTTTTTGGAGTCCCCAGAGACCAGACTGCCCCGGGTTTTTGTGAAACCAAGCTCCATCAAGGTCCCTGGTTCTGTTTTCGCTATTAATTGCTGTAGCTGTTGTTGTTTGTTTGCCTTGTTATACCTATTAGTAAAGAACTGTTATTCCTATCCCCATATCTCTGCCTGAGAGCCGTTTTAATTTTCTAAATTATAATAATTTGAGGGAAGAGGATTTGAATTATCCATTCCAAGAGAGGCCCTGCCTCTCTTTAGCAGATACCTGTCTTCTTTCAAAACCAAGACAAACAGAAACATAAACAATTGAAAAATGACACTGGAGTTCAGAGAAGCTGTTAAGACCAGAGTGTTTCTGGAAAGTCACACTCAAAAGATATTTCTCTACAAGGATGTCATCTCTTTTACTGTGTAAAGACGCCAGATCAAGCATTTTTAACATATAGATACCCTGCTTCCATACTGAATTGAAGAATTCAAGTTCCAATTGTGTCTGATGAGGGGAAAACCTCCCACACTTGGTAGATTAAGAGAATTTCTAAATGGCAATTCAATGCAAAAAAGTGATTTTTTGCCTGAGCACATGTGCCATTTTCACAAGCGACAACTGAACTCCCTAGAACTGAATGATTAGGAAAAAGCAGGGTATCTCCCTTTGACAGCTCATTTACTCTGCACATTAGTATATGGCTACTGTTGCTTTGCAACTGGCCTTTTTGCTCCTTGGATTTGTTCCACAGCAACTGCAGAGAGGAGCATATTTGTAGAAATAAAACAAGTTGAGTGTTAAATCAAGTGCTCCAGCATGAGATAGCTCATGCTACCTTTAACTCTGCTTCATTTTTTTATTAATATATTTCAAGTTACACTTCCCTTTACTGCATAGTAATTTAATAGTCTGGTGCTGGTTTCATTACATTAACACCTGAACATTCAATAACACGCCTTGAGAGATTTTTACACTATAAATTTTGGCAAATTCTAAGAAGGCAAAAAGGCAGGCAAGGCAGGTGCCACCTAAACAGTTCATTATTTCTAACCACAAACAAACAAACAAAAAAACCCCCCCACAAAACTCCCAAATAAAACCAAACAAAAATCCCTCCACCAAAACCATAGCCAACGACTGTTTAACAATATCTGGCTTTTGGATGTAATAACAGATCAGATAATCCAGAATTTAGAAAGTAAAATTGTCTACTACACTGGCAACAGCATATATCTTATGTCAAGTGCCAGAGGAGAGACATCAAATTCTGCAGTTTACTCCTAACACTCCCCAGAGCTGGCTGCTGAAAGCTGGGCATGTTTCTAAGCCAACTTAAATTCACATTACTGGGAAAACATAAAGGTTGAGATTTAGCCATATGCTCCACAGATGTGACAAATCAACAGGGAGGGGAAAAAAAAGTAACATACAAAGTCCTTTTCCTCCCCAGAGCTTTACAGCAAGGGTCATTATCTGAGTGAGCAGAGAGGTCAGGTCACTTGGCCCAAGCCCCTAAAGAGCTGCAAGAATTGTGACAGTGGGCACAGTTCTGAACCTTTAATGATTTCTACAAATTGAAGAAGACAGTTTGACTTCCTTAGAGAAAGCACCAGCTCTGGACACACACAGCTCCTGGACTGAAGTGTCTAACATAGCCCCTGCCAATAGGCATCACCCACAGGGGAGGGTGCAGCCTAACAAGCTGTGAAACAAGAATGCAAGACATCACAAACACCTTGCAAACACCCACCACGGCCAGGCACAACACAATGGGCAGCCTTACTTGCTGGGATCCACTTCTGGCACTTCTCACAGTAATAGGACATCTCCTCCATCCAGGACACCTCACCCTCGTCGCTGTTCAGGGAGTCCCCGCTCTGGTCGTGAGATAAATCCACAGAAGCCTGGTCCTCAGATTCCACAATCAGGAGAGTCTCCCCTTCCACCTCGCCCTCCTCCAGGCCCTCAGAGGTGGAGGTCCTGGTGGCTTCATCATCGTGGCGGCTGAGCAGCCCACTCATATGAACGTTATTGGCCATCCTAGAGGGAGCCTGCACTCAAGGAGCTGCTCCTCCCCACCTTCAGTCCAATCCACACGGGATGTGCTGCAGCCAAGTCTCCACAGTCCAAGTACCAATCACAGAGAAAATGAGTTTTTGTCTGCCCTAAAACTTTAGAGGCTGGATTATAACTTACACAAAATAACCAGCCCTTCACAGATTACCACTGTTTGTTGAAACACCTGCAAGAAGTGAGATGCAAATGACCTTAAACGTCTTTAATCAAACCTCTTAAGGAGCCAGGCCTGTGCCTAGGACTGCTGGGAACGTTTTTCCGTTAGTGCCTTGTCTCTCTCTTCCATGAGCTGCTTTGTCAGAGCAATCTGCTCTTCTAACAGGCAAATGTTCTCCTTTTTCTGATTCTGACGCTCAAGATCTCTGACAACGCTGCTTCGAAGCCTCTGAAAACACAAGGGACAGGGTTAATCACAGCCCAGTGCATGCTGATCGGCATCAACCCCTCCTGCAAGGCTGTTCCCTCTGCTGCCTTTACAGGGTCTTTGCCACAGCAACTTAACCTAGCTGGAATCTTCAGGAGCCAATATCCAGTATCACTACACCAAAAAGTGCTTTATTTGCACTCGCTTCAGATAGTTGGGTTTACTAAGTGACAAAGCTATTGAGCAAATAAATGCTAGGAGCCTGTAATTCCCATGCCATGCAGGATGGATGTGAGCTAAAAAATCACACGATCTCTGACCTAAATCTATACCAAATCAGAATAAGCTCCTCAAAACTTCTCTGCTTGGAGGCAATTTTATGACAAATTGGAAACTATTTTAAGAAAAACCATCATGTGTCTTCATTTGCTTCTTTCTGCTCATGCCTTAGTCTTAAAAAAATACCCACAGCCTGCTTATGCCAAACTCTTGAAAAAGCAAGGCACTTACTTCAAAAATATCCTCTTTACATAAAATGTTTGTTATAAATCATGTAAATATATAAATAAACACATAATGTGCAACACAATACCAGCAGCTTTCAACCTGGAGTGCAACCCCTCAATGGGTGTAAAAAGCCCTAAGAAAATCCCAGCTGCTCTTTGCTTCTTCCATATGCTTCTCTCTCTCCTACCTAGACATCTTTACTTACATTGATACATTTATAATTAGATGAAAGATCAATAATTCGTGACCTACTTGAATGATGCCAAAATACACCTGCAAATAATTTATTTGAAAGCTGACCCTGAAGTCACTTGAGAGGATATTTAGGACTATTATTTGACAAGTTATCATAGGATTTTATTCCTCACCTAGCATGCTAATAACAGCACACTTCAAATGCAATCATTTCTCCTGTCAAGATCAAAACATAAAGGTTTTGTTTAAGAAATAATTTTATCTTGTTAAGAAAATGCAGAGACACATGTCAGCCAATAATCAAAACTCTCTCCAGAAATTAATCTAATAAAACCAGTTCCTTCCCACCAGCTTTCATCAACTGAACTCAGGCTGCAAATCAGTAATTTAAAACTGAACACTAAGTTCATAAACTTTTTATTATGTTACTATTAGTTAATAACAATAAAGATGTGGGGAGATACAAGGTAACTGATCAATTGCACCAAGAATGTAATCCTTTTTCCTTCACAAAACACTGCAATCCTCCAGATGGTGAATGTACTTATTTTGAAAATGCACACTTTGACACTTTGCAAAAGACACCTTTATAATCTGAATGTCACAAGTGACAAAGATCAATGAAAAAGCTGATCTTCTCATTTTCCTCTATTCTTAGAACTTAGTCCTGCTTGTCTTCTCTAGGCATGAAAAGCATGTGCAAGCTCAAATCACTCTGGGCCTGGCACATCAATTTATAAAAGTCAAAAGTTTATTAGTCTGCATAAAGATAAACCTGAAATAATCTCTACACCAGGACTGTAAAATACCCACGTTATTTATTTCCATTATGTTACCTAAATAACTGGATCTGTTGAACATCAAGCCACTACTGCTTGACTTGGCTATGAAGAATTATAAAATGAAAATCTCAGACTTAATTTATAAAACATAAGCCTTGAGCCTTGGCCCTTCTGAATAGGTATTAGCCAAGGATTTTGGTAAAAGAGATCCATGAAGTTTAGGTGTCCCATGGAAACACCCATGGGTGATGTTTATTCTGCAGCACATGTTCAAAGTACAACTGCCATTAATTGCAGCTGCAGTTTAGTTCAGGAGCATTTAGCAGATATTCCTGCCAGATCCTCAGTACCTCAAGGCAGGCATCCTGAATTAGAGAGCAGCCAGCTACAAATATGTGATGTGATCTACCTAAAACGTGTTAGGTGATCTACCCAGCACGTCCATTAGCTCTGGCAAGTGCAAAGCCATTGCTGGTTGCCATCCCAACTTTCCTCTCCTTGCCTGTGCCATTCAGTGTGTTCTCCAACTCCTGCTCACACAAACCTGCCTCTTCCCTTACCCAGACCAGTCTCATCCTCCAAATTCTATCACTCTCATGCACTGACAGAGACAATCTCTTGAGGGGGAGAAAATATAATCCTCTAATTACATAATGTATCATAAAGCCCAAGCAACAGCCAGCTGAGCTGAGCTATGGATTGGGAATCTGAACTCTGGTGTTCTGTAACTTCTGATTGCTTCAGTGTTATTTAACACAGGCTTTTTCTGTGTGCATTTTTCTAGATTTTTTTTTTTGTATGTAAGTGGAGAAGGATCAGATGTGTGCCCTCATATAACCTTTGGCTCATCAACAGGGTGCAAACCAGCACACTCACTGCCCACACAGCACACCTTTACACAACCACACAGCTTTTAGTCCCAGGCAGGATTACTCTGTGTTAGGACTCATCAGGGTCAAACCTGACACCTTTTGGCTGTGGGCTCTCTGGCATGCAGGCTGCCTGCCAGGAATTCCCTTATTTTTGTAAATGTAACACAGAGAACCATCCTGTTCAATTACCACCTGGTGTTTCTGACAGCTTGCACTTGTGCCTGCCTTGGCAGAACAAGGGAGCAGGGGCAGGGGCATGGCACAGCGCAGTGCTGTCTGTCCTTCAGCAGGGCGCATTTTCTCAGGGGCTGAGAAAAAACAGGGCACACCAGTGGGGACAGCTCAGCCAGACAGGGAGAGCCCGGGGAACACTGCCGGGGGTTGGCCTTGGCCTAGAGGCTGCAGGATCACATCCTCCCTGCACGCTGGCTGCTGGAGAGGGAGGGAAGCAACTCCACCGAGCCTCACCTGGAGCTCCTCGCTGCTATTTGCCCTTGAAGGGAAACTCACAGCACAGCATTAGGGAGCTGGTGCAGCTAAAAGAGCATGGAAAGCACAGGCGCCAAGGCAGGAAAACGCGGGGAAGGGATAGCTTGTGGAGAGAGCACCATCGGGGGCAGTGCAGCCGAGGCAGCACCAGTGGGGCAGCGCTGGGCAGGGGCAGCTCTGGCATCTGGGAGGATGGATGGATGGATGGATGGATGGATGGATGGATGGATGGATGGATGGATGGAGCAGGGACACGTGAGATCAGGTGCGGGCCCGCAGCGCACACGGGGCGGGGCCCTGCGGTGGCCGTGTCCTATGGGTGGGCGGGGCTCCGCGCTGAGCTCGCAGGTGGGGGCAGGGCAGGCCGCAAGTGGGGGCGGGGCCTGTCCGACCGGTGGGCGGGCTCCAGTGACGGCAGGGCCCCGCTCACCACCTCCTCCCCGCGGCCCGCGGCACGCACTCACCTCCAGCTCCCGGTGCTGCTGGACGTGCACGGCTGCCACGATGGCGGCGGAAACCAGCGCGGAGACGGCCAGCGCCAGGCGGGAGCCCCGCGACATGGCCGGCGGAGCCGCGGCGGGGAAGCGCGGGGCGGGCGGGGGCAGGAGAGCGTGAGGCGGCGCGCCCCGCCCCCCGAGCGCCGAGCGCAGCGAGCCAGGCCCGAGCAGCCGAGCGCCGATGCGGGGCGGGGCGCAGCGCCGGGGGGCGGGAGCTGGGCTGGGCTGGGCTGGGCGCTCGCAGTCTCCTGCCCAGAAACTCAGACGTGGGGTGCTAAAACCGGCCCTGTGTTCCGCTAGCACCACTGCGGATTGGGTGCCCGGCCGTGCCGGTGTCTCTGGAGCTTCCTGCCGGCGAACATAAATAAAAAGAAGTTTCTTCTGCGGGCAAGAAACATTTCTGGTTTTGTCGAGTGAAGACCACCAGTTCTGCACTCTCCTCGCTCAGAAATCTTTAATTGCATGGAGAAAGCTGCTCTTCCGTTGTTTGGTTTCTTCTCATTGTTCAGTGTGTGGCCTTAAGGCGTCTTGTTTGCCAGGTTTTCGTGCTCTGAAGACAGAATTATTCCATCCTCAGCCCTCACAGTCTGCTGTGGAAGAGGGAAACCAAACACGTCAGGCTGATCTCTCCTCATTGTAATCTTTTTCATCTCTCTGCTGAATGATTAAAATGAAAGGTGAAATTAATGGGAATGATAATATTTCAATTGAGTCTAATGGCTGTGCTCACGTTGGTGTGTTTACTGTTATTAGGGTTTGTGTATAAGTGCTTGTAACGTGTCCAAGGCCACTGGAGTGCCAAGAACGGGGTCAGGCCAGGAGCTTGGTGGATGGGAGCCAACACAGCGCCCTTGGCACTGGGAAGGGTGCAGCTCCCCCCGAGTGCCTCTACCCAACCTTGTCATTAATCGCTGGAGGGGCTGAAATCCCCAGGCAGGGAGCGTTCAGGCTGCACTTTCACAATCTCAGTTTCTGCCTGGTGGTTTAGGTGTTCCTGCACTCCTCCCTTTCTCCAAGGGCTGGGCCTCACTGAAGGGCTCAGCTCCCTTGCTATGACTCTGCTCTTCTGCTTTGCCCCTTTCAATGCTCTGGGTGAGAGGGGACCTTTTCCAAGCCCAGATTAGCAGCTGGACTGGTTTAAAACCTTGCAGCAGCCACGATGTGGAAAAGCCCATTTTCCTTTCTTGGAACCGGGCTGTAGGGGCAGGGAAGTGGTGTGATGGATGTGGGAGAGCAGGAGTGTCCAAAGAGAATGCTGCTGGGGAGAACCTTTCCAGCTGGTGCTGGGCAGAAGGACACGAGGGAATATTTCAGCCCAAGGAACACAAGCCTGGTGGCTGTGTCCATAAGACTCCCAAACAGAGAGGCAGAGGATAGGCTTAAGCCGAGGAAGAGGTGGATCAGGAGGGTTTCTCTGCTGGTGAAACCTATGCTATGTGCCCTCTTTGCTGTGTCTGGTTCCTCCTTTGCTGGTCCGGGAATAATGGTACAGCCGCTCCTGGAGGCGGGACCAAGCGCCAGGCGGGAAAGGGCTGGGTCACGCCTGAAGGAGACTGGAAAGCCGAAGGCCATTTTTCCCTTGGGCAAACAGCTCAGATCTGGATAATGATCTTAGATAACATCTGCAGTCCATCCTTAGGGGTCATCTGTATCCTGGATTTCAAAGAAAATTCAGCTTGTATAACCTCTGTGCTCATCCACCCTCCACGCTCTTTCACAGGCATTTGGCACCCTTTTTGGTAAGGCTGCATTGCAAGCCCTGTCTCAGTAAGAGTTCCATGTTTATTTCCCTGTTCCAACCGTTCTGATGGATGAGGAGGAGTTCTGGCTAGGCTTTGTGCCATGGGTGGTTACTGTGAGTAGCCACCACAGGCACAAACCACAGGATGCTTCCTGTGAAGAGAAGGGTGGCAGTGTCAGCTCAACCCTGTATTAGCCGCTAGAGAATCCAAGAAAACAGGCTGCTCAGTTGTGGCATTCCTTAGTGGCAAAAGAAAAAGGACTCAGGAAACCCCTGCAAGATATGAAGGGGAGGGAGAAAAGTTCAAACATGGCCCATTTCCAGGTTCGTGTCCTGAACCACAGCCCACTCCTGCTCAATTTGTCCTGTGTAATGTGAGGAACCAACCTGTCTTATCAAACTGCAAACTAACAAATAATAATAATAATTTTAAAATCATCCTAAAGGTTTATTTTGTCGGTTTCCCCCCAGGGTTCTGGTGAGCTGCTGGCTGTTTTTCCCTCCTCTTTGCAGAGGCAGCTCTCCCTCCCTCCCAGTGTGTGTGTGTGTGTGTGTGTGCGCTCACACGGGGAAACTGCACACTTCCAGAGCTCTCCACTGAGACACAGGGGCTCGGTTGCCTCAGTGACAAAGAAGACAAAAAAACCAAAACCTGAATTCAGCCTAACCCAAGCTCCCATATGCCCTGTGAAGCTGAGCGTGGCTGACAAGCGTGGGTGTGGGTACCTGCAAGGCTTTGCCAAGGTCTTGGGGTAGAGGCAGAGCTGAGGAGGAGAGCAGTGCTTGCTGCTGTTAGCATTGATTTTTTCCTTATGGCAGTGCTAATTATAGCAGCAAAAATAGCTAATTGCTGTGTTGTAGGCACTTTTATCTCACTGTGATACCCTTTCCCCTTCGAGAAATGGAATTACTCCTGTCCCTCTGCAACAGGGATGGACCTGGCTGTGGTGGTGTAGGCATTGATGGTCCAGGTGCAGCCACCCTGGCCCTGCAGGAAATGTTTCTGTAGGATTTGCTGGCAGGGTCATGTTGGTATTCAAAAGTGCATTATGCAGAGGAAAAAAAAATTGTAACTTTTTGTTACAATTGGTAACAGAGGTGTGACTGAGGGCTTCTCTCTGCACAGAAACTCCAAAAATAGTTTTAGTTCATGAAATGTATGTATTAAAGATGCTTTATTTTGACCAGGCCAGCCTCCTTTCCAGGCAGGTGGAGGTGTGCCTGGCTTGGTTGAGTTTTATTTTTGTTTGGGCATGAATGAAGTGAAAGCCCTTGGAACTCATTCTGTCTGCACTTGTACAGAAAAGCTCCATGAACCTCACCAGCATTTGGATGAATTTTATGCTGCTGCTGCCATTAAAACCCCAAGGCCCTCTGATAGTTCTTTCTAGGGAGCTGGATAAAGCAATCTGATTGTCCTGAGATTTGAACGATGGAGTAAAGATAAACTAGGGGAAGATGACAGAATTCTTTCGAGCAAGGAGCACTGAAACTTTCCTTCCATTTGCAGGGCAGCCTGTGAAACAGTTACTTTGGACTGTGCACTTCCTCCTTCCAGCGGAGAGGGCAGGAGCTCCGGGCAGCCGCTAGTGGCGCCTTGCTGGTTTTATAGCCGGGCTTGTGTTAGCCGGCCAGCCCCGGGAACGTCGGCAGGTCACCTCCAGCTAAATCAACTAAGGTGTGGAGCTGCCACCAGGCGCCAACACCTCCTACTGCCCTGGCCAGAGGGTGAAAACGGGCCCCCTGTGACCCCAGACACCCCACACTCCTTCCCTGGCAATCACCACCATGAGGGATTGAGGAGGAGGGTCTGGATGCCAGACCCTACCATATTGCTCCCCACTCTCCCCATGGCATGGTTGATCCCTGCCCCTCGTTTTGGGGTGCTGCAGAGGGTACCCGACCCAGGGAGTGTAGCCTGGCTTCCTCCTGCAAGTGCTTCCCCTGAGAAGGGAAAGAAATGCAGGCGGAGGCCAAAGTCCACCTGCTGTGCAGCAGGGAGAGGATGTGATCCCAGCACGTAATAATTATATTGGTGGCAATTTTACGGACCCTTGCCCGCGGCCAGCGGGAGGCAGGAACGAAGGCAGCACTGCTGAGAACTGAGGGCTGGGGTGCTTACTGGCTTAGGGTTGGGTTTTTTCTTTCCTGGAAATCATTGTAAAAGGCACTTGGAGATCAAAACCATTGTGCATGGAACCCCAAAATGTTGCCAGGGTAATTCTGCAGTCACCCTGCAGCTTGCAGGGCTGCTGCAAGACAGGAAGGTGGGGGGGGGTCCTGGCCCCCAAAGCAGGGTGAGCTGCACCCCCCAGCTCACACCCTCCCAGGGCTCTCCCATGAGGAGGCAAGATTCTTGGGCTGCAGCCATGAAGGCAGCAGGGAGAGGAGGGCTCATCTGGGTGTGTGTGCACCCCCCATGGGTGCTGCAGCCAGCACTGAACCCCCTCAGCTCTAAGGAAACCAGAGCTCTAAGAAAAGGGGCCCAGCTGGAAGCGGCACCACTGAGCTCACTAGGCAATTCCACGGGCAGCGGGTGTGTATCCCGGTGTTTCACTCATCCTGGGCGTGTTGGAGCACATGCTGTGCTGTAGCACAGGCAGGACAGGTAGGGACTCTCCAGCAGCAGTGCTGCATCCCCGTTTGGAAGGAGCCCTCCCCCTGCACGCATGGCACCAGGACGAGGAGCAGGAAAGATGCATCTCTAACACGGCAGTGTCTGAACAGGGATTGGGACATCCTGTCCCATCCCCTGGCCCTGCCTGGAGGTGTTTTGTTTTCAGGCTGGCATCACCACTGCCAGTGGCCAAAGCTGTCCCGGTGGTCTTCCTTGTCAGGGAGGAGCTGAGAGGAGTGCAGCAGAACCATCTTCTCTTTCTCCTGCTGCCAAAACCCCAGGGAGCTGAACTGCCCGGGTGCTCGGCCAGGGGTGGCAGCAATGGGACTGTCCCAGAGCACCCAGCTGGGGACTGTTATTCCTTCTTCCAGCTAACCCTCTCTGCCCTTATCACTTCGTTCTCACTCTAATAATCCCGCAAAAGGAGAGGGATGGCAGGAACCGCACCTAGCCCCTCCTGGAGATTTTTGAAATGGTAAAGAAATGCTTAAACTCCATACACATACAATGGGATTTATGGCAGCCGTCATCCAGCAGGAATGAGGAAGCCTTGGGGGGCCCCAGAAGTGCCATTTGTCCTTGGGGAGGGGACATGGGATTTTCTACCGCCGTGGTTTGAGCTTGGAGGGGGATGGCAGGGCTTGTGGGAGGGGGGAAGCACAGCTTATCATGCTGTGCCAGCTGCGGGAAGCACGGGTTTCAAAGGCACGCTCATTATTTTTAGGAACCTGGAAAGAGACTGACTGAGTCAGACCCCAGTTGTGGCTCATCCAGCTTTTTTCCACCAGATTTTCATGGAGAGCTTTCCCCCTGTCTCCCCAAATCCCGACAAATGTTTGTCATCCCAGTCAGCTAATGGGCTTCACATTCCTTTCTTGAGCGCTCAGCCTCCATGAGCACAGTGCATCCCAACAACAGTGCATCCTGGTGGCAGTGCATCCCGATGTGCTGTGCAAGCCAGTGTCAGGGAAATTGTGTTTTTTCCAGGGCAGTACCTCCCATCTGCGTGGGAAACAGACTCCGGCTGGGCAGCAAAATGGTAACAGCGAGATATGGTAATGATGAGTGGAGCATAATGCAAGCAGGGAAAATGCCTCTCATTTTCCCTGCTTGCATTATGGGAAAAGGATAAAGCCAGGGAGTGGGATGTCAGCAGACCACCATCTGTCAGCTTTCCACTGCTTTCCAGCAGCCCCCTCCAAAGACTGAATTGGAAAGCTGCTTGTGTGGACAAACCCACCTGGCTGAAGCTTCCTGCGACCTGCCAGAGAGAATCCAAAATCCAAACAACCGGGCAGGAAGGGTGAGAGGCTGCTGCCCCATCTCTTCATTGTTCATACGGCTGTGGGGTTTGGTGCATAGAGGTGTCTCTTGTGAAGACACCAGAGAGACACAGGGCATTGAAGGCCACCACCAGTAGTGGCTGGTTACTAGAAGAGGCTGGAGGGACTCTGACTTGCGTGGAAGTTTTTAGAAGTTAGAGCCCATGTGGATTTGCTGGTGTCTAATAAAGGTGATGTATTTTAAGGCACAGCAGAAACATTCAGAGGAAGTAGCTTTCTGTCCAGTATTTAGCTACTGACTTGCAGGATACTCCTGGAATTTCACTATCTTTGGAATCTTTGCTGCTCTATCAAGCTTGGTAGGAACACACTGAAATTCCCAGGGAGGAAATTGGGCAGTAGGATTGCAGAAAACCAAGCAACAGAAAAAACCCAAGCTAGACGGTGCAGGCAAAGCTGGTAAGGGGCTTCAGAGATCTCCAGACACAGATGCTCATCACCTTTCCATATTAGTCTGAGAGCTCAGGACTCTGCTGACCACCTTGTGAGAGTGGACATCTCTCCAAGAAGGTCACTGTCCTCCCAGAGTGGTGCTGGACTATGAGTAGGGGTACAAAAGATCCTCCAGCAGCCTTTACCCCCAAACCCAAGGCCATGGATAGCACTGGGGAGGATGCTCAGGGGTTGCTGCTGGAGTCTGACACCTGCCACAGACCTCACAGTGGGGCCATTTCCACAGGGAGTGGGACCTGTAGGCTTGGTGGGATCCTATGGTGATGCTGTGTGTCCCGAGGATGCAGAGCCACAGTGAATGGGTGGCCAGAGAGACAGTGCTGAGCCAGCTAGGGTCAGTGGGAAGGAAGTGGAGCTATAGATCGAGAAAGACAGGGAGACGCCGGGAGTGGCAGGGGCCGTGGGAGGCAGGGAGACAGGAGCCCGGTGAGTCAGCCTGGTGGGGTGCTTTGAAACGCGGCAGTGAAGCACAGGCAGGGCAGGTTCTGCCGCAGCCTGGGGAGCCATCTCCCCCCAGCTGGCACCTTCTCCATCCCTCCCTGCTCAGTCAAGGAAAGCAGATCGCCCTCCAAACTGGGGCAGCCTGCAGAGCCACTGTTTCCTACTTCCAAGATAATGCTGGCGTGGAGCCACTGGCTCCTGCCGCGGCAGTGAAATGTTTCCTCATCTAAGCAGGAGTGCTGCCAAAACCTGGCTTGGAAGCAGGGCTTTCCAGTGGCCAGGCTTGGCCCCAGAGCTGGCAGCACAGAGGCCAGCGGGCAGCACAGAGGGTGGCTAGGGCAGTAGCTTTGCTCTGCCAGCCCGTGCCACCCCAGCGGTGCTCACATCCCCCTGACCTCCGCGGAACCGCGGGCCAGTGTTCACCCAAACTCTGTGCTTTGGGTGGGAACCTGCCCTCGGAGACAAGAGCAGCCCCCCGGGCAAGGTGTGTGTGTGCAGGCGGCTGCCGAAACCCGGCTGAGTCACCCCCTCTGCCGCCGGGGTGCAGAGCATCTCCGGGAGCACCTCGGCTCTCCACAGACAGATGGTGAGCTGCAGCACAGAGACAACCAGGTGGAAGGAAGGTGGAAGGGGCTGGAAGCAGCATGTATTTAAGGGGAAGGTTTCTTCCAGAGCAGGGTGACGTGGTGCTTTTCTGTGGGCTTTCAAGACACGGTCCTCAAAGGTCCTCACAATCCTGCCTGAAAGACCTTATGGCATGCTTGACCTCCAATGGGTAATCCAAGGAGGCAGGAGGTTGAAAAAGGCAGCACAGGAGATACTCTCCCTTGCTCTAATCTTGCCTTGGTTGCAATGAGAGCATCTTCCTACTGTGAACCTCTCTCTGTGACGTGTCTGGGATGTGACCCCAGGGCTCCTGGTGGCCTGGTAATGCCCACTCCTGGGTGCTGCACTGGGATTTTTGCTCACCATCCCACCACAGATGGAGACATATGGAGCGTTTCAAGCAAGTGATGTCACACCAGGAGGTGTCTTGCAGAGGATTAAGCAATGTTTTGACATTCAGACTCCTCCCCATCCATTCCAAAATGCCTCTTGAGAGCGGTGTGGGGGCTCACCAGCCAAGAGGGTGTCAGCTGAGTTTTTGGGTGACTTGCAGCAACCCAGGTGTTCCAGCCCTGGTGTGTCAAGAACGCTACAGACCCTGAAGATGAAGGTTCAACTTCCCAAGGTTATGAAGCTGTGGCCTCTCCTGCATGGTCAGTAAACTTGTATAAATCTCCTCACCTGAGTTCTGCTGGGAGCCAAAAACCAAAGGTTGCACAGGCAAGCTGCTGTACCAGCCAGATTCTCATCTCTGTCTGGCCTGGTTGGGCTCAAATCATGAGAAATGGCCAGAAAAGGAGTGCTGGGTGACTGCTCTCAGCCTTGTGAGCAGAGCAACCTCAGCCCCTGCAGGTGGACCTGCTAGACTCCCTCCATTTCCATGCCAGAAGAGTGGGCAAGGGGCAAGATGGCACTGGGAGCTGAGCGGGAAGGTTCCTTTGCTGGATTCCATGCTAAAGGCATTGCCGTGGCACTGCTGAGGGACTGCGCCTTTCAATAATGCTCAGCTCTGATGGCCTGTGCAATCAAACCCTCATCCCCTGCCCAGCCCATGCCCCTTTGCAGCCTCATCATGCTGATCATGGTGAAAAGTAGCCCAAGCAAGAAGAATGGACAGGGCTCCCTGGGATCACAGCTGAAATACTCCCTGTTCACAGATCAAACTGAGTCATTGTCCCCTGAGCAGTGCCTTCCTTTTCCCTCCTTTCCTGAGTATCTCTCCCTCTGCTCCTCTAAAGCCCAGTTCCTTCCCTTGCTCCCTACACCCAGGTCTCTGCCCCCAGGCATGCTGTCCCCTCTCCCTCCTGGGTGCCACATCAACAGGGTGATGCTGGCAGTGACATGGAGTCCTCCACAATGAGGGGCACGAGTCCCCCTGCCCCTTGCACGTGGCCATGAATCCAACCCCACACAGGGCTAGTTTTGGGAAGGGGCAGGATGTGATTGAGACAGCAACACACAGCTGGTTCTTTCTTTGATCCCATCTCTCCCTCCTCACTCCTAAATGATCTGGATGAAATGAAAAACATCTTAGTAGTCAAATCCATAAGGGTGGGGTCCCACTGTGCTTTGACCCTTCGGGGCATTTTGTACATTTAATTTGGTTTACACCCAAAATATTAATTTAACATGCTTTTCTCCTACACCCAAATAATGCCAAAAACTAAATAAGATCCTACAGAAATGTTTGTGCCATTACCTTGTTAGCATCATTATTTATCAAGTTTAATTACAGTGCTGAAGCTGTACATGCAACATTGCTCCAGTGGGAGTATGGAGAAGGACATGGCCATCCAGTAATATGTCTGTGGGCTGCCTTGCTGAAGACAAGGATCCTCAAAAATCCCACTTCATGGTGCTGCATGTGCCTCCCTGCAGTGGAGTTGGTGGGATCATGCTGTGAGCACGCTCCTCAGGCTCCTCCAGGTTAGAAAACACCAAGGAATGGTATTTGTTGAAAAGGCAGTATGATTTTCATATGGGCCAAGCAACACCATATAGTCAACAGTCTGCATTTCCACCTGGTAGCTCAGCAAGTAGACAGCCCACTACCACTGGAATGCACTCCATCATGGAGCTGGTGCCTCTCCACCCAGCTCCTCTTGCCTTGCCAGAGGCTGCAGGATTTTCTCTCCCCTCTGTGTCTCCAGTGGTGCTGGGCACACCTCAGCCCTGACCACTGGTGTCAAGGCTCCAGAGCTGATGATACTATGATTGTTATTGTTGTTGTTATTATTGTTATTATTCCTGATTCAGCCATGCTTGTAACTGCACGTCTGACTTGGAGCACCCAGTGGAAGTGAAGTGTATGCTCCAGGACCTCATTAAATGAGAACCTCAAAGCAGGATTTGAGAAAGCCCAGATGACAGTGAAGTCGTCTCAGCAAGTTCTTGGCTCGGGAGCACTCTGATTAATGTCATTTGCTACCTCTTTCGGCTTAAAAGACAAGGAGTCATTAAAATAAAAGAAACCTCAAGTTGAAAGCACTGAAAAAAAAAAAAAAGAATCAATCAAGCCCCACATAACTGTATTTTGTCCTGAGGAAAATCTCAGACATAACAGAGAAATTACATAGCCTGAAAGAGAGAAAGGGAAGGTTTTATGCGCGGTCTTGCTGAGGTATTGCCCGAAGCTGTACTGAGGTGGCTTCTCACCTGGTACCTGCAGAAACTGTAAACTCCCCACAGGAGTAGGGAGAGCAAGTAGATGCTGGGATACCCTGCTGGAAATACAGATTGCTGGAGGAGCTCTCTGACAGTGCATCACCTGATGCGGGGTTGGATCTTTACCCTTGGGGCTCCAGGCTGTCCCACAGCCCCAGTCTCAGACCCCCACAAGAGTTCACGCCCAGAAGACTAAACTGGGACATGCATCGAGCAGAGCTCCTTAATTTGGTCGGGATATTTGAAGGCATATTCCTTTCAGAGGCTCCAGGTTCAGCCCCTGAAGTTAAATCTTGTTCTCAATGAAACCGACAGTGAAACTCCCATCAATTCTCCCCGGTCTGTGCTCTGCCCTGTGGGAGGAAAGCGGCACGCTCGGAGAGGAGTGACTCCGTTTGAAAGGCCTCTTCCTTCGTGTGGGAAACAGCTCCTGGTGCTTCCCGTAACTGCTCCAACCCGGTGCCGTCTTTGCCGCAGGGGTGAGCCTGGGGAGGGAGGCACCAAGTGCGTTTCCACTGCTTTTAATAAAAAAAGCAGATTGAACAGGAGGCGGGAGAAGGAATCCCTGAATGTTGTTAAACACCCAAGGCCACGCTAGGCGCAGGCTCTGCTCTGGTCGCAGACTTCTTGTGGGTTTTCTTCTGTTTCTTTTGCTTCCTTCCCGATACCCTAACCTCTTGTCTTTGTTTCATTTCCACTTTGGGAAGAGGGGGAAGACGACAAGAGGCAAATTAAAAAAAAAAAAAAAAGGAGAGGGAGAGAGAAAAGGCTGTGACCCGTTTTTAATTTTAAATCAATGACTGAAAAAGAATAATTTTTTTTTTTTTCGGAACAGAAGAAAAGCTAGTAATTAAGAAAAAATATAACAACTTTCTCTTCCTGCCGCTGCCCCGAAGACAGCTCGGCGTCTTTCCTGGCGTCTTGGCAAGTCTTCCCCTCGACGGGCTGTCCCGGGGGGTCTCCGCTCAGCCCCCCCGTGGGCGGCGGGACCCACACTCGCGAACGGGGAGCGACCCCGGCCCCCATTCCCGGCAGGGCATCCCGGTGCGGCGGCGGAGAGAGGGGCAGCGGGTCCGGCCCGGCGGGGCCTCCGGCGGCGGGGCGCGGGCAGGCGGCAGCGACGGGGCTTCCCTCCTCGTTTGGGTTTTAGGTGGTGGGTTTGTTGGGGGGGGTTCTGTTTGTTTTTTGGTTTTTGGTTTTTTTTTTTAAATTTTCAGACGTTAAATTCTTTCGCAAACATTCATGCCTTAGGAAGGGCTGGAACAAAGCTCAGCTGCTCCAACCGGTCGGACAGGTAAGCAGACTTGTTGACACCGTTATGTTTGCAGCACGCATGCTCCTTCCCAAGTTTCCTGGTGCATTTTTCTATTCCACCTTATGAAACTTTCCTCCCCCCCCCCCCCCCTCCCCTCTCCTCCCCTCCCCTTCCCCTCCCCGCGCCTCAGCGGCTCTGCCCGGTGCGTGCGGTCCCGCTCCCCCGGACGGCAGCGCAGCGCCCGCGCCCCGTCGGGCTGCGGGCGGGCGGGCGGCGGGGCTGAAGCGGCCGCTCCGCTCCGTGCCCAGCCGTGCCCCCTGCCCTCGCCATGCCCAGAGCCTTCCTGGTGAAGCGCCGGAGCCCGCAGCCGGCGGTGCGCAGCTGGGATGGGCTGCCCGACGAGGAGAGAGCCGACACCTACATCCCAGGTACGGCGCCGGCGGCCGCCGCCCCGCGCCGGGTGTGGCCGGGAGGAACGGAGGGAGCGGGGACCCCGAGGTCCGCGGATGGGGCGGCTTGGGGAGGGAGCTTGGGCAGCCCCGAAGGGGCGGGCGGCGGCTTCGAGAGAGCTGGGTGAAGCGCGGTGGAGTGGACATGGACAACGCTCGGGGAAATGTTCCCGGGCGGCGGCAGGAGCGCCAGCCCCGCCGGGCCGTGCCGCCCCCATGCCTGGCAGCGTCTGCCACCCCGGGCAGCTCCCGGGATGGCGGGGCGGGGAGCTGGGGGAGAATGTGTTTGCGTGTGTGTCCGAGAAGGTGGGAAACTTCGTTTGCATGAGAAAAGTGGCTGGGGGAGGAGAAGAAAGGACCCAGGGCGGGAGTGCAGGGTGGGGGGGAGAGGCGGGAATGATGTGCTCCTGGCCTCCCCCTTCCTCCCGCTCCTCCTGCCCTTGCCCGGGGTATAACGGGAAGGCGGCGGACTGGCTTGTTTGAACTTTGGGACTGTTCGTGTTTGAGTTTCCGATTGCAGCGTGAGCCGGGGATCCTCCCCCGCCGCCAGCGGCCCGCCCGCAGGTTAAACACCGGGGCCCGCCGCCTCCCTCCCCTGGCCTGCCCGCGGCGCCGGGGTCCCCCCGCTTTATCGCATCCCCACCCCGTTGCAGGTGGGATCGGCTGCGTGCTGCTGGGCTATGAAGACAGCTGCAGCCTGGAGAGCAGCAGCAGCAGCGGGACCCGGGACGCCGAGCCCAGCGACCCGCCGACGCCCCAGCCTGCCCCTGGCGAGCTGGGCACGGGCGAGGGGATGCTGTTGGACCTGGCCCTCAAGCGCCCCCTGGTCAGGTCAAAAATCAAGGTAACCACCTGCACCCCAACCGTCTCTTCTCTGGCAGTGGGGTGACCTCAGTTCAAGGTCAAGGCCGGCTGCTGCTCGGGGACGCCAGGTGACAGACAACAGTCCCTTCAGCTCTCTTTGCTAGTGGTGACAGCTCCCGTCCTGCACGCCGAGGTGGAGCCCTGGGAGAGCAGCTGGCCGTAGGACGGCAGAGACAAAGCCTCATAAGAGATGTGCCATAATCTTCCAGTGCCCTTTGCCTTCTCTTATCCTTGCCTGGGACGTGCTGCCCCTGACCTGCTTGGCTCGGGTCCCGCAGGAGCTCTGAACCCAGCCAGGAAGGACCAGCCCTGGCAGCTAGGAGTCTGAACCCAGCCAGGAAGGACCAGCCCTGGCAGCTAGGAGTCATGCCCCATGGTGCGTGGGTGGATCTTGTTCCTTAGCGTGGGGCTCCTTACAAGCTGCCTTTTAGGCTGTACTCAAGCCTTCACCACGAAGGCCTGGGGTGACTCTTCATGCTGCCCCCCTCCCACCCTCACCTATCAAGAAAGCAGCTCAAAGTTCTCCTTCACAGTTGTGAAAGACCATTGCCATCTGGAGGTCAACCTGCAGGCTTGGTGACCAGAAATTGGGTGAAATGAAGCAATCATCTGTCCACAGACTTTGCTGAAGAGCTTCTCTGCTGCATGGGCAGGAGCTCTGGCTGTCTGGGTGTTCCCTGGGCAGAACCAGCAAAGCAGAGCAGTGGTTTCCCTCCCAGGGCTGAGAAGGCAAATTGTTCACGGTGCCTCAGGTCCTCGTGGTACTTGAGAACCCATCACCGAGCTCCCAAACAACGCGGCATCTCTCTCTGAGCATCCAGGGTCCCCTCAGCAGAGGTGGAGCCAGGCCACCCCAGCGCTAGGCAGAAGATGTGTTTACCACTGGTAGTTAACACCTCGTTAAACCCTGGCTGCTGCTTTGCTGGATGGAGCTGTAAAAATTACCATTGTCTGTGCCGGACTGACAGCTTTTCAGTCACCGTGTCCTTAAAGTCTCATGATTAGGTTTCACCCCGGTTATATGCAGCTGCTTAAGGTGGAGTCATAGCCCTGTTGCCCAACAGATTCTTCCCAGATGGCTCCCCCTCCAGTTTCACACCTCGTGGTTTCACAGCTGCCGTTTTCTTTAATCTTTCTTTACAATTTCGAGTAGCGTTGCTTCGACAGTAAGCAGAAGAGGAAGACCGGGAAAAATAACTGGCTCTTCAGGAAAGAGAAACCTCAGACGTATTCCTGCCTTTGTGAAAAGCCCGCCATGCTGCTGTTTGACTTTAACCTACTTTGTATAATTTAACCTGGGCTATTCGTGACTATCACAGCAAAACCTCTCTTCAGCAGAGCTGGGGTTTTTCAGCCGATGGATGAGTGCACGTGGTCCTGTCCGCTCTGCTGGCTTTCCCTCATCCCGGGCATCTAACAGGGGGCATGTGTGTTCCACTAGGAATAATTAAACCAGCAGCACAGTATTTACATTTTCCAGACATTAAGCCTTCCCTCCTAGGAATGATCTTCCCAGGAGCTAAATCATCAGTGTCTTCTTTAGTCAAGTTATGTCATGGTGTTGGTAGAATGCTTTTAGTGCTAGGAGCAGGAATGAGATTACCCTGTAATGTCACTTTGCTGTTAATTTACGATGGGGACACCAACGGGGGAAGATTAGGGCCATTGTTTCAGTCTCTACTGAGTCAGCACAACGTGCCTTGGGTTTATCTCTCCAAAACCACCTTTTTTATCCCTGCTGGCTGGTTTTTGAGGGACCTGGAGCAGTTGGAGGCATGACTAGTGAAGGCAGCACATAAAACAACTCACACCAGAGAGGACTTCCCTTCTCCATCCAGGCTATCATCTGAGTGCTGCTCACATGTGTGGTCCCACAGAAAGGTGCTCATAGCCTAAGCCCTTGCATTCACAGATGTAGCTGGATAAGGGTTGCTACCCCTGGAAGGGAACCACTACACAAAATTTGTTTTAACCCCTGAATCCAAGCTGGCCTCAGTCCCAAGCCGTGCACATTAAGTCCCCCACTTAATTGCAAGGAAAGTGTGAGGGTTTCACCCAACAGGAAAATCTTGAATGCTTTCACTTTTCATTTTTAATATATCCCCCCCCGCCTTTTTTTAATGCCATAATAATAAGCCCTGCTTGTTTTGCTTCTGTTGGTCCTCTGTTGTTCATCCCAAAGCTCATGCAGTCCTCTCCCACTCCTCAGTTCACCACGGGCACCTGCAGTGATGCCGCCCTACATAGCTGCGAGCTGTGTGGCAAAGGCTTTCGCCTGCAGAGGATGCTCAACCGACACATCAAGTGCCACAGCCAGGTGAAGAGACACTTGTGCACCTTCTGTGGAAAAGGCTTCAATGACACCTTTGATCTGAAAAGACATGTCCGGACCCATACTGGTGAGAATGCATTCCCTGGGGACCCGCGAGAGGCTCTGGGGAGAAGGGGTGGGATTCAACAAGGACAAGGAGAGGGTGGGGGTAACCTGGCAAAATCATAACACACATGGTTAATGACATTTGCAAAAAATAGCGGGGACACAGTGGAGAAAAGGGAAAGACGTGAGTGGACAGAGAAAAGTCCTGGGAATGATGAAATCTGAGGAGAACTATTGCAATCCACATGAAGCAGTGAGGGTGCAGGACCTGCCATCCACACCTCGTGTAGACGCAGCCCCGTGCTGCCATGCCTGAAGCAGCGAGGCTGGGATAACCCCCCCGGATAACCTGTCTGGGATAACCAACCCGGGATAGCGAATCACTGCGCAATTATTGGTGCGCAGCGATGAGTGGAGACAGGAGCTCGATGAAAACGCTTTGCCCTCTAGAGGCAACGAGCAGCAGTTTCCTGGGGATCTTGCTGTTGAGAGCCTTTCCGGCTGATTGCTGTGCAGGAAGGGAATTCTGGCTTGATTTTGGAAATGCGTGGAGGTGCCAGAATGTGGTTCATGCTGTGCCTCCCCGAGGCTGGAGGATGTGCTGTGGCCACTCTGCAGCGGGGTCAGTTCCTGAGTCCATCCCAAATAGCAGTGGTTGTGTTTCTGTACCCTCAAATCCAGCTCACTTTTCCCAGTTCTTACCCCAGCCTGCAGCAGGGAGAAGGTTGCCAGTTTGATTGGAGCTTTTTTTTCCTTGGTGGAAGCAATGGCTTAACCCCCATCCTCATGAAGGGCAATCCTCCTGGTGGGCCAAGCTGGCTGTGCTCAGCAGGCTTTGGCTTTGCACTGTTGGGCACCCAGAAGGTGCATCCACCACATCTCACAGGCACATCCCATCTTTCCAGACATGTGGTCATCCAATGGGAGATTATTTGAGCTTGCTCTGCAGAGCCCCATTAACCAGGTGAACTGCTAGAAGTGCCAAAAGGATGTTGACCTAGGCAGGAGCTGTTTCTTAGTAGTAGAGCTCCCAAAAACAATGACACCTGTTTGGATGGGAAGGCATTGCCTGGAGCCAATGTTTCGGGCTGTTTGGGTTTGTTTGCAAAGCTTTCATGTGAGAATGAGAGCTGCCACTGGGGTATGGCTGGAGTGTGGAGTCAGTACTTCCAAAAGAAGTGATCTTTCAAGCTGTCCCCTCATCAGAGAGTCAGAAAATAAGTCCAAGAGGGTCTCTGATCAGAATAATTTAAAATGATTCCTAAGTGATTTAAATGATTCCTAATTGATGAAGAAGTTCCCAAAAGCCCTGATGGGCTGTGTCATCCTGGAACTACCTTTTCTGTGCTTGTGTTCCTGCCTGTGGAGTGCTGGAGCAGGCACCAAGGATGGTGGAGGTTTGAATTGCCTTCAAATGAGCATGAAACTGATTTTTGTGTGTAAATTCTAATGAAGGTTTGGGCTTTCTCTCCAACTGCAGTTTAATGGAAATGAAGCAATTTCACAGCAGCAGGCATTAGGAAACTTTTGTCTTGATAGTTTAATCTGGTGCACTGGGATAACCTCTTTTAACTAAACAAAAATGCAGTTGAGATGCTGGTTATTAGAATTTCTAATTAGCTTAGATTTCTGGTAGAAAGATCAGCTCCTGACTGGTAACTTAATGCAGTCACAAAGTTACAACTGTCTCAACAGAACTTTTCTGCCTGGCTCATTATAGGTCTGACCTTCCAGACCCTGGCAGTCCACCTTCCCTGGGGAAAAGAGGGGGTTAGGCGACTTATTCTATCAGTTTAAAGGGTAGCCTTTGCTTGGAAACTTACTGATCTAGTCTAATAAGTAGAATTCATGCTGGGTTAAGTTCTTTCAAGTGTTGCTAAATCCTCAGCTCTTTAAGCACTGGAGGGGGTTGTTGTTAAATCAGTGTTGATTGGTGGTAAAGTTGATTTTTGTGATGTTGGTTGTCTGGGCTTTCAAATGACAAGTCAGTTTCTTTTCCCTCCTCTGGAAACACACAGAGTTATTTCTTTCATCTTTGTGCACTTCTCTTCTAGAAATTTGTAATCTCAGTCATCAAATCTGTATTGTATGAAAGCACTTGGGATTGCTGGACATTTACTGCTGTTCACTGAAGCCTCATTAAACCAAAAGAGAAAAAAGTAAAATCTTACAAGTGTCCTGGTTTAGGGCAAATTTGGGAGGAAACCTCCCAATGGGGTTCCTCTGGAAAGCAAACCCAAACTGCCCCTCCCTGCCAACTGGTCCAGGAAAAAGAACTTCCTTAGAGAAAAGTGGAAAAAACTATTTCTTTAGCAAACAAAGTGCCCACAGGCACAAAGAATGGATAATATGGAACAATAAAACCTTTAGTTGCTCTGAAGTGAGATGGCAAACTCAGAAAGTCTCTGCCGTGGGCAGCTCAGCTCAGTCTCCTGTCAGGCCTCCGGAGGTCCAGGCCCCGCTGGGCTGCAGGTGCAGAGCCCTCGGTGCTCCCCTGGGATTTTCAGTCCAGAGCACGTTCAAACAGTCCCAAGAAAATGAAAAAAACCAGTCCAGGGAACTTCTCTGCCCTGCCAGCTAAAACTAACTAAAATCACAGGAGATATGTGTCCGCAGTCTGTCCGAGACTCAGTCGAGCACACACAGCCCGGAGAGCAAAGGACGTGCAGGAGTCAGGCGGCTTCTCAAAACAAACTGCGCTGCTTCTTGCCCTGCTTCACTCTCAGAATCAGTTTGAAAGGTACAGAACACAGTATACAGAACAGACAATTAGGGTACAAGCATCATACAGTCACCCTAGGGCACCAAGACAGAAGTTTTCATTCATTATAAAAGCTGAAACTGATAGTTTTACCTAAGCACAGGATTTCAGATAGTCAGGGGTCTAAGTTTTGCAGGAGTTAATAATGGTTGCCTTAGGACCAAGCCACTGATGGCCATGTTATCCCCAGTGTCTGCCCGCGCCTTCTCAAAACATTCCTAGGTTTTCCATGCCTAAATATATCAACCTATTCCTGAAAACCTTAGCCTGAAAGTAGGATGTTTTGTTTAGAGAGGCAGCTCCTTGGGGCTGCTGGATACGTTCTCAGCAGCTGATGTGCCAGAGCCTTGCTCTTGGCTGGCTGTAAGAAACAAGAGTCAGAATACAGGCAATGTAACAGGTAAACCCTGTCTTTTCCCACTGCAGGCATTCGTCCTTACAAGTGTGAGGTTTGCAACAAGGCCTTCACGCAGCGCTGCTCGCTGGAGTCGCACTTGAAGAAGATCCATGGCGTGCAGCAGCAGTACGCCTACAAGCAGAGGAGGGACAAGCTATATGTGTGCGAGGACTGCGGCTACACAGGCCCGACACAGGAGGACCTGTACCTGCATGTCAGCGGTGTCCACCCTGGCAGTGCCTTCCTGAAGAAAACCTCCAAAAAACTCGCAGCTGTTCTGCAAACCAAACTGAGCCCTGTCCTGCAGAGGAACTCCAAAGAGGATGGCAAGGACGAGTGACACGGGGGCTCACGGCGCTCGGCAGGAATGAAGTTTACATGTAGGACTATATATATTATTTTTTTAAGAACCATTTTGAAAGAAACACCTGAAATTAAAGGGATGCTTTTGTTAACGGGACTCTCTTGATGTTGGTAAAACCTCAGCTTGACAGAAATATTCCCATTTGTGATGGAAACATCAGACTTTTTTTTTATCTGGCCAATAAAAACAGAATGCTTGCAAAGGCTGTCACCTCTCAGATGGAGTATTTACTGAACTGACGTTTGGGCAACCTGTTTTCTATTTCAGCTCTACCACAGGTCTGAACACCCCTGACAAATGAATTCACCTTTCCCCAGCCTATTTTGAGAAGTTAATAATTGTTACCTCCCATGCAAATTACTCATGAGAGGTTTGGGTGAAAAGTGTTGGGGAAGAGCGCAACTGCTACATGGTTCTATGCAACAGTAATTAAAGTGCCTTAAGAATAGGAGTGCATTGTATCAGCAAATGAGTCAAAATGTGCAAATACCCTTACTTCTGCCCCCTGTGCAGTCTGCTAACAATTTATGGAAGTGTGATCCAAGGTGAGCTGAAACTCTTCCCAAAGGATGCAGAATGTTTTCTTCCTGAAGTTTCTCTACTAGCAAATGACATTATTCTAGGGCAGACCTTTGGTTGCATTTTAAGTACTTGAAACCATGAACCTTTATAATTTTCACTTGTTTCCACTTGATAAACAAGTGAAATCTTAGCTCTGATGTTCCTGGACTTGCCATGCTCACTTTGAGGATTACTACCACATCCTCTTAATATACACCAATAGCAACCCAGAAACCCAAAGAAAGCACTGTAACGATTTCAAAATAAGTATTTTCTGTCATGATGCATGAAATGCAATTTTGTGCATATTTTATGGTGTGTGTGTTTGGGCTTTTTTCCCCCCTCTCTTTTATATTCAAGTGCCTGTTCATTAAATACAACAGTGCAGTGGAAAGGGGGACTAAGGCTGTATCTGCTTCAGGAGATCAGTGCAAAACTGCAGACACCAATCTGGCTACTCCTCTGTGACCACTATCAGTGTTAAAGGCTCCTCCCACCTAAAATACAAAGTCAGGCTTAGCCAGGACTTCTACAGTCATTGCTGCTAAAATGAGACATTTTGAGCAACTTTGCAAGAATTGTAAAAAGATCTTTTCAACTTCAGTTTTGTATAGGCACCTGCTTGGGTTTTTGTGGGGAAAAGATTCTAGGGGCCTTAAAGCATTCCTAAGGATATTAATACTTTATTCAGCACAACTGTTGGTGCTCGAGACCTTGAAAGTGAGGATAATAAAGTGATGCTACTGTGTTAAGAACAAACTTATTCTATGTAGCAGGAAAGATTGTAGAATACTTTAATGAATGTGAAGTTGCTGGGGGAAAAAAGGCATCTGAGGTAAATTAGAAGATCCTGATTTTGCAGAAAGAGCTAAAGCTTGTGTACCAGCCCCCAGGTCTTATAACTGAGCAGTGTAAAGGGAAGGTTGCTCACTCTGCAATGGGATTAATGTTCACCTGACTGCACGGGATTTGTGTGCTCAGCTCTGCAGAAACCTCAGCCCTTCCCTGGCACAGCAGAGCTTGGCTGAAACCCTTCCTCTCCAGCCAGAGACATGTTTTTTGTGTGTACCCGTGTGCATGGGTTGGTTTTTTGTCCATCCTACACTACATGTTGCTTTTGCTATCCCTCCAGTGTCGCTGCCACAGCACACCCCTGCTGACAGAACCACAGGCACAGTGAGGTGGGCACAGAAAGGATTCACAATAAAAGAGAAAGGGAGCAGGTAGCATAGCACAGGCAAAGACCCATCCTGGATGGAGAGCAAAGCTTAGGGAAGCTGGATGTCAGAGCTGAAGTAACTGCCCTGGCTGCCCAGCAGGTTTTTCTGCAGAGGACAGACAGTAGCTGTAGTAGTGCCCTGGGCACATCACTTTAACTGAATCTGGTCAACAAAGTGTGTTTGAGTTTGTGTGACACTAGTGACAGCCACCTGCCAGTCCTGTACGTAGACAAACCAGCTTGTGCTGCTCCAGAAATGCTCCACAGCTCAGCCAGGAATGCCCAAGGTAGCAGCCAGGCTTTCAGCAGTGCCAGACACGAGTGACTCTCACCGATGCTGTCTGCCTTCTCCTGGCTCTCTGAGGTAGATTCAGCTGTGACATAGGTTTACAAACTGGCTTTGCTGGCAGCCTTCCTCAGGCACGGGGCTCTGGCTGATTTTCTTGAAGCTTAGGGATTGGTCATAACTTTATTTTTAAGCTGCAGTGTTATTGTGAAAAGTCATACATACAATTCATAGAAGACAAACAGAATGAGGAAAAAAGCTTTCCAGAGCAATACTGCCTGACATGATCAAGACTTATTCTCTGCTTTACAGACTTGATTTTATATGCTTCAAAAGTAAAAGTTCTGCTTCAAAACATTTATTCACAAACTTATTTGGAAATAAAAAAAAACCCAAAAAACAAAGAGAGACCCATAAGAAATAGGCCCCAAAACCCAACCAGCAGCTCTTCACCCCTCAGAAGGCCCAGCCTCACAGCCACAGGCTTGCTTTGATACAGAAACTCACTCACATGACACTGGGGATTGTTCCACGAGGTGGGCTCCTTGTTGGCTCAGACCCACTGCAGATTTAGGACAGCTCAAGGAGTGGCAGCACAGAGCTCCCAGGCCAAGGCACACGGCCCATTTCACAGTGCTTTTCTGTGGACAGGGTATTAAAAAACCTGCAGGAGGAGCCACTAGCAGCAACCAACATTTCCAGCTCTCAGAACACTTGCTGGAAAGTTCTGAGAGTGCTGGTTCAAATTTTGCTCCTCTCTTGCTGAGCCACTTCTGCTAAGTGGCCGCTTTGTCATACTATTCTAAATAAGAACTAATGAGAATTTTCATTATAATTCTCAGCACAGGTTTTCCAGTTGTAGCTGTAAAGAAAACCACAAATAATAACAAGCCTGATAATGACATGAGCAAGAACTGACTGAAACCTAGTCTACTATATCCATTTCTTTATCATTTGCATTTCTCTCAGCTCATACATCGCAGATGTTGTTTTGCTTTAGTTCACCAACTTCACTTTTAAAGACTCAGTTTTGCAACTTTTTTTTTTCCTCAAAAATCATGAAAGATGATTTGATCAAGCAGTTTTACTTGGCAGTAGAAATTTTTCTATCAAACTCAGGGTGTATAAACTGTGTGGGATAAAAAAGAGAGGCTAATTAAGTTGGCTTAGTTCTGCCTGGACCACTGAGGTCACTTAAAATTTAAGGCAAATAGATATTCTCCATTTGAAATTTACTCGTCTTTTTGGGAGGGGAGCCCTGCTAGTAAGAAATTAGCCAAAGTCACTCAAAAAAGAACATGGAAGTGATACTTTTAAACAAAAGATTCTTCCTTTGCCTCTGGGCTCAGACCACTTGTGCTTAGTCTCAGTTTTTGTCCATGTACTCCTCCAGGCGCAAGAGCCACTTATTCCAGTACTGAGAGCACAGGTCAGGATCCATGAAATGTGGGTGTGCCGGAGCGCCGTCCTTATAGGCAACCACAATGAGCCCACAGCGAACCTGCAGCACAAACAGGGAGGGGGCTGTCACAAATCCAACATTTCTGTGCAACCCCAGGAGCTAAACCTTACTGCAAAACATCTTCCTAACGTACACATATTACATAAGAAATGGGGAATAAAAAGGGGCAATAGCTTGCCATAAAACACTTGGAGACTGCAGATGCCAGGAAAATTGCCAGAGACTGAGGAGTTATTGCCTGGGGCCTTACAACCAGACTGATGCCACCCTCCAGCTTCAGTCTGGATAGAAATGGTTATTTAGGTATGTTCTGACATCTTTCATTTCTGACAAATCATAAACAGCCACTGGCAGTGGGAGGCAGGAAGCTACTAGCAGAATTCCAGCCCGTATTTCACTCTGTAAGGATCATGTCTGTGGAGTGCTTGTGTTCCCTGACCTCTGCAGTATTCTAGAAAGTCCTTTGCACAGCATGCGAATCAACCTGCTCCCTTCTGCTTCATATTTTCCCCCTTCAATATCTATATTGATGTAAAAATCCTTCAGGCCAAGCAGGCAGGCTAGAATTGCTTTTGGAGTCTTTAAAAACATTATTCCACAGTCTTCTGACAAAGTGATTCACAACACACGGCTTTTCCCTGAGGAAACACAGTACAGCTTCCAGATACCAAGTGCATCACTTATTTCCTCATTTGCTATTAGGACACAGCAAGACAGGATGCAGGCAAGGCCCTCCCATACCATTTTCTTGTTTGCAGGTTCCTTTGCTTTATTTCCTCTCCTGCCCCTTCCTACTCTTGACACAAGCAAAAACCACAGGACAGAGCACAGGGGACTGCCCAGATGCCAAGTCCCTAAGAGTTCATCTGAGCATCCCTTGGTTCCACTGAACACTTCCTTAAAACCACTGAAAATTCACTACTGCCAGCCAAGGGCAGCAGAAGTAGCAGGAGTAGTGGAATTATTTCAGAGTATGACATCTTAAACTGATCTCGGACTGGGCTCCCTTGTTACAAACCCTACCAACACTTCCACGATGGCCAGCAAGTTCTAAAGGCAGGAGGAAATGAAGATAACAGAGGCATTGCTGCTTGTCTTGGCATGCAGCAGGCCTACTGACCTGGAAGTCATAATTGGCATCATGATTTATGGCTCCAATATATGCTGCAACCTGTAATGGGTTGTCGTAAGTATTCTGCAGAAATGGCTTTGGCTTCTCTGAAGTTTTCCAGTCGATCACACACAGTTGGCCCCTGCACAGGAGAACAAGAAAGAACAATGCTTTAAACTTGAGTTCAGTCACAAGTAAGAAACAAGGGCTGAGACAGCACATACAGACTTCTCACTCTCAGCCTCTTTCATCCCGATGTCATGCTGCTCATTATTATGTCTAAACAAATCTCTTTGACACTGGCAGATTAGATCCCAAATCCCAAAGCTTACTAAAACCTGCCACAGTTCCTGGAAAATGCTGATGATTGCTTAAACCTGTCCCTTCTCCAGTAAGGAACTCCCCACCAGGAAAAACTGCACTTCTGCCATGAGCATCATCCAGGGGAGTTCCTCCCATCTGCCAGTCTTGGAGATCTGCCCAGCTTCCCCCAGCCCTCCATCACATCCTGGCCTCCACGGCATCACATTACAGGAGTTTTAGGGAAAGGCACCTCACCGATACTTGGCCACGCAGTCGACCAGGCCCAGGTACTGCAGGGTCTCATGGTGAACTCCACTCTCCAGAGCCTTCACCTCACTGATGTCTTCCAAGACATGTTCCACACTGGATAAGTAGCCAGCCACAACATCGTCTTCACCCTGGTCCCTAGCTGCCATCTCTTCAGACAGGAATATAGATTCCAAAGCTGAATGGAAGAGTTCTCCTTGGAGAAAAAGATCTAAGAAAAATGGGAAAAACCGTCATATTTTAGACACTACTTCAGATTTGTATCCTACATATTTCACAATGTAGTCCTTAACCAGTCCTGGTTTTTGTACTGAAAGTTTGAGGGTGTGGGGAGAAGGGGAAGAAACAGAAAATAAATTGTCAATAGTGAAATTGGTATCCCTTATATTAATGCTTACTTTACTTTTCTAGTCTCACTGATTCCTCGTACATACACTTGTTAAACCAAACAGTTACTTAAAAACCTCACCATAAACAGCAGGACACATTGGTTTTAAAACACCATGGGTTATATGAGTTTAAAATGCCTATTTCCATCTTGTTACAAAGTAGCTTTGTAGCTGCAAAGAGGCACAGTAACATCATCTGGAAAATACCTATTTCTAAATAGATACCGGCAAATAGAGAACTAAAGGAAAGTCAGACAGGATTGAGCAAAGTATGTCTAAAGTCTGACTCTCATTTTCCACAAATTTCTAAATCCATTTTAGTGGTCCCAGAACAAAGACTAGAGCTTAAGCTCCTTGGTAACAGGTACAGTCACAACATGCTCTCAAAAAATGGAAACAACTTCATGGATTTCCAAACCACTTGGCCTAACATACCTGCCAGCAATCCAGACAACTGCTTCTACTCTGCAATCACACTGTGGCTACTTACTTTTGGTATACTCCTCAAATCCCTCTTTTCCAAGCTCCTTTATCATTTTCTGCTTCCATCTTTCCAGATAAAAGACTTGCTGCGGAGAGAGGGTTTGCTGAAGGATGCGTGTAACACTGGGCATCTTCGTTCTTTGTAACCCAATTTTCACAGGGGCTTTTGAATCACTGCTGACAGGAAGAATTCTCTTGCTGGGGTTTATTAAAGGAACCCAGTTCTTGGGAGTCTTTGTCCCAGCTTGAATTGGAGGTCTGTGTTTAGCTGGTGGCCCATATAACAAATTGTCTTCCTCAAGTATTGTCTCTGGTGTTTGGGCGCTGGTTTTGTAAGATGTAACAGAATGAACCAAGTTCTTGTATTTTTCTTGGTCAACCTGTTCATAACTGTTTCCTTTTTTCTTCTTGCTATAAGCACATGCAGAGGTAGATAGACACATATATGGGAATTGCTTTTGGCCAGATGGTATTTGAAAAAGCATTTCTAGGCTCCCCAGTTTCCTGGACAGGATCTGTAGGAATTGCATCCTGACAAGAAGTGTTTATGAGCAGTTAGAGTTATCGTCCTTCTGTCAGCAACAGTCTGTGGGTTACCATAATTTTTCTTCCTGTGGAAAAAGAAATTTGTAATTTACAGTCATAAAACTCTGCCACCATCCTATTCTTGCCTTTTGCCAAACAAAGAATTGCTATGGCCAAAGTGTCTTCATACATCCCATACCACCTTTATTCTTCAGATAAATAAGAGAAAGAACCAATGAGCAAGGAAAAGAGGAAATGCTCCTGAAAAGAACAGAGGCTGGCCTGCCAAATCTGAAACACTTGAAGATTTGTTGCAAGTAGTAAAAGTTGCATCACAGGACATCCCTCCAGCAACAGTACATGGAAGTAGGCACAAAAACCAGATCTGCCACAAACAACCCCCCAAAAGGGGGAGGGGGAAATAAAAGCTACACAGAGGACATTGAGGCAAATCTATTGCTCTGAGGTATTAAAACTTTTAAGTTTATAGTGAATGACCAGCTTCAGGGGATTGTGGGGACAAGGTAGCTTACGGGGTATAAACCCACGTTTTTCTTTTGTAACCCTAGGAGAAAACAGACAGCAGCAGTAAATACAATTGTGAGACTTGAAGCTAGAAAAGGCAAAGAGAAACAGATGCACTGAAAATATTTTCAGATTCAAAGAAATCTTTTTAAAGTTTAGAATAAAATACAAACATATTTTTCCAAACCAAGCTTCAAACATAGTTGTGCTCAAAGACATTTACAAAATTTAAAAGCAAGAACAGCATACAAGCAATACCATTCTCAGCACACCTTCCAGAGCTGCATTGGAAGCTCTAGGAAGTTTTTTGCACATGGATAAAATTTAACACTTCTATAGTGGCATTTCCCATGCAGAATTGAGGCCCTAGTCTATCGGAGTAACCTGTTTACCATTCCAAAGCTCCCTCCATCCACTGCAAAGACAGAACCCCTGCTCACTGCCAGCCAACAGCAGCATTCTCCTCCTGACAATCCTTGCCTGCTGCTCTTTTCCTTCCCCACACTCCTCATGCAGTGCTTCCCACTGAGCTGCCTGAGCCCTGGGTGCCACGAGAGACAAAACCATGGGGAATTACTTTGTGTGGACAGATCCCACAGCTGCAGTGGCCACAGTGCTCAAAGGGTGAACACCTGTGTCTTGGTTTTGAAAGAAGACAAGTATCTGCTAAAGAGAGGCAGGGCCTCTCTTGGGATGGATAATTCAAATTCTCTTCTCTCAAATTATTATAATTTAGAAAAAAAAATTAAAATGGCTCTCAGGTAGAGATATGGGGATAGGAATAACAGTTCTTTACTAATAGGTATAACAAGGCTAACAAACAACAACAACTACAGCAATTAATAGCGAAAACAGAACCAGGGACCTTGACGGAGCTTGGTCTTACAAAACCCAGGGCAGTCTGGTCTCTGGGGACTCTAAAAAAAAAAAAAGGTACTAAGCTGGAACGGCGGGGTATCCCGGGCTGGTGGATCGGATGAAGTTCGGAGCTCCATCGGTGGTCACTGGAGGGCAGGGGTGTTTGGCAGGGAGGCCAGTGCGGGCCTGCAGTGCAGAGCAGCTCTAAAGCAGCACCGAGGCAGTGGGACAGGGCTGAGACAGCTCCAGCAGGGCAGCAAAGGAGGAATCAGGATCTTCCTGGGCACACGAGCAGATGATAGTAGCTCTCTTCAGGATCAAATCCCGGTGGTGCCAGTGAGAAACTCACGCAGCAACGGCAGCCCCTCTTCTCTTGATGCAGACTACACTAAAAGTGAAGCTGCTCTCTAGCACCATCTTTCTCCCCCCTTCGAGAGAAACTCGAAGAGACAAAGGGTGTAGCTAAATGCTAGGGTCTATCTTTTTTTTGTTTCAGCTGAGCACTGATAAGTACCAGCAATTAGCTGCTAAGCAACCCTTGGGAAAAAATTCTATAGGTGAAAAAGAAAAGAAACTTAACCCTCAACATTAATCTACCCTGAATTTTTTCCCATACTAACATATTACATTGAATTTAAACTTCTAAACTATATACATACATGCACTACCTTACTTATATACTATATACATGCAGATATGGGTACGGATACAGTGGCATGGGTAGTTCACTTTAAAACAAGGTCTCCTTGAGGTATGCATCGGGTTTGTCTATCTTTCTGCATTACTTACTAAGTGCAACTTGGTCCTTGAGCGAAGACAACCACACGGATGGGATTGTCTTTGCTAGAGGCAGGATTAACTTAAACAGTTTTTCTCAGCATACCTCTCATGTGTACCACTGGAACCTTATCCCCATCTATTGTTCTCAGGGGCTCAGACTGGGCAGGGCCTGCTCGGTTGGTGGAACTTCTGGTGTTCATTAACTATGTGGCCTTTGCTAAATTAATCTCTCAGTTCTTGAAAGACCCCCCACCCAGTGCCTTCAAGGTGGTTTTAAGCAGGCCATTGCATCGTTCAACTTTCCCGGCAGCTGGTGCATGATAAGGGATGTGATATATCTATTTGATGCTATGTTCTCTAGCCCAGTTGTTCACAAGGCTGTTCTTGAAATGGGTCTCATTGTCTGACTCAATTCTCTCAGGGGTGCCATGTCTCTACAGGACTTGTTTTTCAAGGCTTAGGATGGTGTTCCGGGCAGTAGCGTGAGGCAGAGGGTAGGTCTCTAGCCATCCAGTGGTGGCTTCTACTATGGTCAGCACATAGCGCTTGCCTTGGCGGGTCTGGGGAAGGGTGATGTAGTCAATCTGCCAGGCTTCCCCATACTTATATTTAGACTATCGTCTCCCATACTACAGAGGCTTCACCTGCTTGGCCTGCTTGATCGCAGCGCATGTCTCACAGTCATGGATAACTTGGGAAATACTGTCTATGGTTAGATCTACCCCTCGGTCTCGTGCCTACTTATAGGTGGCATCTCTGCCTTGATGTCTTGAAGCATCATGGGCCTATCGAGCTAGGAACAGCTCTCTCTTGTGCTGCTAGTCTACGTCTATCTTTGATACTTCTATCTTGGCAGCTTGATCTACTTGCTCATTGTTTCGGTGCTCTTCATTAGCTCTGCTCTTGGGGACGTGGGCATCTACATGGCGGACTTTCACAGGTAGCTTCTCTACCTGAGTGGCAATGTCTTTCTACTCACCAGCAGCCCAGATTGGTTTTCTTCGACGCTGCCAGTTGGCCTTTTTCTACTTTTCTAGCCAACTTCACAGAGCATTGGCTACTATCCACGAATCAGTGTAGAGGTAGAGCTTTGGCCACTTCTCTCTTTCAGCAATGTCTAGGGCTAACTGAATGGCTTTGAGTTCAGCAAGTTGACTCGATCTACTTTCTCCTTCAGTGGCTTGTGCAACCTGTCGTGTGGGGCTCTATACAGCTGCTTTCTATTTCTGGTTCATGCCTACAATGCGACAGGAACTACCAGTGAAAAGAGCATACTTTGTCTCTTCCGCTGGCAGTTGGTTGTACGGTGGTGCTTCTTCAGCCTGTGTCACTTGTTCTTGCTCTTCTTCGTCTATGAGACTAAAGCTTTCACCTTCCGGCTAGTTGGTAATAACTTCCAAAATCCCAGGGTGGTTTGGGTTTCCAATACGGGCGCGCTGTGTGATGAGGGCAATCCATTTGCTCTATGTGGTGTCGGTGGCATGGTGGGTAGAGGGAACTTTTCTTTTAAACATCTACTTTAGCACAGGCAGTCGGGGTGCCAGGAGGAGTTGCGCTTCTGTACTAATCACTTCTGAGGCGGCCCGAACTCTTTCATAGGCAGCCAAGATTTCTTTCTCTGTGGGAGTATAGTTGGCTTCGGACTCTCTGTAGCTTCGGCTCTAGAATCCCAGTGGTCGGCCTTGAGTCTCACTCGGCACTTTCTGCTATAGGCTCCAGGACAGGCTATTGTTCTCAGCTGCTGAGTAGAGCACATTCTTTACCTCTGGTCTCGTCCTCACTGGGCTAAGGGCTACTGCATGAGCAATCTCTTGCTTGATCTGGGCAAAGGCTTGCTGCTGTTCAGGGCCCCAGTGGAAATCATTCTTCTTGCGGGTAACCAGGTAGAGAGGACTCACAATCTGGCTATACTCAGGAATGTGCATTCTCTAAAAGCCTATGGCGCCTAGGAAAGCTTGTGTTTCTTTCTTGCTGGTTGGTGGAGACATTGCGGTGATCTTGTTGGTTACCTCTGTAGGTATCTGGCGACGTCTATCTTGCTACTTTACCTTTAAGAACTGGATCTCTCAGGCAGGTCCCTTGACCTTGCTCTTCTTGATGGCAAAGCCGGCTTCTAGGAGAATCTGGATGATCTTCTCCCCTTTCTTAAACACTTCTATTGCTGTGTTCTCCTACACAATGATGTCATCGATGTACTGCAGATGTTCTGGAGCTTCTCCCTTTTCCAGTGCAGCCTGGATCAGTCCATGGCAGATGGTGGGACTGTGCTTCCACCCCTGGGGCAGTCGGTTCCAGGTGTACTGCACGCCCCTCTATGTGAACGCAAACTGAGGCCTGCACTCTGCAGCCAGAGGAATGGAGAAAAATGCATTAGCAATGTCAATAGTGGCGTACCACTTCGCTGCCTTGGACTCCAGCTCGTACTGGAGTTCTAGCATGTCTGGCACAGCAGCGCTCAGCGGTGGTGTCACCTCATTCAATGCACGATAGTCTACAGTCAGTCTCCATTCTCTATCAGACTTGCGCACAGGCCAGATGGGACTGTTAAAGGGTGAGTGGGTTTTACTAACCACCCCTTGGCTCTCCAGCTCCCGGATCATCTTGTGGATGGGGATCACGGCATCTCGATTGGTCTGATACTGCCGGCGGTGTACTGTCGAGGTGGCAACTGGTACTCGTTGTTCTTCTACCTTCAGGTGTCTTACTGCAGATGGGTTCTCTGACAGTCCAGGCAAGGTGTTCAATTTCTTGACACCTTCTGCTTCTACAGCAGCTATTCTAAAAGCCCATCTGAGTCCCTTAGGGTCTTTGTAATATCCATTCTTGAGGAAGTCAATGCCCAGGATACACGGGGCCTTTGGGCCGGTTGCAATCAGATGTTTCTGCTACTCTTTCTTGGTCAGGCTCACCTCGGCTTTTACCAGAGTCAGTTGCTGTGATCCCCCTGTCACTCTAGCAATGGAAATGGGTTCTGCCCCCACATGTCCCGACGGCATCAGGGTACACTGTGCACTAGTATCTACTAAAGCTTCATATTTCTGTGGCTCTGATGTGCTAGGCTATCGAATCTACACAGTCTAAAAGACTCGGTTTTCCTGTGCCTCTTCTTGGCTAGAGGCAGGGCCCCTCTAGCACTGGTTATTATTCCCTTCCTGGGCATACATCGTAGAGGTTCCTTCAAGGGGATCTGACATATCATCTTCACTTCTATAATACCTGGTGGCTCGGTCATGGGAGGTTGAGGCTACTTTCATTTTAGTGGGACCCCCTCGGTTAGTGTTTCTCTCCTTGAGCTCACGCACCCGTGCTGCCAGGGCAGAAGTGGGTTTTCCATCCTACCTTCTCATGTCTTCCCCATGGTCACGCAACAAAAACCACAGGTCAGCTCTTGGGGTGTACCCTCTCTCTCTAGCTGGAGGGCGTTGGGCTCTGACTCTGGGGCTTGTGACTCGCACTGGTGCCGCATGGGAACTGTTCTTCCTCATCTCTTCCTTCACCTCCTCTCTTACCTCCCCTCTCACTTCCCTTATCTCTTCTTTGAGTTCTTTAGCTATGGCAGAGACCTGAGCCTGCATTGGGCCACTGATCATGCTCTCATAATTTCTGAGCCTGTTGGCGACAGAACCCACTGTCTCTCGGTTGCTATCAGGATTGATCATTGCAATGAAGGTGGTGTATTGAGATGGCTCCTTACTAGCCAGGTTCCACAACATCTGCCCTGTGCACCTGACCTTGTCAGGGTCATTGTCATGCTGTCTACCCCTCTCAAAGAGTACCTCTAATATTGCCACTTCCCTCAGCTGTTGGATCCCTTCTTCAAGGGTCTTCTAATGACTTCTATGATGGTGCTCTTGCATTCTGTCTCTGTGGACAAACCTCTCCTTTACACTCATTAGAAGTCACTCCCAGAGGGGAAGAGGCCTTTGCTCTTTTACAAATACTTGATTCACCCCTGAGTCCTGGGTCAAGGGTCTTAAATTCTTTGCTTCACCACTATCCAGTTGCACACCTGTACTTATATGGTCTTAAACCTGAAGTAACTAAGTTGTATAAGCCTCACGTCCTCATCGTGCAATATCTTTTTGCAGATTACGTAGGCTTTTATAAGTCAGGGACTCGGTGATAATCTCAACCTCTGGTTCCCCTGTGGGCTGTGAGGGCCCTCCTTTCTTATCCTTATTACCTGGGTGCTCTGATTTCATCTTATACTTCTTTGTTTCTACAGGGGCAACTGCAGCTGGTTGTGACTGGTCTTGTGGTTCAGCTGGAACCTGGACGGTTGTAACTTCTGTGGGTTCCACTGCCGCACCATCGGATTCTCTCTTTTCAGGGCAAGGGGAGGGCTTCTCACTAGCTGGGGAAGTGTATTCTTTCAGCACCTGGCCTATCTCACGTATCTCTTTCACTAGAACCCTCACCCAATCGGGGTGGTTCATTTCTGGGGTGGGCTGCGGGGCAGGGTCAGGCAGTGGGCCAGCATCCCCAGTCTCTGGGGCATTGGCCCCAGGCTCTATGGCAGCATTCCCAGCCTCTGGAGCAGTATCAGGCTCTACAGCAGTATCTCTAGCCTCTGAGGCAGTGTCAGGCCCTACAGCAATATCCCTAGTCTGTGCCGTGCTCTAAATTGACTTCACCTTATCTTTGAAAGCTAAATAAGCTAGGATCATCAGCAACATTTGGTTAGTTTCTAGAGGAAATTTGAACTCTTCAAAAGCTGGTAGAGCAGGCATAAGGAACTGGCTAAAGGTCTGGAAAACTTCCCTCACTGTCATTTCCTCAAAGAGTGTACTATTCTTAAAATGACCCCAAATACACCTACTTAGTATGTGATAGCCATGTATCCATGTGCCTGCTGTCCAGAGCAAGTTAAAAATCAGTGAATTCTTCACCTTATCAGCGTATAAAATAAACTGGATAACAGCCACAGTAGCTTTTGTTATAGGGCCCATGTTTAGGTAAGGGCCTGCAAATGGGTAAAATAAAGCCACAACCACCTGCCACCCGAACCAGGATAAGTTAGACCACATGGCGTTACTTAACATGGTTTCTATATCTAGTGAACAAGAATGAACAAGAAATCAGGTCACTTAAGAACTGTTATTCCTTTTCTCTCAATGCCCTCAAGCCCCATGTTGGGCGCCAGAATCTGTCTTGGTTTTGAAAGAAGACAAGTATCTGCTAAAGAGAGGCAGGGCCTCTCTTGGGATGGATAATTCAAATTCTCTTCTCTCAAATTATTATAATTTAGAAAAAAAAAAAATTAAAACGGCTCTCAGGCAGAGATATGGGGATAGGAATAACAGTTCTTTACTAATAGGTATAACAAGGCTAACAAACAACAACAACTACAGCAATTAATAGCGAAAACAGAACCAGGGACCTTGACGGAGCTTGGTCTTACAAAACCCAGGGCAGTCTGGTCTCTGGGGACTCTAAAAAAAAAAAAAGGTACTAAGCTGGAACGGCGGGGTATCCCGGGCTGGTGGATCGGATGAAGTTCGGAGCTCCATCGGTGGTCACTGGAGGGCAGGGGTGTTTGGCAGGGAGGCCAGTGCGGGCCTGCAGTGCAGAGCAGCTCTAAAGCAGCGCCGAGGCAGTGGGACAGGGCTGAGACAGCTCCAGCAGGGCAGCAAAGGAGGAATCAGGATCTTCCTGGGCACACGAGCAGATGATAGTAGCTCTCTTCAGGATCAAATCCCGGTGGTGCCAGTGAGAAACTCACGCAGCAACGGCAGCCCCCTCTTCTCTTGATGCAGACTACACTAAAAGTGAAGCTGCTCTCTAGCACCATCTTTCTCCCCCCTTCGAGAGAAACTCGCAGAGACAAAGGGTGTAGCCAAATGCTAGGGTCTATCTTTTTTTGTTTCAGCTGAGCACTGATAAGTACCAGCAATTAGCTGCCAAGCAACCCTTGGGAAAAAATTCTATAGGTGAAAAAGAAAAGAAACCTAACCCTCAACAACCTTTCACGCAACAGTTTCCAAAAATGGGGCAGCTGATTAGAACAAGGCACCTCGCAGCAGCAGGCTGAGACCTTGGACTAGGGATCCATAAATATTGTCCTTCATCAGTGCAGAAAAATTAATCCCTTCTCTCTTGGGGCTTACCTTTAAATAGAGGCGCCAGAGCTGGGATTTATAATAAAAGAGGAAAAATATATTCTTATTCCTGTGTAACAGTATCCAAGCTTGTGGATTCTCAGGCTGCTGTTTGGTTATTATTAACAGGCTCATTAATGATCATTGTGGACATGCACTAACCAGAACAGAGCAAATGCTGGGCCACTGGCTGTGGCTTTACAAAACCACAGAACAAAAGGAAAAGTTTATTCTGGCTTTATGCCACTGCAGGAAGCAAGAGGATGCCTGATTCAGCATAACTTCACTTGTAGTAAGCTGCCCCCTAAACACTTCCCAAGGAATAAATTTGTACCAGATCAGTGTTTTGAATCATGGAGCTATTGAAATAAGGAATATTACGAGCTCCAGAGTTAAATTTAGTGCAACACAGTGCTTCAGTGACCAGTATGAATTTTGATTTAACAGCCTATGTTGTGCTGGGGAATACACCCGTGAAATTTCCAGTACCTGCAGAAATGTTTGTGCAGTGTATGAACTGAACCACCAGGAAAGAGAGAGTTTGCCAGCTGCTGTCTTGTTTTACAAAAGGAAGGAGGTTCTAGGATTGCTAAGAAATAAGGAACCCTTGTGCCCAGCTGAATAAAGAATCATGCGTTTTTCAATAAATCACAGTGATATTTCTGTGCAGATAACTTACAAGAAAGAAATGGAGTGGTCAGGATTCTACTATTGTACACAGAGAACAGAATTTAATTGAGATTTCCCTCTGGGGAAGTGTCTCCCTTCTCTCTGAAAGTGTTTGTGGTTGAAGACTGGCAGAATTACTTCAAGTGTTGCAGGATGAGCCACACTGGAGAACTGAAAAAAATTAAAATAACTTGAAGGTAATAAAACCCCAAGAGGACTTAACTTTCCCAAGCTGACTTTGCAGCTCCAACAATAACTGAGCTAACACAACTGAGGAAGTTTTATTCCAGTATAGGAATGAGTGGCTTAACTGAAAGATTACTTAAGGAACTGTTCACATGTATAAAAACCTACCTCCAGCCATGGTTTCGGATAATAACCAGTATGGCTTTTTCTCCACAGCCACCTATCCAGCTAAAAAAAACCAGCACTAGCTTATTTCAGAGATAACAAAAAAGAGCACTCCTAAGCACACACTCCTAAGAGCACTCCTAAAAAGAGCACACCTACAGATCCGTCCCTAATTTGAGGAGATGCCTACCCCTTGTCCCTAATTTGAGAACAAATCCACTGATGAGGGTATAACTGTGAGTTCCCTGCAGTTTGCAAAATACACTATTGAACGTATCCAAGTTAAAAATACACCTCCGTCTTTTCGGATGTTTAGAGCACAAAGAGAGACAATTTAGCAACCCCGTTTAAAGCACAAGCCCACAGAGCTACCCTGAACCAAAGGGTAGCTTCAACAGGCTCCAGTTGCCGGTTCAAGCTTCATTCCCAGATCAGAATGGAATGGAATTAATGGGGAATAGGGTTGTAACATGAAGTCAGCGTTTTTTGCGATCCGTGAAAGAGTTGGGCCAACACCAGTGACCACCAAGTGCCCTCAGGTAAGTAAACTTCCTGCATGGGCACCTGGTGCCTGAAAATGCCAGTGCCGGACAGCCCGCCCTTGTGCAGAGGGGGATAAACAACTCTGGACAAGAAGCCACGCCGGACGCGGGCACGCCCAGCCACGGCAGCCCGGCCATGGGGCCCGCTCGCTGACGGACCCAGAGGCAGTGTGGGCCAGGGGACCACCAGCACAGGCCCTCTTCCCCCCTTCCCCCTTCTCTTGCCGTCAGGCGCGCCCGGCCCCGCGGCCCTCAGGACGCGCGGTTCCCCATTACCTCAGCCGCGCTTCCCGCCACCTCCGCGGGCGCCAGCACGCAGGCGCGCCCCGCCCACCGCCTCTTCGGCGCTCACTGCGCATGCGCCACCCACTGCCTCATGGGACTTGTAGTTTCCCCGCACTGCCAGGCCCCAGCCCTTTCTCCTCAGCTGGAGCGCCCCGAAAGGTGGCGAGAGTGGCGTCCCTGCTCAATTTCGCTCTCTTTTGGTATTTTTTGAAAGGCTGTAAGGAAAACAACCCAAATCTTTGCATGCAAGCGGAAAAATAAAGCGTTGAGTTGCCATCTTGATGAAGGCAAGCAGCGCCCTGCCCTCACCAAAGATGGCGAGTGCCCCTCAGGGGGTGTGGCGATGGCGGCTCCGCCCGGGTTATATGAGGAGGAGGTGGCGGGGAGGAGGAGAAAGAGAAAGGTGCGGGGTGGTTGTCTGCGTCCGGAGGTATGGCTCTGCTCCGTGAGGACGCGCAAGACAAGGTGAGGGCGGCGGCCCGGGTCCTGCGGGGGCGGGCGGTGAGGGCGCAGCCGAGCTGGCCCCGCGGCGTGAGAGGGAGCTCCCTGCTCCCTCTGCCCCCGGCAGCACCGGGACACTGACAGGTTTTCGGGGTTTGCCCCGTTTAGGATTTTTATTTTTTTAAAAAAATATGAGTCGCCTTAGTCCTCGTGCCTTTGGCGCACCGAGGTCCCGTGAGGGCAGGGGGTCAGAGTGCCCAGGTGAGTGTGGGGAGCAGCCCCTGAGGGGAGATGTGCCCAGGGAAAGATAAGGGGGTGGGGAGGTTAAGCCTGAATGGGAAGGAGGAGGAGGGAAGAGCTGTGCAGCTGCCGCGAGCCAGTGAGGTCTCACTCTGTACTGAGGCGGGAGCAGGGTGACAACCGGGGCCCTGGAGCTACGGGAGCTGGGCCTGGCAGGGGATGCAGGAGCAGGACCTATCCCCGGGCACTGCGGGCGAAGTGCTGTAGGCGATTGTGCTACAAGGGGTTAAACTTGCTCTTTCCCAGTGGGTCAGCTGCCTGCTGTGACTGTGACCGGCCTTCCTGGCTGTGTGCTCTGCGTTAATTAGGCTGTTAGCTGTCACTTCACCTGCGGTGCCCCTTTCCCTTGGTTGTCACATCAGCAGCTGGCTTGGTTTTCCTTTCTCTGGAGAAGTGTTGAAGCTGTAAGTGCCAAGGAGCTTTATGTCTTCTCTTTAAAGCACCACAGTTTCCTAATGTTAAGACTCTCAACTTCTCAGAGAAAATGCAAGTGAAATTCTAAAACAGGAACTTAGTGAATTAATGTTTATGTAGTGTAGACAGGGATTGGAACTATCTTTTCTACTGAACGAGCTGCTTGGGTTAACCAACCCAAACTCCTTTGTTTAATAACTACCCTCAACACACCTTGAAAAAAAGGTAAGGCAGTCCTCTAAGAGTCAGCAAGTTGCCTATTTGCCTTTCATATTGTCACATCTGCATGTGGTTTTGCATTGTGACTAAGTTTCTCTGGCAGGAAGATGACTTTGCTTTAAGCTGATAGGTGTGCTGAAAGTCTCCTCAGTCTGTGTTTTCTCCAGCTTTTTGGAGTACGTATATTAACTAACTTGAGGACTAGAAATACACCAGCCTTTATTGACTTCTGGTTAATTTCCTTCTCTCTGCTTCTTTTCCATATGAATCTTGTAACAATCCTAAGTCAGTAAGACAGGCAAGAATTTGTAGAAGCATTTTCTAGTAGCTTGCTTTGAGCTTGCCAGTGCTTTAATTCTTTTCTCCTGCATGTGAAACTTTGTATTGAAGTGTCTGCCCTTGGAGAATACTGGAGGGGAAGGTCAAATATCAACTTTCTTGCAGCAATTGATAACTTTTGAGTGTTTATATGCCTTTCTAACTCAGACAGGAATATTTGGGGGAGGGGAAAATGTTCTTGTGGTGGGGGCTGGAGTAGCTTTAAACTCTGATGCTCAGTGGATGAAGATTAGCTTGTTTTAGGTTGTAGGGCTGTCTTGGGATTCCAGCAGCCCAGGGGAGGATAGAGATGCTCCTATCTTGTCTGTTCCTGTTTAGGCAAAGAAACAGCAACATGGAACTGGTGTGTGACCAGTAGATAAGACTCATGCCTGTAAAGGAAACTTCATTAGGTATTAACTTAAATAGGAGCCACCGTTAAGTATAAACTAAAAAGTGACCCTGAGGTGGCAAAGCAAGAGAGGATCAGGATATGTAGGAAGAGGAAGGGAGGGTAGGAAAAGGATGATTGGAAGCGCAGTGGAAAATAAGGTGTAATCTGTCATGGGGGAGGAAAAGGCACTTCTGAATTTGAAGTGAGTAGTGGGACTTCCAAGCTAAGCTTGAATAAATACCTTGGTATTTCTTAATGTCAGTGGCTTCATGGTATTTTAAGGTTTCAGTCTGCAGTTAAAATGTTCTAGATCAAAATCCTGAGAGCATGTATTGTAGCCCCTCTTTCTCAAAGCCATCAGTGGAAGACAAAATGTTGTCTCATGGCCTGGTACTTGCTGTTATCACTCACAAACGGTGACTCTGTGGGACAAATTCTGCTGCACATTTTGGAAGGAATGAGACCATACTGGATCTTGCCTGTGCTTAGCAAAAAACCTGCTTCTGCATGCTGCTGAGCCTGAAATCAAGCAGGGAGGTGAGCTACTAGCAAGGTGACAGCTCCTGGATAGGGAAATGCACTCTCAAGATCATGCAGCCTCCATGAAGCTGGCCCAGTGGTTTGGGCTGGCAGAAGGTGAAGGTGAGGCTGCCTATTCCTGAGTCTCCCTGCCACCAGCTCTGGCCTCACTGTAGATGGTCAACAAAACATTCTCAGGGATGCTGGCTGTGGCTCGGGGTTTGCTGCTGCTGCTGCACAATTTCCATTTGAGCTGAGCCAGGAGTGCTCAGCCCCAGGCTGTGCTCAGCAGGCACATGGAGGGCTTGCCCTGCATGGCCAAAGCTGTGCTTGACCCCTCCAACTGAGGAGGCTGTGGCTTGGGTGAAGGTGTCCTGCTTTCTCCTGGTGGAACAGGATGAGCCAGCAAGGCTTTTGCTTGGAATGTGGCATCCTTTATAGAGTCGTTCCCACTTTTAGGAGGTGTGTGACCTGCACGTTTCTGCAGAGAGTGATGCAGAGATCTGTCTGGCAGGAGAGGGCCAGTTTATTGCACAGCCGGAGGCAACAGGTGCTCTGGGCCTTCTCCTTCCTTGGCAAGCACTGCACTTGCTGAGGAACGCCATTTCATGTGACTGCATTGAGCTGTTATTCCCTCTCCATCGGTGTTTTCAGCAAAATAATTAAACCTTTGCTTCACTGGACTTCTACAGTTTGAAGTCACAAATTGGAGAAGCATTTTCTATAGCATAAGTAGGCACTGCCATTTTCCTGGTTGTATGTAACCAGACCACTTCAGGACTGTTTAGCTCAGTGTCAGAGTGGTGACAGCAAACCTGCCACAAAGGCTGCAAAATCCAAGCTTTACATGTGCTCTGTAGTGCTGTATGCCTGCAGTGCACTTTCAGATGTACTTTTAGTATCCTGATTAAAAGGCAACTTAAGCTGCTTGTGCTGAATATGACTAAATTGTAGTTCCAGCAGCTAAAGCTGCTGATATCTGCTGGCCAGATTCTCTGGTGGTTAACGCCTGGGTGTCAAAACAAGGCTGTCTGGAGCTGAGGGCTCTGTATAAACTGCCAGAAAACATTGTATTTTACTGCTCTCTGGAGTGCACCTAAACAGCTTTAATTAAAAAGCCTGCTCTGTAAAAAGTAATGGATTTTAGGTAGTGGCAGATGTAATTACTACTGAAGTCTTGTTTGTGGGCTGTTGCTTGAATGACAGCAGGGAGGTGATAAGTAAGGGGAGAAGATATCTGAAAGTTAGCTGACAATAAGCAGAAAACTTTGACATGTGAGCCCTTGTGGAAGGGCTCCTTGCTTCTTCCAAGAGCCTGTTTCTTCCAAAACCCCTGGATTAATCTGTCTTTGAGAACAAATACATATTTTACTAGCAGTCAGAAGTTGTACACGGTTGCTTGCACTGGCAGATTCTTTTGTTAGAATGCAGAAGTGACACAAGTCATCCGGAGCTGATGCTAAAACTGCAAAGGGTGGAACTGTAAAAGCAGCAGCTCAGCCCTCTCAGCAGAGCTAAGGGGCTTCAGTGGCTGAGGGCATTTCCTCCCACTGGGTGTCTGCAAACATAAAGATGTCTTTGCATTTGGGTGAGGCCTGATCAGAAATGTAATGGCTGTCAGGCAGAAGTCTGGGTAGCTGATGGTCATCACTGCCTTGTATTTAAGTGATCCAACTTTTTTTTTTTCCTACCATCTCTAACAAATAGAAAAAAAAAAGCAAATGTTCTAAAATTCAACCTGAATTGGTCACAGTAATGATCTCTGCTATTTATGGGCCTTCTAGATCAGGTATTTATCATGGTACCATAATATATATCTTTGGTTTTCTGGTCCTGAAACCTAGAAATGTTAACCAGTATATCTGTGTTATTGTGAAGGGCTCTGCTTTGTTCTGATTTACCAGTTAGACAGGAGGACAGTATCTGTACTGAACAGGGAGTAGTTTTGCTTGAATCCTCAAGAAACCCCAGGAATCCTGAAACAAGTCTCTGAGAAGAAGTCTTCTGTCAGAGAAGCTGTAACAGTTTCTGGAGTCATTGCAAACCAGAAGCTGCTTCTGAGAAAGAAAAATGAGAGTTGAAAGCGAGAGTACTCTGCTGGCTTTGGGTGAGTGTTTCAGTTTGCAGCCCAACGCAGCTGCTTCCATTTTGTGTGTCCTCTGTATCTATTTGGGCATCTGCTACAAGTGAGGAAATCCCTTCCCAGCTGCTGAGCTTGGATTATATCTCTTGAGGTTATGGAGTGACAAACTGGTTTCTGATAACTGGATGTGGAACCTTCAGTTCTCTTGCCCCATTGCTTGGAGTCCGGGGAGGAGGCAGTAACATCCTAGCAGAGAAATGGATATGAAGGAGCTGCCAGAGAGTTAAGATGGAGTGGTGACCTGGGAAATGAGTTGGATGCCTCTGTGGTAAAAGGACAAGCCTAGGGCCTGGAGATGGATATTTAATTCCTTTGCTCTGCACAGCCTTCATGTGACCATGAGGAGGTTGGTCCCCATTCCTGCTTGTAGGATGGGAGTAGGAGAAATGGTGGCATGAAAGGTCGTGTGTGCGGAGCTGTTGGTGCTGCAGAGCAGGGGCTTGTGTGGGTCAGGGGTTGGTGTGAAACATCTGTGATGGGTGCTCACTGAGTCAGTGCATTACAGAGCTGTGCTGACAGGAGTGGGGCTTCCTGCTTCCCTCCATTCAGGAAACAAATGCTACTTCAGCACTTTTTGTCGGGAAACAAAGTACTCCCTCCTCCTGAAGTTAGACAGTGTAAATGTTCCCTTTGTATTCTGAGTCATGATTCTGTACTCCTAAAAGTCTCTGGCCTGGAGTTAGGAGCCCACAGCGACCTTCACAGGACTAGAGCAGACCAAGGGGTCTTACAATCCTTTGTTTGATATAGCTCCAAGTCCTACTGCAGTTTGTGCAAGGTGTCAGGAGACACATGCTTGGGACATGTTAACTGCTTTAACCTGACCAAGCAGGACCACCTAATGTTCATGCTTGCCTGTCTCCTGTGTAGGCAACTACTAGGCATGGAGGGGCCTAGACTACATCTAATCATGGGTTACTTTCTCCACAAGACTTAGTAAGAAGGCTCACAAATTCAGGACCATCTGATTTGCATAATTCTTTCCTTAGTTTAGCTCAAAGGAAATGGTTTCCTTTGGCTTATCATAATTTCCAGACTCAGCAGTTCATATTGTTAGCACTGCTGATCCTGTTTGGACAGCAAATAGAAGTAAGCAGGATGTAAAACAGTAGGGTCTGCATCTTGCTGCTTTGCCTGATGGTGTTGTCTGGCTGGGAAGTGGGAAACACCAACCAGCTTACTTTCATTTGGCAACAGTCAGTGAGCTGTGCTTGCAGTGAAACTATTGCCTGACTGGTGGCCTCCTACCTGTCCTTCCTGCAGTGCCTGAGTGGGGCAGCTTCTGCCCAAACCTGTGTCAGTGACATCTGAACTGTGCACCTCTGTTTGGCAATTCTGTGCCTTCCTAGCAAGGAACAGAATTGCCTGCCTGTATGGGAACATAATAGCCTGTCCTAAGTGGTGACTGGAGAGAAGTGATTACTGTTGGAGTCCCACCATATCCTGTGGTATGTGAACAGTGCCTGGGACTGCTAGGAACTGTGCTCACTGCCAAGGCAATGCCCACGGTGGGCTAAAGGTCTTCTGTCCTTTCCATCTTCTGGGAAGCGTAATGTGCTGCATGCAATGTCATTCCATAGCTGTAAGGTTTTAAAAAGTTTTATCTGTTACCTATCTCCTTTTAATTCTAGCTAACAGTGATGGTGCAGCAGGTTTTTGGAGGGTGCAGTGGCTGGGGTATCCCTCACTTATGCACAGCAGTCTGATCACAGGGGAGAGCAGTGGCAGGGGCAAATGCTTCCTGTCCTGGCAGCTGTGTCCTCTGCAGGCAGCTGAGAGACTTGTCACATACCAGATCTGGGCTGCAGATGGCCAGCCTAGGGGGAGGCAGCTTCCAGAGCCTTTTGGAAGCAAAGCTTCACCTTTTAACAGGCAGGCTATCAACAGATCTTAGGCTGCTTTACAGAGGCTTGAGGCAGCATTTAGCCATCTGTGATGTGATAGGATTGCTCAGATCCTGGCACCATTTGCCTGTGTGGGCTTGGGTGCTGAAACTTGTGTACACAGCAGTGGTAGGAGCAGGCTCCTGGCTGGTGTGGCTTCTGCTGCAGGGTGGTGAGATAGCAGTCCTGATGCAGTTCTCTAGCCTGCTTTTCTGAGAAGGCCTTCAGAATTATCTCCAAAGGATAACCTCAGCATTCCTCCTGGCTCTGACAGTCACTCTTCAGCAAACTTCCCGTGTTGTGACCTTGATCTCTGGTGGTTTCTCCCTTATGCAAAAATAGCAATGATTTGTTAGGCTGCAGCAAGGGACAGCCTCTTAGAAAACAGTCTTCATGTATAAGCTGGAGGATCTTCTACTGAGAAAGCTATTCCACTGCTCTTTAAAAGTTTGAGTATGCTTGAAATGATGTTCTGGGTCTAGGCTGTTGGAATAAATGAAGAAATAAGCCCCCAGAGGAAGATGCTGGCTCAGCTTAAGGCTCTTTGAAGCGCTGGGAAACGAATTCTATTCATATGTGTGTACCTGAAGGCAGGGGTGTAGTGCAGTGTGGTTCTTGTTCACAGCTGATGATCAGTCAGCTTCACTAAACCTACTTGATGCTTAATCAAGGATTATTCTGTGAATTCTCTTGCAGCTGAGGTCTGTATCTGTAGACCTGAATATTGATCCTTCTCTCCAAATTGATATCCCCGATGCCCTAAGTGAAAAGGACAGAGTGAAGTTCACTGTGCACACTAAGGTAAGGCTGTGGGCAGAAAGAGGCTGTAACTGATGTATTTGCAGTACACACACCTGCAAAGATGGGCTTGGCAATGAAGAAAATCTAATCAGATGGAGATTTTCCACTTAAATGTGGCCTGAGAATGTGTATATATATATGCAGAAGCTTCAGATTTCCTAGGATTTGAACTCTAAACAGAGACAAGTAGCTGATGGTTAGGTTGGCTTTGCTAAGGAATCCTATCTAGACATCAGAAGGCTGGGAGGTAGGAAGTGAGGTACTGAGAAATGTCACAAAACAAATTGCATTAATGCCGTTCTACAACAGTACTTTTTTCGAACAGTCTCCTTAGTGGTGCTGTTGAGTAAGTGCCAGTTCAGCTAAAAGGGAGTGGGCAAGGCTCTTAGTAAGCAGAATAGCTTTCTTTGGAAATGAACAGAGCTGTTTCTGAAAGCACTGATTTACAAAACAGTAAGGCTTCTATATATTCTCTTCCAGACTACACTGCCAGCTTTTCAAAGCCCTGAGTTTTCAGTTACAAGGCAGCACGAAGACTTTGTGTGGTTACATGATACACTCACTGAAACTGAAGAGTATGCAGGACTCATTGTAAGTACTTCCTAAAGCATGTGATTCTAAGTGAAAAACTGTGGCAATCTAAAGTGCCTACTAATAAGGGCACGAAGTATGTTTTACCAGTGTTACTGGTGTTTTGTGACTTGGGTGTTCCCTATGCTTCCTGTTGCCTTAAATCCTAAACAACTTTAGTGGGATGTCATTTGTGTTAACTTTACATATAGCCTAGAGCAGCAAAAGATGCTGTGAGAGCCCTTGACTCTGTGGTCATATTAATATCTGCCTGAAGATGGTACACAAATAAATATGGACTTTCCTTCCTATCCTAATTCTTTAGGAGATGGCTGGCAATGGGGTGGATTACAGAAGCTGTTTCTCTGGGTTTTTTTCCTTCCTGCACCTCAGATAACACAAACCAGGGACCTAGATGTCAATGGGCCTCTAGAATTCCTGGATCATGCACTCTTTACCACATTTTCCTATGACCAGGCAAAAGAGCCTCCTTCTAGAGAAGGCTAGAAGTAATCTTGGAAAATGTTATTTTAATAACATTTATTATAATATAATATCCATGACTAACCAATTCCCTACCTAGATACCTCCAGCACCTTCAAAGCCGGACTTTGATGGTCCCAGAGAGAAGATGCAGAAGCTGGGGGAAGGAGAAGTGTCCATGACGAAAGAAGAGTTTGCCAAAATGAAGCAAGAGCTAGAAGCGTAAGTAAAATGAGTCTACTGCCAAAAGCTGCATTTAGAGAGCAACTCATTTGGTGATAACTGATTTTGAGTGTCACAGTTTTGAAGAGTGTCTTGAAAATCCTGAAGCTCAGGACTTGCCCAGCTTTCAAGCTGGAAAACTTCCTAGCTAAAGTGATCGAAAGTAGCTTCACTATCACTAGCTGGCTATTTCAGAAGTCTGCAGTTGAATATTTTCATGAGATAAACTTAAAGAATTCTTTGTATATTGAAGAAGGTAGTACAAAGAGGATCTCAGTCTGTTGTTTCCTTGCAGTGAATACCTCGCTGTCTTCAAGAAGACTGTCTCATCACATGAGATCTTCCTGCAGAGGATTGCTTCTCATCCTGTGCTCAGCAAAGATCGTAATTTCCATGTTTTCCTGGAGTATGACCAGGACGTGAGACTTTCTTCCTTGTTTCCCTTTCTAAGTGAGGCAAACTGCTGGAGTGCTGTTGTTTTTGCACAATCAGAATGTTCTGTGGATCTATGTGCAGCATCAGCAAGTAGACATTGCAAGTATTTCTGTGAGATGAAATATGTCAGATGAGACTGAAGGATGAAAGCCTGACCTTTAACCCTTTCTCTGTTATAAATCTCACAGTATTTCTAAATCCTTGTCAAGTTGGTTAGGAAGCCACCTTTTCATGTCTTTATCTTGGGGACGTGTATGACTCAGGTGTACCTGTGTTGCATGGTTCTAAAATGGAGGAATGGAGGTGTATTTGAGTCACTTCTGCATCTGTTTCATCAAACCTAATTATGAGTGATAGATGCTGATTCAAGATATGCAAGGAGAAACTGAGCTTTTCATGGGAATTGGAAAAATCCGTGGCACAGAATAGTTGAACTACTTATAGCCAAGCCATGTGTTACATGTTACATTTTTAAATGTGTATTATAGAGGGCTTGGAAATCAACCTGCTCTGACATACACTAGGTGTAAAGGATGTTACTTACATTGCAAGTGTCAAAACAGTCACCTTTTTCCCCCTGCCCTGGTACAACTTTCAAGCTGCTTTGGCCTCTCTATTACAGCTGAGTGTTCGGAGGAAAAACACTAAAGAGATGTTTGGTGGCTTTCTAAAAAGTGTAGTAAAGAGTGCTGATGAGGTCCTCTTCTCTGGAGTCAAGGTAAGGTTGTTGCTTTGTCTCTTACCCGTATCTTGATTGTTTCTTGCTTCCTGCTCCAGGGAAGTTACTCCTGTCTGCTTCAGGCTTGCTGTGCATGAGGTTCAGCTTCTGACATTAACCTGCCTTGTTACTGCTCTCCCAGTTGAGGGGAGTAGCCTGTAATTCTAACTTCTATAGAAATAAGACTTTGTAGCTTTATGCTGTTCAATTTCAGTGTATAATTAAAGTTTCTGCATGCAGAGGACCTGCCTTAGTACCTGATACTGATGGAGAGGAAGGAATTATACCTTCAGGAAATGTGTTTGTGGCTTTTGTCTACTTTGGAGCTCTGAACAGACATGATTTATGGATTTCTGCTTATACTAGACAAGATCAAATACCAAAGTCTCCTGTAACTGGTCTTGTTCCAGCTTTTGTATTATGTTGCCGTGGCAGCACTTCCCAAATAAGCTTGTTGTCCTATGCACAGTATGGTGAAACATCATAATATGTATCATATTTGGTGTGGATGAGAAACTAGCTTGTAAACAGCTTAGTCCTTAGCTACAATGTTGCAGCAGGCCTAGGAAATACAATTCCAGCAGTTGGGAGTCCTGGGGCTGTCCCCTACCAAGTTACTGGCTGCTTCAGACAACCTGCACCGGTATTTGAGTGACAACTTCATCTTCACTGCACAGTGAGGAAGAAGTTTGCCAAGTGGCTTGGGATGTCAAATCTTGGCTCACATCTTGTCTTGAACAGTTTTTCCATAGGGGTTGATGAACCTCAAGCTCAGGCCCAGGCTATGGTTGTTTCTTTGGCCCTTCCTAAAATAGGGAAGAGCTTGTATTGTGCAGTTACTGACTTAACAGGTCATATTCTTTTTCAGGAAGTAGAAGATTTTTTTGAGCAAGAGAAGACTTTTCTTGTGAACTACTACAACAAAATCAAGGATGCATGTGCAAAAGCAGATAAGATGACAAGATCTCATAAAAGTGAATATTTTCAAAGCCCTTTTGAGAGATCACGCAGTTTTGCTGATTTCAGCCTGAAAACCTTGTCTTGTTCTTGCAGATGTTGCAGATGACTATATTTATACTTCAGCTTGTTTGAACAGCCTGGCATTAGAAGAACCTACAGTTATCAAAAAGTAAGCAATTCTAACTGTCCATAAACATATCCTGAGTCTGGGAACACCAAATTTCTTCTGTAAAATCCAGAGGTTTGAGTTTCTTGAATTGCAAGCAAGTGGCATTAAAACTTCCCTTCTTCTGGCACTCCTGCTGTGGCAGATCAAATGTTATCAATTGTCCCTAACTCTGAACTAGTTGATCACTTGCCAGTTGTGGTCTAGAGGTTACTTGGTCATCAAGCTCCTTCTAAACTGATCTCCTTGATTCTCTTCAGGTCACAAACTGCTAGAGACCCCTGAAGAAAGGGTTTATTGGTGTATTTTCTAATGTGCTGTTAAATATCACTGCACTAGGTCAGCTTACACTAGGTCTGAATTATCTTCTGGATCTTTGCACTTCCAGAATAGTAGGGGATTTTTGAGCTGGGGGAACCTAGTTACCTCTCTTGAGCTTACTTCTTCCACCTTTTGCCTTTGATATCAATTTAGCAAGACCTTGTTATAACAGAATGTATAGGTGAACAAACAAATCAGTTCATCTCTCTTGGATAGCAGCAGGGAAATTCTCCACAAGACCTTTGGAGATCAGCATTGTTATATTAAATGGTGTTGAGCTGCTCAGCTGTACTACTCTGGTAGGCTGCAATCCAGCACATTGAACCTTTTGTCCAGGTCTTTGCCTAAATGAGGGTTTTTTTGAGGCCTTGTTTGGATCTGTATACAGGAGTAAACTCCAGCCTTCAGCTTTCTGGTTTCCTGCCAATTGATCCTGGCATTTATCAGACTGTGAAGTATCTCAAACTTACTTATGCTTTTTTTTTTTTTCTTCTCACTAGGTACTTGTTGAAAGTTGCAGAACTCTTTGAGAAACTTAGGGTAAGAGAAGCTGTGCTGGGGGAGAAGAATCTGACTCTGGATGTTGCTGTTCTCTGTTACACACCAGTTAACTGATATTTTTTCCCTTCTGCAGAAGGTAGAGAATAGAGTTTCATCTGATGAAGACCTAAAGCTCTCTGAACTGTTGAGATACTACATGCTCAATATAGAAGCTGCTAAGGTGAGAACAGTTTTCTTTATGAAGCTTAGTTTTGTTATGGGCAGCATGACTCACTCATGGTAGTCTTTGTGCATTAAGAAGACAGGAAAGTGGACCCTTGTTTTGCCTAAGAAACCTGACACTCTTAAACCACAGCAGAATCTAGAAGCTATAAATTAGCGAGCTGGAGCCCAGCCACTTACAGAAGACCTTGGACCAATTTTTCTTTGGCATGTAAAGTGGAAGAACTCTTTAAATTTCTATAAGTTAGAGCAAACTGAATTTAAGTCTGCAGCAGTTTCTTTCCTGTCCCCTGCCTGAATACTGATGGACTTGCCAATAAAATCAATGATGACTAATTGGTAGTTGGGATTGACTTCAGAATTTCTAGAGTAACTGAGCACAAGTATGTGGTAATTTGTGAACGCTGTTGGAGTCTGGACTTCCAAGAGGGCTTTGGTAGATTGATGTAACTGCAACAGCCTTGCTGGCAACTCTTTTCTAATCAAAACTTGATTTGACTGGGGATAATTATGCTGCAAAAAGGTATCTAGCTACAGCCTACTGGGGCTCTTCATCTAGTGTCTTACCTGTAATGTCAGGTACTCCAGAACGTCCACTACAGCCTCCCTCAGCGGGGTGTACTGTTATTTAGATATAACTATACTGCTGCACTAAGAAGGGGTTGGCTCAGAGACTTGTACTATTTCTCCTGTTAGTGCAGTGCTTCAGTCAAACTGTCAGATCTCTAAATGTCTGCTGGAAGCAGACTCAGGGAATTCAGAAAGTGCTTTTTGCTCTTAGTGGAGAGAGTTTATCCACCTTACAGCAGGATAAACTGCTATAAGGGAAGAAATGATGCCTATAGTAGCCCTCAGACTTCCTTCACTAAGGCATAACTGCCTGTCCCGAAAATGTAGTGCTGCACTGTAAAAGGCTGCCAAGAGCAGGTTGTAATAGTTTGTTGGAAAAAGCAGAACCTGGTGCTGAAAGAAGTGAAACCTCCTGCTGCTAAGGTGATTGTAACCCCAGTTTGGGAAGTAGTCCTGCTAAGGCTCTGGTGTGCTATTTCTGTCTATTCAGGATCTTCTGTACAGACGAACCAGGGCTCTTGTTGACTATGAGAACTCAAACAAAGCTCTAGACAAAGCCAGACTAAAGAGCAAGGACGTCAGGCTGGCTGAGGCACACCAACAGGATTGCTGTCAGAAGTTTGAAAAGATTTCAGAATCTGCTAAACAAGGTAAAACAGGCTTTGCTGCACTTATCCTTAAAGGAGAGCTTAATGCAGTCGAGGTCTCCATCTGACCTTCAGCTACTGAAGGATCCTGAGCAAATAGTCTGGACATCCCAAGGACAATAGAGATAGATGCTGTAAAACTAATTCAGCTAAACATTTTTAAAAACAATTCTCTGTAGCAGAGCAGTGTCAGTACTACACCAACCTTATTTATAAGCCCCTAGTATTTGCTTTCTGGACTGAACTCAGTCTCTATGTGAGTGTAACTACTGGAAGGTAAGTAATTATCTAAGTCAGAACTATGCAAACAGACTTTTGCTCTGTCCCAGTACAGCTGAGTGCATTATACAGAGTTTCAAACACTGGTTCTTAGTAGAAGAGTGTGTGTGTGTATATATATATATATGTATTTGGACAATATAAAGCAGAGGAAATACACTTTCATAGTATACATGCTGCTCCTTTAGTGTATCTGGCTTTTAAATGCTCTGGCTTCTCACAGAGCTTGTGTGGCTTATTTCTGGTTTATTCCAGCTGTCTTCCTACAAAGCTTTTCTGTTTTAAGCTATGTGCGATGTGATGACTGCATCTGTGTCTAAAAACAGCACAACTAACTGTTGAACCTTTTTTTGATCAAATACTGTAATCTGAGCTGCACAACAGAACTCTTGAAACATAAGGGGCATTAGCGAAACTTTTCATACTTTGTATATCTCTTACCTTTGTTTTTTTCCTTCTCTACAGAACTGATGACCTTTAAACAGAAGAGAATAGCAGCATTCCGCAAAAACTTAATTGAAATGGCAGAACTGGAAATAAAACATGCAAAGGTGTGTTTTCTTTGGAATTTAGCAGGTATGGGTTGAGAGAAGTGAGTATTGTGTAACTGGGAGGATTTGCTGGGTCATCTAACTTCCCATCAGGCAGCCTCATCTGTGGGCTTTGACCCCTGCTGTGTCTAGAGGCAGCTGCTGCTTCCAGTGCTCCTGACTGCTGGACAGGAGCACATCCTGCAGCTTGTGATCAGGCTGTCAATCCTTGTCACTTGGCTTGTCAGTGGAGGGGATATGGCTCTATAGCAGCCTCTGCCAAGCTTTGCTAGGCAGGCTTGAAGGGTCTGTTCACTTAGAGAACAACACAGTAACTGTACATCCTCAGCTTCCTTTGAAGAAGGAAAGTCTTATGTCCCGCTCCCTGAGAGTACCAGACTTTACCACAGGCAGCTACTTCTGTGCTGAACTAGAATGTGACACAGAGGCCTTGACAACGCTGCTCAGTTTGGCCCAAAAAGCTTCCTATTGGCTCTTGCCCCTCTCCTTACCACAAATGGAGTCATGGTTGCAGGCCTGCAGGAAGAGGCAGATTGCAGAATGTGTGATCTGGTTTTGGTTCTTTACTGCTTGAATGCTTGTCTTTTGCAGTAGGAGATCTTTAGCATTGGCACAGGCTACAAAATCCTGTGATGGACCTACTATTAGGGAAGCTACTTCATTGTGAAAGGCAGGATTTGAATTATCGGTCATCCTCATCTGAAACTAATTCTCTTCCTTTGCAGAACAATGTGTCTCTCCTGCAGAGTTGTATTGACTTGTTCAAGAACTGAGGAGTCTTACTCTGAAAATGTGACAAAAGCATCAATTGCACTCAATAGCCAGGGCCAACTTATTGGCTTGACTTCAATAGCTTAAAATAAATATTGCCACTGAGATTGTTTCACTAATACTTAAGTATGTTGGTTAGTGATACATTGAACTTATTGGTATAAATGGGAGCTGAATTGTGTATGAATTGTTTGGATGTAGCTAACATCCTGTTGGCTGATAACTCAAAATTAGTCAAATGTAAGAAATTAATTTGCTGTTCACTGACTTCATCTAGCAGAAAAAGTTACTGAGAACTCCTTTTTTGCAGGATCATAATCTCTCTTCATGGCCCTGATATATTTAAAACTTGCCAAATAGAGTGACTTAAGGGTAATAATTTTATAAAGTGAATATCTTAGCATTCCACTTCCCAGACAGATTTCTACTACAATATATTTTGAATTTCTATAACTACGTTCACTATTTGTACACTTGGGCAACACAGCAAATAAAGATGTCTGATACAACAAGCTGTTGTATGGCAAGAATTTGTGTGGGATGTAAAGTGACAAAGAGGCTTCAGACACAGAACTATTACTCATCACCTGGAGTTCTTCAGAGCATTAGAGAAAAATATTTGACTCGAGGATTGTTCTTGGTATGGGTGTTGAAATGAAGTGTGTGGACTTCAAGTCACATTGCTGTTTGAGTGGCTGTCCGCAACTTTTACTTCCACTATGCCACACGTACAGCATTGTAAAGTAATCCTACTAGCAGCAGGAGCCTGTTTAAATCTTCAGGGCTTCTAGAAGCATAGGCCTGGACAGTCTTCTGTAAGGTATAAACCTCTTGAAACAGCCAGGCTCACACTGCTGTAGCTGAGGTGGCTCAGCCCAAGAACCCCAGGGCCATCGTAGGACAGTTTACAATCAGTTGGCATATATGGATGTAGGTCAGTGAGTCAGATTGTCCTAAAGCCACTCCAGCTTTTGGGTGAGTGTCTCAGCCTTGGTTAATTTCATGTGACTAAACTTCTAACCATGCTCAAAGTGGACTCTGTGGCTGTGCTCTGGGCAGATTGCCTGAAGCAGCTTCAACCAGAGAAGCTCTGAGAATGGGCAGCTCAGTGGCAGTTTCTAAGGGTTTACTTTCCTGTGACCTACTGCTTTTTCTTCTTGATACTCCATGAAAACTGAGCAGCTTGTGCCAGCCACACCATCCTGCAGCAGAGTAGCTGAAGAATGTGTGAACTCCTTTTTCCTTTGTTTGGCAGGAATAGTTTCAAGTGGGGTTGTTTGCCATAAGTACATTGTTTGTGCATATGTGGCCTCTATATAGCTGGTAGGTGACAATGATGCTTCTTCCTATGACAGATGTCAGATAAGCTCCTAGCACTTGTCCTGGGGCCATTAGTGGTCCCAAACTGGATGGTTCATGCTGGCAAAACTGGTTTTTCCCTTCAAAAAGCCTACTCTTTATCCTAAACTAGTTCAACCTGGCTCAAAGGCTCTTCTGATTTTCTCCAGAGAAAGAATGCAGTTGTTTTTGCCATGGCAAGCAACACTTTATGTCCCAGCTTCAGAAGTGGCCCAGACCATGGTGGATTTCATGCACTACCAGTAGCAGTGTTTGAGGCAAAGTATGAGACCCTTTTTCTGTTCCAAATAGTTTTTTGGAGCTTTTCCATGAGGTGTTGGTTCTTGTGTGGTTGGTACTCTAAATTCTTGACATACCTTAATCCAAGTCAAGATATTAATGTGAACAGATTAAAAGTATGTTAAACACTTCAAATGGCTGTAATTATGGCTTTATACGGATGTTGCAGTTATTGTAGTTACAGTTAATTTACAATAACTGCAAAAAAGCTGTAAAGCAGTCTCTGCCAATGCTACTGTTGCTCTGGAGGAAGCTGCTGTGTGTCAGCTGCTGCCAGCAGAGTGCATTGCAGTCAGCTTCAGCGTGGTGACCTGGAAAACGCCCCAGCACAGCTGACACCTCTGGAGGCCTGTGGGTGGCAGGCTGCAACAGCCACTGGTTACTTACTGTCCCACGCTTCCTCTCAGGCTGAGTTGAGATGAAGTCCTGAAAAGGCAGCTGCATCCCCCAGTTTCTTACTGGTAGATGTACAGATGTTGAAATTAGCTGTGTATGTAGGCAGCCTGCTCATAAGGAAGGACAGAAATATTCCTTTAAGGCACGTAATATCACTGGGCCTGACTTTTTTTGTAGCAGGGCCTTGAATAAAGCCTTAGCAGAATGAAGATCAGCTTGGGTAAATCAGTGTGATAAGGCAGGTTATCATCAGTATGAAAATAAGTTTTTTAGAAATATTGCTGAGACTTAATTTGAAAGGCTGGTTAGGGTGGATGAGAACAGAGTCTCACAGATGTCCCAAACAAGGATTGACTAATGTATATTTACTGATGCCATCTGTAAAGCAGGTTAACTTTAACTTTACAAGCTTGTTCTTCTAGTTTATGGTTAAAAATTGGCTTTTGAGAACAGGCACAGGTCTTATCACTTTGATGGTAACTGCTGTGAAAAGCCACATGCTGCAGATGTCAGTTCTTCTCCCCCTATTTGAATGAGGGCAGAGGAAAATCTACTGTTTGGCCAAGTTTACAAAGGGTGTTAAACATCCAGCTGTAGAAAACCTGCAGATGGGAACCAAGTTGGTCCCATAAGAGAGGCTCAAAAACGTGTCCTCTTGTACAAGGCTGTGATTCCAGGTGCTGCAATAAAATGTGTTTGTAGCCATAGAAAGGGAATGATTAAAGATCAAATGTACTTCAGGAAGGGACTGGTTTGCCCTGACGTATGCAAGTAGTCATGATTCTAGGAAGACACATCACTGATGCTGGGGCTGGTAAACAAAACAGAACATTTTGTGTGTATTTGGGATACATAAAGCCTGGAAGAGCTGTGGCATGTACTCTTTATGCTCTTTATCCCAATTTATTCTGCTTTTCTCCATTCCATCCTTTCTTCTGGATTGCACACTCTGTAGGGGATCTCTGATCTGAGGCCCTGCCTTGTGCTACACTTGTAGCAAATAGCAATATAGCAAATGTGAATTTCTCAAAACACGGACTAGGGGAGGTTTTCACAGCAGTACTAAGTTTCTGACTTGCCATCTCTTTGAACAGATTGGGAGATGCTGCTTGTTTGTGATGTGAAGCAGAGAGCTCTGCAGAGTTCTGTTTTTAGATGGAGTTTTCAGTACTTCCCTGCTCTCCCAGCACTTGCTGCTATGGTTAAGAGCACATTAAGAGTAATTTCAGTTTGTCCTCCTAAACACCTGTGTCATTGCTTGGTGACAGTGGAATATCTGAAATGGGTTTGAAGTTGGTCCATTGGCAGATCACTGCTCACCAGTGAATGAGTGCAGGCACTGGTGATCCATGTCATCCCTCAGATTGTTGGCTGGCTGCAGGTTTGGATCTGCAGCTCACTGTTTACCAAAAATCGTGTTTCATCTGCTATCAAAATACTGCCCAGTGGCTGAGCTCTGCTGTAGGCTTAGCTTTGCTTTTTGTTTACTTTTAATATTACAAAGCCAATGAGAAGGCCCAGCTGAGATCAGAGTCCAGCTCAGCTGGGTTTTCATGCTTGCATGCTAAAAATAATCCCTGCTAGGAGTGCTTCGTAACTTAAACAGACAGCAGGAACAGTGCCTGTTTTACAGGACAGAGAATTCAGGTGGTGTGCAGAAAAGGGGACTTGCCTGTGGTTACATGGGGAGATTTTGTCAAATCCAGGAAATTAACTTGAATCTGAAATTACACTCCAGGGCTCCTGCTGTCTTGATCAGCTGCTCTTGGAAGCAGTCAAATGAGTGCTGGTGGTTTTGAGTTTGGCTGTCCTTGGCTATGGTTGGCTACTCTCCTGTGCAGATGTGGCAACTGCCAGTGTCACTGTTCTGCCTGCACTCCAATGCAGTGAAACATTTCAGTCTATTTAAGTGACTTTTAATGCTCTCTTCTGTGGGTCTGTTTTACTTGGCAGTAGAATTGCAAGGTCACTTTTTGCAAGAGAGGCTGCTGGGGTCCTGGGCAGGTAGAAATGCATTGTGAGAGCTCCTATGTTGGTGCTTTGGCTTCTTGTCAGCACTTAAAGCTAGAGAGCAGTGGATTGTGTGCATTTACTGCTTGCAGCACCTTAACCTCTTTTAGGTAAGACTGTAGAAGTCTTCCCTTATCAGTTAAGGGATTCTCATTCCCTTTTTGCTCCCTGTGTTTAATGTTGCCTTGCTGTTACTCAAAAATTTTCCTGTTCTGTGTAAGGAAAAGGCCCCTGAGAGTCTGACTCACTGAAATAAAACTGGAGTAAAAAGAACTTTAAGGTTCCTGTTTAATGCTAGTCTACTGCCTGCTTTGAAAACAATGTCCTGCTTTATTATGTCTGGTTTAGTTAGGATCAAGTTTGTTCTGCTCCCTTGCCAAGGGTTTTTAAAAGAAAAAAGTAGCAAGAAGAAAGCCCGACTCTGAAACAGTACATGTTTAGATTGCACCTGTGGTTCAGCCTAAAAATGGACCTCAGGTTTAGTATAATTTAGTCAGGAGCTTCCAGTTCTTTCTTAAACTGCTCCTCCTTGAAGGTCTTGCTAAACAAAACCTCTTTAAGCATAAGAGGTTAATGAGAGATGTTCTAGTACAGTAAAACTTAAGACAGCAATGGATGTATTTTCATCATGAGCTCACTGTCACTCAAAGGGGATGGCCTCACTTCCCCTCCTATTTTGTTCTTATTGCATGCCTTGGGCTGGTCCTGATGTTTGTGTGGCCTCAGGCCAAGCTAATGTAACTCTCTAAAATGGCATGAGATGGGCCAAAACAAAACAAAGGCTTTTTGCCAAGTCACTGCACTGAATCTGTCCCTGGAGCTGAGAAGCACACAGACCTAAGCAAGGGCAGCTCAGATGGGATGGAGAAGGACACCTTGCTGGGGAGCTTAGTTTGGCTCAGCTGTGTTTTGGAACTGTTGGACCAGCACTGGTCCAGTGAGTGCTTCCCTTCCAGGAAAGAGTGGCAAGATTACTTCTAAACCTGTAACAGGAAGACCTGGCCATCAAATTCTAGGGCCTTCATGACAGGGACTGTCTTCAAACTGGGAGCTGTGCCTTGTGGGAAAAAGCAAAAACCTTGTCTTTTGGAAGGTGCACAGACAGCTCTTGCTGGAAGATGCTGGTGGCTGGTGACTTCTTCAGAAAGACTTGTGTCACTGGTGCTTGAGAAATTCCCTCTGAGTGGGCAGTGCAGCACTGGAGATTTGCCCCCACTGGCAACACTTTTAAGGAGGGTAGAAGAATGGACTGGAACCATGGGTATGGAAAACATCAGCAAGTTAAAGCCAGGAGCTAACAGGCAGTGCCACTTTAAAATTTTTCATTCTGCTCTGGAGATTATTGGCACAGCCTCCTTCAGTAAATGCAAAGTGGTTGCCATGGAGGACAGGAAATCCCTTGTCTGCACAGAGAAAGAAAACATTGGAAACTGTCCTACTGTAAAGCACAGCTGCCTCTGTGCTGGGAGAGGGGTGCTTGCTTCTATGGAGTTTTTTCCAAAGGTCTCTGTTTTTGTCTGCAAATCTTTGCACATATTTGATCTGTTTCTTAGTGGGCTGCTTGTGCGTTTAAGAAGAGCTGGACAAAGGAACTGGGAGCAGCTGGTTAGGACTAGCTGGTTAAGACTAGTTTTAAGTGCCCTGATTAATGTGAGAAGCAGGAGGGATTTTCACTTGGAAGTAAGATACTTAGCAAACTTTCAGTGTATGCCTCTCCCTTTAACTCTGCAGCTCCTCTCATTCCTGTTTCGTTCCTCTCTGCCTTTTCTTGCCTTGGACTTCTTGGAGCTGCAGGCCTCTGTGCTGTGCTGGCTCTATGTTCTCTATCTGGAATCTTTAACATATCCTGGCTGCTGCTGCTGGAGGTGGGAACACCAGTTTGGGCCATGTGTGCAGATCAGACATCTGGCCATCTGTTCCTGCAAATATCCAGAATGTTTAGAGCTGGCCTGTCCTTATGAGGTGGGTAAGAGGTAACACTCAAGGCAGATCTTTCAGGACATGCTGGTGCCACCTTTCCACTGCAGGCTCTGCAGGAGGGTCCAGTTCCCACAGGAGCTGAGACCAGACAAGCCTGTGGTGGGTTAACTAACTTTGTCAAGCCATCACTGTTAATTAACATCATCAAGCTGTATAAAGGCCAAGCTGCCTGGATGCTGCTAACCCATGAATACCTCACCTATCACCAGGGTTGTCATTCTTGCCTATGAACTGCTTCTGAGGCCAGATAAGTAGGTTACCACTGACATACACTAGTGATTATTGATCACACGTAGATACTGATCACCACTGGATCAGGAATTTCCCTTCTTCCAGAGACAGGTTTGTCAGTTGTTTAGTTCAGGTCTGGTTCTGTTCCACTGCTGTCCACACCATTGCAAACCCAAGTTGTGTTTGGAACAGAAAAAGAGAAGGCCATGTCTGAATTGGTGAGCTTTAGCTGTTGCTTGGCAGTGTTTTCTGGGTCAAGTTTTTGAGCCAATGCTCATGAAACTGGACTTGTTTCAAGACTCCAGAGGAACCTTGGCATTGTGCTTGTTAGCTCCTGCAAGTAGACTGTGGTGTTCTGGAAGATGTTCCGGCTGGAGAGGAAAGGGAGTTGTGCTCATCAGCTTCTCATTGTACACCAGTCACTGCTTTCACCATGATGTGTTAAATCAGCAGCAAGGTCTCTGTGGATCCTCTTGGAATTCCTCATAGGGACATTGTGGGTGAATTTAAGGTACCTTTGGCACCCAGTGTGATGGGAACGGTGTCAAAATTCCAGAACTCCTGTATCCTTCCTGAAGCTGCTCCAGGATTTCCCTTGCAGCTGTTCCCAGCCTTGCCACAGCCCAGTTATGATGCAGTGCAGAATGTTCAAACGACCCTCTTGCTCTGCTTCTTCTCACATTGGGAGAGAGTCTTTTGACGTCACTTGGCATGGCTGTGTTGACTCAAGTCAACACAAGACTGATTAACACCAGCAGGGCTCCCTGGCTGTGTTTGCCCAGCCCTAAATAAGGCAGGTTGTAACGTCTGTCTAGAGTCAACACGAGGCCGTCTGATCCATGTCTTCCTTTGAAGACTGACCACAAAGTGCCACCTCCTCCTTTCTACCACCAGCCCTCCCTAGGTATATTTGCACAAATCAAGTTCCACCCTCTGTGCTGCTTAATTTTCCCATCAATGTCTAGGAACCCTATGTCATTTAGGTGTCTTTACCTTGCTGGGATGGAGTTCCTCTTCCCTGATGTGAGGTTGGGCTTTTTAAGCTTCACATCCGTCTGTTGCAGAATGTCTGCTTACCCCTGGGCACAGCATTCTGGGGCTGGACTGGCACCACTTGGCCCATTGGTGTAGGGCCTGGCTGAGTTTCTTTAGGGATACCTGATTCTCAGTGTTTCTAGTCCATTGGCCTGTAAAATGTGCAAGGTGACACAGAAACCACTCACTGATGTCATCAAGACTATGTGAAAAAGAAACCCCCTGCTGTCCCTTAGGTATGTGCAAAAGGAGGAATAAAAGGCAATAAACTAAGACAGAGATGGTCTTGCTCCTCTTCAATTTGGTTGTCCTCTTCAATGACAACCATTTTGGAAACTGTGTGTTGCATGGAGCCTGCTCTTTTAATTTTCTAGAGGACCAGGACATACTTTTGTTAAAAGAAGGGGGTAAAGGACTTGCTCAGGGGTAAACAAATCTCTTGCATTAGACCTTGTGACAGAAACTTCGACCTTTGTGGCGTGGATTGGCAAAAGGACATCAAGTGTCTTGATGTTCTGCAGGAGAAAGGCAGTTGGCAATGCTAATGGCATTGCCATAAAACCAATGCTGGGTGGTTTTGTGTCTGCCCATCTTTTGCATTTTGGATACACACACCAACTCTTTATATCAGACATTTCAAGGGGCTCTGGAGAGGATGACTTAGAAAATCCTTTGGGCTACAAAAAACCAAGTGCAAAATGTAATGTGGCACCTGGTTGCTGTGCATGGCTCAGCCTTTGCTTGAGTAGAAGAGGGGAAAATGAAAGATTTGTTTGCTCTCATTGGGACTGTGCACACAGTATTTGTGTTCTTGAGTGAAATGGCAAGCTGGAGGACATGCTCTGGAGCAAGAAACGCAACACTTGGCTGAACAGCTTTCCTCAGGCAGGATAATTTGGTATACAGAAACTGGTTAGCCATAAAAGCTATGTGGTGTGTGAGGACGCAAGGCTTAAACTGCCAGAGCTTCCTTGGTGCACACAACAAGCAGGGGGAGGTGCAATGCAAACAGCGCGTTCTCTGTGGGAGACAGGCATCCTTGTGTCTTAGTGGAGAAATCTTTGCAAATAAACCACCTGGCTCTATTTGGTTACTGAGCAGCAAAAAAAGGAGCAAGGACACGGGGAGGACACTGCTGAATGATGGCTGGTGAGAGACGGATTGCTTTGGGGAGAGATGGAGGTGGTGACAGCTTCCTGCCCTCTTTCCTCTCCCGACCTCAGCCACAGCAGGAAGGATGTAGGAATCATGTTATTGCACGTTGGCATTGTGCTGTTGAATATTCCTGTGTGGTGTTCACCAACCTGCTCCAGAGCAGATGGTGCAGATAAGAAGGGGCCTGCAAGTGTGGCTTGGGGAGCAGACTCAGCAAATAGCCCTAGATCCATTCCTTGCTCCTGGAACAATGAATCTGTGGTCTTCTGTGGGCTGGACGGGTAGAGCACTTCTGGGGACACTGCTGGAGGGACCATAAAAAGGGACCATTTCTCTTAAAAGCACAACAGAGAGAAGGAAATGGGAGCTCTGAGTGCACCTCCTGTCCTCTGCCTGCCCCTCTATGCCAGTGTGTTCATATCCTGTGCCTACCAAAGCCACAAGATAAGGCAGCCCTGGAAGGAGACATGTTTTCTGGGTGAGTAACTGAGCTGTGGGCTGAAATTACACAATCCTTGTTTAAGTGGCTGTCCTGCAGCTCTGCAAAGGTTTGACAAAGCAGGGAGAGTTGGGGAGGTGTTTGTCCCCCAGGGGGTTGCAAAGGAAGGGCCAGCATGATGGGGTGCTGATTCCTCACTAATTTGGCCAGAGGTGTGGCAGTACTCCCCAGCTCCAGCACTTTCCAGCAGCATAGTCCTGTGACTTTTCAGTGTTTAGAGATGGCTTCCCATGCTCTCCCAAGAAGGTGAGGAAGATGCTGTGTTGGATGGACATATGTTGGAGCTGCTTTGCCCAGGGCATGCCATGGGGAATCGGTCAGTGAGTCAATCAATGCCCTGGGCTGCACAGTGGGTTTGGGAGCAGGTCAAATCCTGCTGAGCTCTAGGGAAGAGGCATTTTCTGTCCCTATAATGTCAGCCTAGATGCACTGCAGAGCAGTGGATACATCATGAGTACACTGGCTTTACAGAAAGCTGTTTCTCAGTGCTCTCAGCTGCTAAGCTGCTCGAGACAGGACCTTCGGTAGTGTTTGTGTAACACCTCGTGTACAGGAGTCCCAATCCCAGCTCTAAGTGATCATCCCAGGAGCAGGTGCTTCCTGAGCCCTCTGAACCTTTGGGGCTCTTTGCTCTGCAGAGCTGGACCCGAAAAAAGGGGTCTATCTCCTTGGCCTGGAGTTGTACGAATGCTTAAAGGGAAGAATTGTAATGCTGCAGTGACCAAGTACAGGTTGAAGGGGGAAAATGGAGGGGAGACAGTGTCACCCATAACTCTGGAATAAATCAAAGATCTCCTGGCTGCAGGAATAATGAATCTTCAGTGTTCTCATCCAAGCACAGAGACGTGTATCCCTTCACATCTGTGGCAGTCATGTTTGCTGATGAGGAGTGTCCATGTGCCAGCCGCTCAGCTCCCAGATGGAGGACAAGCTGCTTGCCTGGTGGAAGGAGAGGGTAAAGAAGACCTTTGCTCTGCCCTGAACCTCCCTATGGGTTCCACCATTCCTTGTATCCCTGCCTGGCTACTCTATTAGGCCTCCTGGCTGGGCTATACAGGATGTGTTCCTGCCATATGGGTGTTTTTGAACCATTTGTGAACCAAATATGATACATAACAGCAATATCACGGCTGATTACTTAGAGCCAGTAAGGACAGGGATTGGAAAAATAACTTGGCATGTTTCAGTGAGGTGCTTCTTGTAGCGTAGCACTAGGCTGGGGAATAAACAGCAGAAAGTGGAGGGTGACGAGCTGTGATAAAGACACCACAGCAGGTAGGAGGGGGGTTTCTTACTGTGTGTGTTTCCATACTACAGGGTCCTGCTGTAAATTTGGGAGGAATACACTCTTCCACTGAGGTAAAGCTGAGTGAAATTCTCCCTGTTAAGCATCAAAGGCAGGCTGTGCTTCCCTGGCAAGTGCAACTTGCTTTCCAGCCTCAGGAAAAGGAGAAACCCCAGGAAAATGGCCTTGGATGGCTGCAAAGGTCAGACCAAAGAGGAATCCATAAACGTCCTTGCAAAAACCGGAATGAGAGAGATTCCATGCACCCCGGGGTGCTTGTACTTAGGTCTCCAAATGGGGAAAGGAACATGCAGGGGGCTACACTGCTGTAAAGAAGTTAAAGGTATGTAAGAGTGTTTTGTAGTCAGGTCTGACCAAGTCTATGTGTTATTAAATTACCTCCAGCCATGTCCCTGCTGCTGCTGGAAGTGCTGCCTGACCCATGCTGTCTCCCAAATCTCAGATACCTGAAGAATGAAGCTCCTTAGCATGGGCTGAAGCCACACCAGAGACCATCCAAACAGACCAACTTCCAGCCAATCCAGAATCTGCCTCCTCCTCACTTTGATCCAGTGGGAGGCTGGTTTGTCCCAGCTGATCTGTGTGAGGACAGGAAAATATTCAAACTCCAAGGACTATCTGGACAAGAAAAAGACTGAACTAAAGGAGGGTCTTTTGGGGCATTTGTTGGGAGGGGGTGGTGGGATTTCTGTGGCTGCTCATCTTTCTTGCAATGGTGCCAGCCTTTCCTGTTGGGCAGCAGGCTCCTTGTAGCCCCAACACCTGATGTGGGATGTTGTGGTCAGGTTCCTGTGCTGGAGAACCTTGTGTACCACTAGGGCCTGTCATTGTTTGACATGTTAATGGAATTGTTTTCCCACTTCAGCTATATTCAGATCAGCATCCCAGCTTTAAACCAAATGCTCTGAAATCAGTCCAAGAAAAGAATATTTGTTGCTGAATTTGGGGTTTGCCAGGTCTGTCTGTGCAGCAAGCACAGGCCACACGTATCCTGGCAGCTCTGTTTGCTGCCCAGCTGCAGCCACAAGCACAATGTGTGGCAGAGCTCCCACCCTCACCTTGTCTATAAATATTTGTATCCGTCCCTGGTCAATCAACAGCCTGGTATTTGTACAGGGAGAAGGCAACAGATTTTTGAAGAATTAATTTCCTCTGCAGCCCCTTCACTGTGCAGGAGGGATTCTTGGTGGGACTGTGGGAAAACAAAGCCGAGGGAGCAGCAATGATTGCTTCTGCTGTGTAATGATGCCAAGGGGCATGGTCTCAGCAGTGTTCCTTTGGGGATTTATGGAGCACTGAGCTTATTACCTGCCTGCAAACCAGGAGGTGCTTTAAGGCTTGAAGTACGGGGGTTTGTAGGCAGCTGCAAAGAACAGGGCTCTTGCTAATGACGTGTCTAATCTCTCATCTCCTGGTGCTTTCCTGAGTCAGCCATTCCCAGTGGTTACAAATTTACAGTTTATTTTTCTAACCCTCACCATGGGTCTGTGGTAGCCCAGCTGCCCAGGGGCAGGATAAGGTGGGCAGGCAGCCCTTGCCAGCATTCCTGCAGAGCCATGGCCCCTCTGGGATCAGCAACATTCCCAGTGCTACAGGGAGCTTTCTGCTGCCATGTGGAGCAAAGGAAGATGGTGGGGCTCTGATTTGGGGCTCAGCAGCCTTAACTTTGTGAGGACCTTGCTTGGCAGTTCCTGCCTGGATACCACCCTCCCTTCCATGTGCATGGATAAATCAGCATTACTTTGGATCCACAGCATAAGGGTTGTCACCTATGTGATTTTCTGCCTAGCCTGGTCCTATCAGTGGCTGTATGGTGGATTGGATCAGAGATCTGGTCCAGTTTAAAACCTTCTTCCCTCCTGATGGATCCTTCATCATCCTCACAAAACCCAGATGTACCTTGTTCCAAGATACCAAAAAAGTGTCTGATAATTTTCAAACTGTCATGGTGTCTTGATCCCATGCAGAGATGAAAGAAGGGAGATGGATGAGGAGACAAGCCAGGCACAAGGAAAATCATTACCCTAATTTCTTTGTCTCTGAACTGCTGCAATCACTGTAGAAGGTGTAACATGCACCTTTAGGGCACATCTCCATTGCAGCCTTTGGTCTGTGGATTGGTGTGTGGACTGTTAATGCCACCCTTGCAGGAGCCTGGAGCATGCCAGGCATCCCGAGCAGGATGGCTGCTCCCATGATGAAGCAAAGGGGAGCATCCCTTGGTATTAATGTACTGTTACCTCTGGCTGGGGTCAAGATTTCATTTCCAGCCTTTTTCCTGGTGCTGTTCAGGAATACCCACACTCTCCCTGCTCAAACAAAAGAAGCTTTTTGGGAAAGATTTATCAAATGTTTCTCTTTGCGGCAACACAATCTTAACTCCTTCTTCTTGCCTCACCTTTTATCCACAACACCAGGATGTGAGGCCAGGAGTAAAACAATACAGGGAAATGATCCAGGCAAAAGATAACCTCGTGAAACTGATGGTTTAAATGTCACTCCACTTGAGAGATTGTGGCCATGGTCAGAGACGTTAGGTGGACTTCCTAAGAACTGCTCTAGGGTTTTGGGTACAGGCATATTTTGCCTGAAAAGCCACAAACCTGGTCTCAGAGAAGGATTTTGAGAAATATGCAGCTGTCTCTATTTGCATGTCAGCTTTTGAAGGTAGTGACAGCATATCTCAGGGCAAAAAAGCCCCAACCCTTAATTACACCCAGAAATGGCCAAAATGAGTGTGAATGATGCACCAGATGGAGTCTGACATTGTTCCATTTTTTTGATTACCTTCTTGGGCAGGTGTTTGCCCTGGTTAGAGGGGTATAACACTGTCACAGAATCAAAACCTCTATTTTGACCTAATGAAGGGGAAGGCAGCAGCAGAAGAGGTTGGCCTACGAGGAAGAAAGGAGGCATCTGGTGTTTTTACTGTTAAGTCTCAGCCTCCTCCACTTGCATGTTTTCACACAGTGTATTCTCACTTCCTCAGGAAGTGCTCATTCTTCTGAGTGTAGTAGAAGTTTTATTAATGGCTTTTCTGGGTTGAAAGGAGAGATGCTGCTCTTTCAGAAATGGCTTGTCACCTTTTTTTGCTCAGTGCAGAACAGCTGATGACCCCATCTTAGCAAGTCCAGCCACATTCTGCCCATATTTTTTGCCTGTCTCAGGGCACTGGGTATTTTTAGTTTTTTTTTCTTTTAGTTCTCCCATTTGTCACCTTCCTTGTGGGTTCACCTTGGGATGACCCAGGTGAGGAACTAGCTTTCTTTGCCTGAGTGTGAGCAGGGACAGCCTGGCCTGTGGGCAAAAGGTCAGGTCTGCATGTCCTGCTAAATGAGGCAAGGTCAGCCCTTCTCCAGCCTGGCCACCCATGTGGCTTGGTTTGTAGCCCAGTGGAGGCCAGCAGTGCTCTCCCAGTCACAGCTGGGGTGTGGCTGGAGGTTGTGGCAAGCAGCAGCTGCTCAGGGGAGTGGCAGATGTGTGACAGCCACAGGGTCAGGACCACCCCACACCAGGGCAATCAAACCTGCCTGCGGGAAGGGCTGCAGCCTTCAGATGATTTGAGGAGTGGGTAATTAGGGCCACAGCAGCACAGTGTGGGGCTCAGGGCAATTCCTGCCTACTGGAACATGGTGCACCTACAGTCACATCTGCCTCTGCTGAAGATTGGTCTCCAGCCTTCCTTTGTTTAGAACCTAAGGAGGTGTGGAAACCCCTGAGAAGAGCTGTTCTCTAGGAGGTTTTCCTCTTCCAGAGGAGATTCCAGAGTATGCTGGAGGTAACATTTCCTCCTCTTCCTCCTCCAACTCCTTGGTTGCTGCGTGCCCATCCTTGAAAAATGGTGGCAGCTGGGGAGGTACAAATATGTTGGGTACTTGCATCTCACATCACTGGTTCAGTGTTTATAGGGCACCTGTTTTATTCCTGAAAGGGAAAGTGCTGGGAAAGCCCCTTCCCTCAGCACACCACACTAAAGTGTCCCTTCAGAGGAGGAGTCCTGGCCGTGGGATGATGAAGCTGTTAAGGGAACCAGACTATTCTTGTCCTTTTGGCCACCTGCAGAAACCACCACAACTGCAGAAGTTTGGTCAGCTTAGAAGCGTTTCGCACAGCTGCTATCCTGCCATCTTGGGTATCTCTAACCTTGTAGGTATTTTTTCCTGCTGGTTTTTTTTTACTGTTTTAAGTTTCTAAGGCTCTTCTGGAAGCACATTGGAGGAGCTGAAATTTGGTTGTTCATCTGTGTGGTCCTCCCATAACTATTCCAAGGCTCTGCCCTCCAGAATGAAGTAAGGACAGCACTGCTGTTTTGTCACATGGTGAATCCTGTGCCACCTCCTGTCCTTTGCCATGCTCCTTCCCAGGGCTGCAGGCTGTGGTTTCAAGGCTCCTGGGAACCACATCAGAAATACCCCAGGCCCGTGATGCAAGGCACTAATGACCCATGCAAGCTCACTTTTCTGGTTCAGATTCACTAAATATTTTTTTCTGACTGGAAGGCCCTGTGCCACATCAGGAGCTGCCTGTCTCTGTGTCCCACTGACTGCACATTGGACCATGGACTGCCTGTTTTCCTGCACAGAGACAATATAAACTCCATAAACCATGGCTAAGTGGGTAGAAATTAGATGTTCTGCTTATGCAAAACTGAGATGAAATGTATGCTGTTGAGTGGACTGGTGCACAGATGCTGTGTTTCTGATGGTGGACATTTAGCCCTGGCACTTGGATGCTCTCCCTGTCCTGGCATAGTCCTGCTGGGATGGGAGACTGGTTGTGACCGTGTCTCACAGCTTGCAGTGCTGCTACATCCCTGGGTCTTTCCCGCTGCTGGGAGTGCAGGTGCAGATTCTGATGTAGCACAACTGAGATGTGAGAATTTTTTAAGTCCCTACATCTTGCAGCACCTGAAATCAATTGTTTGATTCACTGGAAAATTATTGCTATATGATTTTGCTTTGCAGCCTTTCAAGCAGGCACATCTGTCAGATTTTCGTGCTGTCAGTGCTTTGTAATGTGGGATTTTCTATTTATTAAGAGCAAGGCTTTTACTAAACAAGCATCTCAATCACCATCTCAGTTTGAATCACCGTCTCAGGGTCAGCTTTCCTGAAGTCATCTTGGGGAATGCTTTAACTTAAGAATGGTGTACAACCCCCCAGAATCTATGATTTTAGAATGTGGCCAGCTTTCGTCACTCTCCAGGCCCTGGCAGAGAGATGTGATCTGCTTCATTTTTATCCTTTATTTTGCTTGTATGGATAATTTAACATCTACTCAAACACTAGGAAAAAAATTGTGTAGGACACTTTCTGTGTATACATAAAATCAGAGCCCCACAATCAGTGCTCTGCCCTTCCCTGTGCTTTCCAGCCAGAGATTTGGCATGGCACACTATCCCATGGGAGTGTGAGGAGGAGAAGAGGGTGAGGGAATCTCTTAGTAATGCTGTGGTCATCAGAAAGTCAGTCCCTGCAGCCAAACTTATACTCAGGAGTTTGTTGCCAGCCATATGGGCAGGCTTAAAGCCTGGACCGTGTGGTGTGGATGCAAATTTAGTGCTGTTGAAAACCGAGCTAAGCCTGAGGACTCTACAGTAAGCCCGTGGAGAGCAGCTGCTCTGGCAGTGCATAAACGAGTGGGAAGGGAAAAATACTCTTTCCTTGTTTCAGAGAGAGAAGAATCTCCCTTGCCTGGAGCCTTGCTGTGCAAGGAGCTGCGGGGCTGCATGTCAGGCTGTGGTTTGTGTGGCAGGATCAGGATGAGGACAACTGTCTTGGCTACAGACCTGAAAGGATGGAAAACCCCACACCTTTGTTTCCCAGGGTACCTCAGCTGTGTGCCAGGTTTTCAGACCAGGAGGCAAAGGGACAACCAGGGGCTCCAGTGCCATCAGAGCAGAAGCTGAGGACTGCTAGGATATGGGAAGAGTTAAGCAGTCTGGACATGAGGAATGAGCTGTGGTGTTCCTTCTGTGATTTAAAGAGGGGAAAAATGTGCCCTCCCTTTCAGATGCTTCCTTCTACCCAAAAAAGGCTAAATAGGCTCAGTGAAGAACCAGCAGAGGCATTCCTCATATTCTCTGGAGTAGCTGGATATAAAAACCTGAATTTAAAGGGGCAGCTTACAGCAGATTAAATGCAACTCTGAAAGGTATTTACCTTCTGCAGGAAAGCTGGCTGTGGTTTCCATGGGGAAGGATGAGCTGGGTGCTAGCGAGAGAAAGATGAGTCTGTATACAAGATAGATCTTAACAAACACAGATGAGTCATAAGTCACCGTGGATTATTAAACACAGGTGGCCTGTTTGTCTTCTCTATTTTATTAGGGACAGCTTACATGTACAGTAATAACTCCAGGACTCAGCTGGGCTCAGCAGCTACCCAACAGCCTGGTTAATGGAATTAACCCTGATCCAAACCTTCTTCATGTCAATGGGGGACTCTCCCAACTTTCAACATGCTTTGGAGCATGACCAAAGTGAGTTTAATGAGCTCTTTCAATATATTCTGTCATCCTTCTGCAGCCAAACAGGCTGTGCAGTCCTCTCTGGGCCAGGACTGCAGGCACTTACTGCACTCTTTGCTGGTGGCTGTTGGCCACTTGAAAAACATGTGTGAGGGCTGGTTTGCAAAGTTACCTCCACACAGAAAAAAGCCACCTCTTGCATCCAGCAATGAGTCATAGAGGCCATCAGGGGCCTCAAGGAGGGGCAGTGGGGATGAGAAAAACCTTTTAAAGTGAAAGGAAAATAATGTAAGTAGGAGGAAGGGAGGCTGAAGGTGATTGCCAATGTCAGCGTGATTGGGAATGGAAGGATTTCTGGCAGACAGACACTGTGATCCTTCCTTTCCATCTCCAGCCAGCAAGAGATGAGAGCAGCATGGGGCACATCTTCATGGTGGGTGGATCACTGCCTGACCCTCCCAACTGGATCAGAGCTGGAGAGAGGTGCATCCTGATCTGCTCATTGCCTAAAAATAGGATTTCAAGGAGGATTTCGTTGTCCTGGGGGATGAGCAGGAAGGTCTCTGTAGGCCAAGGAACCTCATCAGGCAGCACATACCAGCTACACTGAAAACATTGAACTCTTGCTCCATCAGACTCCACACCTGTGTGGGGGGCTTGTGGCTTCTTTTCAGATCCTGGTCCTGTTTGAGGTGGAGTTTCCCACTCCCATGGGAGTGGTTAGCCAGAGCATCCCTAGTGAGCATGGTTGAGACTGTGAAAAATGAAGGTTAGGGGATAAAGTGTGGGAAGAAAGAAAACAATTGATATAGGGGTGGAGGAGGGGATCTGGAAGAATGTTTCAGTAACTTTGGGTGGCAGTTTCTTATCTCCCTTGGGCAGACTTTCTGGGACTTTCTGAGTGAGTGAGATGCAGAAGACCAAATTTCTTCATCCCTGAAGTCAGGGTTGCCTTTGCTTGGACCTTTATATTGGGGAAAGAGCTTCAAGAAAGTCTCATGAAGAGAAACTGGGGAGGCAGGAGGGTGGAGCAGTGTTACTCCTTAGCTGATAGCTGCCTTTATAGAGTAAGGATTAAGCTTTTCACCTCAGTGCCTTCTGCAAATGCCAAGCTTGGGCAGCTCATTCTCTTGCAGTGCCTTGACAGAAATTTTGCAGTTTCTCCAAATCATACCTGTGCCTGTTGGTGGCTCTTACCCTGCAAAACTCAGGCACGTGGCGGGGGAGCAAGCTGCAGGTCCTTGCCCACTGTCTGCTGGTAAAGTACAGCTTTTAGGGGAGTGTGACAGGGCAGGGTCTTCTTGCTGAAGGGTCCTACTGGAGCCCCTCCCAAGGGTCACAGTCCCTTCATCTCTTTGCAGGTGCCTTGGGAGCAGACTGCATCCATCCCTGTGGGGACTGCTCTCTGCTCTCGGCTGCATGCTCACTAATTGGTCCTGACACCCTGATGAGGACCTTGTGCAGGCTGTCAGGAGCAGTTACTGATGCTTGGCAGTGCTTCCATGCAGGTGCTGGATGAAGGCTGCAGGTCAGGCCCTCACAAAGGGGCTCAGCCAGGTGAGGACTTTCTGCACATCAGTGCTTGGAGGTTCCCTGAGCAGGTTCCCATCTGATTTGTGTGTTTGTTATGTGCCTGGTATGAAATATATATCCAAGCTCTTTTCTAAGGAAAAGTTACTGCCACGAGTTACTGCCACGAGTAGCAAGGTTGGCTTCACTTTTTATGACGGGGGAAAGGAAAGGATTGCCACCAAAATCAAATAGCTTTTAATGTAAACTTGATGGCCAAGTGCTGACCTGCAGCAAGCTGTAACCAACTGAGAAACCACCCTCTATCCCTTTCTCTCTCTCTCTCTTTTCCCTACCAAGTGTCTGGCTCTGAGTAGCACAGACCACCCCATAAGATCTCACACATGTTGGTTGAAGCATTGCCCAGAGGTGGGAATACCCACATGGATTTTCTGTGGAGGACAGCCATCCCCAACAAGGTTATGAAGTTGAACAGGAGTGTGTTTGCCTGAGCTTTTCCTTGAAAGGAAATGCCCTTTGAGAGAAGGCCTGGCAGAGGTGGATGCCAGGACTCAGGGAGCAGGATGCTGTGACTGCCAGAAGCTGCAGAGAGGGAAGGACTGCAGTGAGGTTAACTTGGACCTCTGGCAAATTGAGGGTGGCATGGAGTGACTCAGCTTGTTGTTCTGCTCTTGACTGTCTGCAACACTTTTCAGTACTGTTGAAGGAGCTCATTGAATGGCAAATCCAGCTTTGGTCCACCTGAAATGATCCAGTTTGGATTTGCCAGATGTGTTTCAGGGGAGACTATATTCCTGGCTGGCTGTGATGGAAGGGCTAAGGGATCTTCAGGCAAACTTGTTGGCATGGCTGCAACTTGAGATTCCCAGCCAGGGCCAGCCTCCCCGGGGCTCTGAGCAGAGAGTGGACCTGAGGGCTGGGAAGAGGCAGCTGAGCTGAGAGCTGCTGGGAGTCCTGGATGATCCAGTGGCTTGGCAGCACTCCCTCCCCACTGTGCCTCAGTGCTCCAGTGCATTGTGGGCTGTGTGGGCAGAGCATCCTCCTGGGAGGAGGGAATTGCTGACCGTTGGGAAGCAAAGGAAAGCCTGGTTTAAAATAGCTTTGTTGGTGAGTCCTATTCCAGCCTGTGCCTCTGCAAAATTGGTTAAAAATCAGTTAATCAGTTAAGAATACAAGAAGGGGTGTGTGTGTGTGTGTGTGCTAAGGCTGATCTACCTCTTGTGACCACGGAGGTCAACACTAAAATCTGTGATCCTTGTAAGAAGAACAAGACCTGTGCTTTAGTCCAGGCAGGATCATGGTATCAGACAAACCCCGATTTCTTTGTCAGAGAACACCCATGATATCTCTGAACCCAGAAATGGTGTGGATTTGGATGCAGCGAGGGGCAGTGTGGGAAGCCCTCATCAGCTAATGCGGCACTGATGCCAATTTATAAATTGGTCCTCAGTGCTTGCCTTGCCTTGCCTACAGATTTTCAGAAGGACATCGGGATGATGCTGGCAGAGGCTCTCATGTCTTAAATAACTTGGAAGAGAAAGAGAGAGGAAAAACAGAATCAGGAAGACAAAACATAAACAGAGAGGATTAATCTCCTGCCTGGCATTGGATCTCTCTTTTTGCTGTGCTGGAGTTAATTTCTCCCAACTTGCAGACTTCTAAACTTTGCTTGTCTCCCTCCTCACCTCCTGCTTTCAATTCTTTGATCTGAAAAGGCAACTTTTGGCTTTTCAGTCAAACCAGGCAGCTGGGACTTTCTTAGGAGTGTGACTCAGCCTTTGCAACAGCGAGTGCCCAAGACTCCCAGCTGCTTAGCTTGCACAGCTGGGCACAGGTGAGGTGCTCAAGGAGTTTATTTTTTTCTCTCCAATCTCTAATTTCCCTCAATTTAAATTTGCTGCTGGACTTTCCTGCTGTTTGTAACTAGCCTTTAAGGGACTGTGTACCTGGACTGGCAGGCATGTGAGGGTAAAGGAGTCAGGAATGCATTTCTCCAATACACCTCAAATTGCTGGCCCTGAGCAGGACCCTTTTCCCAGCTTTATCCTGCCTTTTATTTATTTTTCATATTTCTATGACTTCTAACAGCAGATTGAAATCACATTGTGTATCTCTAGCTCTGCTTCCTGTCTGCTCATGACAGGTATCACACCTCTACAGGGGTCTCCATCTACCCTTAAGGAACCAGATTTTACTTTTTGAGAGCTGAAGAACCAGTACCTCCATTCCTTGGGCACCAGTAAAATCCCTGATCTGTGAGATCTCCTGCCAGCTCAGAGTATCATAAAAATGACGGAGTCAAGAAAATGCTTTAAACACTTGAAAGGGTGGTGAGATCCACCTTTTAACAAATTTTTTTCTCTGTGGGCAGAAGATGGTGTGTCTCTTGTGCTGCTTTAGACAACATCTGAGATTTTTGCAATCCTGGCTCTGGTCTTTGAGGAAGAAGCCCACACTACAAGAGCCATGAGTCTTGCAAGCTGGAAGTTATCTCCAACTTTCCCTCTCTTGCCTTGTAAAAGGACACAGGTAGAAACCTTCGTGTCTTTCCTTGTGTCAAAAAGAGCACAGAGAGCAATTTGTGGTGGAAAACACAAACCTCAGGAAGATTTCACATGACCTCTTCCCCACGGATAACCCCCCCTTCCATGTTGCTGCCCCTTTCCCCAGGTCTTTTGCATAGTATTTCCTATTTGCACCTCTGGAAAGAAGCAGTATTTTGAGGCACAGGTTTTGGCTGCTGCAGCAGGGAGCAGGGCTGCTCTCAGCCACCAGCCCATGTCCTCTTTCCAGAGCTGGGCTGGCAGCACCACGGCAGGGCAATGACTCAGTGCCTGGCAGAGGCAGGGAGAGGAGGCAGCAGCCCCCAACCTGTGGCTGAACAGGCTCAGCTTTGTGCTGGACATCTTAAAAGGAGCTTTATGACTCCTCTCAGAATAGCATGAGCCCCAGCCCCAGCACAGGCCCTTCTTTGTGGGTGGTGATATGGGCCCAGCGTGGAGGCAGAGCCGAGCAGGAGGTGGGGAACAGCAGTGCTGGCGGGGTGCCTTTAAAGGATTGGGACTGGGAGAGGGTAAGAGCCAGAACAGGGAAGCAAGACCCCAGGGTGCCTAATTCTGATCAATCCAGAGGGGAGATAGGTGCCCTAAGGATGTGCCAGGGATCGGACTCAGCCCTGAGTTGGTGGCGGTCCCTGGGTGTCACTTCGAGTCACTGAAAGCATAATTGGCTGCTGAAGACTGCAATTCTTGCAAGCTGATGTCAGAGGTCCCAGGAAAGTTGGGGGAATGCTTGGAGAGGCACACCTTGTGTACTGCAATTCTGTGTAAGTATGCAAAATCTTGGCTCTGCTGGGTTTTGATTCCTACTTCCTCTGCTTGGTTTTCATTAAAAAGACCCACCAAAGCCTCTGCAGCTGCCTCCTCTCTCTGTCGCAGAGACAACTGTATGAGCCACTGCTTTTACAGTTTGTCTCTCAAAATATCAATTTTCTTTTCACTTGAGCTAAATGGTTCCTCACCCTTTTCTCACACGTTTACATAGTGGGTAACGAGAGCAGGAGATGTTCTCAGCTCTCTGCTGCTGCTGCTTCTGCCGGGGTAACAGGCTACACATGTTCATGCAAGGCCTGTTGCTGGGAAACCCAGTGGCCAGAGTCCCCCTTGCTGCCTTCCCCTGGCCCTGAGCACATTAATCTCTGCCTCAGCCTCAGCCGACAGACATCTGCTGCTGTTTTTCCAGACAGTGCCGTGCTGGGGTGATAAAACACTGAGACAGCTTCTACAGCTAAGCTGCCTCTTAAGGACCACCTAAGACCTAAGCCCACCACCAGGGTAGGGCTACAGAGGCAAAGGCTGAGACCCACCTTGCACAGTGCCAGAGGGTCTCCAGGAGGGGAATTACTCCACATTTCTGCTGTACCATGTCAGGGTGGTTCCTACCTGTTTGTGGGGTTTATTGCAGAGTAGGTCTGGGAAATGTCCCTTCTGCAGCTGTTGTCTAATTTTGCTTGAATTCCACTAAGCTACACAAGAACTCCCAGGCAAGGAGCTAAAATACAAGAATATTAAAACACTGTTTGCAGCCAGGCCAGTGCCCTTGATGCACAACTCCGATTTTAGTGCTCCATCACTTCTGTGGTGTCACCTCAGTAACTGCAGAGCATTCTCATGGCACAAATCCTGGAGTGATGCAGGATGAACTTGGCCTAAAATGTGTAGAAACGGCTGAAACGGAATAATTTGTCTTCTAGGTATGTCAGTGACCCTGAAGATGGGGCTGCCAAGTGCTGTGACAAGACTTGTGTGACAATAGCAGTGCTTTCAGCAGCCATGCAGAGGCTGCTGGTGCTGAGCGGGTGCCCAGGTGGGTGTGGGAGGTGCTGATGATCTGCAGGCTGGTATACTCCTGCTCCCAAATCCAGCCCTTGAGCCAGGTTTCACATCCTCCTTGTGCCCTGCAGCTGAGTGCATCAAGCTGTGGCTGGATGCACTCAGTATAGGCAGGTTGTTACATAGAGGAAAACCTGGGAATTCCTTCTTTCTCAGGTTATTCAGTTCTGATGCTTTTGGACAGGACAGGGTCCATAAGTGAAAGGTTTGCCCCAAACCCAGAAGGGAGGCACCAGCCCCAGAGTGCTTGAGGTTGGCATGTTGGTATCACACCCATTTGTCAGCCGGGAGATCCTGGTGCTGGGCTGCCCACTGGCATTTTTGAGAAGCTTTCAAGAAAAATAGTTATACACTGGCCTCTGCCCAGAACCCCATGTAGTTGTATGGCCTGGAGAAGCTGGACCACCTGAAACTGCTGCAGAAGAGCAAGATATGCTTTTTTAAATGGCCCCTCAATCACAGATTACAAAATAATACCAAAAGTGAAAAAAGATACAAGAGAACACGCCTCTTCAGAATGGGAAATAACTCCTTGCAGACATATGAGGATGCTAAAGCCAGGCAACAGGTGAATTAACACAACTAGTAGACACTTTTTTTGATTTCCTGAAAGTGCCAAAGTGTATTTTTAGCATCAGAATTTTTTGTGGTTTAGGTCTGAAACCACTTCAAGGGCCAAAAGTCAAGCCTGCTTTACTGAGCTCCACAGCTGCGCTTGGGCAGCCAGGCATTAAAAAAGAAAAAGCCACATAGCTGGGGAATTCAAACACAATCTGTTGCAAATCTGGTTTGCTGGAAAGATGAGGAAGGGCCAAGGGAAAAAAAATGATCCACGGGGCATTTTGTTGCTCTTGCACCTCCATGGTGAGGAGGGTTTGGGGGGATTTAGTGAGAATAAATGGCTAGGTCCTGCAGCAAGGGGTATTACAGCTCACCAGGGCACTGGGGTTTGTTGCTGTCTGAGGTACATATATCAGTTAAATTAATCCTCTAAAAATGCTGTAACATCCTGTTAATTCCTTTTAAACTGGACTTTCCTCAGGATAGCTGCAGCAGAACCCTGAGTTTGTGCTGTGGTTGGATGAGCTGTGCTGATGTGCTGGAGGAAGCTGGTGGGTCTCATTCTCTCCACACTGTGAGGGGGCAGTAAATTTGGCTGGAGGGCCTGTGGGATGGCCAGGCTTATTTCTCTATATGAAAATTTACAAGGAACAGGGAGTAAAGCCACCTGTCATGGGTTAAAATTCAACAACCAGGCAGAAACACCAAATTATGTAGTGGTTTCATGTTCACTGAATTTTGTTTGCTAAATTCGGTGTGGTGGTCTAAATATCTTTTTCCTGTGAAATACGATTATGAGAACGGAAGGCAAAACAGGCTTAACTTAAGGACAAAACCAGATAGATTTATTAACACACAAAAGAAAAAGGAAAAATTAGAATCAAAATGAAACCTTTAAAACACTCCCTTCCCCCCCACCCCCAACAGTTCACTTTCCCACATGCAGCATAAAAAGACAAAACTCAGAGCTTCAGGTCAGTACCACTCATAAAATAAGTCTTTCATTCAGTCTTTGAGAGAGAGAGAAGTGTATCTCCTGATGTGTTAGGTAACTTCTACAAAGGAAGCAGTCTCTTTTGTGGCTCCTAGCCCCTACAAAAAGCAGCCTGCCCAAAAACTTCTGCAATTTTGTAGTCCTCCCAAATCATGTAGCCTTCCCATGATTACATAATGGGCCATAGACTCACACTGGGGTCTCTCTGTTTAAAAATGCACACTTTCACAAGCAAAGGATTTCTCATCTTAAGGAACAGAGATATCTTCTCAATTCTTCACGGACACAAAGGGCTTCTTCTTATCTCTCTCTGTCAAAACATCTTATAAGATCACATTACAGTTTCTAATTCAACATTCACTCAGTAAATCATACAAATACGTTTGCTCAAAATCTACAAAGCATTTCCCCAATCATATTGTCTGCAGTTTAAAGGAAATTTGTAGCAAGTCACAATACAGTCTGTTACCAAAACTCATAGGAGGCTTTTATGCCTAAAGTTATGGCAACTTGTCATCTCTCCTGCCTGAGAAGTCACTTTTCTTTTACCAACTTTTATATCTTCATATTGTCCCTTTACGTCTCTTTAATTCAGCCTTTTCTCTCTCTCTGAAGAGAGTTAAGAGTTTTTAAAAAGTCTCAGTCTCTGTCAGGAAAGAGTTAAAATTCTTGCCGTGCCTGCAGACAGTCACGTGGTCTCTGCCCGGCGGGTGCTGCAAAAATCTCGGAGCCACTTGGTGAGAGAAAGGTTCAGAAACAGCAGCAAAGATCTCCTGCACAGCTGGGTCCTTCTTACCCCCCCTCCACCCCTTGGTCTCAAAGGGGTAGGAACAGCCAGCCTGGGCCTGGTGCTGCTCCCAGAGGGGGAAGGAGGCCTGGGGCATCTCCCTCGGCCATGTGGCAGTGTGGGGCAGGCCCCAGCGTTGGCTGGGTGTTACCAGTGTAGCTTCTCCTTTGCTGGCAGCCAGGGGAAGAAAGGAGCTCAGCCGGCCAGGCACCAGTCTGTAGCGGCGGCTCCTGGAGACCCGGCTGGGCCTGGCCCAGCAGCCCAGGCCGTCCCGGCCCCCTCCCTGCCAGGAGGGAGCCAGAACAGGCTTCTTACTTCCGTTGAGGTGAGGGGCTAAGAGGGCGATCCCCACCAAGTCTCCGCTTTTTATATGGGTACTTCCAAAAAGTTGCATCAGTTTTCTCAGTGGTTTAGACTACAGGCCAATAGCTGAGACCTAGTCCTTGATAGGTATCTGCCCCCTTCTAAAGCAAGTCTAAGGTCCTGACAGGGCGGTATTCTATACTCCTCTTTAATAAATATTAAAATGTTTTTAACCCATAACATCACCCTAAAACTTCCCTCTCCTAGCTGTCCACAAAACTCCCAGGGGAGCAAGCAGTCACCTGAAGCACATCCACACTTGGGTTCACCCAAGTTTTCAGAGTCAGGAAACAAGATATAAACTGTATCCCACCAAGTTTCTTCTTTCAGGAAAATACTTTCTTCTTCTTCATGTCACAAAGGAGGTTTCCCTCTTGTGAGAACACTGTGACATACAATTTGTAGGCCTCCCACAACAAAATTTAGAGGGGAGGAAAACTTTCCCCATTTTGCAGGTCCTGAGGGAGCAAAAGGCCTACACCCAAAGTGATGACATTCCTGCATCAGGATCCAAGGCTGCTGGTTGTCGTTGGAGTTGGGCTGAAAGAAATCCCCCAAATAAATGGGAAGGAGACGGTAGGGAAGAGCAAAGCAAGATGGAGAGAAGACAGAGAGCGGGTACAAGGAGAGACAGAGGTTACAGGTTACTGAGCATGTCAAAATCATGTTTCCTGTGTATCTTGTACAAATCTCCATGACTTTTACAGGGAGAAAATACATGTTTTTTCAGCAACAAAAAAAATTCCACGTTTTTCAGTTCAGGTACAACCCTGAGACTGCTCTGGACCCTTGTCACGGGTGGGCGACAAGGTGCTGCGACCTTATCACAGAAGTGCCTTGAGAAAGGCGTCCTGTCAGGCACAGGCACGACTTGCCAGCCACTCCCTTGCCCTGGTGATTTCAGACTCTCTTGTGAGAGTGGCTGAGCTGCAGCTGCCACTTGGGTGACACAGGAGAGAAAGGAGGCAAGACGGAGTCCTTCTGTCTTCTGGAAGCCTTTAATCCTCTTTGGCGCCCAGGGACAAAAGAACTAGGGAGTTGGGGGAGCAGAGATTATATAGGGAAGTTGGGAGTGCAGTTACAGAACTTGGCCAATGAGGTGAAGGCTTGAGAAAGGGACCAGTCAACAGGGGAAGAAACTAGGAAGCAAGGAAACAACTAATGGGGGTAACAGATTTTCATACAGACTCAAAGCCTCATGGGACTAACTCAGCTGTGAGAGCTGTCTCTCAGAGAGACTTCTTTAGGGAAGCCACTACAATTTGAACAGTCTAAAGACCACACACTGTCCAAGGGAGAGGAACACCATCAGTGGATGGCTCAAGGACCATCACAGACCCCAACACATCTGTGAGCAGTTTCATGCATCCTGAGGGGCAGGTCTTGTGCGCACCAGCAGTGCACCAGCATCACAGATTCATCACAGCAGGGCTGATGTGTTTTCCTCGTCAATGCTCTTCAGATACTTTCAGGAGCTGGGCTGTGGCTGGTCAGGCTTAGAAGAAGGGTTGGGAAGAAGCTGCCCAGGTGGGTTTCTGGTGGCCAGAGTAGGTGAAACATGGGTGAGATGATCCCAGGAAAAGGTGAGCAGAGAAGAGAAAGGTCATCTGGACAAGCCCGGGAGGAAAGTGGCTCTTCTACCTACAGAGAAGAGAGATAATAGCAGTATTTGGGGACACTTTGTCTCCTGGTAATTCATGTTGCTGATTCCTGCTCACTGAGACCAGACAGGCCTTCTAGGGGGAAGTCTAAACATTAACAAAACAAGCAGTGTGCACGCAGCAGGGCAGCTCAAACACAGTGTGGGTGATTTTCTGGAGGGCATTCACACTCAGCCATTGCACAGGGGGGTCCTCCTGATGCTGGACATGCACTGGTCAAGGCTGCATTTTATCAACTCATCAAATATTTGTTTGCATCTGTGACCTTCAGAATTTCCCATCATGAGCATGATTTTGGCTGCAGGTTTGCTGACAGCCACTTGGACTTCCAGTAAGGGCCAAGAGCAGCACAGGATGGAAGAGCTCCTTGCCCACCCCTCTCCTCTTTCCTTTCAGAGGATTTGTTTTGAGGAAAGGCAGTGCCAGGGAAACCTCTGCATGATCCACGCTTGGCCATCCCTGTTGCCAGCTGCAGAAATGACTGTCACTCTGAACATCAGTGGGGAGCAGTGGTTTATCCCTGCTGGGGACACCCTCCTTCTGCAAGCAAGCAAAGACTGGACTCTCCTTACTGAAGCCAAAGTCATCTTTGCCATTCCGGTGAAAGAAAAGCACAAATGTCTTGATGCTTTATGTGAACACCTCTGTTCCCTTCAGACATCTTTCTTTCCCCTCAGGGAGAATTTGGGGTGAGTGAGGTGGAGCTGTCACAGTAAAGGTCCCTTTTCCTGAAAGGTGGCTGCCCTTCAGGCAGATTTCTGTGCTTTTAGAAGGTGAGTTTGAGGCTTCCACACCTCAGGGATGTGGCCCCACTCTGCATAGGTTGTGATGAGGTACAGGACAGGCGTTTCTCAGCAGTGGCTTCTCATGGAGGCTGATTCTCAGTGGGAAGTGTGTCTGTTTCCTTTTGAGTTTATCAAGTGTAACCTGCAATTCTTTTTAATTGTGGCAATACTCCCAGGTGATTATGGCTATTTGGGCAGCACCATTTCTATGCTTTTCACTGGCTAAATGCTGCACTGCCGACTGGACTATTTCCTGATAATATTTTTTTCTGTGTTTCTGAGGAAGCTTCCCCTTATCCCAGACTTCTCTTCTTCCTAGCTCAGGACTCCCTTCCCCAGCCTGATGTGCTCTTGTTCCTGGGCAGGATGCCACAGTTCTTCTGCAGAGTAGCCTACTGCTTTGGTAACCCGCTTGCTCACAGGCTTATCTGAACTTGGTCCTGGCTTTCCTGGCCACTCTGGGTGTGCATGTTCCTTTGAGGCAGAGAAAGAGAATGAGTTCTGCAGCTGCTGATGGCTGCAGCTACCAGCAGTAATGAGGTTCTTTTGTCACCTCCTGCTCCCTCTTTCCAGAAAGGCAAATTACTATCACTGAGCTGTCAGTGATATGGACAGAGGCCAGGATTTGGGCTGGCTGGGTGATTATGTGAAGGCTCTTGCTTTATGTGCCAGTTGGGAATTACCAGCAACAGTGCTACACATTTCTGGTGGTCAAGGCTTTTGCAGTGCTGACAAGAATTCAGCCAGTTTTATGCTCTGCTGTTGAGGTACTGCTTTCATACAAACACCCTTCCCAATCCCAGAGGGTGCATCTTTTCCCCAGGTTTTATTTTTAATATAGGAACTTGTCAGAGAAGGGGGCAGCAATGCTCTGCAATGTTTTCTGGTGTATCTGCATGAACAGCTGGGCTCAGGCTGGACATAAGTGAGGAGAACCTGCAACAGGACCTTTGGATGTGATTGGTTTCAGACAACAGTTTAAATAATGTGATTTAACACAGCAATGTCAAGTCCACAGACAACTAATTCTCTGTATTTGAAAATACAGCTGCTTCTTCTATTTCCCATCTTAAGCTCTGTACTGCAGCTTGACCTCAGTCAGTCCCTCCCTTTTATATACTCTGGGTGGCTCTCAGTTCTTTGGGCTGATGGCCCCCGAGATGTTTGTTGAAAGTCCTCCTCCCAAGCCCTGGTGCCAGAAGAGAGAGTCGGGATGCGTCGGCTCAGGTTCTCAAGGTTGTTTATTGCTTCTTATCTGGTACATTTTGTTCTCACCCTGCTTGGGTGCTAAGCTACAGTGTGGGTCGTCACTGACGGACCACCCTGAGGGCGGTCGTAATCTTTTATACCAAATATTACGTGATCTATGTTTACAGATAAATACCAATACCAATACCTATCACCTATGTTAGACAGTGCACTTCTATGCTAAACCAGTCCAAAAGTGCCACCACCACAGCAGAAGATGGAGGGCAAGAAAAAGAAGCAGAAGGACAGGGGCACACCCAGATTCCTCCATCTTGCCTCCTTGAACCCCCATTAAAACCCCAAAATTCTACATCAACACCCGGTAATAAGCTAATTATTACTCTAATCAAACTCTTGTGGTTTGTAATTCTTCATACAAGGTTGGTAACCACTCCCATGGGCTAAAATTGAAGGCACTAGTATTTTTGACTTCGTGCCAGGGTCTCTGGACCCCTTGCCGGGGTTTTGGACCACCCAGGGCAGCCAGAGGGATGTCCTGGGTTCCAACAGGTGGTCACTGATAATTTTTTTAAACTCTGAACAGTACCTGCTTGATGGACTGTAAGCTCAGCCTTTCAAAATACTTTTGTGCCCACCAAAAGTCTCTTTCCATGTGCTGGAAACACAAATGAAATGGAGCACCAGGGAGCAGTCATAACTGGCCTTTATTGCCAACTCCTCTTGGCTAGTTGGCAAGGAGGAAAGGATGTTTCTCTCAGGCCTTTTTACATCTCTGTCCTGATTTTTCCAGTAGGAAATTGTGAGCACAAGAGTTCAGCAGAGCCCCAGGGAATGGGAATCTCCATAGGGACATATTAAGGACAATAATAATCCAATATTATTAATGATAATCGGAATGGACACCACATAATTTAACCCACAAGGCTTCTGTAAAGGAATTACTCTTAGGTGTTGAGTTGCCCAAGGATGGGGGAAAAGCATTATTTTGCATAGAGAAAAAAACCCCTGATGCTTCAAAATCCTACAGGAAAGAGGAAATAACTGTAAGAAAGCAGAGCAGACCAGGCCTTCCTCGGTGATCTGGTGGATGAGCAGAATCACATCAGCTTATAGAGAGGCAGAGATGTAGCTGCAGGTGGTATGGCCCAAGGACTTTTATTACCTACAGATGTGGTTCCCTGAGATGCTGGCAAGAGCTGGAAACCTTTGTGTTCAGGCAGGAATATGGTCAAAAAGCAAGAGTGAGCCCAGGACTCCACCAAGTTGCAGCATCAAAGCTGAACATCTGTAAATGTGAGCTGCCTCTGGGGGTGGTTACAATAGAAAATGTGAGCCTGGAAAGCTGGAAGAGATGCCATGCTCAGCTCTTTTGGCAAGGAATTGTAGTAATCTCCTTCAGGAATAGGGTCCTTTGGTCTTGGCCTTCAGAGAAGTTCTGGCAGGCACATGGTCTGAGCCACTGCTGAAGTGGGAGACCAACAACAGCCTTACTGATATCCTTGTGTGCTGATGGAGAGCTGTCTTTGACCAGGGAACACTGAAATAAGGCAGACCTGGCCAGAGCAAGTAAGATCTGATCTGCTGCCTCTGATTTGGTGAGGGGTAAACTGTGGTGGGGGAAAAGCAGTAGGAAGGAGGCAGGTGAGTTTGCAGCAAGCTCTTCTTGTCCCCTCAGAAGCGCTGTAGCTCACATCCTCTTCACGTCAGCAGCCAGGACTGGCTACCCCTAGTCAGGGCAGAGTGTCTACCTGGGCTTTCCCTCCTGCCAGCCAAGGGATGTTTTCCATGATGGGCAAATATGAGCAAGGTGAGACTCAGGGTGAGACCAGGGTGAGACTGGCTCTGCCATGAGGTGAAAGCATGATGGGTGGGAAGTATGTGGGTTGCAAACTGCTGCCTGCCTCATTCTCTGGTGACCTGACCTCCAGAGAGTCTATGGCAGTAATGGAAAACCTGAGGCACCTCTACCTTGAAGAAGGCTTAACTTTTTTCCTTGATCACACACTGGCCTTCCACTGGGTCTTGTGGTAGCCAAGCTGTGCCCTGCTGGATGCCCTCACAACTCAGCTGCCTCTCTTGTTGGAAGGGAAGGCTTTGTAGGAGCTCTTCTTCAGAGTCCTTTCCCCAGAAAACTCTACCACTCTTTAAAAAGTCTGTTTGAAAGGGCTCAGTGGGATAAAATGTTAAAAGGGGAGAATGCTGAGCAGATGTAGCTCTTGCTTTGGCTTTAATGGCCTTAAGAAACAGTACTGAAACAAAAAGGAGTTGTTTCCAGGAAAAGTTTTCCAAAGTCTCAACATTTCCAAAGTCTCTTCCTTTCCAGTGTCATGAAAACTGTTCTTTGATAAAGATTATAATTAAAAAACCCAGCAGTCCTATCTTTTCTCCAATTAATTTTAATGCTATAAATCCAGAGGAGGAAGGGGACGCTTAAAAAGCAAATGTATGTATTTTCTCATATAAACATATCATTCTCAGGAAGACACTTTCTTCTTTGACAAGGGTCTTTCTGTTGGAAAACCATTGCTTAGCTTGCCCTGACAGCCCAGGGACAGTTAAACTTGTCAGCCTGGAGAAACTGAGTGACCAGGCTGGAGCTGGATAGTGTTGGTATTAAGAGGGCAATTGTCTTTCTAACTTGACCATGCCAAGCAATCCCCTCCCATTCTCTTGATCCCCTTTCAGAGCTCCAGGGCAGCTCCTGGCTTGTGGCACATTTCTTTTCCTAGATGTCACCTTGGGGTTTCCCTCTCTCCCCACCCCCCACCCCCTGGATTACTAGGATGCTTGAACTCATTTCTGACTGTGGTATTGCAGATGTGGATAGGCTGGTCTGCATTTTTAGGATCTGATTCAAAGACCACTGAAGGCAGGAACAATTTGCTGTTGATGTTAGTGATCTCTGGAGCAGGCACTGTGTAACTGCTAATTTTTATTCCAGGCAATTGCAGTTAAAAGGAGTGAAGTAAAACCCTCACATTTTATTTTAAAAGTAAAGTGCTCAGCCAGATCCACTGGCTGCTGAGCAGCCAAAACAAGGATCTTATTTAAGCCAGGGTTTTGCATGCTGGTGCAAAGTGTGCCTTCTTCAACCTGGCAACTCTCTGGCTGCTCCTGTCATGTGTCCTCTCTGTGCTGTGGGATGCTGGTCCTCACTGTGTGACCCACGCATCCCACACATTGGTTTTGAGCACTGTGGGGTTACAAGGAAATGTGCTAATTTTGGGGTTGCTCAGGGGCTTTTTTTCCCACCTTTGGAAATCTTTAAATACCCTTGTAACTACAAGAAACTTAAGGAGAAACACCAAATGCTCAGTTTGTGACCAAAAGTCACAGACACCAGACAGCTGCCAGGGGAGCAGGACCCAGGAGCAGTGTGTGAGTAAAAAATGTTGGTATAGGTACATAAATGAGTACAAATTCCCATTGTGAGGGCCAAGCTGCAAGGGAGGAGCTGCCAGGGAAGGTGTGTGAGATTTGGGTGGCTGTTTAATTGGGAAGAATTACAGATTCGTTGTGACCAGACCTCTTATTTGACTTTCCTTGGGCTTCATCTAAAAGCTAACAGGATTTTCTTTTCCACCAACTTCGATGGGCTTTGGATCAGTATCTTTGTGCCTGCAGGGTTATCTCAGTTTCCTGGAACTCTTTCACTGTTTGAATTTGCTAAGTATATTTACTGCCAGGCTGCTTTCTTTAACTTCAGCTGGCCAATTGCAAAAACTTTTTGTTCCTGGCAACTGCTGGTACAGAAGTTCTCTCAAAACTGGCTGTGCACGTCCATGGGTGTCCCCTTCTCCAACTGACCCCATGTAAATCTTAAAACTTCACAAGATCCACTACGGACTTGCCCCTTGCAAATTATTTGACGCAGTTACAGAAGTTCAGGAGCATCAGGCAGCATTATTAATATTTTTCCTTTCTTTTTGAGCCTCAGACAGCCTTTCATAAAGACATGGGCTCCCTGGAATAGATGTTCACTCTGAGTTTATTCCTTGTTTATTGTTTGGTGACATGAGGAGGGCAGAACATACAACTGACTGAATTAACAAATGTAACCTCATCAATCCACTCAATGAAATAATAAGCATGGGTAAATCAAATGTTCTGGTTGGCTATTATAAAATGAGGAAAATTTTCTAGCAAAAGCTCTGGCTGTGGGTGTTCAGCACCTTCTGAAGAACAGAAGAATGTGGCCTGACATTTAAAAATAGAGGAACCTAAAGTGAGGGGGTAGTTTGGAGAGAAGAGGCTGGTGCAGGGATAGGTCTGAGCCACTGTGGAACCTGTTGATCTTCCTCCTTGGATCCCCATCAGATGATGGAGAACCATCACTGGAAGCACCAGCCTTCCACCCAGCAACACAGGTGCTGATGGCTGAGCAAGGCTTTGATGATCACAAGAGTGCCCTCAGGAATACCTACAGACTTAAGTATTGGAAAAAAGTATGTGACTTGCTTTTCCACTTGAACTAGGGCAGGCTGAGAAGTATCTGTTCTTGCTTTTTTAGGTATTGATGGAAATGAGATACTTTTAGGAGAACACATCTCATGCAGGAATCAAGACAGGTCTTTAAAATACAAATAGGAGTGGAGGTAGCAATGCAGACAAGCTTTACATTGTATTTCTCTTGAGTACACAGAGTCAAAGTACAGCTTGCAGTATAAATATACATGTGTGTGTCTAACCAGGACAGCTGAGAAAAAGCCTGAGAAGTGTAACTCCCTGCCATCTGTTAAGTTTTAAGCATATAGTACTATGTCAGAGAGACCCCAAAATGTGTTATTTGAAAGGATTCACTGCAAGGGCTTTAAAAGATAATCTTGTCACTTATGGCACATTTAAATGTTTGGATTTTACAACATGTTGTTCTTCATAAGCCATTCCCAGAGGTCAGTTAGGCTGTATGAAGAGATTTACAAGAGCCTCTGTCCCTGGCAGTGGAAATGGGAAGCACTTTGGCTGGCTGGGAGGGATCCATGCTCAGCTCCCAGGAGGAAAGAGCACACCAAAGGCCATTGTCCATGGGACAGCTCTGCTATGTCAGAGCACTTCAAACTGACCAGAGTCATAGTGACCTGATTCCCAGCTTTCCCATTCAACCTCCTTTGCTCCAGTTTTACTTTTAAGGCCCTTGTCAAATACCAAATAACACTATCCCTTGCCAAGGTGACTGCTGGCCAAAAGTCCTCTTTTAATGTGAGCTGAAGGTTTTCCAGTGCTCAGGGCCATGCTGGGAAAGCAGAGCCCAAGTGTGAGTGGCTAGGGATGTGCCTTCCCCTCCAGGGCAGGTTTTGTTTCAGTACACTTGAAAAACAAGGAGAGAGAGGCAAGGTGTCAGGCCAGGCTGGAGTCACTGGTGTGTGAGGTGGTGCAGGAGTATCCAGGGAACTTAAAACTGAGGAGAAGCAAATGAGCCAAGCACAGGGATGGCACAAGCAACCACCCTGGAGTGTCAATGTGACTGTTGTGCCATGGCAGGGGGACAACAGAGACACCTATGGCAAACCTGAAACTGAACTTTGAATTCCTCCCACAACTTCCAGCTTCTCCCTGCATACCTGGAGGCCTTCCCAGAGTCCCAAACACCATGTTTTCACACTCCAACATGAGCCTTCACATTGTGCTGCTGCAGCAAGATTGGGGCTTGCTTTGACCCATGTGCAGCCACAGGTTCAAGCCCCTCACCTGGCCAAGATGTCAGCCTGGCACCTGCGTGTAATTGTGTATGTACCTGAAGAGGAGTTGTTGGTTTGTTTTGGTTTTTTTTAAATTTGCTAATATAAAAATTCCCTTTCTGCTCAGAGACAGGATTCTGAGTATAAAGTGTGTGCAGCCAGAGAGCACAGCATGTTCTTGGACAGCAATGTGCAGGTACACAACTCTACTCTAAGGAGACTAATTCAGAGCTAGGATTTACCTTGGCATTATTCAGTGCCACCTCACACACAGATTTAACCCCAAGCCTGAGGTTTCCAGCTACATTTTTGTAAGAGAATCTGCTTAAAAATTATAATTAAAAAAAAAAAAATCTTCTCCTTTTGTTTCTTTCTTCTTTTTTTCTTCTTTCTTTTTCCTGCTTCACTGGGTAAATAACCATCCCTAGGTGTGTTTGTTTTAGAGACCTGATACATTTCAATGCTGATGTGGCAGATCCCAGGACATTTAAAGTAAGTTTTTTGTCAGCAGAGACAGAGGGGGGCTGTTGGCCCTTTGCAAAGTCCTCTTTGCAACTGTGGGTGTGTGTTGGATGCCTGTACCCAGCAAGAGAAATTCACTCTAATTTGGGACAGAGGGGGCTTGAAGTGACATGGAAATAAAGAGGTTTAACAAAATGCAGGTGGAGGGCTTGGCTGCTTTTAGCTGGCGCACAGGAGCAGAGGAATGAGCAGTGGGGTGGGAGCTATGTTAGCCTAGGTGGTGTTGAGCTCAGAGAGTGAAGTTTTCTGTTCCCCACATCAGACCAGAGGGATGGCTTCCCATCTGCTGTCTCACAGATCACCTTCCCTGGGTGTCCCTTTGGTGTCTGTGGGCTGGAGAAGCATTTAAACAGGACAAAGGGAAAAAATTGCAAGTTAATTCATTTTTTTTACCCATATAAAATTTGGAGTGATGAAGGGAGAAGAAAATTCCATATTCTATGAAGGGGTTCTTCTTCTGCAGAAAAATATGCCACTTACAGAGTGTATTTTTTCATGGGGCAGAAGAAAAACCCCTTCAGCTCTTGGCTTTTCCTTCATGGCTCTTGTGCCTGTATTTTGCAGTCCCTCCAAGTGCATCCAAACCTCTGACTCTGGACGTGGCTCACACTTTTTCCCTGTTGGCTCCTGGCTTCAGCCAGGGGAGAAAAGACATTGCACATGTTTCACTTGGAGGTGTGGAAGCAACAGGCAGAGGAGCCTTGGGAATGTGGGAGAGCCTCAACCAGGGAAGACTGTCCTCAGTTGAGGTGTGTTTCTTCTAAGCCAGAGGTACTTTGTGGCTTTTTATTGAATGCTGAAAGTGCATTGTTGTCCTCTACTTATGCTCTGTAGCAGTAGCATCCCCAAAATACCTTAAATTCTCTATCTGGAGCCATGCCCTGGGATTTCTCAAAGCTGGGAGCTGTGCTTGTTCCTTCTCCTTGTTAAGAGAGCCTTCCTGGGCCGTTTGTAGTTGGATTACAGTTTCCTGATGTTGAGTCAGGCAATGAGCACAAACCCTGCTAAGATCATCCATGGGACATGAGAAGAGTTTCCTTGACAGAGCCAGTGATTGCCCCATCCCAGTCTGCTGGCAGAGGAGCAAGACCTGCTGCACATCCCTGAACTGCTTCAACCCTTCTCAGCTGATTTTCCAAATTCTAATGAAGTTTCTTATTAAGCTCCTGAGTCATGTAAATTTGTGTCCAGCCAAACTTTCAAGAGAAGCATGAATTTTTCTGGACCTAAAGCCAGTTTGGGGATGGGAAGAGGACTCTCCTCCATCCAGTATGGATGGAGAGGGTCTGGAGGGAAGAGGTCCCAGGGGCTTTTTCCTTGCCCAGATGGAAATGCCCTTTCTTCCAAGCCGTGAATAGCCCTGGTCCTTCAGCCTGGGCACAGGACACCACACTGCATAGAGAAGGATTAGGTAATTTCCTTCACTTCTCCTCTGGAAGGTGTTTTGATTAGCATAACCATTGTGTTCCCAAATTAGCTGGCTTTGCCCTCAGGCTGGCTTTTCCTGTTACAAACCTGCCCTGGCACAGGGATGCAGTTTTCCACTGCAGCACCACAGCTCACATCTGGACAGATCCAGCCACACTCAGTCCACCAGCTGCCCTTTCTGAGTAACCTTAGGCTGACACGGAGGCTACAGAGACCTGGTCCTACAGCCCTGCAGGTCACCAGTGCATGGAAAACCCCAAACAGCCCAAAATGGTGTTGGGAGGTTTGGGGGGTCTGTGGTATGTGCTGGATGGAGACCAGCAGCAGACAGGACACAGGTGCATCCTGTTCCTTGTCATCGTGGCAGAGGGAATGTTAACTTCTGGCACAGGCTGAGGTGCACATCTCCGGTACCTCAAGCCATCCTAAATGGATCTGACCCTGTCCAGCACATCCTCTGCCAGTCACTCACCTGTTCCTGCTTTCCTCCTGCCAGGAACTGTTCTCAGCTGGAACAATGCAAAGTTCTGGGAAAGAATTAACAGGAGAATGCAAAATATTTTCCAAGTGCCAACAAGACAGACATACACACACACAGAGAAAATAATCAGGGGCCCCTGATTTAATGGCTCTTGAGAGCCATGGAGAGCAGGAGCTGCTTGCATAAAGCTACTGGTTGGAAGATCTCTTTGGTGTCAAGCTTCATCCACCGAAGATACATCTAGGGGTCTGGAATCAGATGGTTTTAACACTCCTTCATAACTGGCTGAGCCCCAGGGGGTGGTGCAGCTTCACAGCCCTCCCTCTGTGGAGACGAAGTTGTTTAACTAAAAATCTCCCAGAGAACAGGTTTAAGTTCTGCTTGAAACATCTCCAGCAAGGGATGGAGGAACAGATGAAGCACATGGATATTTGACCTTGCCCCATTACAAACCACATTTGCCATCATACCTTAAGATGGTCCAGAGCAATAGTCCACCAATTTCAGATGGGCTTCCACCTGAATGGGAGCTCAGTTATGGCCACGAGGGCAGAAGGGCAACACGGGAAGTAGGTGGGGAGGAAAGAAAGAGGTTCCCTTCTCAAGCCCTTCATCAGCTGATTTAACTCCAAGCTCCTTACCAATTTACTTCTCTAATTTTGACTGTCAGTGGACCCAAAGATGAACTCATTGAACTTCTGGCTTCTGGTGACTGCCTGACTTGCACTCCTCCTGCCAGCATTTAGGGCACCTCACAGAGCAGAGCTGTCAGGACAGGGAAACAGCAGAACAGAGATCTAAGGTGTGAACATCAGGAGTGCTACTGGAAAAGTGTTATTTTACAAACACCCAGGGCAAAGCCCAGCTGCTGAGACACAGGGATTTAGTGTCTGCTGGGAACTGGAATGTCCCACTGGGCTCTGGCTGCTAGCCCACTGATGTGGGGTCATCCTGCAGGTCCTGGTTCATATTTCATATTCCAGTGTTTTTTTCCAATCCCATGTGGAGTTAGGTGGAAAAACAAGGAGGTTGTCCAGGAGGTACACCCTGCTCCAGAAGCAAATCCAGCTGTGGCACGGTGCATTTTCTAAGCCAGGCCTTGGCTGTGCTCTTGCAGAAACATGGGCGAGGAGGGATCCAGAAGCTCTTGCCACCGTGTCCCTGCACTTTGCTCTTCTGCAGCATCCACCTCTTATTTCCATCCCTGGAGTAGTGCCACTGCTTATTAAACCCAGACCAGCAAGGGCTTGGCAAAGCATGCAGGCTGGGAGGAACCACCAGGGAGCCAAGGGCAGGCCAGACAGACTGATTCCTTCTTTTATGAAAAAGGCGAGGCTGCTTCCACAGTGTTCAAAAGGATCGAGTGTGAATGTGATGCTGCTTGGAGGATCAGCCTGGCCGGGAGACAACACAACATCACATCCACAGAGCAGGCAGCAGCCGAGTCTGGAGCAAGGGGCTACTCTGCTCTTGTTCCTAGCAGATTTTTGGTGCATTTCTGCAGCAGGAAGTATTCCATGGTGGGAGTGAGGAGAGGCAAGCACCTCTACTCCTCCACGAGGGCACCACCAAGGCCAAGCAGAGCTCCCTGCTCTCCTGTAAGAAAGCACGAGCTATGCCTGTCTATGTGCTCAGCCACAGCCTGGATGTGGATCTCATGGGGATGGCACAAAGCACTTGGCCACAGTCCTGGGTGGCTCCTCAGGTGGGATTTCATGGTCATCTCTGCACAACTGAGCCTGGAGCTTCAGAAGGAGCTGGGCTGCAGGGGACCTCAGGGAGTCCTGCAGACTTTGTGGCAGTGTTTGTTTGATGACTGCTGTGCAGAGCTAAAATACCCCAGCTATGGTTAGGAGTTCAGGATAACTAATACACCCAGTGGAAAGATTTGGAGCCATTCCAGGGCTAAACAACAGCTTCTTCACCAACAGCCAAAGACTTGTGGATGCAAAAATAACTAGAAACTGAAAAACTTGAGCTGGAGCAAGCGATTTTCAAACTGAACCCAAAAAAAAACTTTCTAGTAGTGAAGACGACTGTGGAAAAGTGTCAGCACTTTGGTTGTTTTAACAACAGGGTACACAGACCTCTGGATTTAGGCTGACTTCTGCCTCTGGGCAGGAGCTGGGAGAATTTAAGGAGAATTTAGTATTTAAGGAGAATGCCTTCATTATGAAGGTAAAATCAAATTACACTGATAATATGTTATCCCAGTGGTCTGGATGAACAGCATACCTGCAGAGGCAAACACCATGATGAGAGGTATCCACTTGATGTCTTATAAAGTGAGGGGAGAGATCCAAGAACAGACCACTGGTGACTGTGAGTGCTGGGAAGAATGCTGTGGAATGAGACAGCTTCCAGCCACACAGGGGTTGGGGAACAGAGGGCAAGCAATGGTTTCAGACATTTTTCTACAGACCCCAAACACAGCTGTGGAAGGAGCAGAGGGAGGTCCCCTGAGCACATCTGTGCCATGGTGGTAGAGGACATCCAAGCTCACAACTCAGCTCTGTCTGCCTGGGGTTTCACCCCATGCTGTGCACTTCCCCATTGCTCTGCCCTCATTATTGTTCCATGCTGAAGCAGACACTCAGTTGTTCCTTTGACTGGAGGTAGTGAGAGTGAGCCCAGCTCCCCATGGTCCAGGTACTTGGCTGGGACTGTGCATGCCAGTCCCTGCCCCAGTGAAGTACTCAGTGCCTTGCTAAGACAGCTTGAGAGAGCTCAGCCTTGGGTCTCTCACACAGGCTGTTGGGACCTTCCAAACTCCTGGCTTGGCACATCAATGTTACTGTATTTCAGCAGCCAGATCTTCTCAAGGGGTGACCATTGGGGCTGCTCTCAGTGGTATTCCTGGGATTTACATCAGCTGCCACTGGATTGTCACCCCCTGCACAGAGAACAAGCTGTGCTATTGAGGCCAGGCTGAGGAGGGCAGCCCACAGCCTGGTACATCGTGACACAAGGACAAGGGGAGAATAAGTGACTGTTTCATGAGGGCTGATGTGGTGGTAGAAGAGGAAAAATATGCTAATGGAGAAACATTTCAGGTAATTATGATAACACAGCTTCCACAAACCTGAAATGGGCACAAACACTTCTCAGCACTCATGAGGACTTGGAGGCTCTTTTGGGTTTTTTTGGGGCAGGGCAGGGCTTCCCACTTCAAGCAAGACCTGGGTAGAGAAAACCCATGATGGCCATGACACCTCCAGGCAAAGGCATAAAGGTTTGGGATCCATCCCTGCCTCAGTCTACCTAGGACCCTCAGCTCATTAGACTCCCCAAAGACCTTCTCTAAACCATGGCACTTGAGTGCAGGAATGCAGGGGCTGAACAGCACCGATGTCCCGAGCCCTGTGAGTCACCATTTAACTACATCTGTGGTGGAGCATGTAGCCAGGCACCCTTTCCAGCCCCCTGCCTTGCCATGAGTATCCTGGGAGACCATGGTTGCCTGGTGTGAGAGACCCAAGGCTGAGCTCTCTCAAGCTGTCTTAGCAAGGCACTGAGTACTTCACTGGGGCAGGGACTGGCATGCACAGTCCCAGCCAAGTACCTGGACCATGGGGAGCTGGGCTCACTCTCACTACCTCCAGTCAAAGGAACAACTGAGTGTCTGCTTCAGCATGGAACAATAATGAGGGCAGAGCAATGGGGAAGTGCACAGCATGGGGTGAAACCCCAGGCAGACAGAGCTGAGTTGTGAGCTTGGATGTCCTCTACCACCATGGCACAGATGTGCTCAGGGGACCTCCCTCTGCTCCTTCCACAGCTGTGTTTGGGGTCTGTAGAAAAATGTCTGAAACCATTGCTTGCCCTCTGTTCCCCAACCCCTGTGTGGCTGGAAGCTGTCTCATTCCACAGCATTCTTCCCAGCACTCACAGTCACCAGTGGTCTGTTCTTGGATCTCTCCCCTCACTTTATAAGACATCAAGTGGATACCTCTCATCATGGTGAATTATCACTCCCTCACAGACACTTTTTAAATAGATTCCTTTCTTACTCCACAGCCAGCGCAGAAGCTTGGTTGTGCACCACAATGTGGCCAAGGAGAATGCAGGGTAGGGAAAGAGACAACCCTGAGCTTGGCAGAAGGCATGGAGGCATGGGAGACGTATTTCCACACAAGACCAGACCGTTTGTCTGTTTTGGGATAAGAAGTGTAGCCAATGCCACCTGTGTGTTACAGAGTAGGCAGCAAACCTCTGCTCTGTCAGACCAACCCTTTTTGCCAACCCTCATTCTCCCGCTTGGTTGGGTGTTGGTTGGTTTTGGACACAGGTTCCTGGGGAGATGGGGCTGAGATGGTTCTTGTGTTCTCATTACAGGCTGGCAGGGCGCAACATTTCCTGAAGATGCTCTGGCTCTTCTCCAACGGTTAAGCCTAGTGGTTGGTTCTGACGTGAAGGGAGTCCCTTCCGACCCACTTCCAGATAGAAAACTCTTTTGGTGTGAACTCTTTTGGTGTGGACAGGTGTGATTGATAAATCTTGCAGTGGGAGGTCACAGCCAGGCCAGGAGACACGCAGAGAAGGCATGTGCCAAGAGGATTGCCACCATCCTGTGTGGCACTGGCCATCGTGGCCATGGCTTTCTCCCTGTCCTGGGACCCACAAGCTGGTGGGTGATGGGACAGTCCCAGCGCTGTTTAACCTCACAACGTTTGCAAACCCTGAAAAAACACTCCCGCTGGGGCTAGGCATCTTTCGGGTCTAATCTGCTCCCTGGTGCTCACACTCAGCCCTTGAGGAGAGGTCCCAGCATGGAGCAGCACCCCAACCCCTGGCTGGGAGCACCCCGGCTCCCCCATCCCGGCCGCGCCCCAGGAATGACGCTTGACACCCCGGGCAGCGGGCAGCCACGGCCGGCGCACATCGCTCCCCGGCAGCTCAGCCCGGGGGCAAAGCTCCGCGGGGGACCCCAGGCCCCGCGCGCCTCTGCAGCCCGGCTGGTGCAGCGGAACGGCGGAGCGACGGCGGAGCGACGGCGGACGGAGAGCAGCGAAGGCCAGCGGGGCAGCTCCGCTCCCTGTCGGGGAGGGCCTGACCGCCGCCCCGCCCGGCCCAGCCCGGCGCTCTGAGTGGGCCCCGCGGCGCGGCGCGGAGCGGCGGGCGGGACGCCACGGGGCGGGGCGGGACGCGGCGGCCGAGCCCGGCGAGACAGCGGCGGAAAGTGCCACGACTCCACACGGCCGCGGCGGCGAGCAGGGACCGCGACCCAGCACGGGTGCGTAGGGGCGGCGGCAGCCTTTCCATCTCCCTGCCCCTTCCCCAGCCAGCGCTTCCGCGATCCCCGTGCGCCCGCCCTGCGCTGCGGGCGAGACCCCCGCCCGGCGCTGCCCCGGCCCCGGCGCTGCCCCGGCCCCGGCGCTCGGAGCGGGCTGGGACCCCCGAGTCGCGGCCCCGGCGCGGAGCCGTGTCCCGCGGGGAGCGGCGGGGAGCGGCGGGGAGCGGCGGGGAGCAGGGGGGGATCCCGGCCCGGGGTCCGGTCCGTGCGTCGGGGCCGGGCGGATGAATGCCCCTGAGCGAGCGCGGAATGGCGGCGTGTGCGGGCAGGGCGAGGTCCCCCGCGCGTGTGCGAGGGGGCCCGCGCTGCCCCCCGGCCCCAGCGCCGCCGTCCTGCCCCAGCGCCGGCCGGATGACAATTATTAATCTGATTAACCGCGCTTACGGAAGGTCCCGGCGCTCGCGACGCTGTCCCGTGTCCGTTTCTTTTTTTCCTTAACTAAGACCCCGCGACAAAACTCTGCTGGCACCCGGAGATCCCCGGCAGCGCGGAGCTTTTACACAGAGGCATCGACCCCATAAGCGGAGACCCTCGCCCACTGTGGGGTCTCTGCAGCCGAGTCATGAACAGTCTTCCCACGGGTCTGCCCTGCTCCTCGCCCTGCCGGGGAAGCGGTCCAGTGGAAGAGCGTGTGCTGCACACGTGGCGGAGCGGGATGAAGAAGTGTCCGCACTTGGAATGCCAGCTCTCGAAGCCCCGCATCAGCGGGAAATGGCTGGAAGGAGTTGGGGCTACCTGGGATGTGAGCCGGCAGTGAAATGCCTCTTCGGGCCAGGGAGGGGAGAAAAAATTTCTAACAGCTGCTGCAGCTGTGTTGTGGTGCTGTTACACCCTTCTCCTATATATACACGTATTTTCTACCTGTTTTCTCACTCCTGGGCTCAAGAAGGGAGCTGGCAGCACTGCTGGCAAGCACAAGCCAGCTGGCTGCTGCTGCCAAAGCTAATGGAGCACTAAGACACATTCAATTAAGTCGAGCTATAATGTTAACAATGGGCTGATCTGGAGTTGCTGCGTGGAGTAGCACATGCTGCTCGGAGGCTGGAAGTGCACAGTCACAGAGAAAATGTATTTAAACAGAGGCTGCTGGCGACGTGGGCAGGATCTGCTCATGGCATGCAAGCTTTTCTCGTTTGTTTTTAAGTTTTGTCTTTCTCTATTGCAACAGGGCGGAGAGAAAAACTCCAGGAGAAGTATCTGGTGATTGTTTTTTATCTGCTGGCAGGGCTTTTGCTTTCTCCTGCTGCTGAGCTGCCCTGCTGTTCACAGGATCAGGCCTCCTAGTTCCCTTGTCCTTGCTGTTTTCCTCCTTTTTTTTAAGCTACTGGGATATGTAGAGGAAGGGATGCTGCAGGTGCTTCACAGGCAGGCATTGCTGTGCGTTATGCAGAGCTTGTCTGTGTGAGCCCAGTTCTCTCTCTGCACTCTGACCCCTCATCACCTCTCCTGCATTGCTCTAAACTGAGATGCCACCTTGACACCATGGCAAAGTGGAAGCCTTGGATTGCAGGGGGGACAGTGTCTTGTCTGCAAATAGCATCTCTTCCTATCTGCAGCGCCTGTTGATACCAGGAGGAGATAACATGTATTTTCCTTCGGCTGTGGAAAGAAAGTTTCTATAGTTACTGCACAACCTGACTCTTCCATTGCTGCTGCTCACCTGTTGTGTGGCCAGGGTTGGTGGAGGGTTGGGTATAAATGATAGTGAATTCCCATGGATTTCATGTATGGTCACAGAGGAGAGGACAGGCGGAACAGGTGGCACAGTTCCAACCTGGATTTTGACACAGCTGTCAGTGACAAATGCGACCACAAGACACTGAGCATGGCCCCTGTGCTGTCATGTCACGTGTCTGTGGATTGGTTCATCCTGGAAATTATTTGGTGCTGAAAAACCTGCAAAGCTGAGTGCTTTTCTGGTTCTGCTTCCTTAGGGCAAGTTGGACTTTTGCTCAGGTCAAACAGAGGTGGCTGCATGTGCAGGGTGGTGAGGGAGGTCAGGTCTCTTGCGCTGTTAGCTGGGATTTTGGGAAGCTTGATGGATAACAAGAAAAAGCCACAGGAGTGGAAGAGTCAGAACACAGCATTTCAGCCAGCTCCTTTATGTGAGAAGGCCAAGTGAAACACCAGTTGTCCATCTTATTCCTGTTCTGAAGGTGAGGAAAAGCTTTATCTGGACAAGCTGTTTTGGGGAAGGAGTTTGTGTATGGAGATATTACATGATTTCTCCTGTTTTGGCTGGGAGAGGAGTGGAGGATGCTCCAGAAATTTCATGGAAGTAAATGTCCTTAGTGTTGGCTGTGAACTCGATTTTTTGAGCATGGTCTCTGATAACTGCTGGTGTCCACCAGCCTCTTGGGCACAAAACCCTCTCCCAAGCAGATGAAAAAATGCCATTGTAGGAGTGATGTCCCATGGAGGACCCAGAAGCTACAGAAGGGAGGATCCTGAAGTTTTTGAGCCTCTTCAATGTGTGGCTGTCAAGCTGAAGATGTGAGACTACCTTTGGTACCCTATTTTGCCATGCCCTGGCTAAGACTCTACGTGGGAAGCATGGAGGGCTTTCCTGCCAAAGAGCACATGTCCTTGTGAGGGGGATGGTGTCTTGCTGTGCAAATCCAGGAGCAAACTTCCAGCCCTTGGAAGCGCAAAGGTGGCAAGGTCAAGAAATGTCAAAGCAGAGCTTCTCTCCTGACTACTAACACCATGGCATAAATGCTTCTGGCATCTCTGCACCAGGAAGTTCCTGTAGGAAGACTTTTCCTTATCCTCCAAATGCTAAGGCTGGACTGGCTTGATTTAAGCGTGTGTGGCTGTCTCTGCACTGTTGGAGAGATGGGCTCTTCCCTGAACAAGTTGGGCTGGTCGTGCCAAGTCCCGACCACAGGAGGAACCCTACAGGTAGAACTCGCTCCTTGGAGTCAGCGCCGGGGCTGCGGGGCATGAGCGTTGGGACAGGACCAAGGTTTGCCATGAGAGTGCAGCTGGCAGTGATTGCTTCCTCGCTGGCACCTCTTACTCCTTCCTGTGGATTTCTGCCGGCACATCCTTCCTTGGGAACAGTGTGGGGTTCCCCAGTCAAGCAGTGGGAGCTTGGATGGCCTCTCTCAGCATCTTGGCTGCTTTCAGGAGCTCTGACAGCTGCTGTGGCTCTTTTGCAGGTCCACAGCTCCTCAGTGCTCCTGGCTGTGTTGCTTTTGGTCTGAAGTGGGTTGTTGGAGTGTTTTTGTTTTCCTAGGAGGGACTTTAGTGCTCGTTTACATCCTTATCTCACCCTGGCTTTAAAGCAGGAGGCAAGGTACAGGCAGCTTTTACTGCAGCCTGTGGGGCTGGGTGAGGCTCTCTGCTAGGGAGAGAGGGTATGGGCCTCTGGAATGGCTTCCAGTGGACAGTTCTGTGGGATGAGGTGCGGGGCAGGCACAGAGCTCTGGTGCCATGATGCCACATCCAGCACTGTCATCTCACCCACCTCACCACCCGTCTCTGTCGTCTCATCCATCCTCCGTAATGGAGATTGGGATTTCTTCCCCCACTCCCATCCCCTGTGGGCTCCATCAAGCTGATTTTGAGGGTGACAGTACCAGCAGGTGGGGTTGGAGTGCATTTGTCAGCACTTGGGGATGCCCTTTCCCCAAGCTGGAATAATGTATTTTTATATAGATTTGAAACTGTGGTGCTGTGAGGTCAAGAAGGGCTTATTTTTACAAATATATTGGGGTTGCTGGGTGACGAATGTCACCTTGTTCTGCCCCTAAAACAGCTCCTGGGTGCTTTGGTTTAGCCCTAAACCCAGTACAAGATCGTGGGTTTCTGTTCTCCAGCCCTACTTTTTATTTACTGCCAGGGAGAGGAATTCCAGTCCTTTTTACCCTGTGGGTTAGGAATTATCTGTCTATGCTGGCTGGGACCCTCTCAAAGCAATGCTCCCTAGTCAGGAGGCAATGACTTGGCACCAGATGTACTGGGATAGAGTGGGCTGAGGCCATTTAAGTGCAGAATGGCCAGGGTAGATGTGAAATAGTAATAAATAATGCCTGTAGTATCAGGTGGGATCTCCAGCAGTGTCCTGGGGTAGAAAATTGGCCCTGACAGGGTTGGCTGGTTCCAGCTGGCATGGTGAGCCCTCCTGCCTGCCAGCTTCTCTCTCTGCTGCTTTATCTGGGGTGCTTGGAGAGGTAGGCAGGGAGAGTTGGGCTGCTGGTTAGAACATCCTTTCCCAGGCAGATTTGGTATCTCCAGTGGGAGAGTTGCAGCTTCTCCCAGCTCTGCACCCCCTGCTTGGATATTGGAGATGAGTTTTCACTCCACTGTTCCCACCTCAAGCAGCTTCGGTAAGCAGATTCAAGTTTGCTACTTCGGCTCCTAGAAAGGAAAGGCCTCCGAGGTGTCTCCCTGCAAGAACAGAGGTTTGAAAAGATGCTGATCTCCTTAGTTTTATTCTTATTTTTGCCTCTTCCCCTTCCAGGCCCTCCCTTCCTCACTCCCTCCCTCCTCAACCCACAACCCCCTAAAGAGGAAATTTGATAATCTCAACAGTTAAGCATGGGCATGAGAACTCCTGCTGTGGACTTTCTGCATTTTGCTCATTCTGTTTAGATTAACAGTGATGAGGAACCACAGCCATGGCAACTCCTGGAAAGCATCCCTTCCCAGATTTTAAGGGATTTTGTCCCCCAGTGTGTGGGGGATTGTGAGCCACCTCAGCCACATGGAAGTGATGCCCTGGTGCATGAAACACGCAGATGGGCCAGCAAAAATTGGCTTTGAAACCAGTATAGGTTCAAATAGCCATTAAGAGGAGTGGAGATAGCATCTTTCCCCAGGTGTGGCTGAACCCTGCTCACCAGACCTCAGAGCAGGCAATGTGGTCTCTGCTGCTGCTCAGCAGCAGTGTACAGCTGGCAAAGGGAAGAGGGAAGGGCTGCTGCAAAGCTTTCTCCTTCTAGGGTGATGCTTTATTCCAAAGATGACACCTGGATATGCGTCTGGGTGCACTGAAAAAGCCAGGTGCTCCAGGGAAAGCCCAGATTTTGGCCAACCTGCTCCCAGCAGTCTGGAAGTGAGCTCTCTTACTGCTGCAGGTATGGCTTAGGGTCATACAAAACCACCCCATTGGACATAGAATGAGGCTTGTGGCTGTCTATGGCTGCATCCCTATTTTTTAATTCCTTCTCTTCAATTCTTGTGGAGATGAAATTTAGTCACTGAGGTACAACTGGGCCCCTGTGCATGGGCAGTGTAGCAGAAGAGCACAAACTTGGAGGTGTGCAGGCAGGTCAGCTTGAGCCGTGTGAATCTAGAGTGTTCCTCTTCCCAGTGTATCGTGCCATTGGAAGGCACAGATGCCCATGTGAAGATACTGCTTAGAAAAGCCACTGCATTTCTTTCCTCCCCTCCTGCCCCTAACTGTTGTCCTGGTGTCCTGCAGGCACAGAAGAGTGAGGCAGGATGGACGTGTATGACCCTCAGACACTGGGCGTTATGGTCTTCGGAGGCTTCATGGTGATCTCAGCCATCGGGATCTTCCTGGTGTCCACCTTCTCCATGAAGGAGACGTCTTACGAGGAAGCCTTGGCGAAGCAACGCAAGGAGCTTGAGAAGACCCAGCAGCAGAAATTAGAGAAAAAGAAGAAAGAGAAAACAGTTGAGAAAAAAGGAAAAGCAAAGAAAAAGGAAGAGAAACCGAATGGAAAGATCCCAGAGCAGCAGCTTACTCAGGAAGTGACGGACCCTCCCAAGGAGGTGGTTCCTGAGCCTGTAACAGTTGAGACTCCAATTGCAGTGGTGGCAGTTGTCCCCCAGGAAAAGGAGAAACCTGTTCCATCACCTAAGGAGAAGAGGAAGAAGGAGAAGAAGGTGGCAAAGGTAGAGCCTGCTCCTAGCCTGGTGTTGGCTCCACCCTCTGTCAGCGTCCCCAAAAGTTCTCCCATCCGAGAGGTTGCCCCTAAGGAGGTGCCTGTTGTGGCAGTGCCCCCAGTTGGCACTCAGCAAAGTGCTCCTGTCATCAGCTCTGTCACCATCAAGAAAACTGAGGCTCTTCCAGCCCAGGAGGATCAGAAGCATGAGGGACCTGCCAAGAAAAAGGCTGCCTCCAAGAAGAAGAGCGAGCCAGGTAAGGCCAAATTCCTTTGCCTGTATCCCTTTGGTCCAGCACATGGGTGTTGGAGAATTACAGGTTCCTCTGGGATTTGCTGTTGTGTTGAGGGATCTGCACATGGGAATGAGTGACAGGTGCATATCCCTGTCCTGGGAGAGGGACAGCTGCCAAGCTGCTGCACATCTGGGTGGAAAGCCAGGATGAGGTGTTTTCCCCATAGAACCCTGACTGTTAAAAGTACAGAGGAGCTCTCCCACACTTCTACGTGGAGCTGGGTCACTGCTAGTGTTTCCTCCTCTTTTGGTGAAGGTGAAGAAGGATTCTTCAAGCAGAGAGGATTGATCGTAGAGTAGTTAGAGGGAAGTGGCTTTGTGGTCTCTCACAGTGAAGGGAAAACTTGCCCATCATCAGTCATGCCTTACTTGATTTACTCAGAGACAGAAGAGTTCAGGTGGTCCTCAACTCTGCAGACTATAAAAGAGTGTAGGGAAGGGAAAATCAGCTCTCTAGCTGGATTCTTGCCTCTCATCGTACCACTGGGAACAGTTTGGGATTTATTTTTGGTTAAGTGGTAATTACAGGCACTAAAAATGTGAGTGCTTTCAGACCTGTGGAAGGGTTCCCATGTGGACACGTGGGAGAAATCTCTCAGGTGTTCTCAAAGATGTCATGTGATGTGCATAGGTTTCATTTCTTTCTTTCTTTAACAAAAAAATCCCCAAGCCACCAAAGTAAAAGACATCCCTTCTTGCTGCCCTTCTGCAGCACATCCAAACCTGCTGTGCTGCCTGGCAGTTTCCACACCCACGTTTTGGAAGAGGGCCTGCTACTCAGCAGGACATTTGCAGCTGCTGGGTTTCAGAGATGGGTTAAACTCCTTGAATCTGCTCTTCTGAGGGAAAGATTTTGCTAAAGGCCATCTCCACATAGTGATGGGGTTTGGAACGATTGGAGAAGCTGCTCCGGGAGGGTATTGAGGGGTGATGTTGGGGAAACTGGAGGTGACTGGTTTGTTGTGTGCACCCATGTGAAAAACACAACTATAAATCCGAGCTGTAACAGCTGAGGGAATGTGGCTGTGAGATGAACTTTCAATGTCTTTTAAGTTGAGAGATTTTTGGGTGCTCCCAACTTAGATTCCCTTGGCTATGAAGTGCCAATCCTGCATGTCCTGAAAACGAAGAGTGATGTCTTAGCTGCTTTTGTGGGATTTTGCAAAGGAGAGCTCTTGGCAGGATTTGTGCCATGAAGCCAACGGCAGTTTGACCAACGTGTTTTGAGCAGCTGTGGTCTCTCCTCCTCAGATGCAAAGGAACAAGTTATCCTGTGGCAGATAAAAATGGGTGTTCATAGTGTTCAAGGACACGTCCTCAGCACTGAAGCAGATGGCAAAACTGACAGGAATGGCTTGGGGTATTTTTCTCCCGCGACTCCACCTGGAGAGGGGTGGAATCCTGCTTGGTGTGTCCCTGCATGCAGCAGGACTGAGCCAAGGGATGCCGTGTGCTGTTCTGCAGCCCTGCAGTTGCCAGCACGAGTAAAGTGTGAGTCAGGCCTCGGGCCCTCGTTGCACAAGGGGGTGGAGATGCCCCAGCTGTGCTGCTGAGAAGTGGCTGTGGCTGGGGACACAGACTTGGCTGGTGCCAGGGCTTGGTGCTGCTATCCCAAATGGATCTACCAGAGATCACTTAGCAGTTAGTGTCACTGGCTAGACAGACTTGACTTGGGGAAAACTAATTTATTCCCCTTTAAAACAGATGAGAAACAGAGATTTTTTTAGAAATTAAAACAATGCCTTTCCCCCCTCCCTTATTCCTAGGCTCAGTTTCACTCCTTCCCTCATGACTCCTGAGGGACATCAAACCTGAGTGGTGCAGGAAGATGGGGACTGTGGTCAGTTTGTTACAGCCCCTCTCTGCAGCTCTTTCCTCCTCACAGCTTTCCCCTGCTCCAGTGTGGGGCCTTCCATGGGCTGCAGTCCTTCAGAAGGAACCTGTTCCAGCATGGGGTCCATTCTCTAGAGGAGAATCTCTGCTCCAACACCTGCAGCACCTCCTCCTCCTTCTTTGAACATTGCTACTTGGGGCATCCAAAGCTTTGTATTTATGAGACTCTGGTATTAATGACTTCAGGGGCTCTGGAGCTACTGGACTCCAAACTGCTTTTCCTTCTGTGGTTTTCTAGGAAAGTGATCTCACTGGGCCACAGATACATACAGAAACCCCTAAACCACTGCCTGCCCCTCTGTGTATTGTGACCATGTGCACAGAGGGCCTATAACAGCATCATAGTCCCTGATGCTCCCTGGCCTTTCCAGGTTAGCAGGGGAAGGGTTGGAGTCATGTTGTTCCCTTAGCAAAGAGCTGGAACAAACTTGGCTGGTGAAAGGTGAGAGATGACGTCACTGTCACCATCACCACTGCGTGGAGTGACATCCTTCAGCAAGGTTGGATTTTGGTGTGGTCCAGCTTCTGATGGCTAACATGTCTAAGCCCCCTGGCATTGGCAAAACACTCCCAGGTCCTGCTGAGAATCTCTCAGTTTGAAAGAGGGTGATGGCAGGTGCTGGGACCAGTTGTTGAGCCAGGCAGAGGTGACAGCTGACTCAAAGAGCACATGTGTGGTGTCATCTCCAGCACTTTTCCTACTGTTCTACTCAGAGGCGTACCAAATGTGACTATGGAAATCTGGGTGGATGATGGTTTGAGATGGCTATGGGATTGAAGCCAACTGAGATGATACAATAGTTCTGCAATTGTCCCCAGAAGTCCCAATCCCTCCTCTCTCTTCCCTAGCACCTACAGATTCGGATGGGGCCCTGTACCTGCCCTACAAGACACTCGTGTCCACAGTCAGCAGCATGGTGTTCAGTGAGGGGGAGGCCCAGCAGCTCATCGAGATCCTGACAGAGAAAACAGGAATCATCCAGGACATCTGGCACACGGTAGGGCTCTGCCACAGCTCTGCTGAGCCTCAGGAAGTGCAAGAGGAGGAAAGGCACCCCATTTTCAGGCAGGCTGGCCCTGAGGGTGTCTTGGAGGATGAAGCCGAATTTTCCCCTGGAGCAGAGGGCAGGATGTCACGTGTGTGGGGTGGAGGGGATGGCTCTGAAGGTGGTGGTCCCCACTGATGTGCCACCCCCATGCTGGCAGGCCACGCAGAAGGGTGACCCAGTTGCTGTACTGAAACGCCAGCTGGAGGAGAAGGAGAAGCAGCTCTCTGCCGAGCAGGAGGATGCAGCTGCCGCCAGGAACAAACTGCGGGAGCTGAACAAGGTAAGCCCTGTGTGGCCCTCCTGGCATCTCCAGTGTGGCCTCTGCTCGTGGTGGCTCTCCATGAACCTACTGCTCCCCACATCTCAGCCCCCGATGGGGCTCTTTGGACCCTTCACCTGTTGGCTGTTTTCCTCCCAAAAAGGGGAGGAGATCTTCCCCTGTCCTCCTCTCTTGGGCCTGCTCCAGTGTGGGGAGGTGCCAGCCCAAAGAACCACAGAGTAGTAGTGCCCGTTGGCAGCCATGGGAAAAGCAGGGGAAAACCCTCTCTATAAGAGATTGCAGCTTTCTTTTCCTTCAGGGAGAAAAGCAAATCCTTCCTCATTTCAGCTCCCCTGAGCTGAGATGGCGCCTTTGTAAGGAACTTGATCCTATTTGCAGTGCCCTTCCCTGACTCAGCCCCCTGCCTCCACCTCTTTTTGGGTGTTGAAGGCAGAACAGATCCCTGACATGCTGAACTTGCAGCTGTTGAGTCCGTCTGCTTTATTTTTCTGCTTTGCTCCAAATGTTGTGTGATGTTATTTATCCTGGGGGAGGAAAATAAAATTCCAGGCTGTCTTCCTCCTTTTTCTTAGCTGGCCCAGCATGGAACAACAGTGGCATCCAGTGGCCACAGAGCCCAAAACAAAATGCAGGAGGAAATGTAAGTGCTAAATGTATCTGGGCATGGGGGCAGCAATGAAAGGGCTAAACTTTGTAGTCTGCTGAGCGAGGAGGCCACATCCTCTTAAAATGAGGAAACCTGTGCTCTGAGGACTAACTGACGGCCTCCTTTCCTGAAAGGAGCTGGTGGCTGAGCGGGCCAAGGCAGTGGCCGTGGAGGGCAAGCTGAAGGAGCAGCTGCTGGCCCGCGAGCGGGAGATCATGGCAGTGCAGGCACGGATGCAGGCCAGCTACCAGGACCATGTCAGCGAGACCCAGAAGCTCCAGGGCAAGGTGAGCCCCGGGCTGTACTCTGCACCTGTCCCCTTCCTCTGCCAGGTGGCTGCCGGTGGCAGATGTGTGACCTTCTGGAGAAGGCTGAGCTGTGGGAGGTGGTGAGAGCCTTGGGGAGGGGCGATACCCTACAGTGTTCTGGGCCGTGGTGCCCAAGTTCTCCCAAACCCATTTAGGGCCCCCCTAAACACCCCTTAAACTCCACCAAATCCCTTTCTGAACCCTTTCAGGTCCTCTTAAACCCCTCTAAGACCCACTAAATACCCCCTAAATGCCCCAAATGCCCTCATCCCAACCCCTTTAAGCCCCCTCCAAACCTCTTTGGAGAAGAGGCGCGTTGGAGCGTCTTCATGGGATGTCAGACTCCTGAGGGCTGTCAGCATCAGTAGGCGCTCCCGTACATTGCAAGTCCCTCCTGCTCATCTCATGGGCTTCAACAGGGGCAGCAAAAGGGCTGGTGGTGGCATTAACCCCTGTTGGGCTCCTCTAGATCCGGACCCTGCAGGAACAGCTGGAGAACGGCCCCAACACGCAGCTGGCTCGCCTGCAGCAGGAGAACTCCATCCTGAGGGATGCCCTCAACCAGGCTACCAGCCAGATGGAAAGCAAGTAAGGATGGGGAGAGGGGCAGAGGCTGGAGCTGCCCTCTGGCAGACCTTGGCTTGGCCACCCCCTTTCCCAACGGTGCTTCTACAGACACCCCAACTAGCTGGAGGTAGAGGAGGGAATGAGGGAGGAAGAGCTTGCCAAATGGCTTTTGGAGGGTGTACCAGGAGAAACAAGGATGTTCTTCCCAAGTGAAAGGGCAGGGAATCTCTCTCTCCTTTGGGGTCACCTGTGGGGATGTCAGAACCAACAGGCAGTGGAGAGGGGATCAGAGGGCACTGTGGTGTTTTTCCCTGATAGGGAAGCTCATACTCTCAAACTTGAGAAAAAATGCAGCTGGCTCTTTGATGGGAGTGATGCTGCAGAGAACAGAACCCAGTCCCGTGTGTGCAGAACAAATAGGAGTTAGGTAGAAAAATTTCAGAGTCCTTTTTATAGACAGTCTGAAATGACTGATGATTAACAGCAGGCAAATAATTACAGAGTGGACTCCAGCTGTAGTGCTTCCTCTTGTGTCTGGAAACACAGATCCATGTGTCCTCTACTTCATAAGAAAGGAATGTCTCCTGTGACTGAAACGTGACTTCTTAAAAGTGATTTGTTGGCTCTTTCTACCCCCTCCCTGAAGGACCAGGAGTGTCCTAGAAACAGACAAACAAAGTTCACCATTTCAAGTCTTGTATCAGGCCCACAGGAGGATGTGTTTCCTCCAGCCAGCACCAGAGAGGCTTGGCTGGCCCGTGGGCTGAATAACCCTGCTTCTGTTGCTGCAGGCAAAATGCTGAGCTGGCCAAGTTGAGGCAGGAGTGCAGCAAGCTGATGAAAGAGCTGTCTGAGAAGTCGGAGGTGCTGCAGCAAGAGGAGCAGCAGAGGAAGAGCTGGGAGATCAAAGTGGCGGCCTCGGAGAAGCAAATTGAGCAGCTGCAGGTCAGGCAGGCACCAGCAGACCCTCTCCCCTTGCAGAGATGGGTGGCTAAATGGCAGGGAATCCATGCACATGGCCATGGGAAGGGCTGGGAGAGAGGTGAATGTCCATGGCTGGGAAGGAAGCTGCCTGGCAGGCATCCTAATTGCTCTCTCCTCCATTAGCTTGTCACATTCTGTGTGTCCCTTGTGTAGCATCACCATCGGAGCCCAGGGAGCAGGATGCCCTGGTTGAAGCCATTCTTCTGCAGGTGCTCTCTCTCTCAAACTCAGATGGTTTGAAGCTTGTTGCTGTCTCTCCGTGGTGTAGGACGTGGAGCTTGGGACGTTTTTGGTTGTCAGCAGGGTGTGGCTGGGTTTGGGGTTTTTTAGGGGTGTTGAAAGGACACTTCCCAAGCAGAGTCTCTGAGCACACAGAGGTGTGTTGCTGGCAGGCAGGCTGTACTTACACAGGGAAGAGCATCTTCTTGGGATGTTGACAGTACTTCTGCTGGTATCCTGCTGGGATATTGTGTGCTGGGAGCATTAATCCTGGTGTAGCCCACAGAGTGAAGGATGTCCCTCAGGAATATGCTGTGCTCTCTGAATTGCTCTGGCCTCTTCAAGAAGGAGCTGTGGTGGAGGAGACCTTTATCTGCACATGCCAAAATAGTTTTGTAGAGGAGCTCCTGGAGCAAGAAGCCTTCCATGTCCTTGCTCTTAATTTTTTGTGTGCCTAAGGATGTGGTTCTCCTTTTGGTGGGCTGCTTTATGGTCCTGCTGCTTTTTGCAGGTGAGGAACAAGGAGGATGATGTGAGCACACAGCTGGTGTGAAGGCAGGAGCTGCCTCCCTGGCTCAAAGCAGGAGCTCCTACACATACTTCTGGGAGAACTCCAGGGCTGTCAGCTTGCTGCACACCTTAATGCTAATTAAATAAATCACACTAGCTGGAAGACTCTAAAGTCAGGGGTGTCCTTAAGTTGATAGGGAGAATGTGTTCCATAGTAACACCTGGAACTCTGAGCTGAGGATATTGAGTCAAATCCTCAAAAACCAGAGCAGTGCTGCTTTCCTAGGGTTCTGAAAGCATCCCTTGGACAGAGACAAGCCTGCTGGTTTACCTTTTCCTGTCCCCACAATGCAAAGCAATTTTTCTCTCTGCAAGGGTGCCACTTGTACCTGTAAAGGTGCAACTCATCCTCCTCCTCCTTTGCCTTCCCCCTCAAAATGCCTGCCCTGCAGGCCTCTTCCTGCCTGCTTTCTGTGATGGAAAATAAAAAGTATTCCCTGGCCCATATTGCACAGGGAATTCCTTCACATGTGGAAACGTGGTTGGGTGTCTGTCTCGGTTTAGAAAGACAGTTGTCTGCCCAGAAAAGCTAGAGCTTCCCTTGGAATGGAGAATGTAAACCCCCCTTCCCGCCAAAATATTATGCTTTTGCAATCAGGGGCTTTCAGGCAAAGATATGGGAATAGGAGTTTACAGTTCTTTATTAGGAATACTTAAAAATACAAATGTAGTAGTACAAAAAGCAAGCAAGCAAGCAAACAAAAGTCCTGGCAAACCCTGACAGGGTCAGGGGTACAACCTGAGACCCTGTTGGTCAGGGTGTTGGAAGTAGTCCAAATAAATCCTCCTGGAGTAAAAGATGTGGTTCTGTGGAATAGAGATGATCCTGTAAAAAGTCCAGTGGTGGTGAGATTGGTCCAGTCTTCCTCCTGAAGTTCAGTGGAAAACCAGATCCCTGGATGCTTGGTGTTTCTTGGGTCTCAGTTTTTATCTAGGTAGGAATGGTTGGCTCCCCCCACACTGGGTGGAGCATCTCACAATGGGATGATGTAATGTGTCATGTCACTGGTGAGCCTTAATGGCCCATTAGCAGAAGATATCTCCCTGGAGGATGGACGGGTGGTGAAGGAAAAAAGAAACACTGCCCCACCTGGTCTTAATGGCTGGCCCATTATCACCTTGGAGGCATCTGCCCCCCTCCCCCCTGGAGTTACAAGAGATAAAGAAAAAACATTGCAGCTGCTTTCAACAGATGAAATAGAATACACATTTTTTGGGTACATAACCCAAGACAGTGTCTTTGTTCTGCAAAGCCGGGTGCCAGCACCTCTCCCTGCTGGACTGAGGCAATTTGAACCAGGGCTCTAAGAGGTTTTTTAGAGCTCTCCAGCAGGGAGGTTGACCATGGAATTGGCCCAAGACATTTGGGTATTGTCTGCTTCCCAATGTGAGGGCTGGCACGTGATAAAATGTGAGCACAAAGCAGAGTGCTTTGTGCTCAGGGGGAGCTTGGCAGAAGGATGACTTTAATCCCCCAAAACACATCTTAAAATTAACATTATGTGACACGTGAAGGTTTACTTCAAACTGGCTGGGGTGTCTGTCACGCTCCAGGAGACCTTCTCTTCCTGCTGTGCAGGCTTACCAACAGGAGGCAGAGGTGATACTGCAGAAGAGGCTGGATGAGGTCAGCGATGAGCTCCGCAAAACCCAGAGCAGCTACAAGAGCCTGTTGGCAGATGCAGAAAAGACCAAAGGGCAGCAGCAGAGCATTGCTGGTGAGGAACTGGGATCAGCATGGGGAGGGCTGTAGGGCAGGCTGGAGACTTTGAGAGCTTGGAGGAGCCAGCTGAGGCAGGACAAGTACATCCAGGGATGAGTTTGGCTGGCTGCTGTTGGTGTGAGCAAGACATGGGCTGGTCTGTGGTTCTGTCCCAGGATGTTACTCCAGCGCCTCTCTCCTGTGCTGTCCTGCATTCCTGCCTGCCCTTTCTGTGTCTCCTCAAAGCATCCATGGCCAAGGCTTCTTTGGCTAAGATCCTGCCTGGACAGAGTAGGGTGGGGAGTCCCCAGGTTTGTTTGCTGCTGCCCTACTGTGTTTGTCACCCTTCCCTCCAGCAGAACTGCAGGCCAAGCTGCTGAGCTCTGAGGCAGAGGTTAAAAGTAAGCTGCTGGAGTTGGACAATGTGAAAGGGAAATTGCAGAATGCCACCTTGGAGAATACAAACCTTCTGGAGAGGATCAAGTCCATCGAAACTCTGTTGGAGGCAGGGCAGATGCGGGAGGCAGAAAAAGACAGAGACCTGCAGGTTGTGTGCTCATTTAATTGGGGTGGGAGGAGGGGAGTGGGTGACATTGCTTACACAACCCCTGAGTTATCTTTGCTCTGGGATCCTCTCTGGGATGGCACAGAAAGGGCTGACCTGTATCACATGCCTGGGGCAGGTAATCAAAGTGCTTTCTCTCTTCCAGGCAGCCAATGAAGCAGAAATGAAGCAGCTGCAGTCAAGGTGGGTCCAGGTGCACATCTTGCAGTGGCACCTCCAGCTTGCTGTCCATATGTCCCAGGCTTCCTCGAGCACTGAGCCTGTGGCTGAGGGCTTCCTGCCTTCCAGGCAGGCTTGGGGCTGCCCAGCTGGGAAGTCAAAGTCAATCCTGGCCAACTGTGCTGTTTAAAATATTAATTGGCTCTGGTGCTGGCCCCATGTAACAGCCAGTCCATCCTGAGGTAGGACTGAATTGCTGGCAGGCACATGGAGTCTGACCACTCCTACAGAACAGGAGGTTCTGCTGGTGTTGGTGCTGGGTGTGGGATGTCTCTGGTCCAAGTCCCTGCTCGAGGCTGATCCAACCAGAGGAAGTTTTTTAAAGATATTTCCAGGTATCTCCAGGGGTGGAGATTCCCCACCACTCTGGGTTCCTATTCCAGTGTTTGATAACCTCTTCCCCCACCCCCAGCATAGAAAGGTTTCCTGGCACTTAACTGGAGTTCCCCATGTCATGAGTCCTGCCTGTTGTTCCTTGTTCACATGCTGGGCACCTCCAAGAAGGCCTAGGCTCTGCATGGGGGGAAGATTTCTCAGATGCCCCCATTGCCAGCAAGCATACAGCATCGCTCTAAAGGAAGGCAGCTTTTGAGTTGTCCTGAGACCCCAAGAGACTTGTGTAGTTCTTCTCAAGGACCTGAACCTCAGTTTGCTCAAACTGAGGGTCCCTTCAGGGCAAATTGGGGATCTGAGGGTGTGGAGGGAACCTGCAGCTTTCTGCTGTCTAGTTGGCAGCCCTGATTTAGGATTACTCAAGATAGTGGGATGATACTTTCAAAATGCAGAGCTATGGGCTCTCTCTGCCTAATGAGCCATGAATAGGAGCAGTCTCAGTTGTGCAAGCCAGAATTGCTGGCCTTTGCATCAGGTTGTTTCTTCCTCTTTTTGTGTGTGTACAGCCAGCCAGTTACTTGATTGCTTTTTATTGCTGGTAAGGAGTTAGAAAACTACATCCCACTCCCATATTGCCATGGCTGTGGTTTTTAGTCCTGCTCCCTCTTCCTCCTGCTGTGTGTAGATCCCAAAGCAGACCAGGATAGGAAGGGCTGTGGTCTCCATCTCGGGAGCTTGCTGCCCGTGAGGGAGGTGACTGCTCAGGCTCACTCCTGCATCCTGCCCTTCCAGACTCCAGGAGAAGACAAACCAGCTCTCAGCCTTGGAAAGGGAAGCCACACAGCTGCGGGAGGCAGTGGAGCAACAGAAGGTGAAAAACAATGTACGTGAGTGACAGACAACCCATTGTGGTCACCTAGTAATGGCTCCAGGGTGTGGCCAGAGGCTCTTCCAGCCCCACAGAGCCCTGGAGGCATTGCCTCGTCTGCCAGAGAGCAGGACGAGGCAGGCTGTGTAGCTGGAGCTGGTGGGCTGCCTGAGGTGACATGTCTGTCCCTTGTTCTCTTGGAAGGTTTAGAACCTGGTAACACAGAGAGATCCTACCCTGGTAGGGCCAAGGCAATCTCTGAGAAGGCTCCTTCACATCTTCCTGCTCCTCTGCTCCTTATCCCTGTACTGCAAGGTGGTGTCACTTGTGTGGAGACCACCTTGCATCCCTGCACTTGGCCTGTGTCCCCTGCTGGCATCCTGAGTGTGCTTCTGGAGTTCCTGCCTCATCCAGGGCACTGCCAGAGCAGTGGGGTGTGTGGAGCCACTGGAAAGACTGAGGAGAAAGGAATACTTGTGGGCATGGGATGGGCGACTCCTGACCAGACCCAATTCCCTAAGCAGAGGCTTTGAAATCCTCTGCAGTGCCAGCAAGCAGCTTTGTGGCCTTTGGCACAGTGTGTGGCTTATTGCCCTCTCTGTGGTCTCCACAGGACCTTCGGGAAAAGAACTGGAAGGCAATGGAAGCACTAACCACAGTGGAGAAGGCATGTGAGGAGAAACTGCTTGCTGCTACAAAAGCAAAGGTGAGCTTGGCATTTCCCTGGTGTTGGAGGGGAAACATTCAGCTTCCCCAAGCCACCAGGGAGGCCTGCCCTGGGCTGCCTGCCTGCTTAGGAACAGTGCTGGCTCAACTCTTCTGCAAGCTTCTCCAGAATTTTTCTTGAGGGCAGTGCATCCCTGGTACTGGTCATGGTTGGGGAACCAGGGAGATGGTGGAACTGGAAGTGATGTTTTTGTGGTTCCCAGCATCAGCAGTTTTCTGTGTTGGCTGGTTTCCCCAGCCCTGTAGGGACAGAAAAGCAGGACCAGTGTTGTCAGCCTGGCCAGCAGGTGCCCAAGACCTCCATCCATTGCATTTGTCCCTCTTTCAGGAAGAGCTGGCCCAACAGCTGGACGCGCTCCAGATGCGAACCAAGCAGACGCTGCTCTCTGCCCTCCCAGGAGTCACCATGTCCTCACAGCAGGTGGGACAGGCTTCCTCAGACCACCCCCAGAGCCTTCTCCATAAGGGAAGGAGAGATGTCTAAGCATTCTCCTTCTTTCTTGTTCTCTTTTTTCCAAACTCAGGATTATGACACATGGCTACAGGAGTTTAAGGAGAAGACTGTGGGTGTGCTAAAGCAGCAGATGATCACAACAGAGCCACCAGTAAGTGAAGGCTGGAAAGTGGAGGGGCGAGGGTGTGCTGGAGGGTCACATTTCTCCTTCTCATCTCTCTCTCCTTCCCTTTCCTCTCCTTTTAGGATTCAGCTCTTAAATTAAAAGAGGCAGAGGAAGCGCAAAGTACTTTACAAGCAGAATGTGAGCAGTACAGAACGATCCTCGCAGAGACAGTAAGTTCCTGCCCTTTGCACTGTGTTGGCTTCCCACTGAAAATCCCTCTGGAGAGGTCTCCTGTCAGTCCAGAGTGGGCATCCCTTGGTGTGCTGGGGGGTGTGTCCTGTGGTAGCATATTTGTCAGTGAGACAGAGGAACAGGATAAAGCTGAGTTTCTAGAGCTCTTCTTCAGCCTGATTGTGTTGGAAACCTTGCTGGTGGTGACAGGATGAGACACAGTGGGAGCTTTGATTACTGGGGTGGTTGAGACAGAACAGGGATTAAGAGCCCCCAGCCCCACCTGATTCTAATTCTGTCACCTGTTGTTTGGCCCAAATCCTTGGAGAGGCTTTGAGTATGCCAAGGTTTCCAGCCCTTACACTGCTCAGCCTGGTGGGGGCTGGAGAAGGTTTGGGCTCAGCTGAGGCTTTGCCCACAGGAAGGGATGCTGCGAAACCTGCAGAAGAGCGTGGAGGAGGAAGAGCAGGTGTGGAAGGCAAAGCTCGCAGCCTCTGAAGAGGAGCTCCAAAAGGTGCGTGTTGGTGACACACCCAGGTGCTCCTGGAGCTGGACTTCCAGGAGAAGGGGATCTGTTTGCTATAAATTGGTTGGTGGCCCTTAGTGTTCCTGCCAGCTGTGAACACCGAGACACAGGAACTTTCTTTTCTCCCCAGATCTACTCCTCCTGTCACCAAGCCAGCTGACAAAAACCCACCTCGTATGTTCCCTCTTGAATGCAGAACTGAGATTGAGCTATTTGCCATGGTCTGGCTGCTCCCCATCCATCACATGGCGTTTTGAAGTTAACTGGGACTGCAGGGAGGTGGGGGAAGCTGTTATACAAGAGATGTTTGATTTCTCAGCCCACTGCTGGCTCCTGTAACGCCGGCACTGCTAAGGGCTGGTGTAGGATTGCACAGGTTGACGTGGCTGCTGATGGTGTTCGTGATGGGAAGAACATCTGGTGCCTAGGGTAGCTCCCAGAACAATCCTGCCTCATGGTGGAGAGGAGGTCAATTCCTCCTTTCCAAAAACTTCAGCATCTGTAGAGGTCTCTTCAAAAACCAGCCTGGGTTTAAATGCTTTTTCTGGCAGCTTGGCCTCTCTTAATAATGAAGTCCATGCCACCTCATTGGAAAATTCCTGCTTCCAAACCAAAAAGTGCTTTCAGCAGGAAGCTTGTGCTGAGTCTGGTGCCAGTTCCTTGGGTGTTGAAACCTGACTGCAGCCACCTGAAATGCTGCAGGCAAGAGCTGTTGCCTTGCTCCACCATTTATGGCCTGTGTGTGTTAGACTTGTCGTCCCTGGGAAAGAGAGCTCCTCTTGGATGTCAGACCTCTACCTCATGGGTACAGGATGAAGTGGGAAAGGTGGGAGTCAAACAGCAGCCAGTTTTTGATTGAGCCAAAGGTGCTCAGTGTCCTTCTCTGATCCTTTCTGCCTCAGTCACACCTGCAGCTGAAATCTCTGGAAGGCATGGTGGAGAAATTGAAAGCAGATCTGCAGACCACAGATCAGGTGAGGTTTTTTGGGGAGGGGAGGTCTCTGCACAGGTGCCAGAGAGGCACACTTTGTGCTTGGGTTGAGTGGGGCTCATCTCCTGACTGGCCTTGAGGAGGCAAGTCATCCTAACCATAGGATGTTTGGGATGTGTTGGACCTCAAATAACCAACTCTCTCCTGCTTTCCTGTCTTTTAATGCAGCTAAAGGAATACACCTCTCTTCTGGAAACACAACTGGAAAATCACTTGGAGACAGCCAGCTCCGAGCGCCAGAACTACACAAAAGAAGTTAGAGCTGTAAGTGTGTAAGAAGTGGAGGCTGCTGCCTTCTTCACCTTCTTCTAACCCTGACTCAAACCATGCAGGTTTTGAGGATTTGAGGAGTGCCCTGGGCATCTGCAAAGTGTCCCAGGGATCTGCAGCTTTGCAAAGAAGGAGAAGACAGATGGAGATAGTTGCTCCAGTCTGGCTTGTAGACTCCTAAAGCCAAGAGTCAAGGGCAAGGTGATGGGTCAGGGAGATCTCTATGGAGATGCTGTGTGCTGCTCCTGGGTGGCTGTGTGGTTTCTGTGGCTCAGGTGAGATACACCTATCCCTTGGCTGTCTGCTTGAGCAGGCATCAGCAGGCAGGTCAGCATGTGATGACACCAGGACCACTTTGGGAAGATGTTGCATCATAAAAAAGCTTCCTTGGGCCAAAGACTTCCAAAACCAAGTGCATAAAATGAGGTTTTTTTTTCTTTCTTTCTTCTTGGCAGTTGAGGCAGCTCTTGTCAGAGTCCCAGGAGCAGCTGGAGGCAGCAAAGACTGAAACGCAGAAGCAGAGCAAGGAGCTCGCCCTGGTAAGGAGGGACCCTGGGACTTGCCCTGCTGGGTCCTTGGGGCTGGTTTGCAAAGCAGCTGTGGGGCCAGCACCCTTCCTGTGGGCTGAGGGAGGGCAGGAAGGCACAGCCATTGCATGGGCAAACCTGCTGCCGCTGGGGACCACATCTTCAGAGGTGACTGCTGGGACTCAGGAGCAGATTTTTGTTTGCCTGTCTTTCCTCCTGTGGTGGGAGTGGGAAGGAAAGGAGAACAGCAAGGCTTGCTCAGGCTAGTGTGTAGCAGAAAAGCCCAGCTGCCCTACCACTGGACTCTTGTCACCAGGACACCACCCTAGGGCAGGGGTTTGGGTATCCATCCATCCATCCATCCATCCATCCATCCATCCATCCATCCATCCATCCATCCATCTCTGAGCAGATGAGGTAGATTTGCTCTGCACCCCTGCGAACTGCCCAGGTTAGATACCACTGTCCTGCTCTGGCAGAAACTGAGGTGGTTTTCCAAGCATTGCAGCTCATGTGAAAGCCAAAAAGCTGGCAGGCTTTATCTGTAGGCCCCTGTGGGTCATGTGAAGGCTGTGGCACAGGGATGTGGCCAGGCTTGCTGCTCATCCCTCAGGTCAGGCAGCAGCTGGGTGAGGAGGGAGAAGTGGTGGGGTTACCAGCTGAGCCAAGTGAGCCTGCATCCCTTGAGGTTAGGGTGGTGAGACCACTCCTGGGGAGGCTCTGGCCCGTAACCATGTCCCATGTCCTGTGTCACCATCTCTCACTGCATGGAGAACTGCACACAACCCTGCTCAGGGCTGTCATAGCTGTGTTGTGTCCCATCCTGTGTTGGCGGGCAGCCAGCCCAGTGCTCCCCCATTAACCATGTATCCTGTTCCCATAGGGCACATAGCAGTTTGCTTTCACCAGGGTGTTCCCCTTGGGAGCCCTCTGTCCTGGCATCAGGCTGGCAAGCTTTGGGGGATGCAGGCAGGACGTGCTGTGAGCCCTTGGGCCAGCACTGCCATGTGACAGTGCCCTGTGGGGTTCAGAGTCTCCTTAGAGGAAGGGACCAGCACCCTGACAGAGCTGTGCTGGGAGAATTAGGATTACAGAGGCTTCATAAATCTTGCTGGAGCTGGGCTGGGGACATTATCAGCAGCTGTTCCCTTCCAGGCTGACACCTCTTACCAGTGGTAGTGCTGTTTCTCCTTTAATCTTGTTAACTGTGGAGCCTTCTCCCAGTCACGGGGGCCTGCCAGGCACATCTTTCTCTATGGGATGCCTCTCATCCCACATCCCAGCTGGTGCTGCCTGAGGAGCAAGCAAAATTTGGTAGTGCTAAGCCAGGGCCCAGGCTTGCTATCAGCAATCTCGCAGAAGAGGGGGGATGCTGGTATCTATTGCCCTGTAGTACCATGGGGAAAGCTGCTGTTTTTATTTCTTCTGTCCAGCCCAGCTCTCTTGGTGATGTCCCTGCTAGCTCATTTCTTGAGTCTTTTTAAAATTTTATTTCTGGGTGTTTTCCCCTCTTCTCAACACAGTTGAAAACCCAGCTGGAGCAGAACGAAACGCTGGCAGAGAAGGAGCAAATGCAGCGGGAAAAGCTGGCACGGGAGCTGGAGGAGGTGGGTGTGGGTGAGGAGGATACCAGGGTTTGCAAAGCTTTCCTGGATTCTTGGCTGCTAATGAAGCCCAACAACTAATTTGAAGAATTAATGTGAAGGCTTCTCCCCATCACTGTCCACACCTCAGACATCATTGTGAGACATTCCCTCCCACATCTGAAGGACTTCTTCTAGCAGCTGTGCTAAAGCCATGTGACATCACTGGCCCCTCAAATTCGGCTCTCCCAGATCCCCCGTGTCTTGTGCCAGCTTTTTCCTTTGAGGATTACAGGCTTTAGCTGGGTGTCTTGCTGCTTGAAGCAAGAAATGCCATCTCCTTGGTGAAAGCTGATCAGCACATGAAATGCCTTGTGTCTGGACCACCCAACTATTCAGCAGGACACACCCAGTGGGCACTCAGTGGGATTGCTGGAGCAGGATATGTGGGAGATGCTGGCACCGTTGGCTTCTGTGCTTACTGAGTGTGTCCCTTTCCAGGCCCAGAGCTTGGCACGCAGCTTGCAAGCAGAGCTGGAAAAACTGAGACTGGCTGAACATGCAGCAGCTTCAGACAAGGAGGCCCAGCATCTCAAGGTGAGTTGGCTGTGCCATGACAGCAAAAGTCACGTCTGAGCAGGACTACGGGCATGACTGATCATTTCTGAGGGCAGGGGAGCGAGGTCTATGGCTACCCTGCAGGAGAGAGCTGAGAGCTGCACTATGGCTAAAGGACAGCAGGGCCACAGCCACTGCATCGCTGCAGGCCGAGATCAGTGTGATGCACTGAGCAAACACTCACAGGCTGGGCTTTTCACCCACTGGGAAACCATCCAGTCCTAGCCCACGGCACCTCCAGGGAGCCAGAGAGAGCATTGGGGGGTGCCTGTTCTCCCTGTTGAGGTGGGAACTGGGTGTTCCCCTGGCCTGTGGTCACTGAGACAGCTTGATGCAGACCTGAGGTGCCCTGAGGTGTTTTGAAGGGGGGAAGGTCAGCAAAGGGAGGCTCAGGCAGGTGCCTTCTTTTGACTGCCGTGTAGGAAAGACTTGAAAAAGAAAAAAGTTAACAAAGGACCTGAGGCAGGCAGCAACCAAACTACAGGAGCTACTGAAGGTTACCCAGGACCAACTGTCCAAAGAGAGAAATGGTGAAGTTGAAAGAACAGCTTCAGGAAACGGTGCTGATGGTGGCTGTGTCCCTCCTCTCGATGCTGGTGGAGGCCCTGGGACAGTGTGCAGCAGGCAGGAGTTCAATAGTGGAGGCAAGGTGGTCCTTGCTGCCAGAAACCATTTGGGTAGCTTTTGGGAAACCTTGAGATCACATGAGATGGTGGTCAAGGTCCTCCCTGCCCCACAGGCAGGACCTGGCCCATCTGTGAAATGCTTTGGGCCTTGAGCTGCCATGACAATAAGGGTGAGGCCCAGCTGAGTAACCCACTTCTCTTTTCATTCTCCAGGGAAAAGAGGACACTTCAAAGGAAGGGACTTCAGTTTGACGAGTCTTCACCCTGGACAGTTAACTTACCAAAATGCCTTACACATTCCTAAAAATAAAAATTTATGCTAGATTTACTGTAGATAAAAGTTACAAGCCATTAGTGACCCAAAACCTAGTTTTGAAACTTACCAGAAAACATACCAAAAAAAACCCCAACAAAAAACCAATCAGTAAACACTGCAGTTTGTAAGAAAATCTTCATACTGTTTTGTACAACTCTTCATTTCCTGGGGAGCTGCTGTGGCCACGCCGGGTACATGCTGGGGCTTCACCCTCCTGTTCCAGCAGAATCCTCCAGTGTGTGAAAAGGGAAGACTGTGTTTGTTCATCAACCAGTGCAATTATAATTATATATTTTTTCCTTTTTTTCTTTAATTTTTTTTTTCTGAGTGAAAGGAGTGTGAAAGTAAGACCTACCATGGAAGAATGCCCTCTTGGATGGGGGCTCTTGGCACATGTATTTCTGGGTGTTGATGCAATTAAATGATGCAGTGAAGAGAGCTTGTCCTTGCTTTATTTTTCTTGGAGGTTTATTTCTGTTGGGTTTTTAAGTTTGCAAGCCAGGTAGGGCTTTGGGGTCACTGAAGAAGGACTCTGCTTTGGTCAGATTATTCTTTATTCCCCACTTGCTGGCTGTGTCACAGAAGCCATCCCCTGGTTTTGATTCCCTACAACCAAAGGAGAGAAAGATTCCTTCCCACTGTGTTTTCCCACTGATGGTCAAGGGCTGGGCTCCCTGTGTGGGGTTTGGCAGAGATTGACACTTTTGCCATGGCTGTAGGGGCATAGTGGGGACAGGGACCATTCCTCCTGCATGCTTTAAACTTTAGTGCTCCCCTGTAATCTGTCCTTGTGGGTGCTGTGTGGGTGGTGGTGGTGGTCCTTGGCTACTGTCAGGCTCTTCAGCCCTCTGTTCTCCCTTCTTATTATTTACTTTAATTGTTCTTTTGTTATGGGTTTTTTTTTTCTCGAGCAGGTTTCTTAGAAAATGGCAGAGGCCATGTGACAGCTTGGTGCCTGTCTCCCCACAATAAAGCTGCTGAGCCCAGTGCTGACATCAGCAGGGTTTGAGAGAGGGGAGGAAAAGGCCCCTCGGTCCCTCCACTGTGTGCAAAGAGCCAAGGCCAAGAGGGAGGATGAGGGATAGACCTGCTTCCATTTTGTTCCTGGGGAATGCCAGTGTGACCAACTCCTGTACTGCACACCAGAGACTCCACAGGGCTGACACATCCTGTCCCTCCCTCAGCACTGTGGCTTTTGGGGCCATGATGAAGGGTGGGGGGAAGGACTGTGTGTGACTCAGCTGGGACCAGGTAAGAAAAAGGGCCAAGAAAATGGGGAGCTGAGAGCCACCCCTACCCCCACTCTTGTGTGTCCCCCGACTCCCTGTCCCAGCACAGCTGGCAGATGGGGCTGCTCTCTCCATCCTAGAGGGACAATTTCAGGAAGCAGACCTTTGCCCCACAGCCAGGCATTAGTTGGTGGTTTATCTTCCTGGACTTTGTGGCAGAGGAATGCATGAATCAAGGGCCACTGGTGACCTCAGCCTGTCAGCACTGTCACTTGCCCCAGCCCAGCATGGCTGACCTGCTGAAGCTCCCCAAAAGTGCGGGAATGCCTACATTGTATCAGGATTGCACAAAACCCCCACCCCATCCCGAGGCTGGTCGAGCATGGCAGGATGGCTCTCACCCCCAGGAGCCATGAGGAGGAGGGGCCCCGCAGCCGCAGGTGCCGAGAAGTGACGCACTTCCTTTGGTTTTGCAGGTTTTTGCTTTTGCAACCATTTTTTCCTTTATGGTGAGCTCCTGTGCACACAACACAGCAGATAACCCAGGCCTGCCCACAGAAGCAGTAACAGATCCCAAAACAGCCAGTGTAGGAAGGGCAGTCAGTGTTCCAAGTGCACCACAGAGCAGGCTGGCTCCAGTGGGGCTCCAAAGGCTGCCCCAGAGCAAGATCCAGTGTCCTAAGCCCTGGAGCACATGATGCCCTTCTGGCACACAATGCTGAGCTGGCTGTTTTAAGAAGAAAGAGAAGGACTGTTCTTGTGAAGCAAAGCAGAAATAAAAAAACTCTTTGAGGAAAGACATTTAGCTGATTTTTTTACACCTGGAATGGTACTGTTGCCATTTTTTAATTGCCTTTGCAGCTTGATAGAAGGGGAAGGATATCCTGAGGGGCTGGAAGAAAGCCACACCTTGCCCAAGAGCACGTGGAGCTGAGGCCTGGTCAGCCCCTGCTCTCCCCACAGCTGGTGGAATTCTGCCATGTGCCCACCCAGAGTCACCTCCTTTCCTCCAGGAGAGCCACTTAGACTTGGTGCTTGTCAGCCCATGACTCACAGCAGCCCCAGCATTGCAGGCAGGCACCTTTATTGATAAAGATCAAGAAGTTGCTCAGCTGGAGTGACTTGGAATAAGAACACTGGATCCTTCTGCTGATTCAGCCATGCCTGGAATTACCTTTCAGCCTAGGTTCCTGGGCTTATCAAGGCACAGTTGAAGACACTCAATTTAACCTTCACTGTAAATTACATTTACACTGCCTGCTGTTTACACTTAGGCCTGAATTATCAGTCTTCATTTCCTGTTCTCATCTTCTCACAGGCCCAATGGACAAAAATGACTTTTGGGAAACCATTGCCTGCACATGGATTTCAAAATGTTTGTACTACACCGGCAAGTCCTGCTGAGCTTGTATGACTGAACTGCCTCCTTCACCTTTTTCTTCATGTATCCCTGTTAGGAAGTGACTTCTTCCACCAGCAACCGGCCAATTTATAGGAAGCATTCATCATGTTGTCTCTCCCTGCTTGTCTTGCCTTTTCGGAAAGTCCTGGGTGATTTGGGAGAAAACTTAAAAACAGTCACAAGAGTTTAATCCCCTTGAAAAAAAGCAGGACAAACAACACTGAGAGGGAGCATTTGGCCAGCAAACCCCACGATGTGGACAAGCCCACATCACTACAGCTCTGAGGATTAAGAGTTACTGTTAGCTCTGGAGCACAAAGATCAGTACACTTTGTGACTAAAAGCAGCCAGACTCTCCAACCGGCCGAAGCTATGGCACCACACCCAGCCAAGGCCCAAAGTGTCACCTCCTATCACTCATTTCTGGGACTAAGGTACTTTGAACCCAAGTCCCTGATCCAAGGACTTTGACATTGTGGGAAATGCTCTCCTACCTTACAGGTCTGACATCCTTCCTCTTTTGCAGTGTCTCCTGCACCGTTTTCTGACCAAGGAAGAAAATCTCAGGCAGAAGTGACTACAGCATCACTTGGGCTAGATAAAAATGCCTGCAGCCTGGAGGCACCAGCTATCAGCTGGATCTTGGCTAGGAGTTGCCTGTTTGTCAGGCAGCACCACTCCCAGTGTGTCACACTGGTTTCCTTATCTCCACCTGAACTTTGGACAGAGATCAGTCCTGCAGACACCTGGGCGAGGAGGAGCTGTTTATGAGGGTTATTACACACTCGGGCAAGGCCCCAGCTGAAAGACAGGCTAAAAGCCCCAGCACAACCCAGGCCAGTTTGCTTTGCCCAGAATCAGGAAGCTGCACTCCAATGGAGCTCTTTGCATCAGAAATCCTTGTGCTCCCAGCTCTGTGACCCGCGTGGGTGCCAAGTTAGAGCAGTCAGTCAATGCCTGCTTTTAATGAAGGGTTTGAAGCACGCAGCCTGGCCAGAGAGGGCACATGCTGAGTTAGGTAATGGCCCATTATTGCCCTGGTCCCCAGATGCAGCAGCACAGCGCTGGCACTGCTCTGCCAGGGGCTGAGGAGACATTGCAGATTTCTGTCCCTGCACAGCTGGGAATAGCTCAGGGAGGACAGGGCCATCCTGTGATTGCCCAAGCTCTGTGGGCCTGGCCAGAGAAAGCTCCCTCAGTCCTCACAGGGAAGGCAGTGCAGAACAATCAACACATGGCTGGGCTCCTGCTGCTCAGACTACAAACAGGGAGATGGCTCCCAGGACAGCCCCTAAACAATGGGAATTTGGGCCCAAAGGCAGAGAGAGGTGCTGTTTGGGAGCTTGGAGCCTTCAGCAAGCAGGGGGATGCAGAGCCAAAGAGGGGAGCACACTGCAGAGACAAACCTGCTTTCCCCCCAAATCTCTCCAGCTCCTCCTTCCAGCCTGTTTCCCCCCATCCCTGCTCCTGAGGGCAGGGCAGTCGCTGCAGTAGGCACAGCAGCTCACTAAGTGCTTACCCAGATCCAGCAGTGCCAGCCCCGCTGCAGGAGGGCTGATCCCGAGGCTGGAGAGCAATCAGTCACTGACCCAGGGGAAGGAAAGCCCATTTATTTAGGCTGTTCAAATTTGGCACGCACAGAACATATCACAGTAATGCACTGGAGGCTAAGGGTTTTGGTTTTTTTTTTTTTTTTTCTTTTTCTCTACAGACATACAAGAAAACTCTATGCAACTCCCATGTACACATTACACAAAGGAAACAGCTTTAATCAACCACTGATGAAACATGGAAGCTTTTAAGATCTCTGTAGCTGGCACAGGAATGTTCTCTACCCCCCCATACAAAAGGCATTTCAGGTCAAACTTTCTAGTAGGTGATATTTCCATGCATTTCTACAGAACTGAAGAAGCTAACAGACAAAAAGCCCAGATCAAGCCATATTAGTCAGGCTGATTGGTTCTACTAAGTTAAATCAATAGTAATTATGGACAAATGGACCAAGTGACCAAAGACTGGGGTTGAAAATACCATTTTTTAAGTTGTGGGTCCTTTTTATTTAACTACCCATAACTGCAGAGCTCTGATGCAAGACTGCGTTTATAAAAGCCTCAGAAGCATCTGATCCACTAGTAAGTGTGTATTAGAGAAAGGTAGTTCTAAATTAAACTATGTCAACAGAAAAAGCAATTTCTATAGAATCACTCAGGAGGAAAGAGACCTCAAGACACTTCATAACAAGAAAATTAAACCTACAGAATAAGTCAACCTTTAAATATCATTACTGCACCGTGAGTTTACAAGAAAGTGGATTAGGACTATTTCTCCAGAAAAAGTGTGTCTGTTTTATGTCTAGCTTCATAATTAGGCTTTTTTAGTACAGCTCTGCAATTGCAAGCACTAAGAATTTAACCCAGTTTTGGGGCTAACAGATTGCTTTAGCTAAAGTTAAAACTACATGTTTCAAGTTTTGTCTTAATGGTTACAGGGGAAAGTTTTTGAATTTCACTTGTTACTATTTAGAAAAGCAAGAACAGGAACCAGATCATTCTCACTTCTCCACCTTTCACGATACACTGCTCAAATTTTTGGAGACCTTTAGTGTTAATTCATTGGGGATAGTGCTGGGCTGGACAACCAATTCAAATATTAATACACCAAGATAAATCCTTAATTTGATTTATTTAGGGTCATTTGTACATACGAGCTACATCTCCAAAATCTACTTTATTCTACAGCTTCCCTACTGTTAGTGAAACCCTTGCCTAGAATGTTTGCTTTATATAACTGATCTATTAAAACATGGAATGCTTGTAGAATTGTGGCACTGTATGACATCTACACGGGACTTCCTTCAAAAGCTACAACTAGGGAGCCTCCTAGCTTCTCAGCAATGCAAGCTCGGTTCAGGTCCTCTGGCCCATTTGCTTGGCATTCATGCTTTATGCCTAAAAAGAGAGGCAAAACACTCAATAATGCAGTATTTCAACATGCTGGTAAGCAATCAAATAAACATACCTGGTAGTAATATTAGAAGAAGCAATCCAGTCACTCAAGCAGACAAGTCCTGCCTTAGCTTAGGGAATTTGATGGGTTTTCCCTGACATGTCCCAGGAGACATTTGGCTGCACACCAAATGTCACTGAAGGGACATGTGAGGAGAAATCCGTCACTAGCTCAGTGCTCAGACTGTTGGCCTTTCATGGCAGGCTCTTAGAGCGAGTCCCTCCTTTCTTGTGCTGCCCTGGATACAGCAGGGGAGGGAGCTCCAGGCAAGCACACCGAGAGACTCACTCAGCTCCCGCTAGCTCTGCAGAGGTGGCTGAAAGCATCACACTGCAAACCTGAGAGGCAGAGACTGAGAGCTGGGCTATGCAAACAACAGTGCTTTCTTTTCCTTTTTAAGGCTGGAGAGCCCAACCCATGTCTGCCTTACAAGGTGAAAAGCAGAATTTCCTCGGGATTTCTTTTTCTCAACTTCCACATGTGCAGCACACAACATTCTCCCATGGCAGTTCCAGTCCCTGGACAAGCCATCCTGTGAAGGCTGGCACGGCTGCACAGCCATCCTGTCAGTCTTGCATGGTGCAAGCTTTTGGCCCAGTGCAGACTGAGGAGCTGAAGAGTGCTACCTGGCTATTAGCCAGACTGACTTACTACAGCATAGTCAGTTTATGAGACTGCATTGTAACAGACACAGGGATAAAAGTACTCTGCCACTGAGGCAGCTCTGCACAAAATCCAGCGTTGTGTCATGAATCTAATGGTTACTAGCCTGTATGGTACAGATGTGCTGCTCCATATGGTGCATCACACACATTGCAAAACGTGCTCTTGTCCTGAGCACTGTCCTAGTGCCTCTGAAATTTTGTCAGATAATGTAAATTTGAGCCAGCACTCATTTTAGCTGTCACATGACACTTCACTTTTCACTAGTATGTCAAAAAAACAACAATAAAACCCCAAAACCTAAACTAATGAAGTCTTGCCATGTACTCCAGGGACACAACAGAGTTAGGAGCATTAGCTGTATTACATACCTTGAAACTTCTTTTTGATTGCATCCTTGGAGCTTGCGTAGATCATCTTACTTTTGAGAGGTGCTTGTTCTGGTGCCCTAGTGGGAGACACCATAGAGAGTGAAATTAGTGACCCTGATTACCTAGCCTAGACAGAAGCAATATCCTACCCACCATGGACAAGTGGAACATCTCATGGCTCCAGAACATAGGCATCAGGCTGCCCAGCACCCTTTAAGCCTGCCATTTTCCCAGCCTGGGCAATACAAATGCTCAGAGACCTCACCCACAGAGCCTGGACTGTATGTTAGGAATGTGAGTTGGGAAGGTGGCTTACCACAAGAAAAACATCAGCTCTTCTTTTTTGGATTCCTTGGTCTCAAAGCTTGCATCATACAAGGCATAGCGGCAATCCTTCTCAGGAAGCATCTGCACAAAGTGCTTGAAAGGGTCGGTGACTGTCACTCCAACATCTCCCACCAGAATCTCTTTGCCTTCTTCCACAATAATGCACTTTTTGTCTGGACTGAGGCAGAAGATGACAGCCTTCTTCCTCTTCTTGATTTCCTCCGGCGTGGAGCACTTCCGCACCTTCATGTCGTAGAAGATACGGCACACCTCATCGGCCACTTGTACTCCGGAGGCCTGCAGAGACCACAGCAAGCACCTTCAGCCCTTCCACCCCTCATTTTCCCAGCTACATAAGGGCACTACCTTAAATCCAAGGCTAGAAGACAATAGATTCTTGCAATAGTCACTTGTAGCATGAGAGTCTTGTCAGAAAAGGCTGCAGACTCTCTTTTCCAAAGCCAAGTAAAGAATCTGGAGTCTCACTGCTGCCCACAGCTGGCTGCCAAACCAAGAACTATGCCAAAGAAGGCACAATCCCACTTAGACCAGAACATTGTTTTGGGTGAGTTTTACAGGCACACCAACCCCTTGTTCTCTGAGGTTCAGTTGCTGCAGATCCTTTGGCATTACAGCAACCTAATTTTCTTCCTCATTTCAGGCTGGCTGGACAAACCCACAAGGATCTTCTGTTCAAAGTTTCCCAGCCATTTCCAGCATGCTTGCTAGCAGCTTTAAGAACAGAGCTAAAACTGGCCAAATTCCATACCTGTCCATACACGGACTCAGTTTAGAGATCAAGGGAAATGTAGTGGGGTACTGGGATTGCAGTGCTAGTTTTTAGCTGAACAAACCAACTTTGGGAAGTTGCTCTGAATTCAGTATTTCAAACAGAGAACTTGCAAGTCTTAACAGTTAGTCTCTACTTCTCAGCATCTACTCCAGCAGTTTTCAAAGCAAGCTCAACCCTTCTCAGCACTTCCCACCCACCTTGGAGTCAGCTGGGAAATTGTATTGAGTGGTATTGTATTCCCCTGTGTAAGCTGGAACAAGAGGTGCACATGCAGCATTATCAATCTGATGTTAAAGGCAGCTGCACAGAATAAAGAGGACAAGACCTAGCAAGAATGACAAAAGGCTGAACTGCATTTTCAGTCTGATGCTTTTCTGGGAATGAGACAGGAAAAAAAAAAAGTAGAAGCATTTACATCTGAGTTTTGTTCTCAGACCGCTTGAAGTTGGAGAACTTAAAAGCAGCTGTGCAAGAGTGAATATTGCAAATGTGCGAAGCCAGCAGGCACTGCTGGAAGGACATCATGGCTAGAGCAGTATAGACCAAACTGAAGCCTGTCCAGTACTGAACAACTCTATCTGTTCAAAATACTACACACAGTATAAACAATGAGATTCCTTTAGAATCCTGCTTCCTCCCTCACTATTTTTTGTCTTCCAAATTCATATCCGTTACTCATATCCATCTATCAGAAGGAAAACTGCCTTCCTCACTCTGTGTAAACCATGACATGTCACTGCTATGAGCATAATCAGCAGTATCAACAGTTGGATACAGCAGCAGGTGAGAAACACAACTGAAAAAGGCTAAAGGCTGTTCTTAATTTTTTTTTAACTTATCCTCAGCCCCAAAATGCAAGCTCAAGGGATTTCTCTTGCATTTTAAAGAATCAGCAGAGTTCAGCTGCAAAACCAAGGGGACAGAGATGCAAGGGAACTGCTCAGTGCTCAGGCTGTCCTTGAGAGATGATTATGGACTGGACACCTACTTTAATGTGTAGAGATTTTTTAAAGCCTTGACCAGTGCCTACCATAGAGGACCTCACATGAGCCCTGATTCTCCTCTTTCCATCAAGATTCCTCCTCCTGTAACTCTGGGTGGCTGGCATAGCACTGCTAACCCAGTGAGGAGACATGGCATAGATGGCAGAATCTATTACCATGGAGCTTGGTATCTAGAGCTCCCATGTGCTGGTCACAGAAAACCAGGGCAATCTCATACATCAGCAATCTGAGATAGCTTTTCTATAGGGTGGAGAACAGAACTTTTTCAGGATTTACCTAAATATAAGGGGACCTCCCTCAAGATTTACAATGCATGGTCAGTTTGTAAGTGGTAATCTATGCAGAATTGCTTGCACTTACTTTGGGACAGGAGAACAGCAATTCAGTCACTGTGCACCTCAGCTGTGTGGCAGGCAGCCATCCTTCTGCACTATCACCAATAAGGTGAGGAAAGTACATGGAGAAAGCTTATTTCAGGATAAAGTCAAGCAGCAGTGTGAACATGGGCTCGAAGTGACTCATTCCTGTGTCACCTCCTCAGTACAGAGACACTGCACTTTGTCAGTGTGACTGAGAGCTAATGAGGAATAATGGCCTTTCTCCTCCTGTCCCTGTGTTTGGTGTAGGCAAGAGCCTCTTTGGGAAGACTCTAAATAACACAAAGTCAACCTAACAAAGCAAACAGTGCAGCTATTTTATCATTCACTAAGGACAAATCCACAGTGAATTCAAGAGAACTCTCTTTCTCCCCGGGGTTTATTTTCTAACAAATGGTACCTCAGTAGCTGGCAAGAGGAGGCAAGACTTGGGTTTTAGTCACAAACCCCCTCCAGATTCTTAGAAAATGCACAGAAAGTCTGAACTGGCATGGAAATGAGGCTATTTATAAAGGAAAAGCAGTATATGTCACCTACCTCTACCTTTGTTAATTCCTGAGCTTTGCTTGAACAGTACAACAAATAATTCCCTTGCACCAAGTCATGTTAACTTTGAAAGCAGAGGTTAATGCTCAGCTTAGAGCCAGAAGCAGCAGCAACAGAGCTGCAGGTTGATGCAAACTGTGCAGTCATGTGCATTTGCTTGTGCTACTACACAGCCAGAAACATGTCTCCAAGTCAGGAGACAAGCTGTTTCTTTAAAAAGAATCTGAGCACTGCTGGCAAGGCAGTTCAGATTCCAAAAATGTTGAAGGTATTTAGTCTGGAAACTCAAAATTCACTGTGAAACTTCAGCTGATAACTGGGACTAGCCAGAGGCTGCAGGGACAATAGTGACAACTGGATTTTTTAGCTTTTCAAAGCAAAAGGCTGTTAGTAAGTGGTGCTACTCCTTTTCACAGCTGCTGTACAACCCCTGGATTCATCACACAAGCTGACATTAGCAATCATTGTGTTGCCAGGGACAATGCAGATTTGTTCCATCTGAGAACACCCCATATCTGTGTTACAGTATGGGCTGAGATGAGACAGTGCAACAAACCAATTCTCCCCAAAAAGAGGATCTACTGTCATAACTGTAGGGCTCCCTCTTCAACCCTGGGCCTGTACCAGCCACAAATGGCTTCACAAACATACTTAAAAAGGAAAAAACTCAAACACCAGGCAGCTTTTGTTTTAAGGTAGTTGCAACCACCCTGTGTAGAACAGCAACAGGATGACTGCTAAAAGCACTGGAGCAAGGAGAAATGCCAGACTCTAAATACATGTCCACAAGCAACATTTTAACCTCATCTCTGCTGCCTTGTCCAGAAGAAGAGCTGGTGAGAAGCCTCCACCCTCTCAGAATAAACACTTGTTAGTCTGGATTTTCTCTCTTTGGCCAGATATGGCTCTGCTCAGAGGATTCAGTACAGCACACTGGTTATTATTTTGTGCATTGTGGCTTGAACGCTGTAGAGCTCCAGCAGCCAGCCTGGTCCTGTTCCTTTTCCAGGATGGAAGCAGTTATCCAGCCCTGGACTGGCACATGAGGGTTGGTTCAGTGAGCAGCACATACTGCAGGCACTTGCGGGATCCATGACCATCAGCCAGCTGGTGACATTTCACTGCAGGGGACAGACCCTTAACTGCAACAAGGCAGCAGCAAGCAGGCAAGCCACGTAATTCCCAGATGGGAAAATGATGCCAGGACAGCACATTCAGGGAGACATTCAGGAAAGAAGAGACAAAATGAGTTTCTCTGAGGGAATCAGCACAACTGAGTTGTCCTCCAGCATCTCCATGCAAGTGCTGCAGACACAGCACATGCTGGGGGCTGAGCCCCTCCCACATTATCCCACGGCACTTATGGCAGTATCCCCACTGAATCTCACACAGCCTGCTGCAGGCACCTGAGGCAGGGACTGCATTCACTGCCTTGTCAGCAGGCACTGCAGGAACACAGCGGCTCTTGTTTGTAAAGCCTCACTCTTGCCTGAACTACAAAGCTCTCCACAAGTCTTGGTAGAGCACAGTGCACTCCCTCCACTGGGCAGCCCAAAGAGAGAGCCTTCTGTCCAGCAGGCTTCCAATCGCAGGAACTGGACCCAGCTGCCTCCACTAGGAGCTCCCAACATTTTGCCTCCATTGCCAAGTAGCCGAACTGGAACTTAATCCAAACTGGAGAAGACTGAAGAATAATCCAAAGCTTTCTCAAGAAAATACCCACATACAGAAAAGCCATTCCAGGAGTGAGAGACATACCAGACACCTGATAAACTGGATTTGTAGCAAGCCTGCACTAAAACGTTTGACTCCTCTTTTGTTATGAATTGCTATGAGCTCCACTAATTTTCTTGAATACTTAAAATATTTTACTTAAGAAGAGTCATTGTTTTCCTCAACTGTAAGACAGCTAAGAAGACCTTAAACTAAAGACTTAGTGTGCCTCAAGACAAGTTTGAAGGGCTAGATTTAGGGTTAAGTCTTGAGAATTTCAGACTCTTGATTTTCCCTCCAGTGATTAGAGCCCAAGAACTCTCCACAGTGGTGCCTGAGCATGCATTATCTCCACAGAAATTCCAAGATGCAGTTCTTGACTTGTTTTGTCTGGGAATCACACACACACACATACACACACACTGTACACACCAGAGTGAACAGCGACTCAAGTGGAAACTTGCTTCTTAGAAAAGCATCATCAATTTTTTTCCAGAATCTGACACCAAGAATGTATTAAACCATGCCTTGTTTAATTGCAAAGGCAGATTTTAGAACACTGCGCTCCCATGTTTGCTGGTCACATTACTGGCATGTATTTGGCTCTCAGTTTCTTCAGCAAACCCTGTTTCCCCCATGCCTGGCTTACCCTCCTTCCTATCTACCTCTGAGATTCCCTGCCACTGCCAGAGCTGCCTGTGGAGCCATGTGGCTTTTCCCTCTGACTCACTAATGTGTCACAGTATATCTCTGCAATAAATACTTTTTCAATTAAACCTATCTTCACCCAATTGGTCCGGGACAGCACCCTTCACTGTCCATGTCCAGAGCTGTCCCATGCACTGCCACACAACGGAATATCCTGGGCCACCACCAGCAACCTGAGGGGAAGTTGTGGGAGCACTTAGCAGAAAGGGAGGGCAACAGCCTGGCTGAAAGAAAGTTTTGCCAAATCAGGCCTCTGGAAAGGTGTCACCTAAGGCTGACAGGCCAACTGAAAAAGTAAAGATATTAAATACTGCTTGGCTTTTAACCTGTTATTTGAGCACTCAAAAAACCACATCAGATATTAACATCCCTACATTACTGAGCTGGAAAGGCAGCAATGCAAGGAGGAAATGCATGCAGCAGCTACTTTAACTTCAGCCCAGAGACCAGTAACAGTGTGGGAACAGCAGTGACTTCAGGAGGGAAAAGCCCACATTCCATGCTTACCTATAGCTGGACAGAGAGACAGCTCCATTTACAGGGGACAGCCTGTACATCTGAAAGGCCAAGGCTTCAACTCAGATCTGAAGCCTGACAGGAAACAGAACTAACTAGCCTTTTACTGCTGTTGTATAAGAGACCATAATATGCATACCATAAACCAGCAAGAATACAAAGTCACCTGCATATCACTTGTAGACAGATCTTGCCAGCTAGACTCAATTTTTATTTTGCATTATTTGGTCATTTTTGCCAGGGGGAAGAAATGGAAACTCTATTCAGCTTTGACTTTCCCTGCCTCCCGACAAGAAGACAAGACAAGATTAGCAGGAAAGCAATTATTTAAAAAAAAGAAGAAAAAACTATCCTTCGAATTCCTGAAGGTCATTTCCTCAGCTTTCAGCTGAAGAAGAAATTATCTCTTGCTCTGAGACACCATGAAGTTCACTCCTGATTTAATTATTAAGGTAGGCAGAACAAGCAATACCCCCAAAAGGCAATCCCAGCAACAGTACTGAAAAACAGGAACTGCAGTGGCCAGTAGTAGCAGGGCAGAAGTTTTGAGCAGCACCCGCTCCTGTGTTGAAATGTAAGTTTTTAAGGTAATGCAGGTGGAAGCTGGTGTGTAACAGGACTCTTGAAGAAAATCAAAGCTTCTCAGAAACACATTCAGCACACAAATCAGCTATTATGAGCATAAATGCCTGTAACAAATTTCTTGTGGCCCTCTAGGCACCTACAGCAACCTAAAGCTTAAATACCACCCTCAAAACCAGGCTTTGAAGGCCAGCTCTGGGCATCCCTGATACTTGTTACTGAGGGAGGCTCCTCTCTCCAGGAGATTGCTGGGAATGCTGAACAACCAGGTAAGGAAAAGGCTGAGAACAGCTTCACAAGCAAGTCCTGGTTGTATTCAGGCTCTCTCACATGGGATTGCTTAGGTCAGCCCTTGCACCCAGCAGGAGCCTCTTGATCCTGGCAAGGCGAGTAGGGACATGCCAGACACTAACAGCATCAATTGTCGTGAGGCTGTTATCCTGTATATGAGACATATGAACCTTGTAATTACACACATCTGGGAATAGCACTGACTAACAACCAAGAAAAATAATTTGCACGGTCCTCTAAAGACTGTGGACTCATTTAATCCAGTAGCAAAAAAACTGAACTTTGTGGCAAGACAAAAAAATGAAAATCCAAGCTCTTTTGATACCAAAGGATGCCCTCCTGCTGGCACTACTGTACTTTGCCAGAAGGCCTCCAGTCTGCCCAAACCTAAGTTAATTTGCATCCTCTCAAAAAAGCCAACCAAAACCCTGTTGCAAAAAGGAGATCACTATGAGAAATAGTAGTTTTGACTGACTTGGGAATTCCGTGGTTCCAAAGCAAGATGAAGCCTGACACGCTGAGTAGTCACACTTAACTAGGTTTGCATACTGCAAAGGTGGTAGCTGGCTTGTTGAGACAAGCATCTTTCAAACAAGAGCTGCGAGTCTCATCTGACTTTTTAGCAGCTTCATCTGCAACTCCCATAAGCTCTGCTCCACACTGCAGACAGGCCACAAATGCTCCAGCTTAGGTGTTAGAGAAAGCAGGGACATTAGTAGTACATCCTGTCTGCCAGCCCTATAGACCAAAAGATTCATTTTGTGGATATATCACATGTTCAATGAACTACTGGTAAATACCAAGGGAAGGCCTCAATATTTAACACCTCTAATACAGGTAAATAACCCAGGCAAGTGTGTCAAAACACACAAGTGTGTGTTGCTGGACAAGTGCTTGTGCATGACTCAAGCAAAAATAAGGCAGCAATTAAAACTGCATGAGCTAATAATTGAGGCAAATTTGCCAACCTCCGTCTCCCAAGTTAAAGGAGATGCAAACTTTGAGCATGGGCAAAGCAAACAGAATGAGCCACCAAGAAATCGAACACGCGTTTGGTCTATTCTGCCCCATTTATGCAAGGAGAGCCCTGACACTTTTTTTTTTTGAAAGCCAAGAAACACAAGCAAGTCAGTGCGGATGCTTAATACTTTTTCCTTTCTTTGGTTCCAGCGTTATGCTTTGGATAAATGTTTCCAGCAGTGCGCGAAGAAGCAAAAGAGAAGAAAAACCCAAGTTCTTGCAGCAACTACCTCAAAATTTCAGCTTCCTCGAACGGCCGCTGCGACACCCTGTTTTTTACGACCAGCGATTGCCCTCCGCGGGTTCCACTTCCCCCTTTTGTCCGCCACCAGCGCTGCGGGCTGCGGTCAGGCCCGGCGGAAGGGGGCCCGAGCTGGCCCCGGCTGCCCGCGGAGCCGCCGCCGGTTTCTAGGCCAGCCCCGAACCCCTCGGCCGTGGGAAGATGGCTCCCACCGGGACCGAGGCGGCGGCCGCACTTCCTCCCGAGCACGGCAGCCCCCGGCCACGGGGGAAGAGTGGGCTCCCACCAACACCGCCCAGTGGCTTCCTGAGAACCTGCGACCCCCTCCCACCGAGCTCCTCGCGGGGAGATGAGGGGGCGCCGCCCACCCGTCCCCTCTCCGCCGCGCCCTGCGGTGCGGGGAGGTGCCGGGAACAGCCCACCCCCTCCCCCCCCCCGGCCTTTTCCCGCCGCGCCCTCGCTCCTCACCAACTCCCCCTCCCATGGCCGAATGGACGCGCCCGCCCCCAGCGCCTGTGTGCGACGCGGAGTGTACCATTACCTTACGGCAGGGGGAGGAAAAGAAGGGAGGACAGTTCCATCGCTTCAAGGCAGGGTGGAAGTAACCTTCCGTCGCCTCATGGCGGGATGAGGGCGGGGGGGAAGGGAGGAGAACGGATCTGCCGCGTCAAGTTCAAAGGCGACCGGGAGAAAGGGAAGGAGAAGGAAAAGGGGGCACGATACTGCCAGGTACAGCGGCGCCGCCAGCCAGAGCGCCGGCTGAGATGCGGCGGGCGGTACCGCCGCCTCCCTCCCCCCTTCTTCTCCCAGGGATGAAGGCGGAGGCGGGAGACGGAGAAGCTCTACGCCCCCCTCGGCGGCGCGCGGTGCCTACCATGGCGTCGGCGGGGAGCGGCGGGTGGGCGGCAGAGCGCGGTGCAGCAGCGGCAGCTCCCTCGGCTGTCTGGGCGCGGCGCGGGCTCCGGCGGCAGGAAGAGAAGCTGTGAGGGCGCGAGCCGGGCGGAAGCGCTGCCGACGTCACGGCCGCCGTGCCCGGAGGAGGAGGAAGCGGTTGCTATGGCGGGAGCCCCGCGTGGCGACGCCCCCGTCCCGTGCGCACGCGCAAGTGAGACGGGAAACCCGGCCTCCATGCACGGCCCCACCCCTGCCGAGTTAATCAATCACAGGGGACTCGGCTGATTGACGTGTCAGTCGGCCAATAGTGCGTGCCCTCGGCCGGGTGGGCGGGGCTACCTGCTCCAAGGTGTGCCGGGGTGGGGGCCGGGGAAGATACCGAGGGTAGAGCCGGGGGGCTTGGGGAGCTGTGAGGGAGAGCGCGAGGGGCACGAGGAGGATTTGGGCTACCGGGAGCGCGGCTGGAAGGGACTGGGGCGGGCGTAAGGGGGTCGGGGAGCGGCCGAGGTGGCGGTCGTGGCCATGGGGCGGGCGGGGAGTCTGCGGAGGGAGGTGGCCGCAGCAGCAGGAGCGGCTAGGGGCGGGCGGCCGGGCGGAAGTGTGGGAGGTGGTTTTTTTTTTTTTTTTTTTTTTTTTTTTTTTTTTTTCCTCCGAGGGTTTTTCGCTACCTACTTTGGTGCGATCGCAGGCAGGCGGTGCTGATTGGCTCGGGCTGCTGCGGCAGGAGCCCAGCGCTTTCCGCTGGCAGCCGCGGATCCCGGATGCCGGCACTGTTTCATCCCGGCGGCCGAAACAACGAGCGGGTTGTTCTCGGGACAAAGGCGGCCCTGACAAAACGCTGCTGCCGAGGCCAGGGCGCTCGGAGAAGTTACTGTTCCGTGTTCATGGCAGTCCTGCTCGCCCTGACAAAAATACTCATTCTTTAATGGTTTTGACAAGCGAGGCTCGGGCTGCTTGTAATCGGTACAAAGGCATCTGCTGGTGGTACAAAATGTATAGAAAGTTTAGATTTTTATAACCGAATCCTGACTGCAGTGATATTCCCGGCTTGAGTCGATGAGCAAAAAGCCCTCAGCATCAAAATCTTACTTTGTTGAGTCTGTGCCTCCCTCTTAGCAGGAAACAAAAACAAGACTTAATGGCGGCGATTTCAGGGCTGGTGTATGAGGAAAAAATACTTCATTAAAACTATCATGAAGCTTCACTATTAAAGGTGTGAGCAATGCTTACGCACCTTACAGTTTTCGTCCATATTGCTGTTCTAGTTAAAGGGGTTTAATTTTTATTTGATTTTTCGCCTCTTTGCAGGCTACCCCAGTAGATGCTCTTTGTAGATGTTGTTTGGCCTGTTCACATGAAAGAGAAGTTGCTGAAAGACCCCACGTTGAAGATGGGTGCCATTGAAAAAGCCATCTTGTTTCATTAGGCTCTTGTGCTGGGTGACTTACTCCTGCCAGGGATTCCTTTTGGCAAAAGATCTTGCATCAGATTTGTAATGAAACTAGCAAAAAAGACCTAGCAGCATGACTCAGACTTTTATTGGCCTGAGTGAATAGTTCTTCCCTGAGCCCCTTTCTGATACATTTAATCAAGGAATGCTTACATTTGACCCCAAATCTTGACTTTGGAAGTATTAACAATAAATGAACAGGGATATATTTGGGGGTTTTTTTTCCCCTTCTGAAACATAGTTCTAAAACAAGTCAGATAAAGTGCCTGTGTAGTAGGGAGAGCTTCAGTCCTGTGATTAAGTTTCTCTGGACAGCTTCGGGTCCTGCCTTCCTGTTGTGATTGTGGCTTGGAGAGAAGATCAAGGCAGTGGTGGTCAGCACCATGTGGCAGTGCCACAGCAGACCTCCATCTGCAGTGGTGCATAGCAGAAACCTGGGCCAGCTGTGCTATCTAGTTGTAATTGATGTGGGTAATTTGATACTACCCACATCATCTACTTCTAGGCTTGCTCTTTGTAGATGGGTTTCACTCTGACAGAGGGGTACAGGAGTGACACAGCTTGGGGCGGAGGGGAGAAAATGATGCAAGGCCATGAGAACAGGGATGGGGCTATTTCATGCTGTGTACTTATAAGGACAAATGAGGTGGAACTGGCCTCTTGGCTCAGTCTGTTCCGGGAGGTGGTTTTGGAGATGTTGCAGTAGGTTGAGAAAGTATCTAATTGGTTAAAAGAAGGTCAGCAGGGACAGGAACTCCTTCACCAGCAGAGTGAGAGAAAACTCTCACATTTTCCTGTCTCATGAGAAAGATGTGCCTGCACTGGGAAGGGCACTCACTCACCAACAACCACTAGAGCTTGTTGAAAAGTTTCATTGCCCAAAAGACAAAACAGTGCAGCCCAGTGAGGCTAAACACAGCAGATGTGGTGCTTTGAGGAGGGAACTGTGCACCAAAATACACAGACAAGTGTGTGGTTATGGTGGTACCAGCCTGCCTTAGCACAGCCCCTGCACTGCAGTTCCACCATGGGCACTGCGAGCTGCAGCCCTGCCCCAGAGCTGCCTGTTGAGGATTAACCGTGTATGGCATGGTTGGGAACCCCTGCTGCATGCCGATCATGTGCTGCTGGTTGTGTAGGGAAAGGGAGGCTGCTTCTCCAGCCCTGTGCTGCTCCCTGACCTGGCAGTGCTCTCCTCAGGTGCCTGTCACCTTAATGCATCACCTCGACCCCTTGTAGTGCTGGGGTTCCCTCAGGCCAGGCTTGCAGCAGGGTCCTGTCAAAGCTATTCTGTAGCTCTTCCCTTGGTGCCTGAACCCAGGAGGAGCTCCCTGGTTTGGGGACAGCAGGAGGGAATTTTGATTCTATTTCTGAATTCCCTTTCTGTAAGTGCCAGCCTTTGGATGGGACAAGGACCTGGGCAAAGGTGAGGAAGTTACTGCCACTCTGACACCAACACCTCTGGCTTAGTGTGTTGCACACCCTGTTACAGCTGTTCTGGTGTGTGGTGAGTGAGGCTAAAGCTTTCTTGGGGTGAGACCCGTTTGCCCCCAGCCTCTCAGTACAATATGAAGTTGTCACAATGACGGACATGGACACTGTGAATTGCATTGTAGTGAAGAAGGGTTTTTTTACTAGCTCTTTTCAACACTGAACCAGCTTTGCCCTTTTTTGCCGAAGTGTTAGTGCTATAAATAAGCTAGACTGGAAGCTTATGCTGTACGTTTCGATGAGCCATCATGAAAGGTGAACCCCCCTCCCTCTCTTAAGGCAAATGGTAATTGCAATCAGCCTGAAACTTCCACACAACATACCGCCCCCAAAATTCCATCCCTCAGCCAGGGGGGGACCCAGAGAGATTCCAACAATCCTGTAGCTGGTGGTGACCACTTTAGCTCCAGTCAGAAACATAAGTGAACTGCAGCTGGCAAATGTCTGCCCAGTGAAGGATTACTTCAAAATCCAGCATGGTCAATATAAAAAGTCACCCGTGGCTCAATTTTTGAATGAGACCCTACATCAACAAAAACCTGAGATCAAAAGCACTTCGCTGACTTTGTAGTTTTTGAGATGGTGACTACTTGCTTAGTTTATATGCCTCAGCTATTTGAACTCCCCCTCCCGTCCTCCAAGCTACTGACTCATTTCCTCCTTTAAAACCTTCCTTTTTTAGCCTTTCGCGCTGAAGTATTTGGTGTCTGTTTTGAGCTGTGTGCTCCATGCCTTACTTAGGCAAGCTCCTACATTACAGCCCTGCAAGCCATGCTTTTGTGCCATGGAAATCGTTTGTTTTCCCTGATAGTTTCAGTCCTGAGGGGCCCCCTTGGCTACTGACTGTGCTCGTCGGTAAATTGCTGCTTTGCTCTTGGAAATCGGGGAGGCAGACAATCGGCAAAGCAGCTGGTGAGCTGAGGCTGCCGCTGCTTATGCTAATTGCTGTTGTCTCCCTCTTAGGCCTGCTTCCTCCATCTGTCTGCGTCCACCTGCCATCTTTTCATCCACTTTTTGCCCTTATCTCGCAGTTGGAGCAGAGGCTCCTGTTTGGCTGAACAACCAGAGAGCACCCAGACCCTGACTCTCTGAGCTCTCTGATGCAGCAAAGGAACAGGCAGGTCCCTCTGTGCACGGTGGTGACCCAGAGCTTTGGTCGGGGCTGATGGATGCTGCTTTAACAACACTGGCTGAGTGTGCCTGAAATACAGTGCTTTTTTCTCAGGGCTTGTGGAATATTGGCTCTGTGGTCTTGGCGTCGCAAGGATCAGCAAAGATAATTTTAGACAGGAACAGAAAATCTCTGTAAACCTTACAGTCACAGCTGTTTCACTGGCAGGAAAAAACCCACAAGGAGCCCATGGCTGTGCATTGCTGGAACATTCTGTTTAGCAGGTGCGCTGGAGTAAAAATTTGCGGGGAAATTTGGGGACAGGAGAATCTAAGGGTGATTTCTGGAAACTGCTGTGATGCTCCATCCCTTTTCTGAGGAGGCGGTGCAGCAGACAGGATGCAGGAACCAGAGGCTGGTATTTGGTCCAAAGTCCTATCCTAGTCCATGGCATGAGTCTGGACAAGCTGCTTTTCCCCTTTACATTAGTTTCCTGTTTTTGAAGTGTTAGCTTTTTTCCTGCTTTTTCTGTATTGCAATTTCAGATTTAGTGCAGATCAGAGCTAGATGTTGTTTATCAATATTTGCTATTTTTACAATTACGAAAAGGCTGTTCCTAAATGTCTACAGATGAATGCCAGAACTCTTATTCCCTTTAATTTGCCATCAACTTCCACAATTGCTGCAGGTTGCAATCCTAACTTCCGCATGGTAAAAACTGCAGGCTAAACCAGACTAAAATTTGACCCTGCTTGCTGCTGTAAAACTGGGTGAATTTTATCAGCCTCATCAGAATTGGTGTGTATTGAGTGGGATGGGGAAGTTAGCTCAGTGCTTCATTACCCCCGGGGCATTTTCTCCACTAGAAAGACAAAGAAGGAAATAACACAAGAAGGCAGCTTAGCAGTGGAACAGCTTCATATTAATTTAAGTAAGCAAGAATGTCAGTAAGTTGCTCTCCTACCTGGCTTTTTTTTTTTTCCCCTTTGATTTTATTGCCACTAAAGCCTGTCTGAAATACTTTTTATGGTAAGAATGAAATGCGTCTTTCTCCAGAATCAGCTTAAGGGCTGGCCACTGCTCAACTCTCACTTAAATCCTCAAAACAGGCAATGTACAAAACTTACAATGATGTGTTTTCCCTGCATACACTAGAATTGTATCTTAAATTCCTGTCAGTCTGAGAAGGGAGGCTCGTGTTGGGTCCGGTAAGGCCTTGAACCAGTGAGTAAAGCTTTAAGCAACATCTCTGCCTGCATTACCTGAACACTTTGCAGTGTTCCCTGTGATTATGCTCCAGAGCTTTTGCAGTCTGTGTGTGCAGCCGCTTTTATAGAGGGGGAAGGCTGATCCCAGACAGGCTACATGGCTCTCACAGCCTCGGGCAAGAAATTTGTGGTGAGCGTGATGAATTCTTCGCTGCCTTTACAGGGTAATGCCCGACTCTTCGGGCCATCTCTGCTCTGCGCATGCAAGATGATAGTGCTGCTACACTGAATACAGCATGACTGCAGGGATTTCTTGTAGAATAAGCATTTGTGGCTTATTTGGGCTTTGTTCCAGGTGTGGAGGTGGTTGCTGCTGATGCCATTAGTAATTGCTATCTGCAATGCCATTAATAATGATTTTATTTCCCGAGTTAGTGAACCCCCACTTCTCACACTCTCTAACCCAGACAAAAGGTTGTTGTAGCTGTTTTGTTTTCTTATGACAGGGTTTGTGCTTAGCTGCATCAGACTAACAAAACCTTTTATAGGTGTGTTGCTTGTGCAGAATGGCCCCTTAGTTTGGCTTGGGAACTGCAGGCCTGTCTATGTTTGTCAGGGCTATGGCCACTTATTGAACCTGTCTGGATCTGGCTCTCTGGAATGGGAGGAGCTTGGCTCTTGTTAAAATTGGGAGTTCATTTTATGGAGGGCTTCTGGGGGTAAGATTAGGGTGGAGGTGAATTAGCCCTACCCCATGTATAGGACAAGGTGATGTACAGGCATAGACTGGAAAATCCCCACCCCTAATCTGCTTACTGTCTAGCCATAAGAAATGCATGGGGTAATGAAAAAGGAAGCAATGAGACATATTAGTCAGCATGATGGATTTTCATCAACAGCAGCCTTTTAGCTGTGGAGGATTTGCTAGAGGGTAGTGAAAGGCCCTTCAAAACTGTTGAAAGATAATTAAGTAGCATGGACTATGATTTCTGGGGAATGCTCTGAGAATTTAGGGTGGTTACTGGAGGCCTCTGTTGCAGAGGTGGATATGGAGAGGTAAGCACTCATTTCCCAACAACAGCCATGGCTGCTGTGACACTGGAGAGAAACCACAGCACTGACAGTGCCTGTGGAACACAACTGGGATGGGCTGCAGGACAAATCTGCCCACAGCCTGAGTCCGGATGGGTCTGAGTGGTATGGGAGCTAGCTGTGCCAGCAGTGATATGGGTGGTGCTGGGGAGAGCAAGCATATCAGGTTTTTTCACTTCCAATGCATCAGGTAGTCTCAAAAAGGACTTTGCTTTCCTGGTGAACCTGAGCCTCACACTTGGATGGATAACACTCTTACCACTACTGCCACCTGGGCTGTGCCACCAGCTGAAGTGGAGTAGAAGGAGGACATTTAAGAGAGACACACTGGGAAAGAAGAGGGTCTTGTGCTTCCTGCAAGTGTGCAGTGATTGGGAATCTCTGACAGTTTCCTTTACCTCTCTCCTATCTGTGTTGTGGGCTTGCAGGATGTGGACAGATTATGAATGGAGTCCAGAGCAGCTTGATAGCTGTATCTCTGCTCTAGCTGTATTTATAGCTCTGGGTTGACAACTGTGTTGTGGTGAGCTATATATACCTGCTGTGGCTGGTCTTGTCCAGGGAAGTGGCTGTGGGAAGTCTCCACTGAAAAAGGCTAGTGTGAGTGGAGCATTCCTTTCCCATCACCCTCTTTAGATCTGTTCTGTGTGCCTGAATCTGTACTGGTGGCCTGTGCTTGGTGTGCTGGCTCTCTTTTGGCACACATAGTGTAGAAAAGGCTGGCTGGTGTGGGGGCATGGACCAGCTGGGTGAGCCTGTATATTCCCAGTCTTCAGCAGGCAGTGGTCTCCTTCTGAGCCTTTGCATTGCCTGAGTGGCACAGCTCACATTTCTGGATGGGTGGTCACCCAACAAGCTGCATGTGGGTGCTGGGAAGGAGCATGGTTACAGCTGCATTTCTGAAGGGGGCCAGGAAGCACAGCTTGCCAGTCAATGATATATGGGCTGAATCTGGCCAGCCAGAGCAACTTCTTCCCTAAGGCTCTGACACTTCTGCTGGTTCAACAACACTTGAATGCAACCAAAACACAACTCCTGGCCAGTGTTTCTTCTGCCAGATTGCCCATCACAGAAGTCTTTCTCCCAACATATGATGCTTTGCCTTTGCAGTGCTCAAAAAGATACTCCTGACCTTCCCTCCAGCTCCACGGGCTTCCAGGCTCATTTCCTCTCCTCTCCCGGATCCCGACTGTCTCAGGCCCAGATTCAGCATCAGCCTCGCCCCGGCTCAAGGTGGAAGTGGCCCTGCGACTGGGAGATGTCCCGCTGGGCAGGCCAGGCCCTGGGGCAGAGCGAGGCTGTCTCTTCCCTTCTCCGAGCAGTTTGAGGGCAGTGCCCATGGGGCAGCGCTGGAGCGGAGGGAGGGCTGTTGTCCCAGACCAACTCCTGCTGGTGACTGAAGGCACGGCACCACCTGGTGGTACGAAAGGAATTTGTCGGTAAGTCTGTCAGAGAGCCGCCCTGACTTTCTCAACTAGATGCAAACTAGCAGTTTCCAACTATTTTTTGTCTCCTTTTTATTTTCCCCCTCTTTTCCCCCACACCCCTCTTCTGAGGTTTTGGGCCCCTCTGTGGCTTTGCCCACCTGTCTGATGTTTATCTCCAGCTACTGTGACTATTTCTTACAAACTTGTCCAGCTCTGGGTCATTCCTGGAGCATGGTGCAATTTCTCAGTCTGAAAAGAAGCATTAGGGAGCTGCAGAGGGCACTGCCCAAGGGCAGGCTGCTACGGCCCGAGTTGTGATAGCTGTGCTCCGATTAGAGCTGTCCTGGGTCAGATCAGAGGTCTGTCTAACCTGGTGTCCTCTTCCTGGCAGGAGATACCTCGGGAGGATAGACAAAGGCAGTCACCTGGCAGCAGGAGATCATCTAGATGGTCTGCCAGCCTCCCATGTGCAGGCAGGAATGTCCTGAGTCTGGCATTGTGCCTCTACTCTTAATAACCTGTGGACTTCATCCTTTCTGGTTTTGGCTCATCATCACCTGAACCTGTGAAGACTCCTGGCATTTGGTACATCTGCTGAAGGTGGAGGAGGCCTACAGGAGAGGGGTCTGGGCAGGAGACCTCTGCCTTGGGCTGGGGGTATAAAGAGCTGTCCAAGGTTGCATGAGCATCGTTCATCTGCATGCTGGGGCTGCAGGGCAGAGCACAAGCCAGAAAGGATTGGTGATATGTCATTGCTGGCTCTCTTTTCCAGGTCCCTTGGAGGCACTAGATATCCCAGGAGTGTCCAGATTGTGGGTCTGCTGATCTTCAGAGTGGAGCAGTGGCACCCAGCTAAGAACCAGATGTCAAGCTGGGCCTTAAGGAGCAAACCTTGTATGTGAGCTGTCTCTGTGAGATTGAGTGGTTTGGTTCCTCCAGATCCCTGGAGGAACACCCAACTGTTTAAGTGCATGTGTAGAAAAAAGGATACAGGCAACCTCGCCCCTGATAAGTCACAGTTGTACTAATTACCAAAGAAGAGGAACAGCCTTGCCGTTAATGGGTTGCAACTGTGACTAATAAAGGTAAGTATGATAAAAGGGGTGGGCTAGGTGGTTAGAGGAAGGACTTTGAAGGAGATACTGAAGGAAGATGGCAGAAGAGGATCTTGAGGAGGTAGAGGAACCCTGAGGAAGGAGGAATGATCCAGAGAAACACAAGAATGAAAGAAGGAAGAGTTGCTGCTGTAAAAGATCTGCTATGAGGTCAGTCTGGGTCTGATGGGGTTAGAGCCTGCTGTTGGAGCCTGCAGTCACAGTTGAGCTAGGTAAAAGTCTGCAGTCAGAGGCAGCAAGGAAATACTTGCAGTCATATTCCAGCAGGAAATAACCAGCAGTCAGAGCCTGCAGTTGGACCCTACTGCTTGCTGCAACCGGAGTCAGTGACTAGTTGGAGTCAGGATAACTGAGCTGTAAAGAAGGATAAACTGGGACCCCTTTCATGTTGTTAAATAAGAGTCTGTGTCTTGGCTCATTTTGACTTCTAATGAGAGGTCTGCTTCAATATTTAAGGGCTGCTGGGCATTTGATCGGGACTGTTGCCTAAGAAGGCAGCACTAAAAATCAGGTAGGAAAAAGTGGAGGTCTTTGTTTTGTGAAAATCACGTCATGGCAGTCCAAGCTCTTTTTCATGCAAATTCTGTTGGATTTTGGCTGGGTCTTACTTCTGTTTTGGGGTGTCATGAAACCTGGATGGGTGACAGTAATCTGGTTGCTGTTGATTTTATCATTGACCAAACACAGATATGTCCTAGTATGTGAATGTGTGTCCCAGCACAGCTCACATGCCTGGGCCAGAGAAACAGATGTGGGCTTGTGAGGAGGAGCTGGGAATTGTGCTGGCCTCTGAAACAGGCACACCTGCACTAGACACCATCATGTTCAGGTCTGACTGGTCTCAGTGCTGTGGGAGAGGGCAGCACAGGACTGTGTTCCTGTTATCCCAAGACTTCCATGTAAGCAGGAAAAAGCATGGGACCACTGAATGTCCATCTTGGCAAATTTATATTTTGCCACCAGGGAGCTCCCGTTCCTCATACGAGTCCTATGGTGAGAAAACAGAGGCCTACATGGCAAAAAATAATCCCAGTCTCCACTGGATCCCAGCGCTTGTGTAAGGGCTGGACTCTGTGGTGCTTGCTCTGGCTTTAAACCAATATTATTTTATACAATATTCGTTTGCTTTGATGAGTTTTGCCCTTTCATTGCAGGTTTCTTAGGAATGGGAGAACAGTGAGGCTGGCTAATGACAGAAAACACAGTGAGCAGGTGGAAATGTGATGACAGCAATGCACTTTCCTTCACTCTGGTAGTTTTGGACAGTCTTGCTGCTAGAATAGCAGAGCTGGAGAGAGTCTGCCTGCAGCTATGCCCTTGCTGTTAGTTGACCTACAGAGAAGAACATGGCACTTGTGCTTCTAGAAAGAGTGTTGGCACATGCAGTAGGTTTTGTTTAGTACTAATTTGAATTTTTAATCACCAGTGCTAAGACTTTTTCTGTTTGATTACAGGGTTGAAGCATTTACTCCCCCAGACAATGGAATTCTGACCTTTTCCATCTACTCTCCTGCCTTTCAATGCCTGGTTTCTTTCCTGCTCTTACCTGGCACTTTCACAAACACATATTTCAACCTCCCACATTCCTACTTTGCTGAGGAGACAAGTCTTTCACACTTGGAGGAAAAGATAATTGGTATAGTTGAAATACAAGTGGTATAATTGAATAATGATTAATTAATGGTGAAAAATTAGGAGTTGGAACACTACAGTGTGTTTGGAAAAATGACTGTGCTCCCTTTTTGGGGGCTGTTGTGATCAATGTGAGGTGGCAGAGTAATGTGTTCTCGGTGTTCCTGCTAGCTGTATTAGTATTAGAGCAGAGCAAGGGACATCAGAGTTTGGAACCAGAAAAAAATTTTCAAGGATGAGGATAGCAAAGAAGTAGACCAAATTACTTGGGCAAGAAATTAATGTTCTTTCTTGGAGGTTCTTAAAAAGCATAAAAAATGGTGTAATTCCTGTTCCTGTCCTCAGATAGTCTGTCAAAGGACATCCTCAGCAAAGGCTTCTGTAGCACACAGACAGAAGGGTGGAAGGATGTCTCTAGAGACCTGCCTGGTGAGTCTCCACATCTTAGACCTAGACTCTTTCCTGTCATGGATCCACAGAGGTTGTGTACACTGTCTGTTGGACAATTCACATCATGCCAGGGAAGAGGAAAAAGTCCTTCAAAATCCAGGTATTTCTCAGGACAACAATTTTTCTCCAGGAAACCAAGAACATGGCTCTGGCACTTTTCAGTCCAATGTGGCTTCCTTCTAACTCTGGTTGGAGTTTGCTATCCAGAGGAGACAAGAGGAAATGTTTCAAGTTAGGGTGAGTTTAGGGATGTATGTTGTAAGATCAGCATATGCTGGCATGCATCTGTGTGGGAATATCCATGGGCAAAAAAAGCCAAGGCTCTCCCAGTGTGAGAACTTGCTTCATAATTTATTTACATGCTTCAGCACTTGCATTTTGATGATGGCTTAGCTATTTAATGTATTAGTCAGAACAAACACAACAGAGGGCTAATCTAAGTTGTTGATGAAATCATTGAAGAGCTTTGTGCCCACTTGTGATTTTTCCACTTACTTGAGTTTCCTTTGAGATATGAACTCAAAATCTGGCACTCATGGGCACCATGTGACTTTGTGGTGGTCTTGGGAGCACTGCTTCTCCATAAAACAATGTCTTGATCCCATTCAAGCACAGATGTTTGTTTGTCTATGACAGGTGTAGTATCAATGATATCTGCTTGTTGAGCCATCCAAGTCATGCTTTAATAGAAATTCTTTAAAGAAGTTAAAAATAGTTAACTGTAGTACACTGGTTCAGCAAATACTGCAGGAAACCTTTGGAATAGAGACTGACTGACAGAAATAAGTGAGTTATGTCTGGAGGGGAAATGAAAAGCATTTTTTATGGCAAATTGCAGTGGTTACTAAGCATTATGGCTTTTTCAGCAGTCTTAGGATGTTGTATTTTTTTTTTCCTTAAGGGTTGCTGGAAGAAACACATTGCATAAGAAACTCCATTTCCTAAATAAAAAAAAAAAATTAAAAATCTAACCTTCATGGTTGCTTAGTAAAAACCATGAGCTGAATGTTCCAGATAGGATGTTGAAATCACAACCAAACAGGATGGAAAACCTGGTTCATAGCTTTATACTCCAGACAGCAAACAAACAGCCTTAGATTTGTTTAGATATTCTGCAGTTTGGAAATGTATCAATTTCTGACTTTTGGGACCTGATTGCAAGGCACGAGGGCACATGTGATTTTGGAATCAGAGTTTAACCTCTTTTTTGTTACTCAATATTGACTTTCATAAAAAGTAAATACTTCTGGTAAAAAAAAAATTAAAAATATTTTTTTGGTGAGAACACTTCTTTTTCCAAACTTTCTTTAGCATTACTTGAGTCCCTTTTTGTCTCTTGTTTTGTTCCTCAACGAATTTTATTCTCTTCGGAGTTGAGAATTTCATCCTGAAACTTTTTTTCGTTCATTCTTCTTTCCTTCTGGAATTTAATGTTTCTATCTGGAGATTACCATTTGGTTAGGTTTTGATGTTGACCTCAAATTTGGTGTTTTCTTCCATTCCCTCATTTTGGCTTTGTCACCCTGTTCTTTGCTCTCCAGCTCTGTTTTGAGCAGGTGCTGTAAAATTCCAGCTTTGGTGGTGGGTGATGTTCCACCTGGATGTTGCTTTTTACCAGCTGAGCAGCTCAGTGCAGCCACCCCAAGTTACATTTGAGCTCATCTTCTCACGACTAGGAAAGCTGTTGCCTTGTTTTGTCTGCCTAGAGGAGATGACTGAATTTTTGGTGAAAGACATGCACAGTGCAGGAATTCACAGAGAGGGAATTACAGTTGTCCAAGCAGAACTGGCTCTGAGGGGCAAACTTTGTGGCCTCACTCCTGGTGATGCATTGGAGTGGTGTGAAAGTAGCTGGACGATGAGAAACATTCTCTCTGTCCCCCACTGTGTTTAGACCTGCATCATCCATTGATTAGGATATACCAAGTGCTATCCCTAGTGTGATTTTTCTTTCCCAGGTGTTTTTTGTTACTTTGAGGTAAGATCTGCAGCTTTGGGCATTATACACATGAGATAGAAATGTCTTAACCATTGACAGGCTGGCTAGATCGTATTTGTCAGAGTCCTTGTTTTCAGAGCTTAAGTGTCTGTATCTGTTATCCTGTAGTTGACCCCTGACTATCCAAGGCTTCAAGGTCATATGGATAATTAGCAGTCAAACACATACATTCCATCTAAGTCAGGTTTTTCCCAGTATTACTGACCTCATATGGCCCTGTTTGGGCTGGATGCAGGGCAAGGGCCAAACCATGTGTTAAACCTGTCATAAAAATGTCAGGCTGCCAGAAAGGTAGGGGCAGGTTCACTCCCCTTTTAAACGGACATTCCTTTGAGCCATACATCAGGTCATGCCTCAAAACACTTATCTGTGTTTGCCAGCCTTTAATAGGTAGTGAGCACACACATTGCAGAGGAAGTTTTTGAGTGGTTTATGGTGATTAGAAGCACTTGAGCACACAAAGAGAGAGACAGGGAGTTAGAGGTGGCATGGCCAGGTCTGTAAAGATCTGTAGTGCTTGCTGGTCTCCAGAGCAACTAGTTCAGCCTTTTAAAAACACTAATTTCTGAGTTGCCACGTCAAATTCCTAAGTGAGGCCTTCATAGACAACATGACTGTAGAATGGGCCTGGTGGGACTCACAATTCTTGCTGGAGGAAGTAGAAGGGGGAGGTTTGGAAGAAAAGGAGACTACCTTTGCATGCATCCTGAGATGTGTGTGTGAATTCAATGACTCAAATGGAAGGAGCCCAGTGAGAACACAGGAACAGCACTGGACTCTTGTCCAGATGTGTCAGGCCAGATGGGAAGGGAGCTTGGAAAGGAGCAGATGGCTCACTGGCTTTTATGTCTCCTGGTAGCCCCCAGTGCACATGTATTTTTGGAGGTATATCCCTGAAGCATCCAGAAAAGTCAAAAAGATACTCCACAGATAAAGGAGAAATGTGGGTTCTGTGTTCCCTAGTTTCCAACAGGTGTCAAGGAAAGGTTTGGAAAACATTTGCCTCGGCACAGTTGCAGACAGGACCATTGCTGTGGGGATTTGCAAGCAATGTGACCTCACTTGTGACCCCAGATGCCTTTGCAGAATTTGGCATATCCCTGCACTACTTCCTCTTCTGTGCCTGGTTCGTCCAGATGCCTTTGCACTTGGCATTGGGGATGTTGTGTTGCAAAGATACCTCACTGGAAAACATTTCTGCACTTCATCACAGCCATGCCCTAAGTCCGTGTGTGACTGGTTGTCATATTCCTGATTTGTGTTTATTGCTGCAGAGCCACTGCTTCCTTCTGGCCTTGGCTGACACCACAATCTTCACTGTGGGCTTGTACTCCACATAAATAAAAATGCCTCCCTGGGACTGTCTGTGGGGTGGGCTTGCTCAGCCTGACCCTGCTGAGAGGGTGCACTGAGTCTGTCTGAGCCACAGGGCTTACTTATCCTACTGTAAGTGGCCACTTGCAACATCCAGGAGGGTTGCCTGATTGCTAGGGAGGGAAAGAAGGCAATTTCCTGGCCATGCTGCAAATTGGAGAGGAAATACCTAGGATTTTGGCAAAGTAGAATAACAGACTTCCATTCAGTGGGACACTTGGGCAGTGGAGTTCCAGGGAGTACTCCCTTGTCGTGCAGTCAGAGGATGGAACTGGGAGATTGGCCAGAGTTTTCATGGCTTGGGAAAGGAAGCACTTGTCGGCTTGTGTGTTTTCTTGCACTTTCTTGAGTGCAAGAAAATGTGAGGTGTCTTCAGTGTTTTATAGGACTGGTCTGCCCTAGAGGTCTCACAGAGAAGCCGAAGAGTAAAAGGGACAAAATACATGTGGTTCTTGAAGGGCCGTGTCATCCTTTGCAGGGTAGCTCTTCAGAACACTTCGTGCTCCTTTGCAAGTCAGCACTGCTGGTGCTTTTTGATGTTGTTTTGTTGGATAATCGCTGGCATTGCTCAATGTATTATACAGCTGCAATTTAATTTTTCCCTCTGAAAACTCCTGCTGAGAGAATTGGTGTGCTTGGGCAGGTATTCAGCTGTGTCAGACTTCATGGGATGCCTTCTCTACAAAAAAGACCAAACCATAATTACAGCTAAAGCCTCTTATTTTTTCTGTTTAATGGTGTATGGCTGGCAGCAAGGATGGCAATGGAAAAGCAGTAAGGTTCTTTAAAAATTGGTATTAATGGGAACAGACACATGGGGAAGAGATAGATGAGAACTGCTTCCAGCCTAAAAGCAGCAGCTGCAGAAACAAGAGTTACTTGTTTACCAAGACCAAGACTTAAAAATGCATGAGGCTGGGATTGAGCCTCATGCAGTCCCAGGTCTTGGCCCTGCTAATGATTGCTTGAGGAACCTGTATAAATAATTTAATTTCTTTCTTCCTGTCCTGGAACTCAGTTGAGAACAACTACTTTACTGGTTTACTTCTATTTGTTTGTGGGGTTTTTGTTTGTTTTTCTTTCCAGAATCTCTAATCTCAGCTGTTTGGTGACTGCATGACTCCTACACTGCAGGACACTTTTGCCATCTGAATCACAGAGTGTGCTTCACAACAGAGGATGGCTTGTTGAGGGGACTGGTTGGGCTGTTCTCCTGAGCATGGGTGAGAGGGTTTTGGAGAAATGGCTTTCATGTGGGTTCAGGGTCAGAGAGTTCTGCAAAGGCCTCTGTCTTCAGTAGGGTGTCCCTTCTGCCACAGGCTTCAACGCACCCCAGCCCTGAGTCACACACAGTGACTGAGCTGATTGGGCCCAGGTAGAGAAGGGAGAACAGGAAGGGATCAGAGCTGGAGGCATTTCTGGACCCTGCTAGATCCCCAGTCTGGAATCAGAAAGAGAGCAAAACAGGGGCACCTTAGAGGTCACTCATGATTCTTTGGCTGCTCTCTCAGCCTCCTCTATTCTGTGGATTCCCAGCAAACCTCAGCTTCTGCTTTATGCAAAGGGCTGTGCTTCCCCTGGTGTTGCTTCTCTCACAGTAAGAATCCTTGTGCTCTTTCTTCCCCAAATCTTCTGCTTGGGAATGTCCAGTTACACAGGCATTGTGTCTTAAGGAGTCTGACTCAGTGACCACCCACATCATTCCACCTGCCCTTGTCTGATGTTCACTTGGCTATAGAAACTCCCTTAGAAGGGACCCCGTGTTGCTCATGATGAAGCAGATGGAGTTTATAAGTTGTCCCTTTAGGACTTGTAGAAGCAGGCGTTGGAGTCTCTGAGTTTCAGGCAGGTGAGGTATCATACAGATATTTTCTACTTTTTTTCTGCAATGATCTCTATGATTGTAAGAGGTCTGCAACCTTCTTTTTCTCTTCTAAAGCAGCCTGCAAGCCAGCATTCATAATAGGAAAGGTAAGACTTTTAGCTTCTCTTGTGATTCTGCAAAGTGGAGCCCTAGCAGCTGCCTTCAATTGGCTGAGGAGAGGGTAGCCTGGTGTTCACCTGAACTAAAACACCCCTTAACCGTGTGCAAGGCTGTGTCAGCAAAGGAGTGAATTACATCCAAACTTTAGATTGTTGAGGTGACCTTGAAATATTGAACCCTTTTACAGCCAAAATCCTTCAAGGTAGGGGGAAGAGAGCCTGCATTCCTGACTTATTAAAGTGGACATTGTTAATTACATGTGAGGCTGGATTATTGCATGCATGGATAGAGTCCTTCATGTTGATTGGTCAGAAGTACATGAAATACAACTTTCAGTTTATTAACAATGACCTCCTGGAGGGACCCTCCCCCTGTGTCTGAAAGAAAACATGCTTAGGGAAGAAATAAATAAATACTAATGTGATTAAATGAGAGGTATTATGGCATATTTTCAATCTCTCTCCTGATTCTGGGCTTCAAGTCAAATCTGATTCAACATATTCAGCTATTTTGTGTGTTCCTGGACAATAACCTTGCTTGTAGTGGTTTTACAAGCCATCAGTTGTATTAGAAGTTCAATTAATGGCCGTATTGACAGCTCCCCAAATTCACAGTTTACTTCTCCAGGAAGGATCGGACCTTCAAGAATAATATAGAAGGATCCTACAGGACAGTTCTCACCCAGCATAAGCTGACTTCAGTCCTGTGAACTCCAAATATTTCTGGGGCTGTGGCATGGAAACACTGAAATCCCTGTCGGTGTCAGCAAATGCACCAGCCTAGGAGGAGGAAGCAGCTCTTTTAGCCATTCTGAGTTTCAACTCATTGTATAGCAGGAACAGCAAGACCTGGACAGAGGGGCAAGCAGCAGAAAGATGTGGATTTAATGTGCTGCCTTCCTGTCCCCTGCTTTAGTTTTTCATCCAAGCAAAGTTTTATCCTGGAATTTCCTGGAAGGAAAAAGACATCTTTTAGTAGTAGTTTAGATGGATATTTTGGGGGAGAATTCAATTTTTTCCTAAGCCAACAAAGGGTTCAGGAGACATGTCCTCATTGTTGAAAGTTAAGCATAGCTAAAGTGTTACTCCTGCTTCTGCTGTTTGCATCAAGAAAGCATTACCTCACCTGAGAGGATGGCATTATGAGCTGCCTGTGCGTTTTTGAGCCTACAACCGAAGTGCAGGGCTGTAAACCCTCCAGGCTTCTTCCTTTGTACCAAGTAGGCACAGTGAGGCTTTTGCTTTGCTCAGCACAGCGGGACTTGTAGGTGGATAACGCTGCTTGATGCTGAAGTGGCTGTGATGTCCTTTGTAATGACTGCCTCAAGGCATACTCAGCTGCTCTCTATTTTCCCAGTGAAGTGCAGCCACGGTAATCAGGCCTTTTTGTTGTTGAGTGATTTCCTACGACTTAAAAAACAGATCAGCTGGAGTCCTGAAGCTTAACAGCCATTATCCAAGTGCCCTATGGAATATTTCAGCCTGACACCGAATGATTCAGAATAACTGGAAGGAAAATACCAAGTGCCAATGTGGTTACCTAATTCCATATCCAGCTGCCTAACTTCATTATGTTCTCTCTGATTTTGGAGGTCCCCCAGCATTAGAGAAGAAGAAGGGCTGAATGCATAATGTCAGTGCGTTATCCAAATGAGTCTGCCTACCTAATCAGAAAGTAATGCTCTAACAGCTGAGTGGCATTTGGGTTTTTAAAAATCTCTCAAGGATACTGGAACATGCATAATTTTTATTCCCCTTCCTGCTCTCACTCAGGTAGGATTTTGTTTGTTTGATAGGTGCCTATGTGTGTTTGTATGTGAATAATTTTATTAGTTTACTCTTAGTCTAATAAGAAACCTATTTTGTGTAATAAGTATCTCTGCATATGACGTTTTGCTGCTGGGCTGGTGCAGTGATGTATCATCACAGCCTTATGGATTTTGTTTCCCCTCAGACATCTCACAATAGGTTGCAGGGTTTCTTCAGGTTCAAACCCCTGGGACTCAAGTGAACATATGCAAACTTTGCTATTCATTATACTACCTTATGATCTGGCTGCCAGTTTGACAGAGGAAAACTGGGAAATCTAAATTTGATTTGTGATTAATGTATTTTTAAAATGAGTCAAAAAGAGGATTAAAAAAACATTTAGAGTGTATTGGGTTTGAGATATTTCCAAGGTAATCTCCTACCTATAGGGAGTGTGATTACTTTTCAGGATCTGAGGTGTGCTATCTCATCAAAAGCTGTTGTTCCTCCTGCAGGCCCGTTTCCTTGCCAGAGCCATGCAGAGATTAGAGCTCTGCAGGCTATGCTTTGCAGCCCTGCAGGAACCAGCGAAAGGCTGTTATCTTTAGACAAATGCAGATAGCAGGCCTGGAGGGGAGGTACTCGGATAAGGTGTGAGGGGCTGCCACAAAATGGAGATTTTTCTGGGAAGTTCAACCAAACTCTGGAAATGCGTTCAGAGAATTGCCCTGTGCACACATTGGGAATTGCCAACACAGGGGGAGAGCAGGTGCCAAAGGTTGTGGAGTCTTCCTCACTGGAGATACTCAAGAACAGACTGGACACAGTCCTGTGCATGTGCTCTGGATGACCCTGCTTGAGCATGGACATTGGAGATATGATCCACTGGTTCCTTCCAAGCTCACCCATCCTGGGATTCTGAACCGTGGACCACCAACACCACAGCACTGTGGCTGAACTTTTAACAATGAAACACCTGATCCATGCAGTTATTCCTACAGGAGCTGGTCACAAATCCCCAGTAAACTGCAGTGAAATGAAAGCTTCCTTGTCCTTGCCCTGTTGTCATGTTCATCAAAGCCTAATTATTAGCCAGCTGGGATTCTGAGAAGTAATTTTATTTTTCAATATTCACAATTTTATTTTTTCTCCTCATGTTTACACATTTTAATTATTCCTGTTCAAATGAATCTAGTGCATTAGGTCTGTTTCTTACAGACATAGCTTACATAAGATTGCTGGGAGAATGTTGTGCAAGTCTTTGTGAACAGCCCCATTGGTAAGTGTTGCCCTCCTAGGTGGTGAACCCATTCTTTGCTATTCCCTCCACCCTCTTAAGATTCCTTTTTAAGGCTTGTGCTGGTGACATTTTACAGCTCTGTGTTAGGTGCAGTGATCTGCTGTGGCTTTGTCTCCTTGCTTGGATGACTGAAACTTTGGAACTGGAGTGAATTGACAGCAGGATATGAAGCAGTTGTCTCACGCACAAAAAACTACTTTGAGTAAAAATACTGCTCTGAAAGTGGGTCTTTACTTGTGCACTTGAGCTTGCTGAAACCTGAAGGATGGATAACTATCAATGTGGGCTGCAGCATGGCCTGTAGATTAACTACATGTTAATTAAATAATGATCATTGATGCAGTAATCTTATGTATGTGTGACAATACATACTCTTCTGAAAGGCCCTTTCATGTTTTGGAGTGGGCTAGACTTTTTGCTGAATGGGCATGTAGAGCAGTGAGTGAGCAATTGGTGGGGTGGATTTTGAGGTTATTTGCAATTTCACTTCCTTTTTGAGGGAAAAAACTTAGTGGCCAAGTATCCCAGTTTGTCTGGTATGAACGACTGGTTTTGTTTGCAAGCTACCTTGATGATTCCTCTCTTGCAATTGTTAAACACAATAGGTGTCCCTGCCCCTTTCCATGCTTCAAATCTAACAAGCACAATGTAGAAAAGAGTTTAAGTCTTTCCTAATGAGAAGCAGTGAGGAATCCTGCTGGTAAGTCAGCCCCTTGAGAACAGACTGTTCTCTGCACTCAGATATTTCATAGATCCAAGTCTTGCTTCCCCATTTCCCACAATAAAGCCTTAACCAGGCAGAGTTTTCTGCTCTGAAATGCTGGGAAGACAGGAACTGTAACCACTTCAAAACTTAAAACAAAGGTTGTACCTCTGGTTCTATATGGGGATTGTGAAAATATCCAGGCTATGCACCATTGATTTGTCTTCCAATGAGAAATCTTTTATTTGAGAGCACAACAGTTGTCTTTAAAAGCAAAACAACAAAACCAAACAAAAAATGAAACACACCTCCCCAACACCAGAATGAAAAAAACAAAGCAGTTGTGTCTGTCTGTGCAATGTTATGCAAACCAAAAGAGTCTGGCATCTTGCTTGGCTCGGCTGGGATCATAGCAGAGGAGCTGACTTGAGTGAACAAAAACTTGAAGTCCTGGATGGCCTTTTAATTGTGTTTTCTTGCAAGGATTAGAGATTTGCAGCCTTGCTCTTGAAAAAAGACCTTCATCATAAATATGTGTAGTTAAAATGTGATACCATGCTGAGTGAACACTCAAATTTGTGCTACGCCCTGAAGCCCTTGGACTTCGAAATAGTGAAGTTACACTACAAGCTGTGGCTGAGGGAGGAGAGAAATTATTTGATTTAGGGAGAGACCAAGAGTGGTGTGATTGAACCAGCTCCTGGGGAGCTTGGGGGAACTCTGCATGGACACAGTGCTACTGCAGAGGAACTGCTTTCCCTTCTGGGCTTCCAGGGATCTGCAAAGCCTCAGAGCTCTACTCTCTGTATCCCAGTCTAGTATCCCAGCAGGCTGCTGGAGGGCCACTTTCAGCACAGCACACAAACATGCACTTCATTTAAGGCTGCTTCTTAGTCATGTAAAGTTACTGGTATTCCTCAGAAGCTAAGCTTAAACATGCATTCTGTGCTCTGGATTGGATTGGAGACTAAGGACAGAACTCATTTTGTCATCTCTGAACCAAACAATTTCTGGGGAAGAAAAAAAATTTGGTAAGAGCTAATGAATGCAAAGCTATTTCTCTTGCAGGCTGAGGCAAACAAATACATAAGGTGAAGAAAACAAGGGAAGAGAGAATGGCTGAATTATTCTTAGTAAATACAAGCTAATGTAGCCATCAAAGACAGTCTGGTGATAACTCTGAATATATGCTATTGCTGCGCCAGTATTTATGTTTTACAGAGTAAAAAAAGGATGCTGCTGGAGAGGGATTTTTTGCCGAAATCCCAAGTGCACCAGTACTTCACTTAAAACAGCACTTTCAGTACTGTGGCTTCACTGTTTCAGTTGCACAATCTGACCATAACTGCATGCAGTTATTTGAAATGCAGCTTTTCCTGCTGCCAATTACTTTAACTGCTTGTGTGTAAACAATAATGCCTCCGCTCATGGGCGTAAGGGCAGATTAACAGCAGTAATTACTAAGCAGATGTCTGCAAGTGAATACCCATTTCTTAGAGGCAGATTATCTTCTGCACTGGCATAAGGGAGAGGGATTCAAAGCAGGTGCTGCTGTCAAGTGATGTGAGCAGCCTGGGGCTCAGTAGAGGGCTGTGTAGGTCCCGAATCACTGTTTGCAGGGTGGTAATTATTGACTTACTTGAGATTAGTGCTGAGAGATGTTTGGCACTTGTTTCCTAAAAATGACCACAGTGACTGTGACTGAACAGCCCTCAGTGCTACTTGCACTTCTTTTCTGTTCCCAAGAAATCTAAGGCTGCTTTCAAGAGAGCTCAACACCCACACTATGAGCCTGTGTTTCCCAATAGCTCTGTTCCCACTGATTTGCCCAAAAGGTGCGTTAAGTACTAAGGCAATCTTTGAACTTGGCGGGTTGGGGGGGTCTTTATTAATCCAGTTGTCCTGCCAGCACTGAAATATGTTCAGAGCAGCCCTTTGGTGCCCTTGAAGCCTCTCCTGGCATATACTGTTTTTCAGCTGAGCAGCCTATTTTTCAGCCTTCCAGCCTATCCAGAAAAGCCACCTGTGGCAAGAGCTTGCTAATATGTGAGGGGGTGTGTACATAAAGAAGAGATATGGCTGTGTCCTGTTTCATTGGGGACTTTCAAATCAGTTGTCTGAATTTCAGAGGCCACCCTTTTGAAGCTGAGAGACAAGAGAGAGACCTGTTTTTCTTTGCATGGACAAGTCACGGCATTGCCTCCATTCCTCTCCTGAAAAAGAGTACCTCTGCATGCCAGAGCAGGGAGTGGTGACCACGAGTCTCAAAAGCAGGCAGAGACTGTTTCTCTCACCATCACTGAAAAAGCTGATATAGGATGGGTTTGTTTCCATAAGCAGAGAACACTTTTCTACTGCAGTGACATAGTTTTGCCTTTGGTATTGAATCACTTTCAGACCCACCTCTGTCTTGCTCAAGAGGCCTTTTTTTTTTTTTTTTTTTTTGTGAGCCCCTGGGACTCACGTAAGCATATGCAAACCCTGCACTTGGTTCTGGCTGCCAGTTTGACAGAGGAAAACTGGGAAATCTAAATTTGATTTGTGATTAATGTATTTTTAAAATGAGTCAAAAAGAGGATTAAAAAAACATTTAGAGTGTATTGGGTTTGAGATATTTCCAAGGTAATCTCCTACCTATAGGGAGTGTGATTACTTTTCAGGATCTGAGGTGTGCTATCTCATCAAAAGCTGTTGTTCCTCTTGCAGGCCCGTTTCCTTGCCAGAGCCATGCAGAGATTAGAGCTCTGCAGGCTATGCTTTGCAGCCCTGCAGGAACCAGCGAAAGGCTGTTATCTTTAGACAAATGCAGATAGCAGGCCTGGAGGGGAGGTACTCGGATAAGGTGTGAGGGGCTGCCACAATGGAGATTTTTCTGGGAAGTTCAACCAAACTCTGGAAGTGCGTTCAGAGAATTGCCCTGTGCACACATTGGGAATTGCAAAGTGGAGAAATCTCCACATTTAAAGATACTCTTTCCATTAAGAACACAAGCCCCCAAGTTAATTTTTGTGCCATGAAAACTACCCTGGGAACATGGCTCACAGCAACATTACCCATTGATGTGGGCCATCCAAATTCCATCTGCCATTTCTGTTGTCCATGTCTTTATGGGCTTGATCCTACAAATCTTACCAATGAATTCAATGGAGCATTTTGTCTTTCAGTCCCACAGACACAGAGCTGTCCATATAACTCTCCAGCTGGACAGTGGCCTGGCTGACTACTTCACAGGATTTCTGTGCCCATATAGGTGGCAAGAAGCTTTGGCTGGAGTGTAGAGAACATTTATTTGAAGGATTTTCTGCACATATTGTAATGGCTAGAATTGTAAAATTGAAACCTTCATATTTGACAACTATATTTTTGAATGATGAAAGAGAGATGAGGGACATCAAGAGAAAGGGCAAGGGATGTAACAGTTACCTGGAGAAATTAGTAAGCCTGGTATCATAAAAAGCTCACCAGTCCTAAGTGAAATTGAAACATAGACAAAAAGGCAGATGAAAATATGTTGGATATTGCTCAAATATCAACCACAAAAGAAGGTGGTAAACCACTATTTTTCTAGTCATAGTGATGTATTACAAATTTTTGCAGTGTTATCATGAGTCTTCTGCTGCTTGGTAAGTTCTTTAATTACCAGCTTCTTTGTTTATCTGGTTATTTGTGAATTTCTGGTTTATATTTTCAAAAAAGCACCTCTGATAGGGCAAGATAGTTGCATCCTTCAAAACAAAAGGACAAAATGCAGCTTTATTTCATGAACCAAGTGCCCTTTATTCATCAGCTGTAGAACATAATTTTTTTTATCAAGCTTTTATTTCTCTTCGTAATTGCTTTGTTTCTAGTCCTGATTTTGTGGGACTTGGACTGGCAGAAGTCAACAAATGCAGCTTGTTTCTGTTTGGGTGTCTGCAGGTGCTATAGTGGTGTTCATTCTGGGGCTTTGAGCAGAAGTCTAGTCTAGTGGAAGGTATCCCTGTCCGTGGCAGGGGGGTTGGAATGAAATGATCTTTGAGGTCCCTTCTAGCCCAAGCCATTCTATGATTATTTCTCTTGCTACAAGAACGACTCCAACGTCCTGTCCGTGTTGATAGCTCAACTTGTTGCCAACTGCAGCAATTTTTCCAAGCTGGATGTTGCTGGCAAAATTTCCCGTCAGCAGACAAGCTCTTTCCATTACAAGGCAAGCTGTGGATATTCAGGTGCAAAACCTCCTCTTCTCTCAGCCTAACAACTCCATGAGACCTTAAATCTCACCGCGGCTGGCTCCCTCATGCTATATTAAGTCCTGCCTTTCCAAACTTAATGTTCCTGAAGGGGCGAGGGAGATAATGTTGATGTTTATGGGAGCAGCCGGGAAGTAAGCCATCCCTATGGGAAGCCGCCTCAGCTCCTCGAAGCGTAGGTGGGGCAAGAGCAGCGCTGCGGAGGCAGAGGTAGGAAATTACCCAAGGTGTTTTGTGCTGGGAACAACACCGGTAGCTTAAAATGCTCTGTGGCTTTCATCTCGTCGCAGTAGAGGGAAATAAGCACAAGAATAACCCACGAGGAGGCAGAATCTGGAAAGAGCCTCTAACGTCCCCTGCCCGTGCGGGAAACCACCCTCCTCCTCCTCCTCCTCTACTTTGCCCCCGCCCCGACCCCGTGGAAGTCCTCAGCCAACGCCGCCGGGCCCGGAGGCTCCCGGCCGGGGCGGGGCTCGGCCCAAAACACTGCCCGCCCCGCCCCGCGGCTTTAAAATGGCGGCGTCGGGCAGGGCCAGCTGGCAGAGTGCAACCATGGCAGGAGACAGAGGGTGTATGTTGGTGCTGCTGGCGGCGGCCCTGCTCTTCTTCGCCAGCGCCGTGCGAGGCGCCGAGCTCCGCCCGCCGATGGTGGGCGCCCCGCAGACCATCGACAACCCCGAGAACGATGAGGGGCTGGAGAGGGCTCTGCACTTCGCCATGACGGCGTACAATAGGGCCAGCAACGACATGTACTCCAGCTGGGTGGTGCGGATCATCAGCGCCAAGAGGCAGGTGAGCGACCGGGGGCGGCACTCGCTGTCAGGGGGGCTGGGAAGGAGGCCGGCCGGATTCCTTTGGGGCAGACCTGAAAGCTGTCATTTATTTTCCCCACAGAGGGTGAATAAAAGCCCTTTTTTATATCTTGGCTTCTCTCCGTCTGAGTGACCTTGAGTGCTGCAGGCTATGGGAGGAGCCGGTGGCTTCCCTATGCTGCTCATGAGTTAAACACGTCTCTGTTTATTGCGAGGGAAACTGCTTTGTGGGACATGTTTACTTGGATTTTGTTTCCTGTTTCACAGGGCATGCCAAGTGCCTCTTTCATGGAGGTTGCCACATGCAGCTTTCTCTGTACTTTTGGAGTCTGTTTTCCATCATGTAACAGGAGCTCTGCCTGCCTCTCTGCCAGGCTTCTCTCGGCAGAGGGCCCTTTTCCGTGTGCTGTGAGTAAAGTTGCCTCTGCCGACTTGTCTTATTGCAGATCGTGGCTGGAGTCAAGTACATAATGGAAGTGGAAATTGCCCGGACAACCTGCACAAAGCCAGCAACTGATATCCAGCACTGTGCTTTCCATGAGGAGCCCCAGATGGCCAAGGTAGGCTCCAGGGCACAGCCTGCTGACCCCCAGCCCTCCCTGTTTCCAACCCCAGACCACTGGCTGGCTTCGTTCAGATGGCTGTGGTCAGTGTCCCCTGTCTGCCTCAGCTGACATCAGACACCTTATGCCTTTATATTTAACGAGGCAAAGCAAATTTTTCCCTTGCGGAACTTGTCTTGCCAGTTGGTGTCAGAGAAGGCAGGGCGTTTTGGCTGTTTTGTAAGTAGATGGCTCAGGCTGGAGCAGTGCATGTGTCTCAGTCATCCTAAAGAAGTAGTCATGGTCTGGATCAGAAGGATATGTGGAGGAAACTCTGCCAAGCCTACAGGTCTCCTGGCTCTCTGTCCAGGGTCCTCAGTCCCCGTAGAATTCTCATTTCTTCTTTCCCATAGTGATGTAAACATGCTTGGCATGCTTTCCTGTGCGACTTGTATTGCTGTGAATAGAGCTTTGGGCAAAGCACTACCCAAAAGAAGCAGATCACTTCGTCTCTCTGTGCCCACTAAGCAGTTACACAGGCATTTTGTAATGAGTAATTGAGCTTTTTGGGTGGGAGCACCAAACATGTCTGCCTTCATCTGGCCTGAGATTTTTTTATAGTGCTTCATTCCTTCTGTTGATGGCAGCAACAGGATGTATGTGCCCTTTGTTCCTGCATGTGTGAGAGGTGTAGCTGCACCTAAGAGAAACACAAAACTGGTGTGTACCATTATGGCAACTGCAATGATTTGACACAGGTCCCCATGGCTTAGCTGTGCGTATGGGCTTATGTTTGAGTATTAACCATGGTAAAAGCTTTCCTCTGTGAGTGGATAAAGGAGATAACCTGATCCTCAGCAGTGCTGACTGCTCAGCTTTATTTCTTAGGGTTTATTTAAGAGATGTGACTTGCTCTGAGCACGAGTGATGCTCCAGAATACTTGTCTGGAGAGGGCAAATCTAGAGTGCCACAGGATTGTAGAACAGTGGTAAATTACATTGCTTCATGCTCTTATTCTCCTAACTACTTTTTTCTTTCTCTCCTTAGCACACCATTTGCAACTTCGTAGTGTTGAATGTTCCTTGGCGAAACCAAGTGGAGCTGCTGGAGAGCAAGTGCCAGTAAGCCTACCTAGATTCCAGCAGAGACGAGCAACCAGTTGTTCAGATCTAAAAGAAAAAGGCAATAATACAAATTGAGATGGTCTTTATCAATGCCTGTAACTTGGCTACTGACTTATGCTTGTGCTATGCAAATTAAACCATGTAACTTCACTGTTAAAGCACAGTATGATCTCAACTTTTTCTTCTTTGGAATTACTATTTTAGAGCAGCTGTTTTGGTCTTCTACAGCTTTCCCAATGAATTCACTCCAGCATGAGAATTCGTATTAAAACCCCTTGGTATCCATGTTAAGTGACTACTGTAAACATAAAAACTTAATTAATAATTGCCATGATGTGTAGTTTTCTTTGATCAAATGCTGTCTTGGAGGAGAGTTTGCTTTTAATTGTCACCTATGCTATCCTGCCCAAAAAATGGTATGAGAAGGAATACTGGGTTCTGATCACAGAGGAGGCAAACCATGCCTTCTTGTCCCTTAGCCTGGCCTCTGGTTTTGAGTAAAAGATGGAAGCCTTAGCTGTCTTCACTGAAGGAGCTCTGCTTTGAAAAACTCTTGATCTTGGGAAGATTAGCTGAAGCTGGTCCTGAGACTTCTAGTGGTCTTGGATCCTGGCTGCTGTACTGTTCCGTTCTAAGGCTGTAAGGAAGGAGGAGGCTCCCCTTGAAAAAATGACATTTTCAGGTAGTAGGGGAAGGTACCAGATCAAGAGAGAGTCTTGGAAGTGGGTGAAGGTGCTGAGGTGAACAATGGGGGTGCTTCTTGTTATTTCACAGTCCCAATAAAGTAGGAAATACTCTGTCTTGTGTTTTTGCTTTTCTGTATTTTGAAGTAAACATTTTCCTTTTGGTGTAAATCTTATCCATGGATACAGTGAGTCCAGCTCCTTAGGAGTGCATCTTCTGTGGGTTGTTCTTTTTCCCAAGGTAAATGCCACTCCCTATCATTGCTAGGGTTTGCCAAGCTTGCAGTGAACAATAGGCAAAACCTTTATTCATGTTGTTGGGAGGGTGAGCTGGTTGCCTGATACCAAAGATCTGCATCTGGGTTGTGCTCAGATCCGATAGGAATAAGTTCCTGTTTTCCCTCCTTGTCACCACATTCTCAGTGCTCTGCATGAAGGTGGCCTGGTTTTTTTCTTGCCAGCCAGGTCAGTGACTCTGCATGTTTCCATCTGCTGACCCTAGAAATCCTGGGTTAGGCTGCTCAGGTGTCCTCAGTCGTCCTTCTCTAACTCCTCAATTCATACATGCTTATTCCCTGGCTTCTATCTGCACAAGCACAGGGCAGTGGTGAGGGGATTCCCTTATGCTTTAGGTGAATTTGCCTTTGTTAATCTGTCCTCTTGGTTTGAGGATGGGTAATTGTACAGGTCTCCTTCAAAAAGAGTCTGAGAAAGAAATGAAGGTGCAGATACACATAACGAGGCATTTCCAGTACTTTATTAACCAGCAGCTCAGAATAGCGTGGAGGGAAAAGAGTGGCAGTGCCGGAGAAGGGGAGAGAGTTTGAGTGTTAGGAGCTCCTGAATCCAGAGGTATTGCATTTTCCTGTTGAAATGCCAGTGAAGGCATGAATGAATGGCACAGATTATGCCATGCTCACAAGCTGCTGAGTGTCAGCCTTGGTGATTATCCCACCTGGAGAAATGCCAAAAGAAGCCTGACCTAATTTAAACACCCTGTGCTGTGGGCTGTGTTACTTTGCATTTGCAACAGACTAAGAACATTAGTGGAAGTTCCCTGCCAAGAGCATTTTGCTTCTCGGGTCTTTTTGCTTGTCTGGCTGGCAGGGACCGAGCCAGCTGAACACTGAGTCCTCATTTTTAGCTGCATTCTCTGCCTGAATTTTTCAAATGTTGATGTTGGATGTGAACAGGTGACCAGGGAAGTGCTTGTTTCATATAGTCTCTTGCTTTGCTTTGCATCTGATACATCAATTCTGGGGACATTCTTCCTGAAACTTAGTAGGTCAGAGCTTTGCTGCTGCTCTACAGCTCATGAATGCAAGGCTTTTTCCTGGCTCTCGTTCTCAGGGACAGATTTAGGGCCAACCATGTGAGAAGTGTTGCTCTCCTTAGCAGTGCCTGCACTTCCAGGACTGTGCTCACATGGATTTGTGGCTCCTAGCTCCTGGGTCATTGTTCCCTGCTTGTGCTGTTCCCTGGGTCATGCCCCTACGGGGTTTTTCAGAGATTCTTGAAGTTGTCTCAGCATTCCTGCCAGGTATGGACACTTCCCTGTGCACAAGCTGAAATGGCAGTTTCTTGCAATTATGGAAGGAAATGACCATGTGAGGATTAGGGTCACACTGCAGCCTTCAATCTGGGCCACCCAGTGCTGTTGCTGATGTGAATGCACTCAGGCTGTATTCCTTAGCCTAAAGCATTGGGACCTCTCAGTAAGTGTTTAAAGATGCTTGGTTGTTTGTATTCATTGTTAATATGCAATGCCTTAGAATCCTTAGTGTGGATCCCTCAGAAGGTCAAATTTAGCAATCAAACATACATCCAGTTTTGAATCTTGGTGCTTTATCTCTTGACACAGGAGAGGGAAGACTTCATGTCCCTTTCCTCCTGGGATGCAATGGTCACCTGGAGATCATTTCTGGGAGGTTGAGTAGCAAAGCGTCCTAAGTTGGATCACTGCTGGCAATGCTGAACCTTTCTGTGACTCTTGTCACTCAGCTTTGGTGGTGGCCTGCAGGTGAGAAGGTGGGAGAGCTGGTGCCTGTTTGTCCTCTCTGGGCAGCATTGTCCCAGCTGGGCAATGAAGGGTGAGGAGGAGGTCTCTTCTTGAGTAAGAAGAGCAGCAAACCTGCAGGCTCCACAGTGCAAATCCCTTCGGAGTGTCTCCCTGCTGACCCTCTGGCATAGGTCATGGCTCACTGGGACGGCAGACCCTGGGGCAGGACCCAGGGCTTGAGGTAGCGCATGCTAAAGCCTCTCTTCTGTGTCATCGCTCACTCACAGGGCATTGCCCAACCTCCATGAGCTGGTGGGCTCCTGCTGGTAGGATTTTGCAGCAGGGAAGAAAAGGAGACGCTCAGCTGCTCATCCCTGTGATAAGCTGGGACATGTGCTGGACACTATTTTTAAGCTTTCTGGAGGCAGATGTGGGTGTGTGTGAGCATAGGGGTGATGATGGGGAAAACCTTTCCATTTCCAGCTGGAGAAGAGCTCCCAGTGGTTCACGATGCCCTCACTGTACCATGCCTTGCTGGGAGGCACTGTCCTCTCTTCCCTATGAGCTGAGAAACTTCATACCTTGTGCCCTGCCAACTCCATGACTTTTCAGCATCCAGATGCAGAAGAAATTGAGACTCAGGCCAGGTCAAGGAATGGATTTTATATCTTCAGTATAAAAGCTAGCAAGAGAAGAGTTGTTTCAGTGAAATAGTGATGCTTACACCAAACATGCCTCTCTCCCTTATCCTAGGTGGTCTCTCCATCTGTACAGGTGAGTAGTGGGGTTTTTTTTTCCCTTCTTGTGGGACCAAGGAGGGAAGCCCTGACATCCTTGGAGGAAAATTACCTTCTCCAAGTGCCAGGACTGGCTAAAAGCAGGAGGAGGCTGGAGAAAAGATTGGCTGGGCTTTAAGGGTGACTTTGGTTTGCAAATGCAGCCATGCTGTTCTGAGCATGTCCAGAGCCAGTGGGACAGATGCTCTCCAGATACCACGTTGCAGCTCACCTGGGTGACATGGGATGTACCAAGCTCATGTGCAGAATTACAGTTTGCTGAGCTTGGGGGTCACAGAGCTGGTTCCAGAAGGGATATGTGGGAACTTTCCAGGAACAGGCTTCTCTCAAGACAAGCCATAGCCTATAAAATGAAATTAGCTTTGGGCCTCTGAGCATGGCTTAGCTGGGCAGGTCGGCTAATTACACTGACCTTCTCTTGATAAAACTCATGGGACTGGTTAAGATGACTACAGATTTTTAATTACCTGCTTTTCCTCGCTGAACAGCAGGTCTTTTCACTGCTTTGTATGTTAGCCAGATAACATAGATGGAAATGTTTTTCCTATTTAACATTTGACATTTTCAGTGTCTGGTGCACACCCCAGATGGTTCAGTGGAAATGATTTCTTCTGTGAGATGTTCAGAGAATAGTGAAACATGATGTTTCTACAGCTCTGACACATTTTTTGACCAGCTGCTTGCATGAACAAAACTATCTGGGATCCCAGTTTGATAGGAAATTGGAAAACTGACAAGAAACTTATTTGTTCTGTGTTCTGTAAACTATTTTCTAGATGTAGGAAAAGCTTCTTGCAGATGCTTGTGCTAGGAAAGCAAGGAATTCAGATATTAGAGGACAAAGGGTCTGGAAGGGTCAGATTCAAGGGTCATATTTAGTTTTTTATTTTTATAGAGAATGTTGAGGGAACCCCTGCCACTGGGGAAGATGCTGTGTGATGGCATCTGAAACCAGCACTGAAACTGCAGATGTGACCAGATGTCCCTCTGGGCTCCTCTTCCCTGGGTGTAATCATTAGTATCTGCATTTTACTGGGGCATTTGTATTATCTTGTGGAAGATACAGTTTCACAAGTCTTCCTGAAACACAGATGTCTGACCATCACCCTTGTGCCTCCTATGAAGAGAGAAAAAGGCACTGCTGCTGCACATGGTACGGTTAGCAGGGAGGAGCAGGGCAAGCAACAGTATTGGATGAATTTCCAGCATGGAAAAATGGTCTCTGGGCTCCCCAGATCCCTGGGACTAAGTCAAACCTTCCTTTCTCAATTCTTGTAGCCTCGTACATGTAACATAAAATCTTACCACAGGGGGTCGGCATCTTACAGAAGATGCACAAGAATGGAAGACAGGCCGGTTTCTCACCCTCAACAAAAGGAAGGCAGTGCCAAGCCTGTTCATTATCCCTGCAGGTAACCATCCATCTTCTTCCAGGTGCTTGCTGGAGGAAGGTCTGATCCAGCCTGCCTGGAGCTTGCTTTGATCACCTGGGCAAAAGAACAGTAGCAGGGACCCTGTGATCAGTGTCCCCTGGTCAGTCAGGGAAACTGAGGGAACTACATCAATCATCACCTCAGAATCCTGGATGTCCCTAACAGATGCTCTCTTACAGGATCAGCACCCATTTTTGCAGCTCTTTGCCAGGGTATTTCCACTGTCAGCATTCACCTCTCAGTCGTGTCCAGGTGTTATGCAAACTGAAGCAAGTTACTCTAATTTTACCCCATCTTCTTGCTCTGCTTCTAAAGAGAATTGTTTGTGCAAGTGCGATGAGCAAACTCGAACGTGTCTGCCCCTAGGTGGAGGAGTGTTTACAATGTTCTCTGAGACTGTGATAAAGATTGGTTTTGTTGCTATGGGATTTCTATTCACTCTGTAATAGAAAATGTATTGTTCTCAATAGCTCAGATGTGATGGAAACAGTTGGAGAGCTTCTGTCAGTTGTGTCCCTGCAAACAGAAATCCTGAGGCTGTGTAAACAAGTGTGAGAATTGGGATATTGAAATATGAGCATTCTTGACCACTAGTCCTCCACTGCCTTTCCACCTGGCAGGTGCCTGGAGAAGCAGTCTAACCCAGAGACTGACAAACTGTATTTGTGGCTGCTACAAATTTTATACAGGTACCAACTTAAATGTCTGCAGGGACAGACTACGAACTTTCCTTAGCACTGCTGAAAATGTTATACTGAAGATATCTCTTTACATTTAGCTCTTCAGGAAAACCAGGATCAGATAGAAAAGTATTAACTTTTCTTTTTTTTTTTTTTTGTGAAATAATCAGAAATTTTTCAGTCTGCTGCCATAAGTAAAGAAGCAGAAACTGGATGTTATAATAGATTAAGGACAGATTAATTTAGTGACTCTTCAGATCTCTGGTCTAATTGAAATGCAACCTATTGTGCTTTTGTGGAACTTTGCATGGCCTTCCCAAAAACAGCTGCTGACACATGCCCTGCTTGTAAATATTGGAGCTCCTGAACACAGGCACACCCTGCCATGTGCAGGTAAACCAGTGCCTGTAGACACTGAAACTGCCCTTTTTTTTGAACCCAGTGGCATTTAATCCTGGCAAACTGTCTTTGTGCTGCCCCAAATATGTTTCAGGGCCATGTGCAAAGCCAGCGAAAGTTGTATGTGCACTTCTGAAATCAGTGATGAATGTTCTTCAAACCGTAGGAAATTACTGCCGAAAACTAGATGAAATCTGGAGAATTTAATTTATGTAAGTTCCTGGGACTATCCTATGGGTTATTAAAACAGAACAAGAGCCTTATTCTAGTTGGCTTCTGGACCCCTCAGTCTATTGACTTGCATAAATCTTGTTTGCTTTGGAATTGAAATTAGCTCCCTTAACTGCATCAGCATAAAGCAAGCATCTCATTTTCTACAAGTCTTTTTTTAAAGGTGGACTGAGATTAAATAGCTGGCAACTCAAGCAGATATAAAAGGCTGTGTTGTGGCAATGCAAATGATGTGATATATGACATAATTGGGATTCTTGTGCCAAAGAAATGAAAATCAGGATTTTTTTTCTTTGATTGCTTCTTGCTTGCTCGCTCCTGGGATGTTGTGCCATCAGTTAAGAGCTCATTCCCTGTGAATGTGAAAGTCCCCACTTTGATGCAAGACTGGGAAAACTGCAATTTGTCTCTTATCAAGTGGTAAAGGTTGGGAAGGTGCAAATTTTAATTGGGAGTGCTTGGCTGGGGATGGTTCTGCCTGTGCCCACGTTAGGCATGGCTAAAATTCTTGTTTTCTGCTAACAGCCAGAGTTTAATAAGGTGGATGTGAGTGAGGACAAAGTGTTGAGTAAAGGATGGGGGCTCTTGATAGCCTGACTCAGTGCCACCTGTGCTGTTATGAGGGTGGTGTCTGGGTGAACCAGGATGTTCTTTCCAAACCCTCCTGTGGGCTGTTCAGAAAACCTTTTTCATTTTTAGAGTCCCAGAGAGCTCTGCACAGGATCCCCTCTCTTCAGTGCTTGCTTGGGGTGGTGGAAGGCTAAATCTCTTACTTCTCTGGAGGCAAAGCAGCTACTAAAGAGCTGCTGAGCAGCTACTGAACAGCAGAGAGTTTGTAGTAATGCTTGTCTTGTCACCAGCTGCATCTGAGTCCTCAGTTACTGGGTTTGGAAAGAAATCTTCAGTAAGAGCACAGACAAACTCATGATTATTACTTCCTACTCTTCAATTTAAGGAGAAAATAACAGACTGAAGGAAACCTTTTGGTTTCTGTGCTTAATACAGAATGGTTCAACCCTTGGTCAGAGCTAACTCTGTCCTTTGAGACCATTGCCAGAGCAGAGGAAAAGTTGTTTTTTCACACTCAGGTGTGAGGTTTTTGTCCTTTTTATCTGGATTTGTTTACCAGCTACCATTTTTTGAGGATTTTGAGATCTGAGAGAACATTTACTTCACTAATTTTAGTTCATCTGAGAAGTAACTTGACTTTTATCATTATGTCTTACTTTTAATGAATTTAGGGTTATTTTTATAGGTCAGTTTTGCCGGCATGCTCAGTTTTTATTATTATGAAGTACCATAAAAGGTGGATAAGACCTTCAGACTGCACCAAATAGTTTTGAAAATGAAAGATGTCTAAGTTTCTTGGTTCTCCTTAGCTCCTTTCTCCCTTGCAAGGCAGAGCTCAGCACAGATACCAGTAGCTCCCAAGGCTGAAGCTATCTGTGTATCAAAATGACACCTTGTTTGAAGGGACATCTCAGGCTGTGAGGGATGAAAAAGGAGGTTCTGGGGGTGTTTACACAAATTTGGTGATGTTTAGATCAAGGGTGGGAGTGCCACTTTTTCTCCCTGATTGACTGCCACCACTCCTGCAAAGATGTGCAAACTGCTGCCTGAACTGTGTTTATTGATAGCCCTTCATAAAACCAATTACCCAAATGTCACAAAATGGTGTTGTTATTATTAGTGCATTTCCTCCTGTATTAGCATGCCCTGAGCTCTTGCGCTGTCAGGGCAGTAGAAAGGGTAGTGGAAAGCTCGTGGCCTTTTACCAGCAGTGGCACAAATCACATTTACTGGGCTGTGCTAGAGCTGAAGCAACATTTTTTCAAACTCCCAGCCCTGCAGGCCTGAACAAAGTGTTTTTACAGGACCTGAGAGGCTGCCAAGGAAAGATGAATTGCTGATCCTGGAGGGAAACGTGCTCCACACTAATTTGGCTGCTGCATAGTAACTGGAATGGCTGGGGTGGTGGATGGATCAGAAGAAAATGTATTGCATGCATAGAGGTGTTCATGGGCCAGGACAAATTGTGGGTAGCCCCTTTTGTGCTGGGGAAGAATTGTGTCTTCTCCGTGTTTCTGAAGTGCCCCAGGCTTTGCACACAGGAGAGGTGGCTGGACAACTGGGGCATTCCCCTGAGAGGCTCAGCAGTTCTTATTTCAGGAGAATGGATGGCACAAGAGGACCTAAGAGCAGATTCCCAGTAGTACAGGGAGGTCTGCATCAATCTGTGACTCTTCCAAGGATGTGATAGTGGATGGTGTGGGTTCTCCTGTTGCAGGCTTCAGGCTGTTGTGTGACTGCCACTGCTCCCGAGTCCTGGTGGGTATTCAGAGTTGGTGACCTCCAGGATGAAATTCTGGACACCCATGTCCTATTTCTCTATATTCACCCAGAAGGCAAGCATGCAGGTCCACGAATCCCTGTCTGTTGCAGGTGGTCCACTGCAGGTTTTGGGAGGTCCTTTGTTGATGCTGAGGTTTACACCTTGGCAAGGTTGGCCTGTGTGTGTTCTCAGCTTGGCAGAGAGCCTTGGTGGAGACAACAGGGGGCCAAACTGCTTCCCAGAGGGGACAGAGAGCCCCAGAAACCAGGACTGGATCCTATCAGACTTGTTTTCTGTCTTTACAACTAGCCTTTTGGGTCACCTTGGGCAAGTTCCTTCATCTTTCTGTGCCTCAGTTTCCTTTGCCTTCCTTTTCTGCTTCTCCTTGATGAGCCAGACATGCTGACAGTTGGCCAAAATCTTAGAAACATTTGTGCAGAAAAAAGCTGGAGCTGAAATGTTTTATTTCTGATTGATTCTGGAGACTATCAGATGAAGAAGTAGTAATAATTTAAAGTCAGGCTGGATGGGGCTCTGAGCAACCTGATCTAGTGAGAAATGTCCCTGCTTATTGCATGGAGTTGGACTAGATGGTCTTCAAAGTCCCTTCCAACCCCAAACCCCATTCTGTGATTCTGTGATGATGTGGTGCTCGTCTCTTACCCAAAATAATAATCCCAGACTCATTTGGGACTTGCTGGTAGATGTAAATATTCACTACTGTGGTTACATAGGAGCTGAGCTCTTATTTGTCAGGGCAATTTTGTCAGTATGTAACTTTTAATTTGTCCTGGCAACCACAGAATAAAAAGCCTCATCATAATATAACTTTCAGGGTTTGCAGAGAAACATTTCCGAACTCCCTCAATCTGACCCTTATAAAACATGGATCATTTTATTACTTGGAGAAATTAATTGTGCTGTACAGTATCTGCATATTTCCACCTACACACTTTGATGAAATGTTAGAATTGTTTTTGTTAGGTAGTGCTGCTTATACCTCAACAATTTCCAATTAATATCTGACTATAAATTGCTGAGATGCTTTCCCAGTGAGGAAAATTAAAAATGATTAAATCATTTTTAATCATTAAAAAATTATTTAGGATAGGCTTTATTCATTCCTCCTACATAAAAATAATAATTTCAGGTAGGATAGAACTCTTATTTTCCATAAACAGATGCAGGAATTTTTTTCCTTTTTTTTTTTGATGTTGCAATTTCGTTTTATTTAGAAGTTTTACACTGAAAAAATTGCTAGCATTTGCTGTGCACATGAGAATGTGCAATTATTTTTTCTGTGCTTTTGCAAACTTGCTCTAAGGAGTAGTGAGGGAGAAATAAGAACCAGTGAGGATTCACATTCCTCTTGATCTGGTTTGGATGCTAGTACTGTTTTCGGAAGGTTCCTCCAGTCAGGAGATGCTGTTGGAGGGGACAACAAAGCAACACCCAGGTGTGTCTTAGAGGGGCAGACAAATAGAATCACAGAATGGGACAGGTTGGAAGGGACCCCTGTGCATCATCTGGTCCAACCTCCCTGCTCAAGCAGGTTCATTCTCTAACAGATTGCACAGCATTGCCTCCAGACAGTTCTTGAATATTTTTTGAATATTTCAGTGAGGGAGACTCCATGACCAGTCTGGTCAATTTCTCCCTCATGTTCAGGTGGAACTTCCTGCATTCCAGTTACTGCCTTTTGCCTCTCATCCTGTTGCTAAGCATTACCAAGCTGAGCCTGGCTCTATCCTGCTGGCACCCATAGATGATGTATGCAAAATGGATCCATGCAAATCTTTCAGGGAAGAGCCATGTGACGGTAACACCAAGCTGGATGTCTCTCAGGTGGTGCAAGACCTTGGCCAGGGATACAGATCAGTTTTCTGCTGCACAGCTGAGTCTCAGCTAGGGGCTGGTAGCTGGGGGCTCAGGGTTTCAGGCTTGAAATAATTCCCTGTGCCTGCTGTAGATGGTTTTCCAGCTAATCCCGGCTGCCCTGGCTGGGAATTGTTTCAAGTCTGGTTGGGCAGTGGCTAGTGGACCGGCCACTACCTCTTTAATAGTTCAGAAGCCACACGAGAGCTGTTAGTGAGGCTCGACGAAGGTAAGAAGGAGGAGGCCTCGTGGCAAGATAGAGTTTATTGTCACATGCACCCCATGGTGCAGGCACTCACACGTCCCAGGAGAGAGAGAGCGAAGGAGGCGGGCTCATTGCTTATCAGGGACCAGGGGAAGGGGGTGGATACAAGAGGGAAAACCAATCAGAGGAATGAGGGGGGAACATAGACAGCAAATAGGAAACGAGGGGGGAACATAGACAGCAAATAGGAAACGAGGGGTGGGGGACTCCCAGCCTGCTCCAATCCGGGGCTGAGTTCCTCCAAAGTCTCTGGAATGAGGGGGAGAGGCTTCCCGGAGGGGGTCAGGCACTGGGAGGAGAGCAACAGATGATTGACAACATATTGCAACAGAGGGGAACAAAGGGAATTTCCCAGGCGGGAGATTGTACCAGATGGGGAGAAGTACAGGGGGAACTTGGGAAAAACCATTACAGAACAAATGATTATTAACAATAAGTAAAAACCAGAAAACGCGCCGCTACATAGGCTGAAGCCCAGTAAAGGGCCTGGCTACACTGGAGATGAAAGCAGGAGTGAAAATCAGGGCAAACCAAGAGCTGTCATCTCCTGCTACGTCTTCTGCTGCTCCTGGGGCTGGAAATCCCCTTCCAGTAGAACCAGTGTCACTCCATCCCCATTTTTTTTGCAGCCCTGTACAGATAGGTAGAGAGGGCAGGTTGCTGCTGTTTCCTACTTGCATCCTTCTGGCTTCCTCCCCATCTATCATTTTCTTCCTTGCTTTTCAAAGAATGTATTTTTCATTCCTTTTTTGACTACAAATGCTGGTAACTGAGGCCAGCTGTGAGTGACACTTCCCTGACAGGCTGCAGAAGCATTAGATATTTAAATGGCTGCTCCACCCCAGGATAAATAAACCCTCAGAGCCTCAGCCTTGAGTGTTTAATCAGAGGAGTCAAACATTCAGGGAATTGGATCACTTCATCTCTTTGCTTAGAAGTTTTTCTGCTTCTCCTTGATGAGCCAGACATGCTGACAGTTGGCAGAAATCTTAGAGATGTTGGTGTGGAGAAGCTGGAGCTGAAATGGTTTGTTTTCTGATTGATTCTGGAGACGACCAGATGAAGAAGTTATTGAAAAATGGGAGTGTGGTTCAAGCTCTCTGACACTGGCTTTTCTTCTGAACACATCCTTCTCAGCAAAATTGTGCTTCCTATTTATGGAGAGAAATTACTTTTCAATCAGGACTGCTTGAAAACACAACCCAACAGGAATTCACAACTTTTCTACCTCTTGCTTTTCCCTCTCTGCTCCTTTTTGGCTGCATGTATCTCCTGAGCAGCTGCAGCAGGAGAGATGGGATCGTGAATCACTGCCTTGGGGAAAATGTAGATGTTCCTCACATGTTGTTCAGGAAGGAAGTTGAGTAATGCCTTATGCAGGTGTTAAGTGCAGGTGTGTTTGAGGAGTGAACTCCCAGCCAGCTGTAGGTTGAACCTGGCAGAAATCTTCTTGGAGGCAGAAGTTTGACAGTGTGGTATTGATTTCACATTATTTAATTCTCATCTTGATGAAAACATTTGGCCTTTGGATGGTGTTCTTAATTCTGCCCTGTGCAGAATGTGTCAGGGTGTCAGCTGAGACGGGTTTGAAAGCATTGCTCCTTTCAGGCCTAGGGGAGTTTTTTCCAAGAGCTTCAAGTGGAAGGCAGATGGTTTGCAATTGCTTTTTGTTCTCAAGTGAGACACTGAAATGAAAAACACCTTCGATGTATTAATTGCAAATAAATGATTAGCAACTATTAAAGTTTCCTGCTTAATTAGATTTCAAAATGAAAACTGAGATGATCACAAGCTTAAGGTGCCACGTTTGTTACAAAAAGACATCCCATAATTCATAAACTTCGTTTCTTTGTGAAGAGGAAGAAGATGAAGCTTTTCTGACCCTCCCACCTCCTTTAATTATTACCTGAAGCAGCATTAGCTCATAGAAAATAGACCCATAGTGATGAATAGGGATTGAGATTTTGTTCTGCCTCTGGCTGTCATGCAACATTCATCCTTTTGAGGGATTTTTGCTCCATCTCTGCAAGCTTCATGCACTAATTCTCTCATTTTATCAGCACAAACCACAACATTTTCTGCAGGACAGAGTCCTCCAGGGCTCTGGCCCATGTTGCTCTGGGGAACCTGGTGTGTTACCTACTGAGGTAAAATAAGTGCTTTATGCTGTAATTCAAATGCTCATTATACATTGGACTCCTTGGATTTCTCTTGATAAAATAGTTCATATAATTTTCAGGTTAGTTAGTTCTTTCTATTATTCCTTTAAAATATGAAATAAAAGTCTCCTTTCAAAGAGAAGAATGGATGCACTTGCATAAAGAAAAGGTGAAATGAAACATCTGAATCACTCTGACCTACCCAGTCCTACTGAACAAATTTCATGCAATTTGTGATTCATGTCAGCACCTTCAAAACCATGTTATTTCCATCAAATTTATGATGTGTCCTTTTTCCTTCCTGCTTCTAATGAATCACAGTCTCACTGCAAATTAGATCATGCAGCCATCCACTGGAAGGTCAGGGATGTTTGTGTGTGGGGACCTTCCACAGCTAAAGGATGGCATGGGTTATTCTGTTCTTGCAGCTCTCCATGTAGCCCTGATCTCCCTCTGGCTTTCCTCCCACAGCTGAGTGACTGCTCCACACTCTTGCACCTTTCCTTGCCCCTCTTGTTGATCTCTCATCCCTTGTGGAACCCCCTCCAGCCCTGTGGTTTCTGTCCCATGCAGTATTTACAACTGGGTGCTGCTGCAGCTTTTTGCCCCACTCATTTTTGAAGCTGCCCCTGTTGTGCATCCTACCTGATAAGCAGGGAACAACGTGACTTCTCTTGAGCTTGACATAAGGAAAAGTCCAAAAGCTAAGCCATGGATGTGCATTTTGATCTCCTCCAGGGGGGAAAATAGAGCAGTAACAATAATGCTGAAAACTGAGCTTTTCCTCCTGCAGAGCTAAGCAGGAAAGGCTCAAGGCTGAAGAAGAAAGGGAAGGATGGGGGCAGATAAAAAAGCTGGTCATCTCTCTGTTTTTCAGCACCAAAATCATTCTTTCAGGAGCCCTTTTGCTGTGCAGCCATCTTCTGCAAAGGTAAAAAAGGCTTTTCTCCATTTTATATTAGAAATGGACTTTAAGTTTAAAAATACTCTGATTCCTGGGTATTTTATAGCCTAAGCTATCCAGGGGTTTGAGTCATAAACTCACCTCCCACAGCTGGCTGTGCAATGTGCTCCTGACGTGTTCCTGCCTCCATGCACATGGCATTACCCATCCTCACACTGTCTAAAGTGTGTGTGGCACCAAAACAGCAGCTGTAACACAATATGCTACTTACTGTCTGTGGAGGTTGAAATCTTAGCAGCTTCACGTGCCAAGGGTTGGAGTGTGGTTGATATTCCCCATGGATGGGTATCAGAGTCCTTGATCTGTGCCATTATGGTTATTGCCAAAGCTGAAATTATGCAGATCTGCTTTGTTCCATCTCTGATGCCCTCCAGGGAGCTGTGGGTGCCTCCAAATCTGGACAGCAGGGGCTGGATTCAAGCGTGCCAGAGTTCTCCTGAGCTCAGCCATCCCTGATTTCTTCCTGCAAATGTTCAAAAGCTGGATTTCATTTCAATATAGCAGGAATTGGTTTTGGCTCATTTCCTGCAAATACTCAGGGAAAGCAAATTTAAGCACAGCTATTCCACAGAAAGCCAGTTGAGAGTGATCTGTTTAATTTCAGGATTCACAGTCTGTGCTGGCCTGGGAAGTGGCATGGGTCAGAGAGAAGAAGGCAGGCTCTGAGCTGCACGTGAGGAGTGTGTTACAGCAGACTGTGCTGAAGGAGCTGGTTACAGAAGGATGCATCACTACATCATCAGGTGTCTGAAGATAATTTGGGATGGTGATGCCTTCCCAGTGCCATTTCCCTCTTGCAAGGGATAAATCCTCTTGAGAGAGAGGATTTTTATCAAGGGAAGAGTTTCTGGCAAGTGACTTCATTACAGAATTACAGAACAGTCTGAGTTGGAAGGAACCTTTAAGGACTAAAGGATCTAAACACCCATGCAATAAGCAGGGACATCTTCATTGAGACAAGGTTGCTCAGAGCCCTGCCCAGCTTGACCATGAATGTTTCCAGAGACCAGGCAGCTACCACCTCTACCTGTTTCATCCTCATCATAAAAAACTTAATTCTTTCTAGTCCAAGTTGACCCTGCTTCAGTTTAAAGCCACTTTGTGCCCTGTGATCTTACCAGCCTCAAGAGGCTTCCTCTTTGCCCTCCCTGGCTGTGAGGGGTAATGAGCACCAGGAGTATGGCTCTGAGACTATTTTCCACTGTGAGTGGTGTCAGCTCTTCTATGCTGTGTTGCAGAGGTGCATAGTGTGGGCAACTTCTCCAGCTCCTCTTTGGTTTTTTCCAGTAGAATGAGCATTATTTTCCTTCTTTTCTGGTTTCCTGGCTTCATGCAAGCCAAGCCCTTTTTACTGCTGGTCATAACACTCTATACAGTGCAGAGGATGATGACATGCCTGTGATATGCTTGGCAGAAGCTGTCTCAATTTTACAAGCAGAATTCATTCAACTCATCAATTACAACCATAATTACCAATAGTACAAATCCATCTGAGAGTAGCTTGTTCACCAACTCACCAGTTTTGTGTACCTGGTCCAGCCTCTTCTTAAATTGTCAATGAAAGGGGAACTGTGTTATGATGTGATTTCAGCTGCAGCAGAAATTAGCAAATATTTCTTCTTTCTGCACAGAGCTGTCAGCCCAGCTCTTGACCTGTATTGATCAGCGTCTAAGAACCCAAGTACAGGCAGACAGAAGAGCACAGATACAAGAAAAACTGAGGGAAAAACCAGGAGAGCAGTGAGGTTAACATGCTGCACAAGATCAGAGGCTTATTCAGTTTGGTGGAAACCTCTGGAGCAGAATGGGTCAACTGTGAATTAAAACCAGGGTGTTTTGGACTTTGCTCTGTTGGGACTTGAAGTTCTCCATGAACAAAAATTTTACCAGCTCTCTGGACAACCAATTCCATGCTTGAATATCCTTATAATAAAGTATTTTTCCTTAAATCAAGCTAGAATCTATAATTTCAGCTAATTTCTGTTGTTTCTATGGACCGGGATGAAGTGGGGCTCTGCCTCCTCCAGCAGCCTTCTGGTGAGTACTGGGGGTGTGCTGTTTGTCTTTGGGCCAGGGTCGCTATTTTGCCACTGAATTTTGGTATACTCCTGGTCACTTTACCTCCCTGTGTTTATATTTCTCATCTCTAATGATGTCAAAATGATGACACTTCATACAATATTCAGGGTTCCATGCCCAGATTGCCTGAAAGGTTTCCAGAGCAGGAACTGTCTCTTGTAGCTTCACAACAACCACCAGCCACTCCAGACCCTGGACCAGCATCCACAGCAGCTAAATGTGCCTCTAAATTTTTAGCTTTCCTTCATTTGAAGTAAATCCCCCCAAGAGAGATAATTTCAAGATTGTTATATGTATATCCACGTTGTTCTTTTCTAACACACACATTTGTCACGCTGAGACACGAAATGAGCACGCAGGACACGCTCAGTCGCTTAAGGCAAAAAAAGGAGATCTTTATTTACAGTTTCTGCAATTTATAGACTCTCTAAAGTGAGAGTGGATTGGAGGATAACATCTCTCTTCTGAATCACACTGGTTAGGTGAACAGTCTGTCAATTTTCTCTTCCTCTAAGAAGGAATGTGAAAAACACATAGTGTTTTGAGAAAAAGTGTGGGAATTCTGACTCTAAGAATGTAAACATCAGAAGGCTTTGAAAATCAGGGCGACACACATTGTAAAATATATATATTGTAAAATATTGCCCTACTTAATAGATCGTTGTAAGTTGAAAAATTTATGGGGCCACAAGGGCCACTTTCTCCCAGAGGTATGATACCTCCTTTTGACTTAAACAGCAGGAAGGTGGTGATGACCTAACTGGAGGACCAGGGAGCTGACAATAATTCCTGCTTGTCACAAGAAGATTTCACATTAATTTCTTGCATGTTCGCTGTGTTGCCCCAAAGCGACTCAAAAATTTCTTGCTTGCCTTGCCCACAGAAAGTGTTGTTTGGTGGGTTTTTTTTCCTTTTGGAAACTGCTGTAATAAAAATTGCCCCAAAATGGAGAATGTTGGTGAAATTAAAATCTTTATTTGGTTTTTGTAGGAGTATATGGAAATACAATTATTTGGTGAAGCTGCCAGAGAGTCACATGGGAGCAATCCTTCAGAGAATACATCTAATTTCCCTCAAGAGTCAGACTCCCTTGTCATATCATTTCTATTGGGAAACCACTGGCAAAAAATATTTATTTCAAAGTCTCAATTAGTACAGTTTTCCCCTCACTAACTAACAACAAACGCCTTCAACAGAACAGAGTAAACAAGTAACATTTCTTTAAAAAAGTGGATCTTGACAAAAGTCCTAAATCATTTAATGAGAAAATCAAGTCTTGAAAGACAGTCTAATGAACAAATACATGAAAAAATGCACTTTGCTAAGTTATGTTCTGAAAGTTTTGTGTCAATTTGCTGAAACTTAAGGAGTGAAGGCTCTCAAGAGGGGCAGTTCTGAAGGAAAAATATCAGTTTGTGTGACTATTGAGAAGTACTCTGTAATCTGCTCAAATGACTGAGTTTAAGAACTATCAAATACTTGTATCAAATCAATTATGAACAATGTAGAGATCCCAGCTTATTTCCCATGTCATTTCACTTCATTTGAACCAAGAAATAAGTTTATGAAAAGGATGATCAGAGCACCACCAGGGAAGAGGACAAGAAACAAAATCTCACTCACTGCATTAAGCCTTTTGAACAAATCCCTTTGACAATCTAAAAGGTTTATAAAAAGAGGAGCATCTTTCACCCTGGGGGTAAGTGAAGTATCTTATATAGTTGGATGAGTAAGAAGTGCCCAGAAACTTGGAAATACTAAAGAAAAGGTTGGAGGGAGAGGAGGATTTGCTTCTCTTGTATTGCATTTGAATCTTTCAGGTAAGTTCAAAAAATGTTCCTAGGCAGCAACATAATGTAACATTCACTGGAAAACCAGTAGGTCCAGGTGCTCAAAGGAAATGATCTCTTCCCATGTTCACACTCTCACCTGCTAAGAACATACATGACAGAACTCCTCCTGGCAAATTCTTCAATGCCCACACTTGCAGAGGAGGACAAAGAAAGACCCTCTGGCAATTTAAGCACAGATTTCCTTTTTCCCCTGCCTGTGCCTTTCGTGACCAGGCAGACCAGTGCCATGCTGGTGGCCATTAATACTGGCCCTGGGTACCAGCAGCAGGTAAATCACACAGAGCAGGGCTGGCAGGAATTCACAAGATCACTTGCTGCTACCTTTCCTCTGGGCAGCATCAGCAAAAGTTGCACAGGTAACTTGTTAATCCCAACAGATTTCTTCCCTAGCAGTACTCCAGCATGAGAATTTGTCTCTTTGTGTGGGCTGGACTGAACCAAATCTCCAGAGAATGAATCACCCTCCAGACTCAGGGCTATGGGGAGGGAGAGATTACCTCTGACAACAAAGAGGCCCTAAGACAAGGGACCTCTTCAGGTTCTCGAGGACAGGCTGAGGAGAGAAACTGTTGCTGTCAGAGACACTGGACATCCTCACAGAGTGTATCCCATCTTCCCTTAGGGGAATGATTTCCACTGGACATGCTATGCAGGATTTGTTGAGGAAGATGGAGGTGCTGGAGAACAGGACAGAGAGAAGGTGAGAAAGGTGAGGGATGGGGAGGGTGTGATTACAGTTTTTGCTCTATTCGTAGTGCTTTGTGGAAATACCAGACTAGATTCCATTTGGTGCTGTGCCCTGATGGATAAGGAGCCCTTCAGCTTAATCCAGGAAGGTGATACAGAGAACAGGCATCTCCTTTGGCAGCCCAAGTCCCTAGAGTTGGGAACTGCTGACAGGGACCGCTCACCCTGACCTGGGACTGCCACTGGAACTCTTGGCTGTTCTGCTTCCTGTGCACCAGACACATGGAAATGGAGAGTAAATGAATGTTGCTATTGAACTGAAGGGCTCCCTGATTCAATGAGAAGACATACCTCAGGTAATAGGGAAGAGATTTATGCCTTGCCAAAGCAGGCAGGAAGGAAATAATTCTGCTAGGTGCAGATTGCTCCTTCCATCTAGTACCACTGCTGCAAGGCACCCTGGAAGAAATTCAGGTGTCCCTGAATGAAGCAAGGCTCATTTCTATTGCCAGGGTTACTTTAGCAGCAGGTAGAATTGCTTACTTTGCAACATTTGTTTCCTAGGGTAATTTTCCTAGGCATCCCCAAGGCCACTCTAATGTTCCCTTTTATGCTCAGCTAAGCAGCTGGAGCTCTCCCTGTATGGACAGGGGTCAGAGCAGCACCCAATAACACAGAAAAATCAGCTGTATGAGACACTCGGCTCCCTACAGTCAAGAAATTCCCTTTCCCAGCTATTCTGCCTGCAACCCCATCACTCTGACAGGAAAGGGATGGTGCCTTGTTCCCTCTCAATTAGGAGCCCTGAAAGAGGAGATTTGGCATCTCTCCTTAAGTGCCCTTGCTCTTCCCTGTGTGCTCTGGACAGTCAGAGCAAAGTGTGTCCATCATTCCCTGGCTCTTAGTGGCTGATGATGAGATAGCACTCATTTCAACACCACTGCATGTTTGTAAGTCAGAAAAGATCTCCTGACCAATTGCATCATTTGTGTAACATTTGTGTAACCAATTGCATCAATGTGTAACATTCATGTGCACATCACCATGTTTATGGAGCAATGCACAGTTGTGAAAGCAGATGGTTTGTTAAAAAAAATAGGAATGCTTCATTCAGGCAGTCAGAGAGGAGTGACTCAACAGCACAACTGAATAACCTTTGGGAATACAGAGTTTTAAAAAAGATTTTCTTCATGGAACACAGCAGAAGTGCCCTGTCTGGGCAGTGGACTTAATAATCTTCAGTGGGATTTTTCAGAAGTGCCTCAGGTTTGCCAGAAGGAAATTTCTGGCCCGGGCCTTAATGACTTGTACTGCTAAATTATTTAGGTGTCTTTGGTAGTCTCCCCACTAATCCTAATTAAGGCCAAGTCAGGCTCTTTAATAAGCACAATGATGCAGTCTGCATCATTTGGATCCTTGGTAGAAGCTGTGCTGCTCAGATGATGGGAGCTGATTAAATCTGTATAGCTCCACTGTGCAGAGATAACTGTCCTGAATGTTCCCATTTTTCCTTCTGTCAAAAAATAAAAGGCCTATTTGGTGGATATCCATCAAGAAAGGACAATATTTGGATGCCTGACCACGAAAAGGCAATTTTTACAGCAAATCCCACTGGTTTAGTGATATTTTGTACTGACATGAGTTAAGGGCAATGGTTCCCAGCAGAGACTGCAAGTTTAGCATTTCAGATTGCATCCCTTAATGCCCCTTAATTATTGCCCCTTAAGGTCCAGCACACACCTGTATTATTCACCTGCAGTGTTTGCACCTGGAGGAAAATTAAACTGGGAGATAGGGAATACAAATTTTGGGTTCATCACAAGGGGAAACTACATGTGCTCTGAAGAGTGGAGTACTTCTGCCCCTCAGTTCTGAGCAGAGAATATTCTAGAAAAAAGAAAGCAGGACATACCCCATCAACCTCTCCTGCAAAATACTGACTCTGCAACCTAGATGTTGTTGTGCCTGCTAAAACTGCTCAGTGGTGTTGACTGTGTTATCACCTACCTCTTCTACTGCTCCTGAAGGAATAGCTGAGTTCCTTAGTTGGCAAAATCAATAAAAAAAGAATTATCATGGGAATCTGTGCAATTCTCTCCTAAATGATCCCACAGTTACTGAGAGAGGTCAAGCACAGATCAGCAGGTTGTGTTTATGAGAGAAAGGGAGCAGAAACCAGGTTATTTTCTGTCAGCACTTCCAGAATGTAGCATCTCACAGTGCATTCCATCTGCAGGGAAATAGGAAACTTTCCAGACAGCAGATTTTGCCATCAGAAATTGCCATGTTTTTTGAAAGCAAATTCTTTTATGAGAATATGGTGGCTTTGATTTATATTTTTAATGGGGAAAAAAATTGCAGTGAATGATTTTGGATTTGCCATTTTTTTGAAACAATGCAGTGCGTGCATGCTGCGCTTTCTGGCCTTAAATGTCCTTTGTTTTGGTCTGAGAAGGAAAAACTTCATTTTCATGGTGGTGTATTTTAATCCTGCTCAATCTTCCACATGTTAAGGAGCTGTTTCATTTTGACATCTGTGGAGAACTCAACAATTAGCTTAAACAAGAAATTTATTCAGAACTTTATGTTTCATGAAAGTGATATTCAGAATTTCACTCCAAAAAAAACAGAATGAAAAAAAAGGATTTCTACAGTGTTGCCTCCGTCGCTGAGGCGTGACAACCTGGTTCAGAAACCGGCATGGCAGCCCCCCCGGGCCACTCGGGCCATAGCTCACAGACACCAATATGATGGATGGCAAATGGCGTTTATTCTTTGCTTATAACTTTCAAAGATGGCGTCACATCCGTCTGCCTATGTCATCACCTAGATATGATTTGCTAACTTAACAGAGCCTAACTGAGCAAGGCAAGCATCACTTATATGTAGAAAGGTTAGTCCTATCTACTCGTACAGCCTGAGATCTTCCGGCCGCATGTCCCTAGCTACTACATTTCCCCCCGCCTCTATGGTTAACTGTGTATACTAAAACATATAACTAAGTTGTTAAACTGTTAGTTGGAACTTATAAAATTAGTTAACTACATAGTAGGCAACTGTGAAGACTGTTAAAATTGTCAAACCTGGTAGGCACTTATTGTTTAAAGCAGTTGTTGGTGTTGCACTACTATAATGTCAAATCGCTCTAAGCGATTCTTGGCAAACTGCACTAACTTGTTTACTGTGCAAGGTCCGAAAATCAGTGCAAGCAAAATCATTACAATTGGCCCAATCAGGGTGGACACCAGGGTAACCAGCCATGGTGACTGGTTAAACAACGATTTGAACCACCCTTGCTGGGCTTCCCTCTCTTCTTTTCTGTGGGCAAGTCTCTCTCTCAGCTCAGCCATGGTGTCTCGGACGACTCCAGTGTGGTCGGCATAGAAGCACTCTTCTCTTAGGGCAGCGCAGAGGCCTCCTTGTTGCATGAGCAAAAAGGTCGAGTCCTCGCTTGTTCTGCAAAACAACCTCAGAAAGTGAAGACAGTGATTTTTCTAAAAAGGATATAGATTTCTCCATCCTCTGCAGGTCTTCATCAATTGTTATCTGCAGCTGTGACAGGCTCTGCTGCTGGGTTGCAAGGTCAGAGACACCTGTGGCAGCACCAGTCGCTCCTAGCCCGAGTAGCATTGCTACTGTCGCACCTATTATCAGTGCTCTTTTTTGGAGTCGAAGGGATGGGGTTGAGTCAATAGAGTCTTCTACAAGACGGTCCATTTCTTCTTTGGAGTGGTATAAAATTCTGGGAACAATGACAACTTGCACATAGAAATCGTTAGAAACATCGAAAGATGAAAGAAGCACACAAGGACTAACTCCTGTGCGGTGGCAAACCCACCTGGTGCAGACGGGATGGCCCATTTGCGACTTTTGTTGATGTTAACAAAGGTTTTGCAACTGCGGCTGTTTTGTCTCGCCAGGGCCTTGCTGCCGAAACACAGTCCTTGACCTGTCACATAGCTTAGGGTAATCCCTCTCCGTGGTGCATCCCGTCTGCATTGGGCTGGGTTGTTAGAATCTGAATAACTGGCTCGTCGATGGTGCGGCAATTAGGATGTCATCCATGTACTGAATGATGGTTGCAGTCGGGTTGCTGTGTCGGATCGGTGACAGTGCTTGATCTACTGTGATTTGGCAGATGGTTGGTGAGTTGACCATCCCTTGCAGCAAAACTTTCCACTGGAAGCGCAGATTGGGATGCTGACTGTTTGGGAACACGATGGAAAAAGCAAACCGCTCTTTGTCTTGCTCGTGCAAGGGTATTGAAAAAAAGCAGTCTTTGATGTCTAACACGGCACAGGGCTGCCCTTCTGGGATCATTGAGTTCACGGGCAGCAGTGTCTGAACAGGGCCCATGGGTTGAATCTTTTTGTTCACCTCGTGCAGGTCATGGAGAAGGCGAAAACCTTCGCCGGATCGTTTGGGAATCACAAAACCTGGGGCGTTCCATGGGCTAGTAGAGGGTTCTATGTGACCTCGCTGTAGTTCACGGTCAACTAATTCAAGAAGGGCAGTCATTCGAGGCTCAGGCAGGGGCCACTGCTCAACCCACACAGCGTCAGATGATTTCCATGTTAGCTTAATTGGCAAAGGTGGGTGTGCGGCAGCGGCCCTTAGGGTAAATTTGTCACCCTGACTTTTAACTGGGTTAGGGCATCTCTTCCTAGCAAGGGTGGGACTCCTGACATGACGTACGGGTAAAGGATGATGGTCTTCTCAGGCCCTTTTGCAGTGTAAAGCTTTATTGCTATTAGTTTGGTGTTTTTCTGGACTCAGGAAAATCCCCCGACCCCGCCCACCGTAGAAGGTTCTTCTAATTTCCAGCATGAAGGCCACTTTCTTTTTGGGATTACAGTAACGTCCGCACCGGTGTCAATCAAAAAGGGAATAGTAATAGCAATGTCATCATCTGGGTAGTTCCAAGGGGATATGGTAGTGTTATAAAGGCGACAAGTTCCCCATACTATAGGAGGACTGTTGCAGTCTACTAGTAGGGCCACCCGGGGATCCTGCTCTCTGGGAGTAGCTCCTGCTGCTCTGAAGATGTGGCTGGGTTGGGCTGGACTGTCGGCTGGGCTAGGAGGTTAGTTGGTTCCCGAGGAGGTAGGGGGTTCTGGAGCTCCTCGCCCCATATAGGGTGGGTGTAGCTGGGCCACCTCCCTTCCCAAGGGGGAGGTGGGACGGTGAAATTGGGCCGCTTTGTGTTCCATGTGGGAGGAGGCTGTGTGCAGCCCGGCTGCCTCCTCCCCCTCCCGTTTCCCTGAGACTTTGCTCTACACTCTCTGGCAAGGTGCCCTTTCTTCCTGCAGGCAAAGCACGGCCCTCTAGGTCGGTTTTGATGTGAGGGGGATAACAAGGGTGGGTCCTGGGCTTTGGGACAGTTCTCTGCGACATGACCTGCTTGGTTACACCTAACACATATCATCACATTGGCTACTGCGGTGTGAACAGGTGCTTTAATCGGGCTAAATGTTCCTCATTTGTAACATGTTTAATCATAGTGGCAATGCTCGAGCCTGCTGGCAACGAGCGTAAAATTTCTTTTGTGGCTGGATTACATTGTTGCCGCATGCATTCTGCTACAACAGGGCCTTTGGCTTCGGCAGGCAAGTCCGAAGAGTCAACTGCAGCTTGGAGGTGATCTACAATTTCAGTGAAGCTCTCAATTTCATCCTGTCTTATTGTGGACCAGGCTGCCGGTTTAGCAAGTATTCTACAGGCTGAACGAATAGCCTCCCTGGCCGCTCGAGTCGTGGCCTTAATTTCTGCAGGTTGTAGGTGTTGGGCTTGTGCCTGGGGGGTAATCATAGTTGCATCAATGCCTGTGAGCCGCTGTAGTCTGGGCCAACTGCTTGGGCTAGCTCTTTTGTACAAATGTCTTCCCACTCTTGTCTAAATAGAATCATTCCCGCCCCACCAAAAATCAGCCTGCATGTTTGCTTAATATCAAATAGGAGCATATCATCACCTCCAAAAACACCATCAATAAGGGTAGAAACCATGGCAGAATTAATACCTTTATCTGCAATTGCTTTAATAATTGTTTGTATATCTTTGGGGTTAACAGGTGAGTAAGTCCTTTGTGCATCTGGGCCAGCGCCAGTTACCTGAACTGGATATGCTAGAGTGGCTGGTGGGGCGCAGTCAGCACAAGAAATCGTTACTTTTTTCCAATCTGTAAAGGGTGTTTCTTTCACATGCTCCTCTTTAACTGAAAGATGAGTGGGTTGACTGCTTTTATTTGCTTTCTCAACCTCTGAGTCTGAACTGGTAGTAAATCTGTCACTTGCCCACCAATCTCGATTTGTGTCTGAGTCAGAGGCGGAAGCGGACTGACTGGATGCTTCTGGGCTTCTGTATTGTTTTGTTGGACTACACCCCCGCCCGCCCCTCCTGTGGGTGGAACGTTCTTTCCCCCCCTCCGATCACCCCACCTCCTGCTTACGGAGGCTCTTGCTCTGCCATAAAATATCTTTGAACGAACATCCTGATTAGCTCTCATTTCCCGGCTACCACTCCCCCCTTCTCTGTCACGAGTCTCGCATTTCACCTCCTCTTGCCTTCTTGCAACATAATGTCTGCTTTCGGTTGGAGTGACTGACAACCCCCCCACAGTAGTGCTGACGGCACATGTTCTCCGCCCTTCGTTTTGCTGCTCAGCGCCATTTTGTGGCACATAGGGCGGTGGCTCTTCTCGAGTTCCCAGAGAGTTAGTCTTATCAGAAGCATTCCTCGCCTCATCGAGCAGCTCGCACCACACTGATTTATATTGTTTTGTAGACAGGTCAGGGGCAGGGGAGTGCTCAGAAACAGGGTCTGAATTGGGAGGCGATGAAACACACTCTCTCTTTGATGGATTGGCGAGCTCAGTAGAGCGGCTCTTAGTTACTGTCTGTGTGGCAGCTGTAACTCCCACTCTAGGAGTAACAAAAAGGCATTTCTGTGCAGCTTTCCAAGTTTCCTGTTCTTGCAGGGCTTTTCGCAGCGCTTCCACGACTTTGCTCCATGATTTAAGACATTTCCCACTCCCAGAAGACATTACGTCTTCGGCTAACGCCTTGGTGCATTTATCCCATACCTCTGGGTGGAGTATATCCACCGGCTGATTAATTACCCCTATATGCAGTAACCTTGTAACCGAGGTACTGAAATCTCGAGACTTACAATCTATCCCCCACTGCTTATGTAATTGCAATACGACTTTCGCGAGAGCTTCCATCCGACTCGCTGGTCCGGGAGTGTCCTCCACGCTGAAGACAGACCAGCTGCTCCAGCCGCTGATTCACCTGACCAGGCGACTCCCGACCCTGGCTCCGATTCCAGCCTCGACTTTCCCGGTCACACTTCGGGTCCTCCATTCCGGCATTCGATTCCTGGGTTTCGGCACCAATTGTTGCCTCCTTCGCTGAGGCGTGGCGACCTGGTTCAGAAACCGGCATGGCAGCCCCCCCGGGCCACTCGGGCCATAGCTCACAGACACCAATATGATGGATGGCAAATGGCGTTTATTCTTTGCTTACATGGTGTTTTTATAACTTTCGAAGACGGCATCACATCCGTCTGCCTACGTCATCACCTAGATATGATTTGCTAACTTAACAGAGCCTAACTGAGCAAGGCAAGCATCACTTATATGTAGAAAGGTTAGTCCTATCTACTCGTACAGCCCGAGATCTTCCGGCCGCATGTCCCTAGCTACTACACTACAGATTTGGGCTTTCTTCTCAGCACGGTGCTCCCAACCTCTAATTGGCAGCTTTTTTGGGGGCAGGTTGAGGGTGGTTGTGTTCTGCAAGCTCGTGGTCTACTCATTCTTAAAGCTGCTAGAGGCTGGAAGTGCTGATGGTGTTCTTGACAGTCACTCCCAGGCACCACATAGAGGTCACAATTCTCTGAAAAATCATCTTTTTTTTGACTCTCGCTGCTTAGTGTGGTGGCCAACATGTGCGTGCTTGGGTTCAAAAAGTGCTCAGGCAATTTGGGAGAATAAAAGTTAATTGTGGGCTATTAAACATAGAGGCACTCTTCTCCAGGAGCCCAACTCCCTGGAGCTGTCAGGAGAGTGGCTTGGGAATAGGGAGTCTGGCTTGCAAGGGGGTTACTGTACAGGGGGAAGGACTGGGGGACCTTCCAGAGTCTCATCTCTCAAGCCCCCGGGAAGTACCCTCTTAGGAAAGGAACTTCTAAAACTGGGGTAGAAGGAGACAAAATGGTGGGAGAAAAGTGGGATCTGAGGAGGAGACAGCTGGCTAAATTTTCATGTTGCTACTTGAAATTCCAGTCACTTGGTTGCTGATTCCTCTGTCTGTCACCAAAGTGGAATGATAGCAGAGAACCATGAAGAGTAAATTTATTATATTGATCTTTCTCTTTCTTTTTTCTAATCCCATATATAGGCATGACCTGTAACAGAGAAGCTGTCAGGCACCTGCTTTGACTCTCTGTGGTAGATGAGATCAGCTTTTTCCCAATTATATGGATGCTGTTTGGATTGCTCCATGCTAAGATGGCCCTGCATAAGTTAGGAGAGCAGGAGAAGTACTGTTCCTTCCCTAAGATATCCATTTGGAGACCTAAATGGCTCCTAAACCTCAGCTACATGTATGTGATCTTAATGAAACTCTTGCCAGGCTTGCATGGCTCTGTCTTCCAAGGCTAGAACTCAGCTCTAGGGTTTTAGTGAAAAGATTAGGTTGGTTTCCTATGGAATGAGAGCTATCTCATAATGATGTGTTTGTGTACTGGCACATGCAGAGCTGTGTGTCTCAGACATGTAATTCTGAGCCTAACTTCAGCAGAATTTGGCAAAACAGTAGGGAGTTCCAAGGTGTTAGGATAAAAAAGAGCAAAAAACCAAAGTCTTTACTGTGAGAATGGTGAGCACCTATAACATGTTGCCCAGAGAACTTATGGATGCCCCATCTCTGGGAGTGCTCAAGGTGGTTGGAGCTCTGAGCAACCTGATCTAGTATTGGGATTTTAAGAGAGATAGGATCACTGGGAGACATAAAACACGATATATTGCTCTTCTTCTACAGTCTCATGAAGGGTGAGAATGTCTTCACCACATATGCCAGGAGTTCGTGGCCAGTGGTCACAAGACCACAGGTTATAGGGGGTTTTAAAGGTTTATTAGCCAATAAACTACTGCCACACATATTGTTTTAACTTTCACACCAGTGGCTGATTAAACTGTATCACATGTCCTGCCACAATGCAGACAATTTTGTCCAATCATTTAGTGACACACAGTCCTACAGAACTACACCTTAAAGCTTCTTATTACCTTTGTAACTACTTCTATACCTCAATTTTAAAATCTTAAACTCTCCACTACCTAGCTTAATATGTTTCTACTAAACTACAAATCCACATTCTTGCTTATGGTCTCTAAAGCTGGAAGCCTTTTCCAAGGCCTCAAGTCAAACCCTGTATTCTCTACTGTATTTGGGTCTGCATGCAGGAGGTTTTGAGAGTTTTCTGTGCCTTGAATTCCCACAATTTAGTGCAAGCTGACCCTGTCCATGGTGATGATCTTTGAGGTCCCTTCCAGTCCAGGGCATTCTGTGATTATATGATCCACCAGTGATAAAGAATCACTCATTTCTCAGATGCAGAAAGAGATTTTCTAGGTGTTCACAACAAGGGGAAATTTTGAGACAGAGATGGATTGCCTTTCTAGCCCTAGGTGCTCAGCTGTAGCTTGCTGCAAGCATGGTATCATGCCCTCCCTTGGAGCAGAATGTTGGAGAGGATGAGCAGGGAAGAGCCAAGCAGTAGCGTTACTGAGTGGTAACATATAAATGGTGCACAAGGAGGTTATTTGGTGGCTTGATTACATTGTGTAATTACCTCCAGGAGAGACAATGTCAGCTGCTAAGAGACTATTAAATTCAACTGAGAAAGACATGCTAATGGATTTTTTGGGGGTCTTTTTCCATCTGTTAAAGTTTCCTTCCTACCTTCACTGGTTTTAAAACATCTATCAGTAGTCTGTTCAAATGCTGGACTTGGCCCTGCAGCACAGGACTTAGAAGGTACCAGCTGGAAAGTAAAATGTTATTGATGGTCAGGGAAGGGAATTGCAGCATGAAGTCTCTTTCCATTGCCCCCTGGGTACAGGAGCACATCTCTGTGCAGGGAGGGAATCAGTCCTGGGCTGAACCTTGTGGACGTCTTCATGAGCTGATGTCTGCTCTATTCCCAAGAGTCTAAGGTGGGCTCAGGACTCAGGAACAACAGAAGTGAACTAAAAGACTAAATATACCTAATACTCTTGTGCAAAAGATATCAGATTATGTGTTACATGTTCTCTGTGTGATTATTTTCTCTGTGTGATTATTTTCTCTATGTGAGTATTACTCAAAATGGTAGTAGAGCAATGTTTGGAATACAAATATATTGGTACCATTACACACTTGATCAAATTAAAACTCAGTGATGAGCCCTTAATTATTTTCCCCCAAAAAAGTTCTGTCATGCTCTCATTCCTCCCAGTGTCTGTTTCCCAATTTTAGCAACATCACTTTAATTATTGAAAATAGAATTATTTCATGTCTTTCACTTCTCTGACAGGAACATGATGGCTATTGACAAGGGGCCATCAATCATGTTTTAAAAAGATCTGTCAGTATCAGTCAGGAAAAAGAATCATTCAAGGACTTCCAGCAAAAGATGAAAAAAACACTAAAGAAGGGCCAAGTGAAATCTTTCCCTAATGAAAGCCTCAAGTTGTAACCAGGAGCTGCGTGCTTTCAGAATTCCTCACCCAGGCATTGTTCTGCCTGTCTGCAGATAAAAGAAGTTGCTACATCTTGGATTCATGTTGTAATTTCATTGGTGCCCAGATGGATTTGTGAACAGCGTTTTAGAGCCTGCATTTGAATAAGCATTTTCATTTCACCTGCGAGCACTTGAGACAAAGAGCAAATGCAATGAATAATAATAACATTGGCTTCTGATCACCCCATGCCATGGAAACTCATGAATTAAGTGTTCAGTGGAGGTCAGAACAGATGAAGGGAGCTAAACTCTGCTAGGGGTTCCTCTGGGGTATAGTGATTTTTAGTTGTTTAAAAGCTATTAAAATAACCCCCCTCATTTCATTTTTAGCACTGATTTTTATGAAGAAAAGTAATCAGCATGGGGAGAGAAGACAGAATGTGGTTATCAGAAAACCAAAAAAAAAAAAAAAGCTTGGGAGACCTAGGGCTGCAAATTGTCTTCCTGGGGGAAGAAGTGCTGCCCACCAGAGCTCCTGCCAGGGCTTCAGCAGCTCCTCAGGGTTTTTGCTGCACTGTTTGACCCACAGGGTGTACCAGGCTCATTTTTTCCTTTCCCAAATCTGACTGCACACACAGCTTGAAGGGGTATATCCTGGTACCTGTTGTGCAGGGGCAAACACCTGCCTCTGCTTGCAAGAGACATCCATGAAGAAAAAGAAAAAACTAAATATGGGAAACTCTGATTTCAAAGGCAGACAAGATGTGAGGTTTGAAAGTTCAGAGCAGGGTGAAGGTGGGGGAGCAGCTCTGGTTGCTATGCTGTCCCACAGAGCATGGGAACAACGGTCAGAGAGCAAAAGCAGGAGATGCTAGATAGCAAATTAGGGAATCCTGGTTTGGTTTTTTTTCTCCTTAAAAAATCACTGCCAATTCATTGCCTTAGGATCTGAATGAAACCACATATTTTTCTAGCTCCTACTGTGGTTTTGACATATTTAAGAGTCAAAGCTAGACAGATGAGGAGCCTGGGTTTTGGGAAGCCCAGGGCCAGACTCAGGTTTGGAAGAAACTTTATCTGAAGGCAGATTGCTTCCTAGATTTACTGCTGCTGGCTTTCTTCTGCAAAGCCCTGATGGCAGCCACTGTTTGAAGTTTGCTTCACACAAATATGCATATATTTGAAAGCACTATGTCTCCTTGGCTCATTTTTTGTACCTTCATCGCAGGACTGTTCCCAAAAGCATCAGTTAATTACCCTTCCTCCTTCCCAGGTGGCTGCCTTTAGACAAGGCTCATTGAAACAGAGCTGGGGTGAAGTCAGTCTGCGCACAGGGGAAAAGTCCCACTTCACTAATCCACGTGGCACAACTCCAGCAGAGACATTCATCTCGGTTTCTTGTCTCTCTGGCGAAAGAATGAGTGACAGATTCTGGAAAGAGCCTGGACCACTGAATTTTTAAAATCTACTTGCTTTTACTGTACTGCTGACAAGCTTGTGAGTTCAAGAGCAGGAGACAATTCTCTGAACTTGTAAGATGGGCATAAACCTTGTTGTCTTGTAGAAGGTGATAAATGAGCATTCCTCTTACTTGCCCTCTGGTTTCTGAGGCTGAAAATGCAAGATTACCAGCCCTGTCCCCAGCACAGATCAGCTGGCATGAACAGAAAAGGGATCACTGCTGCAGAATGAATTGATGCTTAGGAAGGATTTTGGTCATATGCAGATGTGATTTATCTTACTGTGGTCTCTGAGTACTATGAGTTAGAGAACAAATGCTCTCTAACAATGAAATTCTTCCACTGGAACCCTGATAGAACTCTCAACGTCCGGTCCAGTGTGGGATGAGGGAAGGCAGGCTTTTCCAAATGCTAGTCCCTGTAACATGTTCATTCTCTCATCTGTCTGTGGCTGAAGATCTGTCATGAAAGGACAGAAGTGGAGAAAGGTCTGAGCCACTGAATTAAAGCAGCAGAGACTGGAACAGGCAATAGAGATATGGGTGTTGACAGAATCTTCCTCTGACTCAGAAAGCTCTGGCCATGACTGGGTTTGGACACCAGCTGCACTGGGCTGATATTGTTGTAGGTGTAACCAGGATGTTTGTGCTTTGTAAAAATCTCATAAGAACATCAAAGGAAGGTGCATGTAGAGACATGACCCTTTACATTTTCTGACAGTAATCCTAAACCCCTGCTGATTCTAAGTCCTGAAGCGTGTTGGGAATTTGAATTGTGCACACAAGGTAGTGATGGTCAGTGGTCAGTCTTGCTTTGATCAATCAGATTATTAGCGATCTAAAGCACCACAGTAGCTATTGTATTACCTGGAAGTGTCCGAGTCCTGCCCATAGCATGTTCATCTGCCATGTGGTAGCCAGCAGTGGGACTTACCTGCCAGACTCTGGCCAGTGAGTGGCAGGTCACCCTGCAAGAAATATTGGTGCATTTAGCAAGTGCCAGGTGTGGGGCCTGTCAGGAGATAAAATTTCCAGGCTGCAGCTTATGTTTGTTAATCAAATACTGTTTTCTGTGAGATGGCCTGTATTTTGAGTACAGAGAGCTGGGCTGAAATTAAATAGTGTTCACTTGTTTTTCAGTGCTGAGACTTTCCTCTTTCCTCTCTGCCTTTTCTTGCACATTTAGCTGTGGTTTTACACCTTATATTGCCATGTGTCACGCAATGGTCCCTCTTTTCACCTGGCTGGATTGATGCAGACTGCAGTGAAGTTCCACTTCTCCCCTGAACTGACCTGAGTCCAACCTCTCTGTTTTCACTGGGGTGTTGAATGCTGAGTGTCTTGGTTTTGAAAGACAGTTGTCTGCCAGGGAAAAGCTAGAGCTTCTCTTTGGAGCAGAAAATGTAAACCCCCTCCCAGCCAAATTATTATAATTTTGCAATTAGGGGTTTCAGGCAAAGATATGGGAATAGGAATAACAGTTCTTTACTCGGCATATATATATATATATAAAATGCAAATATAGTAGTAGCAAAAACCAAACCAAACCAAAAACAAACAAACAAACAAAAAAACCCCACAACCAAGCAAACAAAAGTCCTAGTAAAAACCCTGACAGGGTCAGGGATACGACCTGACATCCTGTTGGCCAGGGTGTTGGAAGCAGTCCAAATAAATCCTCCTCCAGTAGAGATGATTCTGTAAAAAGGGTCCAGCTGTGGCAAGATGGGTCTGGCGGTCTGGTCTTCTTCTGGGGCCCAGTGGGAAGGCCAGGTCCCCAGATGCAGGTGCTTGGTGTTTCTGAGTCCCAGTTTTTATCCAGGTGGGAATGGTTGGCTCCCTCCCGCACTGGGTGGAACATCTTAAAATGGGATGATGTAATGTGTCATGTCATGTCATTGATGAGCCTTAATGGCCCATTAGCAGAAGATATCCCTTGGAGGATGGATGGGTGGTGAAAGAGACAAGAAACACTGCCACACCTGGTTTTAACTGCTGGCCCATTATCAGAAGGCATCCGCTCCCCTCCCCCCTGGAGTTACAAGAGATAAAGAAAAAACATCTCAACTGCTTTCAACAGATGAAATAGAATACGCATTTTTTGGTTACCTAACCCAAGACACTGGGGTCAGGGCCTCTTTGATCCTAATGATGTAGAGGGTTGGGGCTCTAAATCTGTCACTGGAGATTTAGAGCTGTGTACATTGTGCTGGCAGCAGGAGCAGGGAAATGAGTGATGCCCAACTTAACTGCTCATCTTTTGTGTCCCAAGGCCTTGAGCTGATGGGTTTGAAAGCTGGAGGGAGATGGTGGAGTTGTAGACAGCCACACTAACAGGTTGAGTGACTACATGAAGACAGATTCCTCCACCCCTCCCTTCCTTTTAGGAAGTCAGCAGAACATGCAGCTGTTGAGCAGAAGAATTTTGATTTTTGCTTTATTCATCAGTGGTATTTCAAGCGTGATGACCCATATGGACAGATGGATAGATACTAGGATGGTGACAGCAATTCTGGCATGCTGACACCTGCCAGATGGGAATGTGGTCCAGCACAACAAAAATCACATCTTTTCACATCAATCTGAATGCAGCTCTCTCAGTCACAAAAACACAGTCCTCATCTGGAACATCTGAGAGGAGTCAGTTGCAGTCAATTTGGCAATGGAAAAGCAGAGTTTCCAGGAACTGTTTGGTGTTTTCCTACTTGTTACTGTTCGATTTTAACTGCAAGGCCAAGCTCAGTCCCCTGGCAGTGCCAAGGCAATGCAGACAGGTTCTGCAGGGAGAATTGCACGTCTGCTGAAGCCATCAGAGCATGCAGCAAGAGAATGAGGCACATGTGTGCCACAGGAGGAGACAGAAAGGGACAGTGCAAAGCTTGCCAAAGTCCCCCCTTACCAATTTTTGGCAAGATTAGTTGAAGCAGGGCGAGTGCGCAGAATTTGTCCTCTGGCTGCAGTGGGTTTGAAATTAGGAACTGACTTAATGGCTTGGTGCAACTTTTTTTGCCTCGTTCTTTCTGAAGGCTAATGCCTGTTGTGGGTTGTGGCAAGAGCTTGGAGAGTGATAAGGTGCAGACAGCTTGTGATAGAACAGTCTGACTGGATTGAATAATCCTTTATATCAGCTAAGATTTCTGAGTATCAGCACTTGTATTTCCTGCCCCTGTGACTGTCCCACCATTCTCCCTGACTGCACCATCCCTGCCATAAGGTTGTCTTCTCTTGGTATCCAGGGAGTAAGCGATCTCAGAGAGGTCTCTGGGAAAAGTGGTGCAAGGAACAAGTAATGTCAAGATAGGCACAAGGAACATATGTGTGAGGTAATCACCTTGCAGGTTTTGTGGGAAGGGACTGTCTGCACAACAGGAAAATGAGCAGGTGTCCAGGCTGTTTCTCTAAGCACAGAAGCTGCTGGTACTGGTGGACCAACATCAACCCTCTGAGAACAGGACGAAAGACTGAGCAAATGGTTCCTTTGTGGCTGCTCTTGTAGGAAAATGAGCAGGTTAAGACTACAGCACACTTTGCAAAAGCTAAATGCTGCTGTGGCTGTGATTGCCTAGATTGAAACTATTTCTCTGCCTTCTGATTGTTTTGCCTGGCAGCTGTTAGGCAATTACTGGGAATGAGGGAGAAAACACATTTCTCTCTTAAAAACAGATCAAATTGCATTCTTACAGATATGGAAGAAAGTAATTTTTCTGAGAAGCTTATCTTGCCCTTAATGGAGAGTTAAACTCCTGCGCAGACTGGGAAACACAATGTTCTCGAAGCTCAGCCTCTTGTTTTCTCTGCCCCTCCCCAGATTGAAAATGTGCTGCTCCAGACTTCCCCTGGTTTTGTACACTGTACATAACTCTAGCTTGTGTCAAAGGCCAGTTGTTTGCCATCACCATAGAGGGATCAAAAACCTCTTCTAGATCCATGTCACCTCCTAGTTAGTAGTATAGTAGCTGCTACATCCAGATGTTCGGCTTTGTGGGGCACGTTGATTAATTGAATTTCCTTTTAACTCCTCTTTTAGGATTGTCCGCACAGCCACTACAGCTGAGTGGGAAGTGATGTGCACGCTCAGCAGAAATGTCTCTCTGATCTCTGAAATCAGTGCTGCAGGGCAAGGGGAGGTGACTCTGCTGGTTGCCATAGTAATGAGCCACCCAACCAAAAAACCCCTCTTTTGTCTGCCTTGTGAAAAACATTTCACCCACCAGAAATCTCTGAGTGAGGGGGACATTGCACTGCAGCATTTAAAATCCCTGTTGCTGAGCCTTCCCTGGGCCCATCAGCTGATGGGATGGGAACACTCCAGGCTCAATTTAGGAAAGGGAATGCTTGAACGAGCACAGGTGCCTAAATTCCCTGCAAACTGGGGCCTTTGGAACAATTTCTTCTCACTTGGGTTCCTACAAGAGTTGAGAAGCAGTAATTCCAGCTTCTCATCTGTATTCATACTTCAGATGGGCTTTATTTCTCTTGAGAGGTAAAGGAAAGGAAGGGAAACATGGAAATAGAGCAAGGCAAGGTCTCTGCTGCTGTCTCTTTGAGCTGTACCAGAAGAAACATTTCTCTGACACCAATTAACACCAGCAGGGGATCTGCTGATTTTAAGTGGAACATCAAATCTCATTGAGATAGAAATAACTCTTTTATGCCTACCTCAGTTCTCAACACTGTCAAATTCTGGGCCTGGACTCCTGCCAGGTCTTTTCAGAAATAATGAAATGATTGCTCTTACCTCCAAGCTAGAAAGACTTTCAACTGAAAAAAAAAAAGCATACCTTGCATTTGTTGCAATTTTATCCTTCATTTTCATTAACAACTCATTCCTGGTCTAGCCTGGCAAATGTGCTTACAATGGTACAGTCCATTGAATTCTTTTAACTTAGTGGGTTTTTTTTTCCCTTGTCTCCTACAGGACTGAAAATTGGACTATGATAAAGGGAAATTTACTTGAAGGCAAGCCAAGGAGGAGCAGAGATATATGGCAAGCATGGTGATGGAGAGACCCTCTGGAGCAGGGAATGCCAAGGAGAAGGTAAAGAAGCAGCTGATTTATGACCGCCTGGTGAGAAGACAGATGGAAGATGGTCTGGGAAGCTTTTAGAGGAGTGTTCTGTGGATTATAAATGAAGTAGAGGGATGCAGGGGAGATAGGAACAAAGCAAAGGCAACAGAAGCCACTGGGGGCTTTTTGGAGTAAAACTCTGCCACAGATCTGCAGCTGGAACTTTTTTCCTCAGGGTGAAAAATTAATTCCTCAATGCTGCCATACTTGAGGAACTCCTTTTGCTTCTGCCAAGTTAACCATATCAGAAGCAAAACAATCAAGATAAAAAGTGAATTTCCCTCTTGGCATTTGGAAATGAAAGGTTCATTGCAAACATCATTCCTTTTTTATAAAAAAAAGTGAAAAAATGATTGTGCAAAATAAAAAAAATCTGTTCCCTCTTTCTTTAGTGTTTCACTGAATTTAGAGACACATTTTGGTATTTGTTGGAAATATTAAGACTATTCTGAATAAGGAGGGGTCTGAATACACTTCTAAATTTCAAGTGCCAGCAATGCAAGACTAAATATTATGGCATTATTAGTTATTTGTTCCTGCTCTGGAAATCCCTCTCAAACCTGAGACTGGGTCTGAAAGCAAAACTTCAGGGATAGCCAATTTATGGAGTGAGTGAGACTGGTGAGAAAATGAGAATGGTTCAATTAGAATTAGTTAAACATTCTGAAGCAATTTTCAACACTCGCATAAGCATACCAAGGGTGAAATGAAGAGGAAGAAATCCTGCAAGTCTATCTTGTATGTGATAGGGAGTTTTGAGAGACATCATTAAGATACTGACTACAGGCCCTTTCTGACAGAATGTATTTAGTATGTGACACAAGCAAGGGAAGCACTGAATAATTCAGACTGGAGAGGACCTCTGGAGAACTCTGATCTGTTCCCTCTGCTCAGAGCAAGGCCAGGAGGAGCAGGTTGCTCATGGCTGAATCTGTTCAAGTTTTTAATATTTCCAAGGATGAAATTATCTCATGTCTCTAAACTTCTGTTTTCAAGTTTAACCACTGACTGAATGAAAAAACTCAGTCTTACAGAAGAAGGAAAGGAGATACAAACAAGATTTTGGTCCCGTGGTGTGAAGCAGTTGGCACTGAGGACTTCAAGTCCTTGACAGAATGATGCCTTAGTCATCATGAGTTATGTTCCTGGAGCACATCTTCTGTCCAGGTTTGTATGAAAAGCATCTCTCTAGCAGACTCCAAATGTGGCCCCAAACTCAGTGAGAGGGACAGCAGAGGGATTTTATCAGATATGGAGTCCTGCGTTGTATTCTAATCCCTGTGTGCACATTCAAAATCAGCTGTACCATTTCCCCTCAGGAAGTGTTCAAGGTATGATGGATGAGGCCCTCAGCCACCTGACCTAGTGAGTGCCATCCTTGCCCATGGATCTTTAAAGTCCTTTCCAATCCAAATTTCAGGATTTTATGATTCTTTGATCACATCTTTATAATTGAGCAAATTCCTGAGAGATTTTTAGGGATGAGCTTGTAAAATCTGATCTGGGGTGCTCCCAAGCCCCTTCCTCTCTGTACTTACATGGCTCCCACAGGGGCTGTGACAAGAAGACAAGGACATTTCACTTATGCTTCAAAATAAACACATAAAGGACTGAGAGGAAAGAAGTGGGACTCCTAAGACAGCCCACTGTTTTGTCCTTTTGAATCTAATTAGGCGGAACTTTTACCATCCTCAGCACCCAGTTTTCAGAGGAAAAAAGCTCTGTTGCAGCAGAGACTGGTGGCTTAATCCCACCTTCAGCAGCACAGAGATACTTTGGCATCTTAGTGGGTGAAAGGCATGAAGCCTACTTAATCACATTTTCCTATAGAAACAAAAGTACTGTGATTTTACTCCCTTACTCCCTTTTTGCTGGTTTTGGTAGTTTCCACCAAATTTACCAGTATCTGAGAGATTGCAAAGATTATATGTTCATACAGGGTTTCCCCTCTCCTCAAAGAGGTGGCCACATAGGGGAGGCATTGCCAGAATGTTCATGTTTCATGTGTGTGAAACAACAGAAACTTAAGACTTATTAGACAACAGAAAATACTTAGATGAGAGACTAAACCTGTCAGCAAGGTGCTTAGACTCTCACATTAGTGTAATTAGGGTTTTTTTACTTCTCTTTACACTGCCTCGTTTAGCTGAGAGGGGAACGTCAGGGATCTCATTGCTTTGGGATCAGCATCAGTAACTGAATTTTCCTGTGCATTGCTCACTAGGCAAAATGGCAAAGCACCAAAAACCAGCACACATAAATAACATTTGGAAATTAATCATTCCATTTCCTGCAACTGATAAGAAAATTTACCCTGTGTACAAGTAATTTGCAGTAATTTATAGCAATTTGTAATATTTAAATACTAAGTAAATTAATTATTTGGCATTGTTTTTAGTTAGCTGATTTACTGTAATTGAAATGACTAAATCAATCAATTACTTTAAAAAAACCCAAAAACAAAACCCCAGACAAATATGGCAAATCAATTACTTAGTATTTAATGGGAATTACTTGCTGTTACAGAAAACAACAGAGGAACAAATCCTTTAATGACATAAGCAAAATTCAATCACTGTCTGAGGAAAGGGGTTTCTGTAAAACATTACCTTTATATAACTCACAAGATAATGCAATGAAATAGTGGGAGCACATGAGAACAATGAGTCCAGATGAACTACCTGGCACCAGGGAGAAAACAGCTGGGACCTGGTTTTCTGCACCATCCGAGCAGGAGGGAACAGCTTACCCAGTGAACAGCACCTGTGAAAGTTGTGAAAACAGATATTGGGTGCCTGGATAAATACCACCTGTGCTGGAAAAACAAATCTGTTGTTTGGAGTCATTAGAGAAGGGTTGGAGAAGGTATTGGAGAATATAATTGTTGTGGCTGTAGGAGGAGGTTACTGTCAGCTTACACCTTGGACATGGTGGAACAAGTGTGTCTCCTGTCTGCTCACCTCAGAAAGGTCTTCAGGAAATGCTTCAACATATTCCAGTGGGGACAATGGGAAGCTGTCACAGCTTTTGGGCAAGGGAACCATGGATGAGCAGGTTAGGACTGATCAGCCTGGAAATACAGAATTTGGGAGTTAAGAGAGGGCTGGAGAAGACAAGCTCACATGAATGCATGAGGTGAACTATGGCAAGGATACACTAGGAGAAAATAGCTGGAGAAGTGGCAGTTCCCAGGGAATTTAATTATCTTCCAGAGCTCAAGTTGAGTCTGATGAGGTTTAAACTGGACAGCAGCTTCAGTGCTAGTCATCAAAAGGTAGAGAGGAAGATGAATGGTGCTGTGCAGTGTGAAAACTCAGCCCCATTAGGAAACTGGGGTTAGAGCCCACCAGAACTTGGTCAAATTATTATTCCTCATCTCCTGCCCACTCTTTTAATCCAATATTATGGTGAGGGTGTATATAAATTTGTGTGTCTTAAAATATAGCTGGTTATGTCATGAGCAGATTTGGCAGCAGCTTGTCCCATCACTGGTGGTGGCAAGTTCTAGCTTTAAGCTCCGGCACAGCTCCCTTGGAGCTTTTCCTGTTCCTGAAAACCACTGCTGATGACGAGACACAGGTGCTAATGGAAGGAGCTTATCTCCCATCTCACCTGCTGAATGCCTTTGGAAGGCCTCATTACCATGCAAATGGAGATTGCACATAGGCTAAGAAAAATGCATCTGTCAGGCTGCACATATTGATAACAGCAAATATGAGCATAACTGGGATTTATAGAGTGAAGGGATTTCACCTGGGGCTGGTTAGACTTGTCCTGCCACTGGAAACAATAAGGGTTAATTGTGCATCAGTAATTCTGACATCTTTCTGATGAGCAATTAATCTCTAAAAACCTGCCACAGTAGTGGGAAACTTTTGACCTCAAAATGGATAGAGGAGAATTTTGACAAAGAAATTGCAAAACTGACTAATGGGAAGGAGCAATGAATGCAGCTGTGAAAGGGAGAAGTGATTATCTAACTCAGCCGTAGTTTTAAAATGGATCAAGTTATCATCTGACTTACATTGGAGTGAGCCTATGATGATACAGGCCCTGAAATTAAAGACTTGAAGGATGTTACTGCTCTAACCAAGTATGGGAAAGAAGCCAGAGACTCTGGGACACTCCTGACAGGGTGTGGAGTGTGATGATATGAGCCTCCAGCTGGAAGTCCAGAAACAAATGGCTGTGTAGCTTGGGCTGTACAGTGGAATTTCTGCCTGGGAGAGTCAGGGCACCTCAAGATCCAGAGGAAACAACTGCACTAAGCTTATGATGTGCTTTTCTTCCTCCCTCTGGGAAGCCCACCTCTAGGCACAACTAGCCATGCCTTGATCAGAGTTCCTGAGGAAAGAAGTCATCCAGCTTTGCCAGAGACACCCAATACAGAAGTCTATTCAGCTAAAAATATTTTTACATCTTTCTGAATATTTTAATATGTTTATAGATGCAGTGATACACCAGCACCTCCACAGAGTGATATGCTCTCTACGAACTCTGTAGAATATATTTTAGATTGGAGATTACAGGAAAATAATTTACTGATCTATTAAAATTGACATGTGCATGGTGCAAGGCATTTGCCAATGCACATTTATTGTATTTACTGAGGTGATGCTGGCAAGGAGTCAGGGACAATTAACTTTGCAAAGGCTCTCAAGGGAAAAAGACAAAAGCAAGTTTATAATTTATACTAGAAATAACCGACAAAGTCTCTGTGTGTTTAACCTGAGCTCCAGGATATACATTTCTTGGAAATGCATAAATGTGCTCCCAGGTTTTGTATCTAAACACGTTGTCTTGAAACACAACTTGATTTTCATGCTCGTCAGACTGTTTGTAAGTGGTTAGCTCAGAACACCTCTGAACATTGCAAGGGGTGTCTATATTGCTGTACTATAGATTTTCAGGGCTTTTACCTTCCCTGCAAAAGAAAAGCTAAGAGCAGGTGGTAATGCAGTGACCAAAATATATATCTGCATTGGACAACTATGAAATGAACCCTGCAGGCCTCACAGGAAAACTCTTCAGTTAAGGCATTGGTACTTCCTTGAAGAATTACTTGGTATTTTTTAGTGGAAAATGTTTTTTGATTTAATTAGGCTTTCTTACTCGTATTTTTAATTTTTTTTAATGTCAATAAATGGATGTGCACTGAACACCAAACAATGAGTTTTCATACTATTTTTTTCCCCAGTACTCTTTCTCCTCCCTCCTTCCTGCTGTACTCAACATGTAGTGAAAAAAAGTTTTCTACCTAACTATTTCCTCAAAAAGTATCAATTCCTCCAATCAATTCTATTTTTTGGTCTTCTATTTCTGTAAACATCAGTGGTATATTTCTGTGTGAGCTATATCACATATATATAAAGTGAGGAAAGGGATGTGTCTGTGATTGTTGTCACTTGTTCCTGATCGTGGGCTCACTTCATGCTGTGGTGACTCCTGCTGTTGAAACAGGGCAAGCAGGTCCTAACATTACTGATAACCAAATCTAGCAGATTGGTTTGGGTTTTTCTTAGATATCCTAAACTCTTGTAGTATGTTTTAATAAGAGTTTATACAGCTTTGGTAGCAGGTTAGTGTTTTTGGCATGGAAAGTCTCTGGCATATGCTTTGGCACATACTACTCAATCCAAGCAATTTGTTTTTGTCTGCTATATCTATTTTCACAACATCCTTTATTCCAGCAGTACAGTTCAGCTGCATCCTTAAAAATGAAAACAGTAAAGGTAATATCCATTGCAATATAAAGCCAAAGCATTCAACTCCACAGCAACACTCTTTCCTCTACTTTCAATCAGAACTGAGGAGTCAGCACTGAAGAAAGCCATGGTTAATTAATTAATTACTCCAAAAGATTCATCCCAAGGGAACATTTTTTCCTCTGCCACAGGAAATGTGGGGTTTGTTAATGATGCTCTTTTCCATGAAGTCTGTCTAGCTGAAAATAACAGCCCTAGATGTTTGAATACACCATCTAAACTAAGAATTGGTCAGTCTGGGGCTGGAATAACTGAGGAGCAAACCTGCAAGGAGAATTTCAGCTTTTATTTGCGAAATTAAGTCTAACAGCTTTTTGGTTTTCCAGTGACCCTTTATGGAAAGAAAGTACAAGACTCATTTTGGTGAAGGGCAAACATTTTCTAAAAAACTTCTACAGCAAAAAACTCTCATGTTGCAGTGGCAGATACTCCTGAAGAAACCCTTCACAGCTGCCTGAATTCGTTTGCTCTTATCTTTACTGAGGTAATCTACACTGATTTCTACTACTTTTCCAGCTAACCCAGCATTTGCTAATCCTGTCCTCCAAAGCTCTTAGTGCTGTTCTCAACACAGGGCCATCCACAAGTTTTATGAGTACACCCACTGGGCCATATTTCTCTGTTTAAGAGAATGTCATGCAAGACAATGGCATACTCTTAATAAATTCAAGACGTATATCATCTGCTGCTTTCTCTTTATCCACTTGGCTGGTTGCTCTGACAAAGAATAAAATTAGAAATGGTTTGAGAAAATAGGTTCTTGAATAATCCATGCTGGCTGTTTTTGTCAGTTTATTCCCTAGATGACTACTTAGATATTGTTCAATAATTTTATCTTCTTCCTTTCTGGGTGTTATATTACTGCAATTCCTTGGTTCTTCCTTCTTGCATGACAGATTAACTCCTCTGCTTGCCTTCCTCAATCCCTCAGGCACAGAGAACCTACAGAGATAACCTGTGTAAAGGTGTAAGGATCTTCACCTGACTACGAATTGCAGGAAGAAAAACTTCAGTTGTTCCTCAGGATGTCATAACTTCTCTAAATATTCTTTAACTAGGTCTTTTCCTATTTTGGTTTGCAATGCTATTTCTTTGGAAAATGTGCGCTAAGCACCTATATTGCCCTAAATAGGAATAATTCTCTTCCAACCTTTCAACTAGTACACTCAAAAAGGAGCTGCTGGAAAAGATGAACTCTCACTGCCGAAGGGGATGCAAACAGCTTCCTTATCTGCTAATGATTTGGGCACAAAGATGCCCAAAATCTGAGATGAGATGAAGTCATATTCGATTTTTAAGCATTCCTTGGGTCCCTTAAAGATGTGATCAAGGAGATATGTTGGAGACAGGAAAGAGTTGCCAGAACTGCTTACAGATGTGGCTACAGAAAATTGGTTCATGTGAGCCAAGCAGCTTGGCAGATAATGACTCAGGAAGTGCTTTTCTGCTTACTTGCCAAACATGAGCAATGTCTAATTTCTTAGAAGTGCTCAAGATGTATTAGCAACGCATACATGTTTCCTTACAAGAGTCTGGAACATCACCTCTGCTTGGTTTCTGTTCTGTGATTTCAACCACATCACACTAAATACAGAGGGATGCACATTGCTTACAGGAGCAATTTAATGAACTCCCAAAGTTGTAATGCAAGACCAGACTTCCACCACAGAATGGCTCGTGAGATTTTTTAAAAAACAGCACGTGGGTTAATTTTGTTTTGCCTGCCAAATGCCTCTTAAGGCTTTTGTCTGTTTTCTCTCTCTTGCCAGTTTTGGGCTGTGACAGCAAAACTAAAAAACCAGAACAATAAAACTTGCCATTGATTTCCAATACAATGGTTCCAAAGGAAAGGTCAGGAAGGAAAAAAGAAACACATTAGACAAAAAAGCAGCTTCATTGATGCATTGCTGGAGGCACCTATGGAGCAGCCCCAACACAAACAGACCTTTTATATCAACTGATATGAGACAAAGGTCCTGGAAGGGATGGTCCCAGCAGCTCATCACCTCTTCCTCAGGGATGAGGCTGAGGTGTGTTGGTCTTGTATTTGCTACTGCACAACCAGCCCAGTCACGCCCCTCCACTGGACAGGGGAGACATTACTGGGAAAATAATCTATATAGAAAAAGGGAAATGATGGATAGCATTATGATAAGGAGACAAAATAATAATGGGTAATACACAGAAGGCAAACAAAGATCTTGTGATCTGAACATCAGGAAAGGAGCAATTTCAGCACCAATAAAGTTGTCATCATAAAAACATTTTATAAGAAAGGCAAAGAAAGGCTGGGATACAAAGGTATTTATGAAATTGGATGCAGTGTGTTCTGCATCTATCCCTTAAATTCAGATGCGTTTTTCACAGATTTTGTGCTTTAAATCTTTGTGGTAAATAATTTATGCATTGTTTCATATTGTCCGCTAGTTAGAGTATGTTTCAAATTGGAGCCCAGTACAAAATTGTTTAATAGAAATTTGAAGTAAAAAATACTTCTGATAATGACAATATCCTTTACATGACAAATAAAAAAGGCATTTCTGAGAAGCTGCTATGTGTTAGATACTAGTGGTAGCAATTATCTTGCAGCCTTTCCCCACCTTCACATTGCTACACGTTAACTAATTAACTAAATAATTAATCCCTTTTCCTGCCAAGGAGAGAGGCTCTGCATGCACAGCTGAAGGAACTATGGCACTGCAGTGGGGTTGAGTATGTTTTTACTCTCATGGACCACTCACCATCAAACTTGAGTTTCCTCTCCTCTCATATATTATCTTAAGGTAGCTGTTTGATTGTTTGTGATGTTTTTGTTTTATTTGCTTTATATTGCAGGCTAAACATGAAAGCTGGGAGTACTGGAGAAGTCAGGCTAAAAAGTGACTGGTTCAGAGTTACTGGCCACCCAAACCATCTCCTCTCAATTCTGATGAAATGGTTCTTAAAGAAGACAGGAATTTTCTTGGATACCTCTCCACAACCCTGGAGATGGATTCAATACTGCATCAGGACACCATGTTTTGTCCCTAGACCTGACATCTTTCTCTGCATGAGGCCCAGCTCATGGTGATATTCTCTAACTAAAAGTTTGTTCTTCTTACTATCTCCATGCAAAGGCAGGATAAATATTCCCTAGGGGATTTTTTGATAGCAGAAGAGAACAAACAAATCCAACATTTTATAAGGTACATAAATTTACAAGCCAGATAACTCCACACGTGGGAATTACCAGTTATTTGCTCATAGACCTTTAAAATCTGCAGAACAGGACCTGAATGCTTCTCCTTAGAACCCAAATCTTGACTCCTTTTTTACAAACACACAGGCCTCACTTGAATGCTGGGATAACTGTTTTTGCTGATTGGAAAAATATTTTTGTGTTCACATTTGAGATAAGGCAACTAAATGCTCCTTTTTTGCATTTTGAACTTCACATTTGAACTGTTTTCTATGCTTTCACACAAAATAACTGTAGAGCCATAATTCCATTACTCTGCACCCTCTCCCAAGGGTTTGGGATGTACACAAATACCCTGTCATAGCACAGCATTGCTCTTTGATCTGCCAAAGGTCTGAGTCTACAAGAGTAGAGAATTACACTCAGCTCTCTCAAGTCCCAGCACTTCACTTATTACTTCAAGAAAGTTGTCCCTGGAGGTATTAAATAATTACAAAGTGTTGCTGCAGCAGAGCTAAATATTTACTAATGATGTTAAACTAACACATCGGGGTTTTTTGCAAGGCAATGCTGGCACAGAGCTCTGCTGTGAGCCATAAGTACGTCTCAAGATCTCATAAAAGTAAAGCTGTAGAATTTCTGGTGCCAGACCTGGCATCAGCTGCTGTGAATGGCCAGAGCCTGTTGATGCCAATGGGGGTATAATGCTTAATAGGCTGAGAATTTGCCTCCTCTTGCCTGGTGTTTCTAAAAACCTTTTTGGAGCTCCCCAGATGCTCCAGCTAGATCTCTCATGTTGAGGAAGAAAAAGGTGTTTTAGTAGCTCCTGAAGGTAGATCCATTTTGTAGAAAATGTCAAACTGGAAATTCATGTGTGTTGTGCAATTGATGTTGGCACCTGGATGGGTACAAATTGGTGAGGGTTTTCCCTGCTGACCATCCAGCTGCTCTCCACAGGAAACGTCTTCATTTCTGGGAAGAGGACAGAGTTTTTCTCCTGTGATTTGTAAAGGAAGGCAAAATTTTTTGGTCTTTTTCACACCTTTCTTTACAAGTAGGCAGTTTTGTATCTGCCCTGCTCTGGGCAGCATTGCCAGTCATTTGAGGAGAGAAATAGGACAGAGTGGGTGAGGGCTGTGGGATCTCCAACGAAGAGGGATCAGCACTTGCTGAGAAAAGCCAAAGGGAGAACACACATTTTGTTTGCTGCAAAGGCTGTAAGATGGGAAGGAATATCTCCTTTCTTGCAGAAAAGAAGAGGGCTGCTTGTGAACCTCTTCTGAGTCTTTCCTTCCACTGTCTGGTCTTACTGAGACTTACCAGGTTGAGGAGTCCCAGGACAGAAAAACTAGCAGGAAAGGAGCTTCACTTGTGTCAGGGTACCCAGAACAATTCCCAGTGACACTGTTGGTGATCCAATACTGAACACCCCCAGCATAAAGCAATGCAGAAGAAAGGGAATGCAACATTGAGGGGATAAATAATGAGAGAATGGAAATAAGGTTTAATGACAGCCACTGTGGTTTTATGGAAAATAGGTCTTGTCATAAAAATGTTTTTCCCCTCATTTGAGCTTCTGAGTAAAGCAGAACAAGGGAACCACATGGACAAAAAAGTACACTCTAAGCTGAATTGAAACACCTTAGAGGAATCTGGTGTTGGATGTCATAGGAAAATAGGAACTTAGAGGATAAGTCTGATGCTCAAAACACTTTTATATTCTCCCTAAAGCTTTTAAAGTAAATATGAATTCATGGCTAATAATATTTGCCATGTTGTTGTAGTTTCTCCTCTCTATCCATCCACCTATATTCATGGTGATCGACAGAAATCAGCACTTTTGTATCTTTCGTATCAAACCAGCTTGGGACACAACACTGGAAAAATGTTAAAGGAGAGGAAATGGCACAACAGCAGCTGCTGACAGATATAAAAGTGTTTCCTTAGGAAAACTGGGAAAAAGTCTGCTCTCGTGCATTCTGTGCTGTGTTCTCGATATACACAGTAAAATACAAGGGGCTTTTTGGTCTGATTGGCTTTTTAGCCATATTAATGAGATCCTGCCAGTAGTAAGTAAAGCAATTAAGAAGCATTAAGCTAGTGATAAACACTGTGTAGTTTAACATGGTTGCAGTAGTAGCTTTTCAAGGTTTGGCTGTTTACATTAGGATTTTCAAGTGGGGCCAAGTTACAGACAGGAAGGCAAGGAAGGACCATTATCAGCATGACCTGGCAGGGATTAGGAGGGAGATGGTTATGGTCTGTGTAGCAATTCAGGGGGTCCTCCAAGGCTACCTTCTCTTCTTGAACACCTACTAGCCACTTCTCCTGCCTCATGTTTGTGCTCCAGGTGCTGCCAAAGCCTTTCCAGGCCTTCCCAGCCGCACCTCCTGTTGCAGTCTGTCTGGGAGCAAGGCACCTGTGCCTGCCAGGAGCTGTGTGTCAGAGCTCCTCAGACAGAGATGCCTTTGCAGACCTATCTGTGCCATTACAGCTGCCAACTGATTAAATGAAAATTGCAAAGGCATTCTGATGCTGACTGCTGCAGCCAAGTGTTTCATGGCCTTACGTAGAGCTTCCAGTAACTTACTGCCTGCGACATTGCCAAGGAGGTGATGGTAAAAAAAAAAAAAAAAAAAAAGTCAATTTTCATCCAAGATGATTTTTCTTAGTGCCTACAGTTGCCTATACACTTTCCAAAGGCAGGGGCACACTGTGGTTGCAGGTGTTGCCATTTCCTTTGAGAACTGTTGGAAGTTTCCACACAGTTCACTTGCTACTTTGCTTCTGAAGATAAGGAAATGCTCCAAATCAAAAGTGGGGCTTTTAAAGACAAATTGTATAAAAATTAAATCCCCAGGTCTCTTCTTGCCCAGCTTTGGTACATTGACCGTGGCATTTAGCCTGGTGTGCTGCTAAAGAGACTTTTCTCACAGTACATTTCTCAGTCATCCTGAGGGCAGAAGGCAAAGCCTAGTGCTGTCTGAGGCCTTCCACATCCTTAAATTCCATTACTCATCAAACATTTTTGTACCCTGCAAAACACTGTGGCAGATGTCTGGTTTTTCAAAAAGGCTGTGGTAAGTAGTAAGCCTTGCAAATTCTACCCTGAGTGACACTCACTGTGAGGGGTGGGACTGTGAGGAGAGTCCCCTCTCAGGAGATGGGCATAACTTACATTAAACAGGAGATTCTGGTGTGTCCTATGCAAGACAAGATGGCCTGGGGACGGGGTTGGAGAATTTCTACAGTGGACCCTTCTTTACTGCCCAAGCTGTAGATCTCACCCCTTTCTCCACCTCCTCTTCAAGGAGAGAAAGCAAAACTTCTCCAGCTGCTCTTTGAGCATGGAGGCTGAGCTGTTCCAGATGTTTGCACCTCCTCCAGTAGATGTGTCAGTCCTGGAGCAGAGAGGGGCCCTAAAGGAAAGAACATGGGCCCCTGACTCCTATGGGATGCTTGTCCCATGAGTCAGTGTGCTGGGGATCAAGGAGGAAAGGTGTTAACTTCTTGTTAAAGTGCATGTGAGGGTGGATATGCCGGTGGCAACCTGGGATCTTTACCCTAAGGTGCTTGGTGGTGTAAAGGTAGATGAAACCTCAGAAAAAGGCAGAAGAATAGAGTCTGAGTAAAGGAGATAAAAGCTACAAGCCCTTGACTAAGCCATCTTTGTCCAAAATTTGTTTCAGCAGCAGTTTCCAGCAGTGGTTTGGCTGTAAAGGGTATTGTGTCAGCTGTCATCATTAGCTTCACTTTTCTCCTTGCCTTAAGTGAGAGATGAATGTGGCAGGCAGCTCAGGAGGGAAAGAAGAGCCTGGTTTATTTATTCCACACTTGCCAGCCCCATGGCTGAAGCCCTCCCTGAGTAACAAGATGAGCAGTTTCAGGTCACTGCCACTATCACAAGCATCTGCTCTGACTAATGGCATAATGGTGTGGCCCTTTTGGCTGTGCTCGAGGCTGCAATGCTTTTTGTATTCAGTCTGTCACCAGTCCTATCATTTGCAACATCCCTCACAGGAAATGATGCGGAGCCATTCCCCTCCCCAGCCTGTGGGCTGGAGCATGCTTAGCCTGCAGAGCCCGAAGCCCTTAGGCACTCCTGGGGAGCCGTGTGGACCCAGGACTAGACTGACAAGTACAGCAGGGAATTTTGAGTCTTGCTGCTGGACCGTGGCTGCCGTGCTCCCCCTCCCTCACTGTGCTTTGCTTGCAGCTCAGGTCAGCTCTTCAGGTTTCCACATGCTGGGCTGGCATTTCACACTCCGATTCCCTCAGCGGCAGAGATGCACCAGCAGTGCGCCCTGAATGGAGAGCTGGGTGTCTCTCCAGTTCTACTACCCCGTCCCACACCATTTACTGTGGCAGTATCAGAAGCAGGCCAGGCATGGCACAGAGTTTGTGTCCTGCACGGCACCCTGGTGAGTGTACAAGCCAAAACTCAATGTTGATTCAGCTCCCTTTAAATGCCTTTTATCTGAGGCACAATCTCCACTCAATGTGGGGACTTGGTTGCTGAGAAACCTTTCTGAAATCTTGCTGGGGAGCTGGGATTCCTAAGCTGGACCACTTGGCAAAGACCAGATTGGCATTTCCCCATCTCCCCAAGAGGCAAGAAAATAGAAACTATGGGGCATTCACATATCTGTCTCCCTGTTGTGCTTCTTAAAAGAACTAAAAAATAGAGCTGCCTGTCTGAAAACACTGTCAAAGCCACAGAAGGAACATACCATAAGATAAGCCCCTACAGAGGCACCTTGGAGCTAAGTACAGATGGCAGAAATTCACAGCAGAAAGGTGCTCATTGCAGTCCCAGCTGAGCTGAGGTCTGGTGAGCACATCCTGGTTAATGCATCCAGAAAAAAACTACCACTGTGTCAAACTGTGGGAAAGGAAGCAAACAGCTGGTGCACATGGTACCTCAAGGTTTTGGGAACATTTGTGAACACCTTGTGGATACCCTGAACTAAGGCTGTAAAAAGGTGGCACTTCCAGAAAGGCTCCAGGATCTCCAGTGCCCAGAAGCCCAGCGTGAAGAAAGACCAGTGGGATGCCATAGGGCCAGTGATTATCTTCTCAGTGATCTTTCTTTCTCTCTCTTTCTCTCCCTTCTCCTCTTTTCCATCTCTCTAACTCAAATTTAGTGCTAAATAAAATCCAAGCAATTGAGTTTGTCCTATGGTCTGATTTACACCTGGATTTGGGCAGAGGCATCTTCCATGGATCCTAACAGCCTCACACCTGGGCTGCTCTGCACCTGGGCACTGTTGTTCACCCAGTGCAGCTCTACTTTGGAAAAAGAAGCCTCTTTCTCAGGTTATTTTTACAGATTAATCTTGCAGTAGCAAACACCAGGCCAAGCCAAGCCCATTTCCCCCTAGATTTGCATCTCAAATCAGATTTATGTACTAGAAGACAAGAACTTCAAGGGGGTTTTGCTGTAAATGCACAATGAAGTGTCTCTCCTACTTGCCTTCTTTCCCAAGTGAATTTTTAAAAAATTTTCTTAGGATTTCAGTACTTGTACAGCCATCTCAGGTGCTTTGCTCTGCATGGTTTCCTATTTGCATGACGCACAGGAGGAATGTAATGACCTCAGAGAGATCTGCTACTGTGTTGCTTGGGCTGCAAGGTGATAGGGAGTAGAGACTCAGTTAAACAGTGGCAATGCAATAAAATATTATTCTTTTATCAGGAAAGCAGGTTGAAAGGAGTTGTTACAAATTGCCAAGTTTTTAGACATCCAACTGAGATATCCTGAGGAAACTTGATTTATAAGAAAAGCTGAAAATTTGATGCCTGAAATTGGAACCTTTAAAGCACAACGAAATTCAAAACTCCAAGACTGTAATGTGGATCATAAAATATTCTGGAAATTTTCAGCTGAGAACCATCTTCATAGGACCTCCTGCAGAAGCTAGAGCAGCCCTTGGCATTCTGCAAAAGGAGAAGCAAAGGATAATTTCAAACACAAGAGCCTGATGGATTTCTCTACTGGCAGCAATGAGAAATGCTTGTTAAACTAATAGTCCAAGTAGTTTCTTGTGATATAAGTTCAGTCTAACTTATTAATTATGATTTTATTAATTTGCTGCATGACTCTGGCTGGTCACTAGATGTCACTAATAAAGAATAAGAAAGAAGAACCTCAGGGGAACTTTTTCGGGAGGCAAAATTTAATGGACAATAGTGCCTGGAAGTGCCTCAGCCCAAACCTCTGTTAGCAAAAGAGTGATGCTCAAGCACCAGGGTGGTTTGAGCAATTGCCATTGTAGAATTTGTAAAATGCCACACTTATCGCTTATCCATTTTTTCCCTGGGCATGGAAACCTTCCTGCCCTTTTTCCCACCACTGGAAGAAAAAGAGTGGACTTGAGCAGGCCAGTGTAAAATGCTGCCACATCAACAGTCCTACAGGTTATGGGGTCTCCTGAGGAGCAAGGAGCCATCACATCTGAGACTTTGGCATGCATTTACTCAGGCATGGCCAGCATTAGTAAACTTTTGATCTGGCTTCTTTACGATATGTTAAAAAGTCTTTATTATATTTGATGGTGCATCTTCTGACATAGTGTCCACTGCTTTTGGAGAAGCAACCAGCACACATCACACACTTCAAGGACTTTGAGGAGCTTGCTGCTTGTTAGCATAAGCCCATGGCTCAGTGAGGATTTAATCCAATAAGCCCAACTACCATCACACCATTAGTTTGATGAATAGATACAGCCAGAGCCTTAGATGTGTTTAGCTCAGGAGTGAATCCATCAGGGAGTGAAGGTCATCCAGCTCCCCTCATCCACGTTAATTGCATCCAGCCCTCCTGTTTGAGGCACTTTTAAGTTATATTTCTTTTGGGTTGTGTCTTCACTGGGCATATTTAAGTGAGTTTGCCAGAAAGACAGACAACAGAGGAATTAACTTTCCCTGGGAGGTAACTTGTCAAGCACAGCCTTAGGTCAGACAGCCTTGCATTAGATATTTACTGGACTCCATGAAACACCTTAGGCCTGCTCAGTTCCAGCCTGATGTCTCAGTCCTGCATGCCCAGCAAATTTGGCTGTTTATAGGGACAAAAGGAAGGACTGGACAAACCTGTCCTTCACCTTGACCTGCTCAGCAGTGTGCAAAATGTTTGAGAGCCTTGTAGCAAGTGTGAAGAAGAGGACATTCTCCCAGTCTCTGTCTCAGGGCAGCAAGAAGAACTCAAGCAATGCCATTGTCACAGGGAGGGACAAAAAAATGGCAATAAGATGTTGAGAGAGAAGCTGAGACATTTAATTTGTAGAGCTGAGTACCCTTATTTTCTGACACGCTACAGCAGCTCTGCTTCATCTCTTGACCTGCAAGGAAACCTCTGCCGCCCCCAGGCAGGACCATCAGCAACCACCCTTTCCTTGTTCATTTTGTGCCTAATTTTGTCAGCTTCTGTGTTTCTTGGCAGAAATACCTGCCAGATACCAGCATTTTTAGCCAGTGATAAAATCCCAACATTTCAGAAGTCATTTTTGTTTTAAATCAAATTTCAATATAAAATGCTCTTCTGTCTCCCTCTTCCAGAAATGACTAATGAGAATAATCAAATTGAATGGTCTTGAAAACAATAGTTTTGTTTCAATGATATCTAAATGCATCATTTCTATAAGGTGCACATATTGTTATTCTATAATAATAAAGCATTATACCAGCAAATATTAATAACACAACTGAAACATAATATTAAAATTAATGCTTGATATTATCCTAAAAGTTCAAGTGAAATGAATGGAAATGAGTGAATTGAAAAAAGAATTTATTTACATCACCAGGATGAGACCATTTGGTATCAAAAGAAACTTACCAAGCGCTTTTTCCAGGGCTTTCTTTGTTCCATAATCTCCATTGAGGAGAATAATACTGAATTTCAGTAATTATGAAGTTATTTAAGAAAAAAACCTCATGACTCCAAAACATAAGAAGACACTTGCTAGGCTTCTCAATAATCTGTGAGCCAGTGAGGGGCTGACAAGCAATGCATCACTCTTCCTACCCAGAATGAATTGATTCTGTCACCAGCAAACTAAATGCAATCAAGCTCTTGACTTGAATCATAAATCCTATGTAAGTCACAGTTAGCAGTAAAGTGAACTGCAGCAGATAAAAGAGTCTGACAACAGCCTGGTCCAGCAAACAGTCTCCAATAAGGAAGGGGAATGTAAATATTTTATTTCAATGTCTGGCATACTTTCTAGTTTTCAGAACTCTATGTAGTAGGAATGTAGGGAGTTGTAGCATGTCAATATGATAGATCCTATCACTCTGGGCTTTTCCCATAAAACCAGAGTGCCTGACCATGTGATTATCAGGGTGGTTAGGTCCTGGGTGTCTGTTAGGCTGAATCTGCTGAGAAATTTTTTTCAATTTTTTTAGCAGACCAATCTGCTGGGTAGACAGACACTGAGACAAAGGAAGTCAATGGATGTGATCTTTATGGATTTCAGTAACGCTTTCCATACTGTCTCTCACAGGATCCTTCTGGGCAAAATGTCCATCCCCCAGATGAATAAACACATCCTGTGATGGGTGTCAGGGGAGGTTTAGGTTGGATATCAGGGAAATGTTTTTCACTCAGAGGGTGGTTGGGCACTGGAGCAGGCTCCTCAGGGCAGTGGTCACAGCACCAAGCCTGACAGAGTTCCAGAAGTGTTTGGACAATGCTCTCAGGCACACGGTGTCATCCTTGGGGATGGTCCTGTGCAGGGCCAGGAGTTGGGGTCAATGTTCCTTGGGGGTCCCCTCTGTGATTCTGTGAAAAGTCTTTGCAAAAACCTGTCCACACAAGGAGATTCTACAGAGTGAGGTACCTTCTGTACAGAGAGCAGTTCACACAACTTCATACAGCAGCTCATCTAACACAGATCTAATTGTCTCTTTTCCTGAAAACTGTGTCTGAGGAGATGTGACCAGGCACCTTGTCCTAGAAAGCTGTGCAGAGGAGCTTCAGTGTGGTAAAGGATCCCTCCCCCACCAACAGCAGCCAGACAGCAATACCATCCTCCAGCTGGAAGCTCTGTGTCACTGTGAAATGGCGTTGATGAAGATGGCATTTGCAATGGGTCAAAAGGATGGGAAACTCTGGGTCACAGCACAAGGAGTTAGAGAGAGACAGACACAGATCCATTGAAAAACCTTGTCAAGGCTTCCTCTGCTGAGAAGTCAGGCAGAAGGGTGGACTTTCCCCACCTTTGCTAACTATGGATGTGTGCACTGACACTGAATCTGCTCTTTATGGCTTGGCAGGGGCAGCCCCAGTGTTTTGGTGGTGTAAAAAAAGACAGACTAAGAAAAAATTGTTGTAAAAATTGACACATCTGTGGAGTATGGGCAGGCAACTTCCCTGAAGATGTGGTTAGTCACCCAGAGATCACCAGCACAAGAGTTGAGATGGCAAACACCAGCCAGATATGTTGATTAACGCGACCTGAGCATTGACCTGCCATAAGGCTGCCATTTAACAAGAACTTTGACATTAAACATCTTAGGCCCAGCCCTTGGAAGGAGATGGCACAGCTGAGACTTTCTGTGCTGATCATGTATTCAGATTTTATCACCAAGCACTGAAAGGCTCTTGATTCACTTGATTTGTGACAAGTTCAATCATTTTCTAATCTAACTACTCTCAGCAAAGACAAGGATGAAATCACCCTTGTGTTTAGTTCTACCCAAGATCAGTTAAGGTTCCCGTGTTTAGTATTTTAAGATCTATTGAGACCAAAGTCCTTCACAGACAGAGAACAGAACTTCATCAACAAACCAGACAGCATGATTAGGGGAAATACAAGCAATCTCCTTCACCTCAGCTTTACCAAACAAAACAAAATGAAAAATATTGCATTATTCCCCAAACGAGTTAGGGAGAGAGCTGATTAAAAAGTGTGTGACAGAACATATTTCTCATTGAAGATGGCATTTCATCAAAATGGGCTAATTCTGAATGCAGTAATATAAAAGAAAAAATGTTTTTTGAAGGAAGGCTGGAAGAAAAAAGGTTCAAATGTTCCTTTTAAAACTTGCTGTCACTGACATCTCCTGGGACATGGCTGCAAGCCCACAGCTCTGGAGATGGTCTTTTTTTTTTTGGAAGGAAGGAGGTAGACACTCATAAACTCATCAGTCTAGCTGTGATGCACAGAATGACACTGATATCCACTCATTCCTTTCACAGGCCTTAACAAAGACTAATTGGAGGGTTAAAAGCAGTCAACTCACATTTTTCAAGTCATGCCAGAACAATGGCAATGCCAGTTATGGCATTTGTTTTCCTGGGTGACCTGCTTGAAGGGGAAGGGGAAAGTGATGGATATCAGTGAGTATATCAGCTAACATGAGCGATGTCTTCTGATGCTGCCTCCAGCAAAGCAAGTTAATACACAGTGTGGGTGAAGTCAACAGGAGGTGCAAACAATGCCTGATTCTAATCAACAGATTTATTAAATACAGAAATGTTTAACTGACATGACCCAGAAAAAGTCTGAGATGTTTGGGATGACTCTGAGGGACAGGATTTGGTCTGACTTGCCTGGGTAAAGTAGGAAAATGGTCTGCAGCCTTTCAGGTGGCATTGGCTAAAGACACACTTTGTGTGACACACAGGGCAGGAGAATTCAGCAGTCTGAGATGAGGGCATGGATTATAACACTGAGAAGAAGTGAGATGCAAAGCAGACACTCTTAGGGATGCAGGATGCTCTAGAAAAAAGGCAGAACTGATTTGGAACAGTGAGAATGGGAGTGCAGCTTGAAAGACAGTGCTTTTGCTCTGGTCACTTCAGGGATGGGAGAGTCTTGAATCAAGTGTAGTGCCTGATGGTGAAGCTGTGATCCAAGAATGATGCAAGGGCACTGCCAAAATACCAGTGCAGAGAAAAGAGCAAGAGCAAGACAGAGGGGCCATCTGTAACACACAGTATGAGAGGAAAGAACTAGTTATACAAGAAAATAAGAGACTGAGCAGAGACTTTAAATTATTTTTAGCAGGTAAAAGGTGGTAGTGAAGAGGCAAGAGACTAATTGCTCTCTTTGTTGGGCCTAGAAGAGGTAAAATGGAAAAACCAGCAAAACCTTCTCATTTTCACAAGAACTTCTTGCAATTTCTCTCATCCTAACCAGCTGACGTCAAAGAGGGGTGCTGATCCCACCAGAATGGGTTACCTTTATTAATCTGCAGCACTGCAGTTCTGGTTTCTTTCCAGTTCACATTCTTGTCGAGATGGTGTCAGAGCTGAGTGTGTTTCAGAGTGCCAGATTAGCTGGAGGTGACAAGTTTGGCCTGGTCTGCCAGGAGTCTCTGTGAGGATGTGCACCAGCCCTCTCCTGAATCAGAGAGGTGCTGTAATGTGTGAGGGTGGTAAGGATGCCTCAGAGGTCTCAGTCTTTGTGGAACTCTGTGCTTGCTATTGCAAGAAGTGGTAGAACAGCCCTGAAGAGAGGCTGCCTACACAGGTACCACCAGAGTGGGCATTCTTTTCTCAATGCCAGATGTAAATACATTTCACTGTGTAACACTCTTGGGAACCCTAATTTGCCCTTGGTGCTTGAGAAAGGGAATGATCTGAACCAGCACCATCTTGGTTGGCATTTCTCGGTATAATACCAATTAGTTTTCAATTAGAAGATTTATTCCAACTTTCATGTCATTCCTTGGTGGGAACAGGGCTTTGATTGTCATTTCCTAATGCATCCATGCTAACACATCTGTGTGAAGCTCAGACCCACCATGATTCTGACAAGCTGACAATTCCCCACTGTCAAAGGCAAATTTTCCAATATTCATAACTGTGAGAGGTATTTTTAACACGGAACATTGCATCAATTCCAGGTATCCAGAAGCGTATCAGATTCTCTTGTCTGACACACTTCTCTTTGAGATGAGCATCTAATGAATTGTCCACAGCTTCAATCTTCCCTCCCATTACCTGCTTTTTTTGAGAGGCATAATGAATACAAATGGCATTATAGCTCTGACACCTCTAGCCAGTCACTTAACTAACACATGGTGGCAGTCCAGGTAGAGCCTGCCAGTCCTTCTCCTGCAAGAGGAAATAAAGGAATGAGAAAGTGAGAAAAAAACATCTGAAAGTGGGAAGAAGAATATAATTCATGGGTGTTGAAAGGTTACTTTTAATTGCAGCAGCACCACCACTGGTGCACCAGGACAGTGGAAGAAAGGAGACTTTCTGGCTTTCAGCTGGAGTTCAACACGTGAAAGCATTTTCCACTTCAATGGATGCTTTTTGGACAGAGAGACAAAAAAGGAAGGGACACCAAGAAACCCTGCTTCTGCCGCCTTCTTACAGAGCACATGGCTGCACTGTGGAGCTCCATGCCACTCTCAATTGCGGCTACTGAAAACATCTGGGCATTACAGAGAGAAAGTTGACAACTGGAGCATTTACCTTAAGATTGTAATCCATATTGCTGAAGAAAGGTTGGTGTGCTCGCATTAGACACTGTTTCTGTCCAGCTAAAATTAGTATTTCCCTCCAAGTTAAAACACTTTATTTTCTGCCAGACATAATGTGTGATGTACAGCCCTGTGAATTAATGAAGAACTGCCTCCCTCCAGCTTAGCTTTTCCTGCTGAGTCTGATAATGAAATTTAGTCTTCTTTTATATACTCAATTAAAGTAAGTTAAGAACTGAGAGTGAGACTTCATTTATTCTTTGGACAGCATGTATTTTCTCCGTGCTACATCAGTGGTGAAATGCATAATCCTGTTTTACCCTGATCTTTTGAACTTCTCTTATTTTCTGAGAATAGGGAAGAGAAATGAATTGGCATGAGCCAAAGCTTGCTGGAAATGGAGTCTCCCATGGGAGTCCACATGTTTTCATTCCTCCCTTTTCATAGCAAATTTTCTGCAAGAGCTGAGTTCCCCTGCAAGGGCCAGACTTAGAAAAGAGCTGAGCAGGTGGAACATCACCTGGGAAAATCTACTGGTAAACACGGAGCAGAGACAGCAGGAAGCTGAGGTCTCTGGAGGAGCTGAGAGGAGAATTTTCTGAGATCCTCTTTCAAGGATCCCACCTGTTTTCCTGCTGCCAAGCTGCAGTTGCCCCTGAGAGATACTCTGCAGACTTGTTTTGGAGGAGGAGTCCAGCATAGATTTGTCTACCCTCACTCTGCTGAAAGAGTGCAGCTGCAATCTCACTTTATTAATTACCTCATCTCTAAATAACACAAGGTCTACATTTACCCTCTAGCTTTACTTATTGTTCATGCCTAGTCCAAAATTCAGGACAAAAGTCCAAAAGTGTTGGATTCAGAGGGTGACTGACACAAAACTCCTTTGCTGTTCTTCACCACTGCAGTGGTGCTGGTGATGTGGTCCTGACCTTCTCCAGGGTGATTTATCCACAGCTCCAAGTAGATGCAAAGCCCTGAGACACAGGAGTTATGGGGCACCTTCCTCCAGAAGTGGTCAGTTCATCACCTGCACATCCCAGACCAATTACAACACCCTGGTTTACTCCTCACCATGGCTGCACTGAGCAAGGCTGAAGAAACTCATCAACCTGAAGATTTGTTGCTAATTGCCTGCTTGGAGGATTTGTATTTCATCATTTTTCCAGGCTCACCTCCAGGGTTTTTTCTCTGCCCTTCTCTAGGATCCTTTACTCCTATTCATATCCACACCTCTCCCTGCTCTCTGGTTGCCCTTTTTTTCCCCTTTGCCAGCCACCTCTGAGGTCACCTGGTGGCACCTGACATAACACCTGTAGTTTAAGATGTGACCTGCCTCACACAGGTCGCCACTGAGAATTGCTCTCCCAGGAGAAGGAAAAGCGCGTTTATCCAGCACTGGCCTGCTTGCAGACATCAGCTTTGGACCTATCAGTCCCCGCTCTGGGTGCAGCAGCTCTCGTGACCAATTTGTGCAGAACTACACATGGAAGGGGCTGCTTTCCCTGACTTGTGGCTACAGGGCTGCTAATCACCTGTCTGTGCAGGAGTCCAGCCCAACATTGTAATTATCAAAGTTATTAATAATTACAGAATATTCCAGAGGATGGAAAACCATGCATACTGTTGCTGGGAAATTCACCTTCTGTGGAAAAAGGAAGGAGGAAGGAGACACTTATCTATTTTTAATCATGGATTTCTTTGTTTGCAGCAGCATCTTGGATCTCTCTTGGCCTGCGAAAACTCCCAAACCAGATAATTTAAGGAAAAAACAAAACAAGACCACCCAAAATCAAATTAAACCAAAAACCAACAAAAACAACAACAACAAAACTCACAAAAAACCCCACAAAAAACCAACCAACCAAACCAAAACCAAAACCAAAACCAAAACCAAAACCAAAACCAAAACCAAAACCAAAACCAAACAACCCACACCCCCCCAGAAAAAACCCCACCAAAACCCTAGCCGAAAACCAACAAGGGTCATAATAGAATGGAAAGAATTAGCGATAATACCAGTGTTGCTGCCAGCGACAGCAGAGTAGGGAAGGTTCAGAAGCTCAGGGCTTGCTCTAGTGCCCTTCACTGGTCTTTCCTGCTGTCTCATTAGGTAGAACTCTCACAAAACACTCAAAAATGGTTTCCCCTTAGAAAATATCTTCAGCAAAATTATCCATCCATGAATAAATGTCAAGACAAATCTTTTCACCTTGCCCAGGTCGTTCTGATAATGTCAAGCCAGTGCATTTCAGTCCTCCTGAGGATTTGTTCAAGTGACAAAATATCCTGCTTCACAGCTTTCTCTGTTAAATTCCATTTTGGCTTTACACAAACATATTAACATTCTTTTTCATTTAAATGGACCTTACAATTTGCAGCATTAGTGTTTTCGCTTCAACATTTTTAAAGCCAAATGTGTGCTGCCTACTTTGCTGTGGGTTGCTTTGGCATTACTTGATGCAAACAACCATCAATATTATGACCAAGTTTGAGAAACGTGTTTGTCCAGCACTGGGCTGTACTGAGAGTTTGTAAAAGAGGGATTCTGCAATAAAATCTCAACCTTTTTGACTGTTCATTCCATTTATGAATTAAAGAGAACTTGGAAACAATAGACCTTGCAGGGTGATGGAAGATCCTTCTTTCATGTCCCTTCAGTTGAAAACACCAACAAGTGATTTGGCATTCAAAACTCTTCAACAAATTAGCATATTGGTGCTAATTTAGCAAAGATTTTTAGCATGTCCCAGTTCTGCTGTCCAAGCCTTCCTTTGCCTCCTTCAGCCTGATCCCCTCCTGAGCTCATTGCTGAGTACTGCTCCCAGAGCCATGATTCATTCCTCAGCTCCTTCAGTCTGGTGGGGTCACCTCCCTTCCTCACAGCTCCCTGGACATTTTTTATATCTGTCTCCTGCCCAGCTGGAAAGTGGCACATGGGAGATACATGGCCCATCTTGCTCCATGTCCTGGGTGGCAGGCAGTACCAGGGTATCCAGCTCAGTGGGTTGTTTAGGGGAGAGCATTTTCCCTTTCTTCCTTCTCTTCCCTTTGCCAAGCCCTGCACTGAGTCACCAGCTCAACACTGTAAGAAAGGTCCCTCACAACCAAAGCACCAGATGCAAAGCTCTTCTGAAACACCAGCTAGGGAGGTGTCACACAGTGGGTACAGAAGGAAATTTGCAGTCCTGCCCTTGGCCTTTTTCTGCACTGGAAAGCATCTCTGGTCCTTGTGGACTAGTTATTCGACAGGATTTCATCCCATGTAGGCATTAGTTATATGTCTTGGAAAAAGACCCCTATCTTCCCTTTCTTGCACTCCCATGAAATCCCCACATTTCGATGGGGAGCAGGGGTACCATTCTGAATGCCTACAAATAACACCACTGGAAGGGATATTCCTCCAAAAAGGAGATCTACAGAGGCACAGCCCTTCACACTAATAATGGGCCCTTTCCTCAAAAGCAAAAAATGCTCTGGGGAAGCACACGAAGTTAATGCCTGTGCTTCAGACAGGCTGAGACATCCATTTCTGGTAAGTACATGTGGGAAATATTAAATATCAATGCAAATTCTTTCTAACAAGCAGTAATGTGGTCTTAATTAGCAAGATTTTACTCTGTAAAAATGAAGAAATTTATCTTCCCTGCTCAGTGCTTACTGCACAGCTGGTTGTGATAAGTTGCCTGCATTTTATGACCAGCAAATTAACTTTTTTATGCAAGCCACTCTTGTGAAATGCCTGTGCTGATGGCAGCAAGACACTTGTCATGAAAGCACCTGCTCCACTCCTTCTAAGGGATGGCGCAGAGTTCCAAACAAATAAGTTATTTTTGCACTTTTTTTGCACTGTGCACAAAAATAAAGAAGTATATCTCTGAATTTGAAGAGGTTCTCAGAAGGCAATACTCTCTTTTGCCAACCCAAAACCCAGAGGCATGTGCTGAAAATGCAACCTTGAACTATCTGTACTCTTGGTCAGCCCATTGGACAGGATTTGCCTCCTTTCTGGCCATTTCTTTTGCTTCTTGGCCAGCTGGAACAGTAATAGATGGAGCTGGAAATATTTTGGCAGTCACCCAGGTGTAAGGTGTGGGGTGGGGAGGGGAGCCACATGAATTACATCCTTCCAGGAGTAGCAAATTTCCTCCTGGCCCATTAAACAACGAGGGAAAGTAGGGATTTAGTTTATATCAAAACTTATCCTTTCGACTTGCAACTTAGTGGGGACAGCCTTGCAGGTGAGTCAGCCCCTGATTTGCTCCAGGCTTTGAGGAAAATTCCTATGCAAGCTCCAGGGCTTCCAGCTATTGCATGCTCCTCCCTGGAGTGTGCTGCTGGATATCTCTCTGGAGCATGTCAGGGTTTGTCTTACACAAACCTTTCCTGCAGAGGTTAATGCAGAGTGGGGCTGACTTGGTAATGTTACTTCTGATCCAATGTTTTGGTAAGGCTTTCCTGAAGGTGAAAGATTAGGTTAGTGAATATTTGAATATGTAAACTGGGAGGTTTTAATTGAGAAACAATTTTCTCCTGCATTCACATAAATAAGTATGTTTTCCCACATGAGTTCCTATTCATGTACCAATGCATTTCCCCCTGGGAAAAGCCACTACTGGCTTTATGAGATGTCCTTTTGCTAAGCAACCTAATTTCTCTCAATATTTAACTGGGTGGGCTTTTTAATGCAGATGCCCACTTAGAGTTTTCAGCCTCCTCTGTTATGTTTGTTTTAAGAAATCTCAAATGAACAAATGTGTTGTGACATTCCCTACACTCACAACAAACAGCACACCCACTGAACTAGAACTAAGTGAGCTGGCAGAGGAGCTTTTGTTTTGTTTAAAAAGAGGAAAAAAAAAGTTTGAACAAAAAAAATGGAGCTTTGAGGGGACAAAAAAATTTGCTTATGAATTTACTTCAGCAGAAAATGTGGGAAAATATTTTAAGTCACGAAAACACTTTCACAGTATTATTTCAGCTGCATCAAATGATGAACATTTCTGAATTGCATTTGTAGTTTAGAATTGTCTTTGAGGAAGGGAGAAAAAAGAACTGAGGAGAAATGAGCTGGGCTGAAAAGCTGTTAAGTAAGCCCTTACATCTGAGATCAAGCAAAATAAATTCAAGATAAGCTTAATTATTTTGTGCATCTTTTGTTTCAGCCACTAAGCTGAATGTCTCTTATTCATACAGGACAGCTTCTTTCTTCAATTAATCATAAAAAATAGGTCTGTACACAAGTTAGGCCAAATAACTCTTCCCCAAGCTGCCTGCCAGGGAGAATACTCTGTGAATGGCAGCTGAAGAAAACTAAATTTATCCTGGCCATGAGGAACCACTGCTCCTCTCAGGGTTTGTCACCTAAGAGGAATGGAGAGACTGGAACTGCTCAAGTCACCAGCACCACTGAAAGTATTAGGAAAGGTCCTGGAAACAGAAATTATCTTTGGTTTTGTATAAGGTACCTGTTGAATAAAATAGGGGCTTTAGCATAATGCCAGGTGATTAAGCAGCATGACTCCCCAGGATACAGGTGATTGCAGCTGGAAATCAGTGCAGAGCATGAAATGCTAATGAAAGCAGAATTGCTAGACAGGATTGAATAACTGCTCATAACTGTTTTGCTACTGGGAAGCCATAAAACTCCCCTAGGAAACAGCAATCTGTCCAAAACAAAACTATTTGCCGACTTTCAACAACTAGTAGATACTGTAAGGTTGGGAGCTGTGGATTTCTAACCTTTCCAAAGTGTTGTTATCTAAATTTTCTTTGCTGAAAGTCAGCATTTTCTCTTTAGCCATAAAAGCAGCTAATGAGAGCTTGTCTCCAATTACATTATTGGCATTAGTAGTATCTCCTAATGGCCAGTTTCAAAGGCTTTTTTGATGGGGAAAGGAGAGGGGTAAGGATGAAATTTATAGTTTTTGTAAATTTGTGGTTGTTCTACTTTGTCTCAGATTGTCCAGTGAGCAAAAAGCTGAAAGTCTGGCTTGAGCTTCTATAAAAAACTCTTCTAGAGCTGCAGAAAAGAACCAGCTTTGAATTTTCCTGGCACTGAGGAGGTACCTGCAGAAATCAGTCCCACAGGCAGAAGCATCTCAGGGTCGTACACCAGGAAGACCTGGGTTACAATTCAACTGTAGGGGGAGCATGCAGGGAAGAAGAAATCCAGGCTGCAGGTGTTTTCTCTGAGAGAAATGCAAAAACCTCTGTTGCATTGTCCAGTGACAACCAGACAGGGCTCAGCCTGGGGCTTGAGTAAACGATTCTCGACATTTTTTTCTACAGTGCTCAGGATTAAATAGTTGGTTGGAGAAGTTAGTTCTTTCCATGGCTCTGTCGGTGACAGAACCAGTGCAGGAACTTTATTTTTCCAAAGAAAGGAAGAACTTGCTTCTCCCAAAGAAGCTTGTCATTAGATAATGCAGGTTTTCTTTTCTTTCTCCCTCAGATATAGAGGGAGCAAAGCTGAAGGTGAAAAATGAACTAAAGTTTGGGTGGTGTGGACTGGGCAGAAGGAGCACTTCCAAGGCTATTTTAACCCTTTTGGCACCCACCTTTTCTTGCTGTAAGTGTGGTTCACTGTTCTTCTTCTTTAGAGAAGGAAGCTGCACAAAGATGATTGACATCCACAAAGGGCTTGGAACAGCACCTCATGCCAAAAATACCCAAGAAGGGCCAGCTGAACAGCAGCCAGAGTGATGAATTCCTTGGAAAGTGAGGTAATGGGGAGGAGAATTGTTTGGTAATGCCATGTCTTTTTAAACAATTCTATCTATTTTCCAGTCACCTGCTGGAATGGGATGGCTGGGGCTGAAGATCCTCAGATATGTGAAAAATATAACAGAAAGAGGGAATAAGTGAGCAGGTGGATGGATAGAGGGATGGGCAAAGCCATGCTACTCTCAAACTAGTGCAGGTGTTTTATCCATGGAAGCTTGTCCTCAGAGTGGCCCAAAAGCACTTGGGTGGGAGTGCTAATGCAAAGTGCATAAATAGATATGAACCATTGAACAAGGCATGGATAGATTGGAGACATTTCTTCATCACAACTGAGTGAGTTTAGTGGATAAGAAGTAACTTTAATCTACAACCCTAAACAGCAGCAAATCCAGGGTGTGCTGTACCTCTGGCTGGGTGAAGCAGGAGGTCAATTTCCTGTTCTAGCTGGGAGTGGGGTGCCAGGCTGAGGATGCAGGGGGTCTGTCAGGCCCTGGATTTCATCTTGCTGTTGAAATGGATGGCAGCTGGCCATCTTCCATCTGAGTATCAGTTCAATTCCTTGTTCTTCCACTTGTGCAAAGCAGGCTGAGAGGTCACTTGGCAGCCTGGGCATGAAGGATATAAACCTTGGGGATGAGATGGGCCATGATTAAGGGCTGAAGGGACCACAAAACCTAAAATCCACCCAAGCCCTTGTGCTTCTCATTACCTTGTGGTGTCTTGGAAACAGCCAGGAGGAAACAAAACGCCTGTCATACTGATGGAAATTTGATAGCCGAAGTCTTGGCCATCCATAAGTCAAAGTTGCTTATGCTACTCCTTGAAAGGATTTATGAAAGGAGATTTGTAGGAAGTTGGGAGCTTTTCTGGCACTTGGGGAAGATGTATAAATGCATGAGATTGACAAAAATAGCTCAGAGGCTTTCCAAAACAAAACCAAGCAGACTTACTCAAGCTCACTAGGAAAGCAGAACGGATTTTTCTGCAGATGGGTTTGCAGTTTATGAACTCGTTGGAAAGACGATGATTGCTGGCCCATCCATCCAGGTCAGAGCCCCTCAATACAGCTGAACACACATGTAAAGTGGCTTATCTCCAGAGGCATTCACAGGGAAAAAAGGGCCTGCCTTTTCTCAGCTAAGAGTCAATTGCCTTGCAGTTTGGCTCTTGAGACTTGGGGAAATTTGCCAAGACGGTGGGAATGATCCTGTAGGATAAGTGCTGATGGGACTGCTAGATGATCTGGGGAAATACTCAGCAAGTTGAGCCTCAGTTTCCCGACTCTGAAGAGTCTCAAGCCTTGTTCGAGGCACTGTGGGAAGCAAAGTTGCATCTCTCCTTTGTGTCAGCAATTTACCGTGTCTGAATAAAGGTGCAGAGAAACTTATCCGTCCAGAAAGCCTGAGCTGCTGTGACAACAACTTACACAAATCAAGTTCTCTGACACAATTCTGAACAAGCACTTGGGGTAGATTATTCCAGCTTCCCTTGCTCTGCGACAATGACTAATGCAAGGTTTAGGTGATCTTTAAAACAAGGCTTTCATGCTGCTGTCCATGGCACTGAAACCACTGAGATTGATTACAGATGCAGCAAGCAGCCTTGACAAATGAGTGTTCCAAGTATAAACATTTGGAAAGTCAACAAAGGTAATAAATCTGTGCAGCGTATGGGAAAAAAAAAAGCTGAATACAGGTTTTTGGGGATGTTTGGCCTGGACACCGCAGAGCTCTGACAGTTCTGGAAACAGCTATCATTATTATACATTGCTTTTGATTGCTTTATTTTATCACACAAGCCCACAGGCAAAGCATGATGTGCTGCAGTTATGCATTTAACTGGGAGATGGAAAAGAATGTGAGGGATTTTTTTGCTCTTCTCCTGCTTGTTTTGTCTATGAGAACCTGCAAGGTGTTTGAAACAGGATATTAGTGAACTAAGTCCCATTTTTTAACTGATCTATGAACAAAGCTGATAAGATTTTGTAAATGAGCAAAGGTGCAGGTAGATCTGCATCCTTAGGCTTTTGGGGTGCCCAGAAGGATCAGATGAACCAATCTATGGGTGCCTTTTGGATATCTCAAAAGCTTTCCTGCACTTTACAGCATTCTTAATGATCCAAACTCCAGCTGACCAGAGCCTTAGCTAATTCCTGAAATAGAGGTTTGGCCATCTTCAGACATGATCATAAAGCTACTCTGCAAACCAGGATTTCTATGCAAGATGCAGAGGTTCAAAAATGCATATTTACAGTTCCAGATCCTTGCATCATTTCTCAGAAGTGCTCAGCTACACAGATCTCCCCAGCAGAGGGGAGTGAAGTTGCACTTGGTAGCAGACTTCATGCCAGAAATTTAATAACATTTATTCTTCTGGGCATGTCAGAAATTATAGGCTCCAATCTGGTGCTCCTGAAGTCACTGGAGAGAGGACAATTAGCACTAAGCTGTCTCTGCAAGCCCAGTATTGCTTTGTTAAAGTCTTCTTTGCCTCTGGATTCAGGGACACTGCCTTGCAGTCATCTCAGTGATACAAAAATCTTCAATGACAAATGTCAACAAACGGCACAGAATTAGAGTACTTTGTTAGTGACTTGTTCTAGTTTTTATTTTGCTTCTCCCTGTTCCTCCCTTGTCAACCCGCAGCCCCCACCCCCTGCATGAGTTTCCATAGAAACAGGGTGAACGGGTTCCTCTGCATCCTCCAGTGGGATTCAGGCAGCAGCAGAGATCCTCAGCGTAGAGCCATCATTGTAAACAAAAAAACCAGTCTTGTCAAAATCAGTGTTTCACCTGAGAAAAACACGAGCAAGCTGCCACCCTGTCCGTGAAGGAGTTTGTATTTTCTGCCCCAGCTTAAGAAATGCTTTCTCCTGTACAAACAGGGAGTGTGGGTGCACATAGTTACTGACCTACACCTGCCTGTCCACGCGTGCCAGGATGCACAGAGCAGTGTGACCCTGCTGTAGCCTGGCACTGAGCATAGACATCCCCTGCAGAAGCCAGGAGCCAGCTTGGACAAGACAAACATTGGCAGGGTTGCTCTGTAAAAACTCATCAGAGCTGGAGATGAAGCATTGCTGTTTCCCTACAAATCCACACAGGGACACAAAGGCATTGTGGTGCCTTCAAGATTTCACCTCCCATCTCTTCATACAGCTCTTAATTGACACATTTCTGGGTATTTTGAGATAAAGCCTCAACTTGTATTTTTATTAAGTTATGATAATTGCATTTCAGCTGGCATCTTAACCAAGGAACAAATCTGTATTTTTTAAAGCTTTTGTGTAGCACTTTAAAAAATCATTCAATCATAAGATCTTTATACATATTGATGACTCTTGTCAAGAAACAAGCTTTACGTTTAATGTCCACATGGCCAAAGATTTGAGGTCAATAGCTACTCTCACAAAATCTTTGCTACCACTTTTCAAAGCAAACAGGACCTATACAGTGATTTTTAAAAGGAGTCTTGATCAAGTTCAGTTAATTCTGCTGTTTTGATAAGTATTCTTAGTAACTCACTCTTTCACTTCTTCTACCTCCACTTCCATTTTCTTTAAATGGAAGTTTCTTTCTTTTAAAAATATCAGTTAATTGCAGTGCACTATGACATCAACCTCTGCAGACTTGAAGGCACCAGTTCATAACTGCAATACCTATAAAGCAGAAAGGATTCCACTAAACAAAATTAATCATGACATTCTGCCAATTATAGTCCCTTCAAAGCTAAAAACTTTCTGGTTTTCTGGGTAATGCCAGGAAGGCTTACCAGGATTGGACTCTTCACGACTTATCAGCTGCTACAATTTTCATTATTTTTCATGGGGTGCAGAAATATATTTTTCACTGGGTACAGAAATAAGCCTTGTCTCTTAACAGAAGATCTACATACGTGATAAATGGTAAGGGAAGGAGGAAACTAATTAATTCTGATTTGTGGCTCTATTTGGAGGTCATGAGCCAAAGACATCTAACAGCATAACAAAAAAAAAAAAAACAAACCAAAAACAAACAAACCCAAAAAAACCCAAAAAAACCCCAAAAAACCCCCAAAAAACCCAAACACCCCCCCCCCCAAAAAAAAAAAAAAAAAAACCAACCCAAAACCCCCACAATTTTTAAAATGCAGAGTCCTGCCCGGAGTCCTGACCCCACCTTTTGATTTTATTTTCTGAAATCCAATATATCCATTTGCTATTGACAGTCACTCCCTCAGAGAATGGCCCTGTTATTTCAGGGAAGCCCCAAACATAAGAAATTCTAGCAGGCAGAGCCAGGTTACTCACTAGAGCTCTATGGTTTCTTTGCAGAAGGATGAATAGTTCTCTCACGGAGCTGCATTTCTTACTCTCTCTGCTGGTATTTCCAGCTGCACCCAGCTACCCCCAGGTTTCACCACAGCACCCTCCCAGACCTAATAAAGTAACTCAGCTGTAAAAATCTCATGACACACTGATGGAATGCTGCAACTGCCTTCAGTCATGGCTCCATGATAGCAGCAGCTCCCTCTCCTCTAAGGGTAGAAACCCAAACCTGGTTTACTCAGAATCCAGGCACAGCTGCTGTTCAGAATCTTTTTCCATTTTCCCCCAGGTCTGTGTCTGGATGCAGACTGCTGCTCCTTCCCTAGACAATCTGCTATGTGGAGATCTCAGTTCTATCAGCCACTTGTGCTGTGTTTGTAAACTGCAGGTAACTTATGTTCGTCTCTCTGTGAAAGTTTTGATATCAAGATGCCAACATTTTGGTCTGGATTGACTGCTAAAAACCTTTTTGGTCTGTTTTGCTAAAAAACCTCCCACAGAGGAGAGATCTGTTCTGCATTTCCATCTTCTGTGTGCATGCCAGGTGACCTCCTTTGTTTGACAAATGCTTCAGCGTGGCTCCAAGACAAGCAGAACAACCTTCAGCCATTGTGCCTTGCTTCCCACAATTCTTTCACCTGTTAAGGTTTTATCTCTTGATTATCCAGTCTAATTTCAAATTTAATCTGCTGCAAATTTTCCACGATAGCTCATCCCCTTATAACATAATGATCTGGTAAAGCTGTGACTAGCATATTTATCCAGAAGATGCATCTAATTCCCAGGAAAGTTAATTAGCACTTCCAGTTTTGCCACAACAGTGTAATGAAAAGTACACATCCCACTGGTAAATGAGCTGAAATATCGCCATCCTGATAAGAGAACACTACAGTGGTGTTCAGCTTTCCTCAGTAATATCATAGCTAATGATCCAGTTCTTTATAAGGTTGCATTGATATGGGAACATCCAAGACATCACCATTTCTATTTACTGGAACCTGGACTCTCCTCCATCCTTTGCCAAGGGGTTTGCATTTCAGAGACAGCTCTAAGATCGAGCACATCCTTTATTCCCTATAACTGCCCCTGTTAAGCAGTGAATACCATGATTAAAGACCACAAATCCCTTGTTACAGTGCTTTGTGGATGCAAAGCCATAAACTTTTATTTTACTGAGAAAACAGAATGCCAGACTTCTTAACTAAGTTACCTACTCTCATGTCCTGTTCAAATGACAAAAACCAGCACAGCATTTGCAGAGCTCTCAGCTTTCCCTTTCCCTTCTCCATTCTGGAGGGATTGCTGTGATCTTCCCTGCTTGTATCCAAGGCCATATTCACCAGACCTCATGTACATTTCACACTCCATTCTCTGTGGTTGCCCCATTCCAGGTGCCTCACATCATTATCACTGCCCTGGATACCTGTGTGATCTTAGCATGCTTTTAACATGCCAAGTCATGATTTTGCACCTGTAATTGCACCAGAGCTGGATTGCCTTTTGTTCCCAAGCTATCTCTTTCACTGGATTTCCTTTAAGAATGATTGCTTTGCAAGTTCAGCATCATCATCCAGTCAGCGTTTCCTCCCTATACAGAGATTGTTCCTCCATCTCATCAATAACAGATAATTTTTTTTCCTTTTTTTTTAAAGCAAAAGCTGTTTATATTGTGGGCAGATTTTTTTTTTTTTTTTTTTTTGGTGCAGTAAGTACTACTTTCTGGCCCAAATCAAGAACTTTGGGCAGGGAGCTGGTGCTTGCAGTCTTCTGGAGGATGGATGCCAGCATTTAGTTGTGTGTCTTGTAAAACAAAGGCTTTAAAATGTATCTTGGCATCAACAAATCCGTATGAGTTTTCCCTCTTTGAGGAATGCCCAAGATTCAGCCTAAAATACACTGCTGGATTACAACTAGCACAAGGCCTTTGGTTTGAAGCACCCTGTCACACTCACTTAGCACTTTTAAAATGCTCACAAAATGAGTCTGCTTCCCAGGCTAGCACAACAGCTTGCTCACAGCACTTTGGGGCTTAATTTAAATCAAGATTCCTTGAAATTAATTCAAGCAAATTTCATTATTCATGCTGCTCTTTGGATTGTCACTACTGATAGCTTATACTCTGTTCATGAGCAATAAAATGTAGCTTTCTAGCTCCAGCAGTTTAGGCAGTCCCCACTCCTATCTATTTACTCTATACTACGATTACCATTTCTTGTAATTTCATTAAAGCACAGGAGGTTTGTGGGGGTGCTTTATTTTCTGTTATGATGCTGTTAAAATCTGTTCCAAAAACTCAGTGTCAGAAAAATGTGGGGTTTTTGGGTTTGTTTTTTTTTTTTTTTTCTGGTGATTTAGTTGATGGATTTTTTTGTTTGCTTTTTTTTTTTTTTTTTTTTTTAAATCCCTTTATCTTTAATCTGCTATAGAAGTTCTCCTAGCTCCAGGTGAAATTTCTTAACTCTCTGCCAGCAGTGCTGCTGGCACACAATTAAATCTTCCTTAGCCAATGTACTCCAGGGCTTTTAGAGGTCAGATATAACAAAGATCTTCTGTCATTCTCCTCTAAACTGATTGCATTTCCTCTCTCAGATAACAGAGAACTTCTTTTAAAACAAATCTCTATTTGTTTTCATTGCTTGCTGACAGCTTTCCTGGAACCACCGTAGTGTCTACACTAAGTTAATTTCTTGGACAGCTGAAATCACAGCCGTACACTCCTCTCTCCCACTACTCTTTTACACTGTTAAATTTTTTTGCTATGGCCTAACAGCCACAAAAGGCTTGTCTGGAGCCAGTGCTTGAATATCTTCCAGGAACCATCCATTTTCCTACAAATTTTTCTCTCTCTTGGGGGGTTAGCCCTGTACCAGGAGACAACATCCAAAGGTTTAATTATATTCCAAACTGCTGTAGTTTCATTGAGGCTCTACCTCTCTGTCTCTCCTTAAGCCTGGCTCCTGGCCCATAAATGGTTTTTGCATATTTACTTACCCTGGAAGGATTTCATCTCCATCCGTCTCCACCCTTCTTCCCTTGAAAACCATAAAAGCACATGGCTTTCACAACATTCTACAGCTTGAGCTTCACCACCCATATTGGATGAGGTTTATGTCCTGATAGTTTTTGCATCTACCTCCTTTTGGCTTCATGTATTGCTTCTTTTGTAATTTGAAAATTAAGGGAAATTCAGGCAATCCCTACTCACATTTCCATGACCTGCCAGTCATCTCTCTCTGCCCTCTTCCCCAGCCACCAAATCTCACACTCTGCTCCAAAACCTCCAGAATCTGTAGTGTTATTGTTATTTCAGGAGAAAAAGTGGAAAAGCAAGCCCCTGATTGCTTGATCTTCCAATCAAGCAATTGATAAACACCCCTTCAATGGATGAGCCAGCAGAAAATCATTAGTGCACATCCTGTTTAATACAGATGGGAGATGTCAAGTGTTTTGGACAGTTCAGAATGTGAGATCAGAGGTGAATCACAGTGGGTATGCCCAGTTATGAGGAGAAAGTTATGCCTAGGGGCCAGGGAGTAGGATGAGGGAACACTGATGAGCAGAAAAAGGTCTGTGATATGTGGGACAGAGAAAGAGAAGGGACAAATAGCAGACAAAACAGCAAATGTAATGGAAAGCTAGAGAAATGGAGGAAATTCCTGTTGCCAGCACCATTTTCTCTCTTACAAAAGAACCTGAACAAAAGAGAAAAAAAACCTTTTACCTTGGACTGACTTGTAGCATTTGTGGTCCTGCAGGTGGACCACTGCAGGTGGACTTAGTGTTTCCGTTGTACCAAATACCTTCAAGTCATGGCCTGCCAATTCTCAAAGCTGTCAAGTTGTCCTCTTTAGGGTGAATATAAGGATAGAGGTTTACACTCCTATGGGAAAAAGCTATTAGACACTCTTCATTGAGGAGAATTTGACAGCTGGAGTAAAACCATTTCAGGGATGACCTCTCCCACCCGACTCCTCCTGGAATTTTCGTTTTGAACTTTCCACTGCCCTGCCCCCTCACATCAGTAACACACCAGTGCCAGGCAGGGTCTCATCCTGCTAAACTTGCCAGAATCCTCAACCAAGGACAAAGCAACTTTCTGACTTTCCATTCATGGTCCCTCCTGCAGGTTTCCTCAAGACACAAAGATAACCTCTCCATCCAAGCTGTGCAAATCCAACATCACTCTGCCAGGGAAGGTGTGGCTGTGGAGTGTCCTCCCACTTTCTGCAGCATCACAGAACCCAGGGGTGTGCAAGGAAGGACGGTGTGACTTGGGAACACCATCAGATTGCATTTATCTGCTGACAGGGAACCAGAGTGGTGGCGTCATTCACATTTGTGCCATGTCAATTTCTCATTCTGGGAAGGAGAGCAAACAAATTAATTGAATTTCACTGCATCACTGGCATGTAATAAACTCATCTGATTGTTAGTCTCTCATAAAGACCCAGTCCCTAGAGTCAAGATAGGACAGAACTAAGCCTTGGGAATCAGGCAGGAAAAGGAGGTTCCTTGGATGCCACAAATCCAGAAGATACAGAAAAGACCTCTCTTCCCTAGATATTTATTTTTCAATTCATAACTGGTTAAATTACTATCTTAATTCATAACTAGTCAAATTAATCTCTTGAATCAAGACCTTCTGAGTCAGAATCTCAGGAAATATCCCAGAAAGTACTGTGTACTTCAGCTCTATCTTGCTCATTATTCTCTCTCCCAAAAGGGAGACTGATAAAAGTATGCAGGGAATTCCTCACAGAAAAAAAAAATAAAGAAGGGAAGAGCATGAGGCCAAATTGCCATGTGCAGTGGTCACCACAGATCCCACAGTCCTAGGCCAAAATAATCTGGATTTTTTTCACCTAATGAAATGTTTTTCATTAGCTATTTTAAAATAGAACAGATATTCTTTAAGATAACATAAAAGAAAAAAGAACGGGGCAGTAGGAGCAGATCACAGCTCCTGGGCAGTTGTTGGGACTCCTCAGTCATAAACTGTCCCGAGCCAAGCTCTGAGGGACAAGGACGCAGATTCAGATCTGGGACTTTACATCTAGGACTGTAAAGATGGGCTGGGGTGGGAGCAAGACTCAGAGATTTCCTCCCCAGCACCAGAGGGAGGAGGGCAGTAAAAAAAAACCAAAAACAGAAAGAAACTCCCAAATAGGAAACTGAATCTGATGTCTTGTATTATTATCATCATCATATCTGGGTGTTAAATAAAAGAAGGAATTGCTGCAAGTACACCATTTTATTGTTTCAAAGCATTTTTAAATGAGAGCCAGAAGTAATAGAGGACACGTGGTTCCATTTTCAACAGGACCTCTCAAAAAACTAGCAGTTCTTAAAATAAAGATAGTAATTCTCAGCATGGTTGATTTATATTAGTACAAGATGGGATAAAGTTTGGTTTTTAAAATCAAACTTGACAGCCGAAGTTGTAACTCCACTTCAGCAAAAGGAGGGGGTGAAGAGCAGGATCTGCTCACATCCAAAATGTAAATTTGGAAGGACATGAGAGTTCACAGCAGGATCTGAATTGTCCCTCTGTTTGCTTATCCCCTGGCCTGCTAGAGAGACTGGGCCAGAAAGTGAGTCTATCTGTTTACTCAGGGATAGCAGCAGAGAAACTGAAATTATTTATCTAGCTGCCTGGCTTATGGAGGTCTGCAGAGATCAGTACGGAACCTGAACTTGTCTGTCATCCCATCTGTGCCTCACCAGCACAATACTGAGAAGTAGCTCAGAAGGGATCAGTACCAAACTCAGAATTATTTATCTATTCACTCTTCAGCCTGTTTACTTTCCAGGCTCTGAGATAGGAAGCAGACCAGCTTCTGATGAGCAGACCAGATGAAGTACATCTCAGGCTGGGTCAGCCTGCTCCTGAATGATGTAAAATGTTACCAATTTTCAGACTGGCAGTTGTCGGAGCCTTCAAAATTTAGAGTGGAATTGCTAAAATATACTGGTTTAATGATGTGCAGAACCTCTATGCATTAAAAAAGATACCACATGGGCCCATTTCAACTGCTTTGAAGTATTTGTGCATTTATACCCAGCCACTCCATCTGATCCCATCACCATTTCCTTGTGTGCCTCCCTGCTCTGAGGGAGTGGTGAGGAAAGGGTATGGGGTCTAGTGGTGAGATTTTTATTGTGAGTAAGAGATCCTCTTTCCCTATGGGATATTAGTGGCCTGGTTTTTGGGCTTCTCAAATAAAACCACAGCACCTCCTGTTTGTTTTTTCTGGAAAGGAAGACAGGAGTGTGGGGCCAAATCCCTGCAAGGGATGCAATGGACCACTGTAAGTCTATAGTTTTCTTGTCACCTCTTGTGTCAGAGGGGGGCTACAGGTGCTAAGTGTCACAAAATGTCATATTTGCCTGGTGCCTGACAACTGCAATTTGTCTGGCAGGTGAAAAGGATGGATCAGGAGGATTTATGAGCTGCTCACAGAGGACATCCACCTCTGTCTGTCATTTTGCTATCTCTGTTTCACTGCATTTCTGTAGTGGAGGGACATGTCTCTTTGAGAAGAGCCAAGGCTTATTGTTGTCACCCTCTATCAATCACGTCCAGAAAATAAAGTGGCATTTTCCTTGCAAAGTACTTATCAATGCCTATTTTCAACCATCTCAAGGAAAACAATGCAATTCCTGCTCCTGTAAGTGTTAAAGCATCAGAACTGCTTGACAGTAAGCACGGAATTGGCTCTCCTGACAAGGTTCCACAGGCACTAAGAGGTGTAAGCAGCTGGTGATGCTCTTTCATGCCACCCAAAAAGTTTTGGGTAGTCAACGCTGAAAACAAAAGCCATAATATGTTTCTTTCCATGACAGCGCTCTACTCTCTCTTGGATCTCTGTGACAGCAGCCTGCTCCTCTGGATCCAGTCACCAAAAATGTCGAATTGTGCACATGCAGGAATATCACTCAGATTGGGGCCAGAAGGGAGTGAAGGGCTTTAAGACACTTTCCTGTGTGAAAAAAACTCTACTTGTGAAAAATGGTCAAGCACTGAGCAGCTGCTTCAGGGGAAATTCAAGTGCTATATAAGGAGAACAGAAATGACTTCAGAATGGTTCAGCTTTTGTAAGAGTCACAGTGAATCGTATCTTTGACAGCAGACACCTGCAACATCTATTGATCAATGTTTTGAGGAAAAAAAAATAGAAAGCCATACCTGTATCGATTGGCCATTTGTCATTTGACATGTGTTTTAAAGAAAGTGAGGAGGCAAGCAGAGCTTTAGCATTTCTGCCTGAGAGATGGACTCTTGTTTCCCTGATGAGCCCCAGTGCCTGCAGGCAAAACGACGGGAGCACAGCCAGGTGTGCCAACAGCTGGGTAATGCTCTTCTGAATTTTGATTCCTCCTGCCGCCCCCCAAACAGCTTCCAAAAACTTCCCTGGTCCAGGCAGCCCTGAGCCTGTCCCCCCATCCCACATGTGCTGCACATCTCTGAGAAGTTTCTTCCTGCCCCTTCTGCAGAGGGGAAAGGAGGGTGCAGCAGAGGACCCGCGACCATAGCAGGTGAAAGAGAAGCACAGGGCACGTTTCCAAGTTTTGTTATTAACCAAAACAATTTTCAGCTGAAATGTTATCAGTATTCAAATCGGCACCCTTTATTTACCTCTCTTTTGTTCCAGACTCCCAGGCAGGCCAACACCAATGAAACATTTAGGAATGAGGGTGAGAGGTGTGTAAAACCACAGAGCGAGAGTGGAAAAGCAGTGCAATTATTTTTGTTTAATATTAATATGCTACTGAAACCTGGCTAGTAGGCATGGGACAGACAAAATGTAAATGACTTTTATGTCATGAAGCAGCTCCCAGCAGCATGCAGAAACCTTACCTGAGTGGAAGGGAATACATGCATATTCAAAACCTTTTACCAAAATGGTGGAGAAAAGAGAAGCAATACTTTCCTTTGACTTGGAATTCCCACTTCTGTTCAGCTGGGAATAGAGGCATAATTAACCAAAGTACTTAAATAAGTTTCTTTCTGCCTTAATCAGAGTGTGCAAATAAGTCATTTTTCCAGTTCAGTAGCTAAATCAAAATAATAATGGTAGAAATATTTTTAAGACTTCTGAAATGAAACTTGAGGCTCCCTCAGTTTTAACAAGAAGCTGTAACCTGAGAGGAGGGGATAAGAATTATAAAGTGCTGTAAAAACAATCTCTCTATCGAGACCCTGATGTCCAGAGTTACGAGTTGCAGTTCCCTGGCTTGTTTCTTGCTGCTCTTATTTCAGACATGAAGGAGGACCTGGGAGCTCTAAAATCTTGTCCCTTTTATTCACCTCTGTGAATTGCTCCCATAAAAAATATTACCTTTCCTGACAAGTCTTGCCTCCAGAACATCCTCAGAGCCCAGCTACTCCCAGCACAGCAGAACAGGGCTCAGGGCTTGGTCCTGCAGTCACTGGAGCCTGCCACAGGTGGAATCAGGGAGGTGGTGGCCTGTGGGGTGTGCACACACATTTAGAAAGGAGGTGGAAAATCTCATGGAGATGACGATTTACACTGAGCAAAAGTTCATTTTTTCCTGGAAGCTGCAACTTCCCACTGACCTTCTCTTTGGAATCCACTATAGGTAGCTGGGCATGGGGCAGGGATCCTGGAGAAAAGTCACTGCCTCCTATTCCCTGAAAAAGCCTTAGGACTCCAGATACCCCCACTCATCTTTCCAGTCACTGATTTGAAGTGTTTTGGGGCTCTTTTGTCCAACTTCAGATTTGACCAGAACACCCCCATATATCCTTAAGAAAATGAAGATGTTAGGGAATTAAATTCTTAGTTGTCACAAATTCCTCTGATACCTTTGGGGACACAATGGTCCTGATTCTTATTCATGCGAGGGGCTGTTTATGCTGCTGCACTAAAAAAAATTGCTATCTAGGCTTTGCTGTAAATCCAAATTAGGCCCCTAATGCTGCTGCTGGGGAGAGGATTAAATTTATCATAAGCAATTGATATGTAATATTTTGTATTCCCCAAGCAAATCCTTCCAGAGCAGAATGAAAGACCATACATTGTGTATATAATCCAAATGGAAGGACTCTTCTTCTTAATGTTAGTCAAAATCTTAAAAAAAAAATTGACTCCTTTACAACTTTCCTGTATTGATAGGTGTTTTATAATTTATTTTCATGCCAAAAAGATGCAAAAAGAAAACAAACAAAAACTTGTAAAAATAATTACAAAGGCTTCCCATGGATCCAGGGCCTGATTTGTTCATTAAAGTGACAAATGACCCTGAGATTGGCTCAGCTGGTCAGAGCAGGATGCTAATAATGCCAAGGTCTTGGGTTCAGTCCCATATGGGCCATTCACTTAAGAGTTGAAGATCCTTGAAGATCCTTCTGTGTCCCTTCCAACATGCTCTTCGCCAAGCCCTCAGCCCCTCTGTCCCTGTGCAGAGCTCAGAGCCCAGCCTGGCTCCCTCTTGCCCTTCCTCTCTACCTCCTTTTGCGTGAAAGCAAGTCAAAATAACTTGTCAGCAGTCCAATTGCATTCCATTGCTTCATATTTATTCATGCTGACTTCTGAACCAGACACAATAAATATGCCCACCTTAAGCTCTGAACATCCCCTCCTAGGATGTACAGCACATGGTAATCAAGAAATACACAGAACCTGCTGCTTCCACTGCCAGAGGCTTGGAAAATCCACATTCTCTTCCTCCAATTCCTACTTCAGTCCTACTTTGCTTCACCTCTATTTTAAAACACCCAGGCTATTTAGAGGGAGGTATTCTAGAAAGCTCTACTTCTCAAAAGATAGTCTAAATCTTCTTCATCTTGCTTCTGGGTTTGATCCTGAACATATCTAAGTCAAAGCAAACACTGCCAGAGGTGGTTAAGAGCAGCTCTGAGGGTCAAGGGTGAAAACCACACTCCAGAACCTAGTCTGTGCTTCAGTTTTGGAAAGCCATATTGAGGGCAGCAGTTTGAAGAGTCCCTTAGCTACTTTCATAGAAAAAAAAAATCAGAAAACAAAGCAAAATCCAAACAAACAGCAAAGAGAACACATAGGCAGAAAAGGGAAAACCCACCAGAAGGATTTCTTCCTTTCAAAAACTGACACTGCAATTGCAGAGGTATTCCCAACCACATTGTTGGATTTATGCTCTGGAAATACTGAGAAGTTTAGATGGTTTCACCCCCAAGCTGAGGAAAAAGTCAGACTCAAGCCTGGTACTGGGAGTCACACAGCTAAAAGCACTCACAAAGAGAGAAGCACTCTTACTTGTCTGTGAGGAGTTAGGAGCTGACAAATTCTCCATCTGTTCCAGGTAGACTGCACCCAGCTTCTGTCAGAACTTCAGTGGGTATCAGAGCCACATGCGTGCTGGAAACTAATTTATGTCATCACTGTAAGAGGCACCAGTGGTTGGACAAACACTTTATCCTCTGTTCTTGCAGAAGCCAATTTTGGGATAAGGCAAAAGCATTTATATCTAGTCCAAGGGGCTTTTAGGTTTAAAGCTCTGGTCACTGGAGAGATCTAAAGATCTGCAGGGTTTAATTCATTTGTAGCTTCATTGCCTCTAAAAGCCAAGGAATAGAGCAAGCTCTGGGTGTGGGAGTTTTCAGAAATGTCAAAGGAGGTTTCATTTTCAGATAGAATTATCTGTACAAATATCTAGCAGGGAACAAAGTGAGCAAGATGAGAGCCCTGCTTCAAACATGTGAATTATAGATTCCTTGATCATTTTTATCTGCCCATTCACTCATTTCCTCCCCAGGGAGTTTTGTACTGCAATATGAGCCCTCAGATATGTCAGGAATACCAGGTGACACCATTAATATGCTCCCCTCTCACCAAAGCAGTTGCAGGAGCTTGGAGGGAGCAAAGTTTTCAGTCTTTCTGTGTGCAGAACAATGCTCAGCCACAGAGATTCAAAACTGAGTAATTCACATGCAGACAATCCTGCTCCACACAGCTTAACATTTAACGCAATGTTAAATTATGCATTTAACAAACGCATAATTGTTAATGTTACTGTTAAAACTTTCATGGTGTTGTTTGTCAGATGAAGACAGGTCATTCATCCCACTGCTAACAGCTTCCACTGCCAACACTGCCGTGGGGCAATGTTGAGGAGAAAATGAAGGGAAGGCACATCACACCCCCAAAACCTCCTTTATCTCTGGTCTTTCCCAAAGCTGTTTGGTACCTCCAAGTCAAGAGGTGCTTGCTGCAACAAACTTGGGACAGATTGTTTCAAATGATGAAATAAAGGCTCACTTCTGAGTTTCACCATCTTTATGCTGCTGGCAGCCCCTAGCACTGTGTAAATAAACAGAGACCATGACCAAAGGGTCAAAGGCACTGCCCTGGCTCCACTAAATTCTGAAGAGAATGCTCATGCTGCTGCTTGGGAATATGGGCCATGATAGGGGGAAGTGTTAATGCTGGCATCTAGTGTACAGAGCTTGAGCTTCCCAGCGTTACTTATTTAGATTTAAGAGGTAACTCCACCCCTCAGGCTGGACCTACCTTCCCAGCCAGAGGAGGGAGCCAAGCCACATGTTCAGCTTCATAAATTTCAAGCCTTACTTCTGAATCTACTACTGATAGAGGCAGTGTAAGCAAGGTACCAGGTGTGCCCCACCCTTGCAGCCTAGCTGGTGAGAAGGAACATGGAAATAGGCTGGCAGGAGGAAGGGGTAACCCTTCTGCTCTTCCTGCTCCTGTTTTGGTTCCTCCTCTTCCTCCCGTTCATTATTTTGCTGTCTCCTCCTCTGGTCCTGTCCCCAAATACCTCCTCTGCCACTGAAACCTTCACAGACATTCAGAAATCTTGCATGTAAAGTTCTTATAACACGATAAAAATATGATTAAATTTATTTCTACAATTTTGATATTAACTATGCAGAATTTATTTAGATATAATTTATATAAAATTTATATACTTTACAAAAAAAGTGTGAGGCAGGATGGAGAGCTTGATGTTTTCTCTCTACCCTCTACAGCTGGTCATTCTCGTGCTCCATTGAGGAGCACCTGGAGGTTGAATTTCCTTAGTCAGATTCTTCCCTGCCTCCATACAGCCTCTCTGCTAGGCACACGAATGGGAACCTGTGGAAATGGGCATCCAGCAGCTTGGGGGCACAGACTTAAGGACCTTCTTCAAATCCAGGATTACTTCAATAGAAAACCAAAGCAGTTGAAGAGCTTTGGTCCAAATTGACAGCATTAAAAAGTGGGGAAAGCTACCTCAGAAAGCCTTTGCCTTTCTTTATGGTTGGGATCCTAGAGCCCTGCATTGCCATGAAAAGTTTTCTTATCCCTGCGTCCACCCAGAGCAGGATCTGTTCCATCCACACCTGCAAGGCTCCTTGCACCAAGAAGCCTTCATCTCATGTGGGTATTGAACAATTAGTGGCTGCCTACAAAGCACCAAAACCTGGCCGCAGTAATGAAATGAAAGTGAAAATAGTAATTAAGCTTTCCTAATGAGTAAAATGAGACAGACTCAAAGGAACTGAACATAAAAAGAAAATAACAAAAGCTCTGTCAAAATGTACTATGCTATTTTTAAATTTTCTTTACTTTCTGGAGTGAAAAACGAAGTTCACTTTCTTGGAAAAATTTATAAGTTTATAAATTTTTTTAAAAAATAGACAATTAGGAGAGTCGAAAGCAAAATACAGTTTCTCAGCCTAGGGTGCCTGGCACCAAGCTAACCAGCACACCCGCTAACAAAAAGTTTGTTCCTTAAAAGTATCAGCCTGTTGCATATTTATAAATTCACATGCATGATTCAAACATTCCTTTTGGGTATGACTTTCTTTGGTCAGTTTCAACTCACCCCCAATCATTTTATCTGGTAGATCCATCTGCGGGTGGCTCCATTCCGTCTGATAGCACAGGTCCCATAAATTATTCTCCTGAGGTTTTGGTCATCTTCATTTGGATAAGATACTTGATAACAGAGGTTCAGTAGCTTTTGGTCAGCAGTCTTCATGCAGAAATGCAGGATGACTGCCCTTACCTTTGGCCAATTTAGATGTTAAAAAAAAACAACCAACCCTGTCTTTTAATTTAACACTCAATTATAATCATAAAAAATATACATTCATCACATTTCTAAAATCTATTATTAAAAGAAAATACAGTACAATCTTGCCACATTATACACATGATATTTATTTTAATATTTGTGAAAAGCCAACTATAAAATATGCATTTATAACACTGGGGCCAATAACCTTGCATTAATGTAGTGTCTTCCATATATTGACCAATTAAGGGTTCCACTACCAGCCAGAAATACTATTGTCATCCTAAAGGTGTGAAGAGTGCTGTCTTGGCCAGAGAATACCTCCTGAACCACAGAGCCCAGTTTTTGAAAATTCCACATCCTGAAGTTCCCTCACCATGGTATCCCTCCCTTTCTTCCATCCCTATTCAAAGAAATATTATATTGCAAGACAATAAACTCAAACAGCTTTAATGCAATAACCTTCAGAATTATTACTAGGGAAAAGGAGAGACTGGGGACATTATTGAATGTCCATTATCATACAATCATGGAATCGTAGAATTGTTTAGGGTGGAAAAGACTCTTAAGACTTCTTTGGCTTGCTCTGTAGGTGGTTGATGTGTTGCAGAAGGAGAATGAAGCAGGGATGTGAGGAGGCATGGAGGGAGCACATTCCTGGTGTCTGAGACCAGGAGATCCTGCTCTGGTGCCTGCCCCTCTGAAAGCCAGGGAGGTCTCACTGCTACTTCTGTCCTCCAGCTCCTACACTGAGAAATCATAGAATCATTGAAAATAATGGTCTGCGCTAGAAGGGACCTTAAAGAGCATCTGGTTCCACCTGCCTGCTATGCTCCCTCCTATTTCATGATTTATTACTGATCCTGTAGGTCTGTCCTGGCTGTCAGGCTAATGTTACACTACCATCCAAGGCCCCAAATCTTGCTCCTCTATACCACAGGGGTCAATCCAAACTTCTGTAAAATATCTCAATGTGGACAACCTCCGAAATGAATTAAGGAGAAAGGAAACAGTGCAAGAGAAGTGTTGTGGGGATTCACCTGATGTGGCTCCAATACCATTACTAAAAGTAGCTGGAAAGTGAGGTGTTGAGGAAGGAATAGTGCACAACAGTCAGCTGTGTGGGCTGGTTTAAAACCCAGCTGAGAAATTAAACTCACTCTTTCCCTCCCCAACTCTTCTGATAATGGAGGAACACTGGGAGATATTATAGGTTGGAACCCAAATTTACTGAAAAATCACAATAACCACAACAATATTCATTAAAGGGTGTACAAAAGAAAGATTTTTACCCACAAAAGGTGGGTATTCACCACCAAACAAATAAAAACGCTTCCTGAAGAGAATGCATGGTATAGAATAGACAGGGCTAAAAACTTCAACCCCTTGCCTCTGTACCCAGGACACCCTGTCAAAAAACCAGAAGGCTAACACATTGCATTTAATAGTAGCTTTCCAGTGGCTAGAAATGAATATTTTAAAGGAAGAGTGGGGATACTCACAGGAATGATTTCATGATTATTTTGAACAACACTAGAACTTTCTCTTTTTGTCAAGGATTGTCTGTTATTTGCACAGTGCCTAAAGCTGCTTCTCTCCTCTGGCCAGAGCCATTATGGTAATAATGAGAAGAACAACAGCAGCCACCGTGCTCTGTATGTTAATGGTCGTGTGCCGAAGTGAGAGTGGGTTACAGAGTGCTGGCAAAGATGAGAATAAACGTTTAATGATAACTGTATAAACAGTGGGGAACTGACAGGCCAAGACTTTGGTGAAGAAGCATAATCCTGCTGCAGGGATACATTAGAAAGACTACAAATGTGGCACACAGTGATGGAACCGTTGGAAAAAGAGAATGTCATAAGGAGAATTTGTATTTTTCCCCCTTTCCTTTTTATTTTCTTTAATTCTTAAGAAGAAGGTGAAAAACAAAACATACTTTCATAAAGAAAGGATGAAGAGGGCTTTTTTTATTGGTATCACAAGAAACAGGCTGTGAACATGAAATTATTTAGGACAAGGGTGGTCAGCAGACTGTGGGATTATGCGAGCAGACCATACTAATAAAACTGATGTATTCAGGACACTGGAAATGAAAGAGAAGCTGTGGGATGACAAGTAAATTAAGTGAAAATTAAAGCAAACATGTAAGATGGGATGTTTAATTCCCCACTGTTCAGGAGGTGTATACAAGAATCCCACACAAAAAGGTTTTGATAAAAGGCAGGAGATGCTGCTTACCCCTGGTCTTTCCTTTGCCATTTGAGGAACCTGTCCCATGAGGCACACCGGGTTGTAAGAAAAAATGGGCAAATCTGAACAATTTTAGCAGATGTAAAGATGTTCATAGAGGCAAGAGGACAATAAATAAGCAGGGGCCATGCCAGAGGGTAAATGGCATTGCCCTGGTCCCACTAAATTCTCTTTTCATCCCTCATGCTGCTGCTTGGGAATATGTCAAAGCCATAATAGGGGGAAGTGTCTGGAATTTTGTGCTAGGGAGTCAAAACATTTTTTTGATTTTATGAGGGATATTTGTAGAAGGACCTTGTTTACTATATTTCAAAAAACATAGACCAAGTAAGGCTCTCTATTACCCCAAATCCTCCCAAGAACATTACTTTATGATGTTCTGTTGATTTTTCTCTGACATATCCCTCTTGCCCTTGTGTTTACTACTTCCACCTCACAATATAGCAAACCTCTTTTGCCCCTTCCATTCCTCTGGGATGAGTCCAGTTCATCTAATCAGGCTACTTTTCCTGGTATATCTATTGCCTAAAGTATGAGAAAAAAATTTAAAAGTAAGTTCCCTCTTCATACTCAATGGAAATAGCTAATCTATTGTATTTTTTATCAAATAGAATATTAATCAAATTTGAACATTTATCTATTTGACCCCTCTATGAGGTGACTCCCATCAGCCCCACCCAGCAGCTCTGCAGTCACAGCACCCTCTCCAGCTCTCCTGGCCATTCCTGTCAGTCAGCAGCTCTTGCTCCAGGCATCTTCCTGGGGCAGATGCTGCTGGGGGCAAAGCCGGCCAGGTCCTGCAGCTAAGTACAAACCCTGCTGCCTGAGTGGAAAGTGTGCAAAATGCATTCCTTGGAGATGTTTTTATTCCAGGTTCTTTCTTTCGTGTGAATAGCTTTTCAAAACCCCTTAATGCAAAAATCCAGCAGTGTATGTCTAAAAAAAATGGATGTGAAAGGAACAGCTTTATGAAGCTAAGCACTTTCCCTCATTTCTCCACCGAGTCACTCCAGGGGGTAGGAGGACCAGGAGTTGGAAAAGAGCTAGAGGAACCTTCCTAGGCTGTTACTGAGGGACCCAAGCCAAACCCACCGTGGTGCACTTGGAAGATAATTCAGAGCAAGATTTGGGCTGACAGCAGTTGCCATCCCCATGCCTGCAGAGCCCAAAGAAACATCTTGGGTTCTGCTCACTGGACTACCACACAGAGATGGACATGGGCCAGGTCTCTTATGTGGCCCCTGGGGAGCAGAAGGCATCACCCAATCATCCAGTCAGTACAACTCAGATGTTTAAATATTAATTCTTTTTATGCTGGGATCCCTCTTGCTTTTAAGCAATACTTTTTGGTTTTGCATGGGGTTAATCACCTCCCAGAGAAGTGCTGAAGACTCTGCTATCCCTTGACCCTCAACCACGAGCTGGCGACCAAGAGAGCTGAAAGACTGAGCTGCCCAAAGAGCAAATGTTAGAAAGAACTGATCTGGAAATAAATTGACTGAAAATCTTAATTGCTAAATACAGCATATGAAGTAAAAATAAAAGAGGAACACAAATGAGGTGGGAAAATTTTCATCTTGTCAAAAAACTACTTTTCTGCCTAGTGAAATGTTTCAACAGATACATTTATGCCTTTCTTTGCATACTGAGACAACTCAGAAAATACTTCCTGACATGGATAAGACTCCCTCCAATGCTCCTTATTTAGTTTCTTCTTTACAACCAGATTTATAACAGCAGTCCCATGAAGATAACCCTTAATGTGATGATTAGGGCAGATTTATTATTCCAGCCCATCTTCTCCCCTTTTGCCAGTAATTTGGTGGCATACAGAGCTGAGATTGATGGTCTGCTTAAGCATGCAGCTAGCACCAGTCTCAATTACTGAAATGAGCTATTGAGAAAAGTTTAAGAGGCCTCCCCATGCTCCTCATCATCTTCTAAGCAGTCAAAGCTCTTTCACCAACAGAAAGAGTTGGCCTTCCTTGTCTCCCTTTAGGCAGTGCCATCAGATGGCAGCTGCCCAGTCAGGTTCCCCTTAGAGATAACAGCCAATTACAAATTTACAATGTGCCAGGGAGCTTCAAACTCCAGCAGGGCACAAATTAATGGCATCTCATCACCAGCAAGAAACTGTTGTTCTTTGGAGCTCTTCTTCCCAAGGTACAAGCAGATCAGTAAAAGGCAGATGGGCAGGTCAAGAGCAGAACTTCCCCTGCCAGCAGCAGCTCCAGGTTTCTCCTTAGCTCTGACTGGGCTGTGACTAGAAACCTAAAAGAAATGCACAGAGGAGCTGTAAGCTGCTGCAGGGGCTGGGAAAGCTCTGTTGTTTCCTCCTCGCAGCTGTGCAAAGGGCTGAGGGCTGCCAACGTCTCTGTCTGGCCAAGGCACTTCGCCTGGCAGAATGCTGAGAAGAACAGGCAGCTGTACCCCGAGGACTGATTGACAAACACTGTCATCTTTTGCAGGTGAGATGCTGGCCCATGCTCTGGTTGTAATGGTTGGTTCTTCACCTTTTGACTGGACTGTGAAAAAGTGCAATAAGTACACTCTTCCCCGCCCAAAAAAGCTTTTCCCATCTCACACATCAAAGCTGCTGTTTTGTAACTCAGCTGTGCTTGCTATGCTGTCCTTTCTCTTCTCTGAGGCTCCTCAGCGGCTCTTTGAAAATCTGGCAAGACAACAACTGATCTCACCAGGGTTGCATAGTTTGTCTCTCTCCTCCTCTCTTATTGTAGATAATTAGGCAAAACTTAAAACAATGAAGTTGTGTGGTATTGACAAGGGATCTTTGGAGTTTTTTTCTCCACCTGGCCTTTTCCCAACTGAACATAATTTTGAGTACAAACAGGCTTGAAACACTCCTCATCACATATGAGGGTGATTTTAAAGATTGCTGCAACAGCAGGTCTCTCCAATCCCAAAAGGAGCCCTGCAATGCCTTTTCTCACCCAGTCCAAGTGGAGTGGAGTACCTGCCACTTGAAAAGCAAGCAAGCAGCAGTTCCCTGAAGTGGGGAAACACCCAAGAAGACATTGAGAGGCCACAAACACAAGTATGGATACATGGATGTCCCTTGCTCGAGCCAGCCTTGGGTGGGAAGGATGGCAGCTGAGTGGTGGAGACTTGGCCATTGCGCACAGCAGTGTCTCACTGCTGGGGACAGTGGCACTGCCATCCCACCATGGGCCTTGGGCAGTGGAGGGCAGAGCTGACCGTGTGAGCCTAGCAGGGCTGCCAAGCAGCTCCAGTTTGAAATGCAGGCTCTTCAGCTGTTACCAGCACATCAGGGTTTCACAAGCCCCAGCAATGCATTAGGAACAAACATGTCCAATCTTATGTAACCAGTCCTGAGAGGTGTTGCCAAGTAAGCACAATTTAAAATCAATCAGGCAACAGCATAAAATGCTTAGGACTTGGCTGAATGTTTCCACCTGCCCCTGCTCAGCATCCATCCTGGGACAGACACAGGACCTGTGGGAAGGGCGAGGAAGAGAAAGCAGCTGCTCTGGCACAGCCTCCCATTCTTGGCCAGGGCTGCCTCAGCTCCAGGGAACAACTGGACTGTTAACCTCAGCTTTCAGCTCAACTTCACCCAGCACTGTGGACAAGTATGTACCTCTGACAAACTGCTGTGATTGTGGTTACAGTGCTCTAGCTGCTGCTTCTCTGAGGTGCTGTATATCTTGCTGGGCCCAAATACAGGGTCAGGTGAGTGATATAGCTCTCAGTATCCCAGCGGAAACCATCTCCTAGCCTGGAGTGGGTTGGTGCCAGCATCCTACAGTCTGCTCAAGGGCCAAATTAATTCCTGGAGTAATGCTTTTACCTCTGATATCCATCGGCAGCATCTCAGCTGGACCTGAGGCTCCTTTGAAGCCTCTCCACACACATCAAGCCTGTGCTGTCACTGAGGTGATTTTTACTCTCCCTTAGGAAATATAAAGCTCTGAAGAAATCTGCCCTAAAAGAAGAGAGATTCTGATTAGGTATAAGGAAGAAATTTTTTTATGGTGAGGGTGTTGAACCACTGGAACAGGTTGTTCAGAGAGGTGGTAAATGCCCTATCCCTGAAAGCTTTCAAGGTCAGGTTGGATGGGGCTCTGAGCAACCTGGTCTAGTGGAAGATGTCTCTGCTTACTGCAGGGGATTGGACTAGATGGCCTTTATGGGTCCCTTCAGAGACCAACTATTCTGTGATTCTGTGATTCTTTGAAATTTGGACTTCAGCCAAGAGCTGGAAATACTGAAACATACAGTTGACAATTAACTTACTTCCCTTGGTGAAGTTTGCCTTAACACTGAAATGCCAGAGGACCAACTGGATTAGGCTGGAGATGAACACAATAGTCTTCCCCAATGATTACACTGGGAGCAAAACTATGCTCAAGGGCCATCGTGGCGCAAATTGTAGACCCCCAAGTGAAAGGGGATTAGAGAAATTCACAATCTTTCAATGGGAGAAGTATTGTGTCCTAGCCAGGACAGGAGTGTTAGGGAGTGATTTTAGGAGAATACTCCAAGTGATACTTGAGACACTTGGAAAATCTGTGTTTGAAAAAGCCAAGGCATAACATTGTCTAGCAGCAAAGCAGTGGTGGGAAGAGAAACGCCAAGGTGCACACTTCCATCAAAGCACCTCAGCATTCTTTAAATTTGCTTTACAGTGAACATTTTCCTTGAAGCTTCAGATTTCAGGGATCAAAGACAACAATCTCCTCAGGATTTTTCCAAGATGCTTGAATACTTTCTCATCCCACCTGTTTAACTGGCCCTAAAAATGAGACATTAGGGTTTCAGTGCATCTCAGAGAATTATTCCACTGAACTTCCTTAGCTTTGTCCACAAAAATATGAAGAAATGATAATGATGAGAGAAGATGTGTTCAGACAGAGAAGAAAGATGGACCAAACATAAACCCGTACTAAACCACCTGAAATCACAGCCTCTGCAGTCTGCATCCAAGTCTTCTGGCATATGAAAAACTGAGCTTAAAATCACACTTCTGGTTTTCGTTAAGTGTAAAGCCAACTGTCTATATGTTTCATATTTTTCAAAAAGTAGAGTTAGGATAGGGTCGTGGGCCATAGAATCCTTAAGGTTTTACCTAATGAATATCAGTCTAATGATATCAGCCATGCTAATTCACCCCAGCTGGAGCTGTTTTACTTGAGATGCAAACATCTCCTTCCTTGCCTTCTCTGTGTAGGCGTGTTGTAGCTGGAAATTCCAATAGTTTGAGGTGAGAGGAGTATCACACAAAGCTTTGACTGACCCCCTCTGACGTTAGAACTGTGCTGGACGTAGCAATTCGGGTCCAGTAGCTCTGCCTTTTGTCTTGGTTTTGAAAGATAGTTGTCTGTCAGGGAAAGCCAAATCTTCCCTTGGAACAGAGAATGTAAATCCCCTTCCTTCAAAATTATTATCATTTTGCAATTAGGGGCTTTCAGGCAAAGATATGGGAATACGAGTAACAGTTCTTTACTAGGAATGTAAAGTAAAAGTAATGCAAATGTGGTAGTACAAAAAACACAAGCAAGAAAATAAAAAGTCCTGGTAAACCCTGACAGAGTCAGGGATATGGCCCGACACCCTGTTGCTCAGGGTGTTGGAAGCAGTCCAAATAAATCCTTCTGGAGTAACAGATGTGGTTCTGTGGAGTAGAGATGATGGAGTAGAAAAAAGTCTAGTGGTGGTGAGATGGATTCAGTCTTCTTCCTAGAGCCCAGTGGAAAGGCCGGATTTCCGGAATGCCAGCTGTTTCTGAGTCTCAGTTTTTATCCAGGTGGGAATGGTTGGCTTCCCCCCAACTGGGTGGAGTGATTCACAATGGGATGATGTAATGTGTCATGTCATTGGAGAGACTTGATGGCCCATTAGCAGAAGATATCTCCCTAGAGGATGGATGAGTGGTGAAAGAGACAAGAAACACTGCCCCCCCTGGCTTTCACAGCTGGCCCATTATCAGAAGGCATCAGCCCCCCTCCCCCCTGGAGTTACAAGAGATAAAGAAAAAAACCTGCTTTCAACAGATGAGCTAGAATACGCTTTTTTTGGTTACCTAACCCAAGACTACTTGTCAAATATTTTGAGCAGCCTGGACTAATTTCTGCACTTTATATGCTCAGAATAATTTGCTGTAAGTTTTCCTCTTGGTGATCAGTAGACAATTCTCCTATGGGACCCTGCTCTCCATTTCCCTGGAGAAAATGAAATTTTTGGACTGGAAAAAGAGGGAAAAGTCACTTTTTCAACATTATTATGATTCATTAATTATGAAACAGTGACTGCTGTAAATCTCAAAGCCTAGATTCTCTCTGCCTCGTTGTGTTGCACAGAAATGTAAGAGAAAGGAGGGTTCCTGTCCCAGTGATTCCAGTATTTATAGAACAGGTAGGTTAGAAGAGGTGGATAAAGCTGTCAGATTAATTGCTTGCAGGTAAGAGGCATTTAAAATGGAGACAAGTTATTGTGAAAGAGAGAATCTGTCCTAATCAAACAAAGAAAAATTTCCAAGGCACTCATAAAAACTGATGTAATATAGTGGAATTTTGTCAGTAGAAGAAAGAAGAAACAAAAGATTGGCAATGATCTAGCACCAAAAATACAGATATTTTTGACTTCAAAAGTATTGGGTAATTCATCCAAAGTATCTTTGATTGGATAGCCCCATGTGGAATGTGGAAAGAGCTGTGAAATAAGAGGGGCTCTTAATCAGAAGTTGTGATATTTCTTCCAAAAATATACCCCAAAACAAAACGTGCCCTTAAACACTGAAGTTTTCCATAAATGAAAAAGTGAGGAGTTGCAACACCTAAACACTGTGGAGAAAAGTTAAATTTTCATTTTGGAAGCTGCCAAAGTTCTCAATGGAAACAACTACCTGTGATGCCTTAGCTTTTATATTTTCAGATTCTGTGCGTGCTGCCTAGGGATGAAGCCTCGTATTAAGAACTGTACTGTGCTCCCTCTACAGAGCAGGTAGACAAAACAAATCCATTTCTGATAGAAGACCAAGGACAACTTTCAAGCCAAGAACACAAACAACAATAGACTGAGGGGTGGAACAAGAAGGATAAGACCTCACGACCTGGGGCTGTAATTAGGCAATTGGACCCCAATATGCAAATAGACCTAAACTTATAAAATGGCAAAATCTTGTGACTGCGGCGCCATTTTTGCCACCACTTGCAGACCACTCTGGGTGCTGCCTTGCGTAAGCTTCTGTAAGGCCCAGAGTAGATTCTAGAGACCTTTTAATAAATCCTAATTTTACTCTTTAGTTTTGCCTAGCCTCTGTTTCAGGTCAGCCCTCCCAAGGCAACATCTGCAGAAAAGAAAGAAAGAGAGAACAAAACCTCAAAGAATTTCTGCTGAAAAGCAATTTTAATGGAAAAATTCCAGGCCAGATGGTGCCTGCAAAACTCAGCCTTGACTAAAGAAGAGTATAAACTCTACCTAAGAAATAATAATTAAAAAAGGGTCAAAAAAGTTCATCTGGAAGAGGTGGCTCTTGAACATGTACCCATTTTCTGCAACCATACAATAAGATGATGAATGTCTGGTACCTCTGGCAGTTTGGGATGCCACAGGAGCTTAAGAATTTGGGTCAGACTGAAGGAATGTCTCCAAATGTGGCCAGGAAGGCAGGCAGAAATCTAGAGGGTTTGAAAGGGGAGGACAGGGTGATGAACTCTAAATCAGCTTTTTTTCCTGCCCACATAATACAGCATTTCTGCCATAACAAATCTGTGAGTATTTCTGGTAGGTTTGGGTATAAAACAAATAGGATACAGGGTGTGCTCGTTTGGAAGAAACCACTAGTATGTCATTAAATATTTAACCTTACAAATTTAATTTGTTAAATCTGCTGGGAGCTGTTTCCAGATTGTTTGCAATGTGCTCTGGGAGCAGTTCCAGGTGAACAGTGACTTTAGCCCTGCATGCTTACCCTCACTCAGGGGCAGAAGGGACAACGTGGAGTGATGAAGGGTTTGAGTTCTTTTTCAGCTCTCACTTTGTAGAATAAATGGCTCTGTTCCCTTGGTTGTAAAACCAAGTCACTGCAGTGTAGCTGTTCTGATTTACACCAGCTGAAGGCCAGGCCTCCAGTTCAGAGGAAATGGGCTGCCAGTTTAATTACTTCATCCCTGGTATGGTATTAATAATCTGGGAATAAATTTTATGACACTAAGTAACAGCAACACTGAAGATTTTGTCACATGCATGACAATGAATGTATGGTGCATGGTATTTCTGCTCCTACTGCATTCTTTTTTAAATGATGCCCCTTGTGATTTGAATTTCAAAGAGTACTCCTAGTATATCTTGTTATTGATGGTGACTGCTCTCAGGAGCAGCTCAGTGCTGCTTTGTTGGCTCATCAGTTTTGATTCCATGCCCAGATGCTAAGGACAGAAGCATGCAATTAATTTGGAAGCACAACCCTTGAATGATTTCAGTTGAGAGATTTTTCTTAAACACCAGAGCCCTGACATGTCCCTGTCTACCTTTAATATTGTCTCTACATGGAAAATATCTTCCTTTTCCACTACAGATCTCTTTTCTGAGAAGGTATCTCAAAATTCTGTTATATATACAAATATATATCATAATATACAAAAAGACCAACAGAGAACCACAAGCTGTAGGTGATCCCTTCATTGTAGGGAAAAAGAGATCTGAATTTTTGTGACACTGATGAGTAAGGTGAAAAGGAAAATGAGTTTGGGATCCACACCTCTTCCCATGAGCAGGAAGGACAAGAGACAAAAAGCTCCCCTTTTTTCAAGATCATGGGTTTTTTAAATTTTTATTTTCCTAGAGTGATAAGGGTCTTTGAGGCTCCAGACTTCCTGAGTAACTTTCCTGTACACATCCCAACCTCAGCTGCTCTGAGTCTGCAAGTTCTGGCTAGGTTAGGAAAAGAGGAGCATATCTGCCTCAAAACATCTCCATAGTCAGAGCAGGATGCCATCTTGGGAGCTAATGCACTAGGAACACAAGCTCTTAGGCTTTCTGCATTACACGGGACATGCAGAGAATCTGCAGAGTACCTCTAGGGAATTTGTTAGGACATTTGTTTTGGTAAAAAGAAGTTACTCCATGTGAAAAAAAAAACCAACAAACCACTCACCATATATAAAAGAGAGGTAAGCACAGGGAAATTAATAAGAAAGATAAATTTATGTTCCCCTCTGCAATTCAATCAGTTAATTCAATGAGCGTTCCTGCCAGCTAGGTATTTTTCAGCCAGATGGATTAATTTTTTTAGTGGATCTAGTGAAATGCTATGGGGCCACTGAAGAGTATTCAAGCCATTTCTTCTTGGCTACACTACTCACAAGCCATGATATCCTATTCTTCTGGCCTGTCTCCTCACCCTTGTCTTTCCAGAAGTTTTCATATCAGGATCTTTCTCCTCCCCACCTGTGAAATCTCATGGAGCTATCTGCAACTCTCATCAGCTTCTCACTCTTGTCCTCTCTCTTCAGGACCTTCTCTTGTTGTGCCCAGTGGTTTGCCATGGTCTGTCCAGGAGGACAACACTGAGGTCAGGCCCTGTCACTGCCTTCATGCCTTAACAAGTCTGCAGGCTCTTGTCAGGCACCCTGAGGAACAGTGGAACTGTATCCTTACCAGGGGAGATGCAGCAGGAGACTGGAAGTGGAAATCTGAACTCCTCTCTATTTTTACAGCCTGTTAATGTAATGCAGAAAGAAAAAGGCTTTTTTTGTTTTGTTTTTTTTTGCCAACACCAAAGCTTTTTTCTAATGTTACAGGACAGGCACTGTCTAGTTTAAATCTGAAGGATGATGGAGAATTTGGAACCCATCATGTCCTTAGTGCACTGCTGCTGTTGAGGCTTCTAAACTATGGGGTTCACCCACACTGTGTAGGCTGCAGGCAGCAAGGAAAGAGTGGCATTCTCCTTAAATCATAATTGCCAAGGTGGGAATCACACACAGAAGGCTCAGCTCAGCATCCTCTTGCTTCCAGCCACTGCCTCAGAGTGTTGTACATTCCCCAGATGACTTGTGTTGAGTCCCTTGGTACTGCCTGGATGATCCAGGGCTTCTTCACATGCCCAATAATCTTTCTTTAAGGAGGTGAACCAACTCAATGTGAAGATCTGAAATTTTAATTTAACTTTACCCATCAGCAATTAATTTAACCCATCAGCATGCCCAGATATAGATCCAGGTCTGAGATCCTCTAGAGGACTAGGTGCCTCCAACCCCTGCTTTTACTATCCTGACTACCTAAAGTATCTGATTTTTGGGGAAAGTACTGTCTCTTACCCTGTTTATACACAGGTCTCTACATAGTGGGTGCCTGAGCAATCCATAATGGGTCAAATTTCGTGGCACTCAGATCCAAAAATGTGTCTGATTTCAACAAAGCAGTTTCACTGTGGATGAAAAGGCATTTAAGGTGAGATGCTATGTCACGCTGGACACGGAAGGAGGACACTGGACACGCTCAGTCACCCAAGGCAAAAAGGGAGAACTTTATTTACAGTTTCTACATTTTATAGACTCTCTAAAATGAGAGTGGATTGGAGGATAACATATCTCCTCCGAATCACACTGGCTAGTTGGACAGTCTGTCAATTTTCTCCTCCTCCAAGAAGGAATGTGAAAAACACATAGTGTTTTGGTAGAAAGTGTGGGAATTCTGATTCCAATTATGTAAATATCAGAAGGCTTTTGAAAATCAGGGCAACATCTCACCCTTTTTCCATTAAAAAAGAAAAACGAAAAAAGAAAATGAACAATGTTACAAAGGAAAATTGAACAATGTTTCAGGGTTCAGTCATGGAGGAACCATCAGAGTGATCACTTGCATTGTCTGCATCAGAGTCATCACTCAACGGTTCATCCGCTTGATGGCTTTCAGTTTGGTCACGGTTTCTATCTTGCCTGTTGGCCGGGTTCTGTCTCTGAGGTCGCAGGTCAGGACGGACACAGTTCGAGGGTACCCAGCGTGTCCCAGTATCTGTGGACACGCACGCATACCCGCGCCCCAAAATGACAAGGTCGTAGGGACCTTCCCACTGTTTGGTGACTAGATTTTTCACTCGCACCTTTGCTCGAGGCTGATGTGTCTCGTCCGAACCCTGCAACGAAAGATGGTGATTCACGATGACAGTGTTATTTGAGTTGTGGCACTGTAAGATGATTGATGGTGTACAAGGCCTTTGCCAACCGACTGTGCGGGGTTTCACCCTGCATTCCCCGTTTTTGTTTTTGTAGAACCCGCTTCAGAGTACCATGAGCGCGTTCTACAATAGCTTGACCAGTCGGAGAATGTGGGATACCAAACTTGTGTGAAACACCCCACAATTGCAGGAACTGCCGCACCTTCCCTGATGCATAAGCAGGACCATTGTCGGTTTTCACAGCAGAAGGTATACCAAGAATGGAAAAGGCCTGCCTCCAATGGGCAATGACATCACGGATCTTTTCTCCAGTGTGAGCAGAAGCCCACATTGCAGAGGAGAATGTGTCCACCGTGACATGCACATACTTGGGCCGGCCAAACTCGGCAACCTGGGTGACATCGGTCTGCCAAAGCTCCAAGGCCCTAAGGCCTCTGGGGTTTACCCCTGCCGGCAAAGGTGCACCAAGGGCATGACAGTCGTCACATGACTCAACAATGTTGTGAGCCTCAGTCGCTGTCAGCTGAAATTGCTTTTGCAACGTGTGCGCGTTCTGGTGGAAGAACTCATGCGATGCCTTGGCCTGCGCGAGTACATCTGGCTGAGGTGCTACCCACGCTGGGTTAGCCAACTTGTCAGCCCTCGCGTTACCTTCCGCTACAAACCCTGGCAAATTAGTGTGGCTCCTTGTATGCAGAACATAATATGGGTGAACCCGGGCTTGGATGGCACACCACAGGGTCTTCAGTAACTGAAACAAGGCAGGATTACTGACCTCCTTCAGAACTGAATAACCCAGTCTCTGCGTGATGTCAGCCACATAGGCGGAATCCGTGACCAAGTTGAAAGGTTCCTGGGAAAACTTCTCGAATGCCATGACCGCAGCCTTTAGCTCAACCAATTGGGCTGAACCATCCTCATGACCTTCCACAACCTGCCACTTTGCTCCATCCTTCCAGGTAACAATGGCCTTTCCTGTCTTTCCCGAACCGTCCGTGAAGACAGTGGGTCCTTGCACCGGTTCCTGGCTACATTTGGGCCGCAAAGAAATCTGTGTATTTTTTGCCACGTGCAGTAGCCTGTGGCTGGGCAGATGATAAACAATCTGCCCTGTGAAATTTTCCAGAGCACACTGCATGGTAACACTGTTTGCAAGGCTCCAGTCAAAATTTTCCCGATCAATTGGGATCACGATCTTTGCGGGGTCTGCTCCCATCAATTGCAAACACCGTTGCCGGCATTTGATCACCAATCGAGCAACCAGCTCAGCTAACAGAGTTACCGTCTTCTGCGGCTGGTGGGGCAGGAAGACCCATTCCAAGATGTGCAAGGAATCTGACCATTTGTCATTCCATTGGCCTATGATACCTGTAGGATGTAAATCTGGAGCAGTGATGAACACAGTGATATCAACGGAGGGGTCAATGCGGTACACTTGGCAAGCGGAAACAGCTTGCTGAACCTCCTCCAGGGCCTTATGTGCCTCAGGGGTCAATTCACGAGGTGACTTCAAATCGGTGTCTCCCTTTAACAAATCATACAAAGGAGACAGTTGTGCATTGGTTAGTCCCAAATACGGACGCAACCACATGATGACGCCTACCAATTTCTGGGCGTCGTTCAGTGTTTTCACCGAACGCACAAATTGCACCTCCTGGTGACGGATTGTCCGTTCCAGAATCTTGACTCCCATATACTTCCAAGGAGGCTCTTGTTGAACCTTTTCTGGAGCCACTTGCAGCCCATGAGCGTGCAAAGCATCAATCAACTGAGGCTGTATCCTCAGCAGTTCATCCTGGGTGGGTGCAGCCACCAGAATGTCGTCCATGTAGTGATATACATGGGCATTGGGAAACTGCCTGCGAACTCCAGACAAGGCACGGGCCACATACCATTGGCATATGACAGGAGAATTACGCATCCCTTGGGGCAAAACCGTCCATTGATATCTCTGTGCGGGCTCAGCATTGTTAATTGCTGGCACCGTGAAGGCAAATTTTGGTTTGTCATCGGGATGTAAAGGGATCGTAAAAAAACAATCCTTCAGATCCACGATGAGGATCGGCCAATCGGCTGGAAGCATGGTAGGCGACGGCATGCCCGCCTGCAACGTTCCCATGCCTTCCATCGCGGCATTCACTTTCCGGAGGTCTTGTAACAACCTCCATTTCCCAGACTTTTTTCTAATGCGGAAGACAGGAGTGTTCCAGGGACTGGTAGAAGGCTCCAGATGACCCTGGTCCAACTGCTCCTGCACTAGATTTCGAAGGGCAACGAGCTTTTCTTTAGGGAGGGGCCACTGGTTCTCCCAGACAGGTTTGTCCACCAGCCACCGTAAAGGAGGCGTAGGACAGTCTGTGCCCTTCGTCACAGTGGCCCCCATTAAAAATCCGTCCCGATGCGCACCCCCCACGCGGCCAGAACATCCCTCCCCCAGAGGTTAGCCTCAGTCGAAGTAACATGAGGCCGGACCACAGCTGATTGTCCCTCTGAGTTCGTGATGACCACGGGCTGCTGGCTCACGTAGCACTGCTTTGTTCCTCCCAGTCCCGCAACAGACGTCTGCACTGGACTCAAGGGCCACTCTGGGGGCCAGGCAGCGAGCGAGAGGATCGTGATGTCAGCACCAGAGTCAATCAGTCCGCAGAGGCAAATTTCTGGAGGTGTCGCACCCGGGATGGACAGGGTACACGGCATTGTGGGACAGTCATCGGACAGGACAGTGGTCCAGTGCACTTGAGGCATTCCAGTGGACCCAAAGCCGCCGTCTCCTCGCGATCGGTCAACTGCCCTGCAAACAGAGGATCTAAAAGGCACAAGTTGAGCAAGCTGTGTTCCCTTTGGGATAGTGACAGGGGGTTTTGATGTGGATACCATGGCACAAATTTGTCCCGTGAAATCCGCATCAATGAGTCCCATGTGCACAATGAGACCCTGGAGGGTGGTACTAGACCTCCCCATAAGGAGAGCACTCATACCATCACCCAAGGGGCCAAAGGCATCCAATGGGACCTTGTGCACGTCGCTGGTCTCTAACACAATCGTGTCTGCTGTGCAGACATCAACACCTGCTGAGCTGCGGGTGCTGGCTGCGAGTTGACCGAGCAGACCTCCATCGGCTCTGGGGCTTGGAGAGAGATTTTTGTCTGCGCGCGTCTCCCCTTCGCGCTTCGCTTTCCGTTTCCCGAGCCCAGCAAGGCCTGACCGTTAACGTGAACAGTGGCCTTGCACACATTCGACAGATGATTCGGTCTGCCACAGTGACCACAGAAACACAAGGGAACCGTGGACGTCTTTCGCTTCTTCCCCTGTTTCCCGCTGGCCTGCACAAACCTCTTCTGCTGCTGCTTGCTCTGGGGCACTGCCCAGACTGGCTGCACAGCAGGGGCCAGAGCAGGCTGCATGACAGTGGTCATAGCAGGCTGCATGGCAGTGGTCATAGCAGGCTGCATGGCGGTGGCCACAGCAGCCCCCTTACGACCTGAGGTGCGCAACCTTGCACAAGCCTGTGCCATCTGGGGGACAGAAGGATCCCCAGGAAGCGCCTCTATAATTGCTTTGCAGGCAGCATTGCAGTTGTGCCTCGCAAGGTGTTTGAGTATATGTCTCCTTGCGTCAGGATCTGCCACCTGTTTCTCCACAGCAGCAGTCAGCCTGCCTGCAAAATGCAGGAAAGGCTCGTCAGCCCCCTGGACAGCCGCCACAAAGGACTCCTTCGGAGCTGCCATTTCAATGGTTTGGATGACTGCTGCCATGCCTGTTTCCTGGCACTGCTCAAGCACCAGGGGGTCAAAGCCAGCCTGCCCATTAGGGCCAGCATAATTGCCTGTGCCCAACAGTACATCCGTGCTGATCTCACGTCTGGGGTCCCCTGGACCCCGCATGGCATTCCACTGCATGGCCCTGACTGCTAAATCAGTCCATATGGACTCGAAGATATCGTATTCCACAGGCTGAAAAAGAACACGAGCTATGCTTCGTATATCATAGGGTGTCAGCAAGTCAGCAGCCAGCACACGAAGCATCTGCATGACCTGGTCAGACCCCAGACCATATTTTCCAGCCTGATCACGGAGCTCCATTGTAGCCTTCCAGGATAGGGGTTGATATGTATTTTGGGTGACACCCCTAAGCACAGGGAAAGTCTGGAAGCCCCCCGATGAGGCAGCAGCACCTGTTAGATCCTGTCCCGTGGACCCCACAGGCTCTGGGTCAGGTGCCTGACCAGGGGCCAGCTCGACACCACCTGATATTGCGTCGCCCGCAACATCAGCAGCTCTGGCCACATCACGGGCACAGGTCCCCGCAGCCGGTGGACGTCCCGGCGCAGGCGGGACGGGCGCAGCCGCGGGCAGCGGCTGCCGCGGTGCGGGGGGGGAACGGGGCGCAAAGAGGGGCGCGGCTCGCTGAGCCAGGTCACCGCCCCGCGCCGTGACCAGCGGCGGGGGGAGAGCAGGCAGCTGCGCAGCCCCGCCCAAGCCCAAGGTCATCCCCGCGCCGAGAACACCGCCCCCCGTCGCACCCGGGGGGGGCAGCGTGGGGAAGGGGGGGTCTGGAACCTCCCCTAAGAGGACCCCTTTCGCGGCTCGGAGACCCATCGCAGGCAACGCCCCCCCCCGCTAGGTGCGGGGCAATGCCCGACAGGCCGGTCAGAGCCCCATCCCCGCCCGCCTCCATTGCCCAGGCACACCCCTCGGGCTGCACGGAGGCGGGGGGGGTGGAGGTCCCGCCGGGGCCGGCAGCTCCGCCGGCGGCCCCGCTCTTCCCGCCCCCAGAGGGTGGACCGTGCAGACACCACAATGTGGGCACAGCGTTGTTACAGAGTCCCGCCCAATGAGAGGCAGAGACCGATCCCGGGACTCCTCCCCACCCCCGAACACCGGGGCGCTCCGCTGTTTCTGCAGAGCGGGGAGGGGCAGGGCCGGCTCTGCCAACCCCACGGGGCCTCCCACAGGCTACGGAGCGGGGCCCACGCCCTGGCCAGGGGCCCGAGGGCCGCGCTCTGAGACAGCGCTGTCTCCCTTCACAGCGCCGTGGGGGAGGAGGGAGGGCTCTGCCTCCTGCCGCAGCTCGAAGTCCCCCCCCGCCTCTGAAAGGACCTCAGCTTCCCTCTCACCCCGTCGGCCCTCCGGGACGGGAGAACCTGGCCGGGAGCCAAGATCTCTAACAGAACCTTGGGGACTAGAGCTCTCAGACCAGTGGAAAAGCCCATCAAACTTCTTCCAGTGCATCAAAAGTTGTGCGATCTCAACGTCACAGTCAATAGAGAGGGTCTCCAGGAGGTGTTCCCCAAGCAGAGACCACGCCTCCCTGGAGAACGCCTCCTTGGGGTCCGAAAAAAACCCTTGGCTTCTCGCCCACAGCAAGAGCTCCTCAAAGCCACCCTGGGAGACAGAAACCTGTCTCCTTTCCAGCAAATATCTCCAGATATCGAGGACCAGTGAGTCCTCCCCGAAAGACGCAAGGGTTGGCATGTTTCCAAAAGCTGCAGGCAAAGTGCCAAGCGGCCACTACAGAAGCAGGGAAGAGAGGGGTTTAAAATCACCGATCTCACCCAAAGTGCCTGACACTCCGATGAGCACCTGACGCTGTTCACACGAGGGGTCACCAATTGTCATGCTGGACACGGAAGGAGGACACTGGACACGCTCAGTCACCCAAGGCAAAAAGGGAGAACTTTATTTACAGTTTCTACATTTTATAGACTCTCTAAAATGAGAGTGGATTGGAGGATAACATATCTCCTCCGAATCACACTGGCTAGTTGAACAGTCTGTCGATTTTCTCCTCCTCCAAGAAGGAATGTGAAAAACACATAGTGTTTTGGTAGAAAGTGTGGGAATTCTGACTCCAATTATGTAAATATCAGAAGGCTTTTGAAAATCAGGGCAACATCGCTAGATAACTCAGTTATTTGGCTGACTCGGTTCAAGGCCTGTAGCACCTAAATATTTCATTGGGGGCTGGTTCCTTCCTTTATAAAAAAGTCACAAGGTGGCCTTGGCATGTTTTCTGTCTGACAGATGGCCACATCTCAATTAGCACTAACGTGTGCCTTGCCTGTCTACCTCCAAAGGCCAGTGTAAGGCAGCACAAAAATGACACAGTTCCCTCTCCCTTGGAGGTGCCCATACTGGTCAAAGAGCCACCTTTTGGACAGGAAAGCACTGGTGCCAGAACTTGCTGTAAGGCTTCCTGGAAGAATCCCAAAAAGTTCAAACATGAGAACTGTATGCAGTGAGGCAAGGCACAGATGGCAAGATAAAAGCAGTGCAGGTTTTTCCTGAGCCTCTGAGTCTCTCAGCTCCTGGACATATAGAAACTGGGCTGCTTTGACTGAATTAAATCAGCTTGTCTAAGGCAAAGGAGATACAGACAACCCCTTCTAGAGTATAAAATATATAAAAAGTTAGTGCTGTCCCACTTTTCCTAACAGGTCCCTCCGAATTAACTTAGCACCAGATGCAAAGACTCCTTCAACCTCCTGGCAGACAATATCTAGTTGCCACTTCTAGTTTAATTAGGCAGACAGTGATTGTGTTTAGATTTTTCCTCTGTTGCAAGTAAGTATGCATATCCAGTTTACAAACAAGAGTTCAAAGCAATGAAACATTTGATCTTGAGCTAAGCCACATCATTCACTCAGCCAAAAAATTGTATCTTTTGCCTGTCAATTCAATGTGAATGCAGAATAAGAAAAAAACGTGCTCATCTTGGCTTAATCCAGACTCTCATTTTTATTCTAGTTTCAGAATACCAGCAAACAAATCAACATGAACCTCAGCACCCACACAGCTCAGCCATTCCAGCTAAAACCAGCATTTCTTTCTCAAAAAGCTAAAACCACTCCTGGCTATGCCTTTGGGGTTGGATCCAATTACATGGAAAGATTCTTTTTGCCTTTGGCAAGAAGAAATTACAGATTGGGGCTACTTCTTGATTTTTCTGTTCCATCACTCTGAATTATAATCAAGCTACATATGGTTCAGACCATATCAATAATTCTGGTGCCAGGATTTTTGACTGACAGAACCCACAAGACAAACGCCTTGCACAACTTGGAGCACAGGGTACAAGGGCCTAGTTCTGCCCTCTGAGTGATGAGAAATTCTTTGAGTATTGTAGACCTGAAGGTTATTATTTTTATTCTGGTTCACTACCACTGTATATTCCAGGTCTGACCCCTTTTTCAGAGCCTTCACGTCTCCGTCCCCTCCATCTCCTTCTGCTAGCTGTGCACCACAGGAAGATTTAGTAGAAAGAGTGCAGTGAAAGATTTAAGCCTGTGTCTTGAGTTATGTAACCAAAAAATGTGTATTCTATTTTGTGGCTCTGTATTTTTTGGGCTTCGAAATTCTGCTGCTAACTGTTGCATGCTGATTTCCCATAGGAACAAGTTCCCATTCTCACAACACTGTCTTTGTTATTTTTTAAATATTTATGTGAGCCTCGACTCTTCTCAGGATTTTCCCAAAACATGCTCCTTCACTTGGTATTTACCAAAGGGGAAGAGAGGCAGACCTTCTTGGACCAACCACTGCCCTTTTAGCATGTTGTGTTAAAAAAGTGGCAGAGATGAAATGTAGTAAAGACTTCTGATCATCGCCGAACTGTCTGTGTGTCCTTCATCGTCATTTTTCTACTGTGACACTATTTCATCCGTTGAAAGCAGTTAGGGAAATATTTTTTTCTTTATCTCTTGTAACTCCAGGGGAGAGGGGGCCGGATGCCTTCTGATAATGGGCCAGTCGTTAAAACCAGGTGTGGCAGTGTTTCTTATCTCTTTCAGCACTTCTCCATCCTCCAAGGGATATCTTCTGCTAATGGGCCATTAAGGCTCACCAATGACATGACACATTACATCATCCCATTGTGAGATGTTCCACCCAGTGTGGAGGGAGCCAACCGTTCCTACCTAGGTAAAAACTGAACAGGACCACCAGTCATCCAGTTTTCCCCATGGGAGGAATACCGGACTCATCTCACCACCACTGGACTTTCTACTGGACCATCTCTGCTCCACAGAACCACGTCTGTTACTCCAGGAGGGTTTGTTTGGACTGCTCCCAACACCCTGACTGACAGGGTCTCAGATTGTGTCCCTGACCCTCTCAGGGTTTTTTACCAGGACTTTTGCTTGCTTGCGGGCTTGTTTTTTGTACTACTACATTTGTATTTTCTTTTTTTTCTTCTTTTTTATTTTTTTTTATTTTTTTATTCCTAATAAAGAACTGTTACTCCTATTCCCATATCTTTGCCTGAAAGCCCCTAATTGCAAAATATAATAATTTGGAGGGAATGGGATTTACATTCTCTGTTCCAAGGGAAGCTTTGGCTTTCCCTGACAGACAACTATCTTTCAAAACCAAGACAGCAGGTTCTTCTGCTAGAAGAAGGAAGTTTCTCTACAGTGAAAATCTGGGCTCCAGTCCTGTACTGAGAACAGGCAGGAGGAGCAGCACTTGGTCCATCTTCTCTCCTTTCCTCTTTGGTGGTAGGTGGTGCTGCTGCTCTTCCTACAGACCACCAATGCACTTGGAAGGCCCTGCCTTTTCACTTTCTTACTCGTGGTGTCCTGAGCATGCATCATATCCTAAATTCTGACTTTGGACAGCTGAGGACCACAGTATAATGTGACACTCCCACAAGCACTTTAGCACATCACATCCTCCTCAAATCCTCCTGGCTATCACAGAGCTCTGTTCCTGCTGCATTGGATGTGTGGCTTCCAGACCAGGGCTCTCTCCTGCACTCACACTGTGCTGGTTCCCACATGGTTTGGCCCTGAGGCTTTCAGAGCAGCTTTGTCTCCAAGAACTCTCCCAGATTGTGGTGTAGAGCATCCAGGGGAGCAAAGATCAGGACTGTGTGACTCCCCAGCCAGGTGCTGTTCCTTAGGGTGCTTCCACTGAAGGCAGTGGCCCACTATTGGGTCAACACTAGCCCTGTAAAAGCCCCTCTCAGAGTGAGTTGTGGTGAAATGATTTCCCTGAAGCTATAGTGATATGTGCCTGCAAAGTCTCATCCCTTCCTTGACTCCTAAAAATCTCCATTTTGTAAGAAAAGCTGTTTGTACATCTCTGGTCATTTCTGCTTCTAGGTGGTATTTCCTTTTTGACATCCTGCCTTGATGGCTCCCAAATCCTTAGCTCCTCACAGACAGAAACTGAAGGACCATGGAGGCTCACAAGCCATTGTGGGCTGCTCTGCTCCAACAGCCCACGCAGTGAGGTGGACTTCCTTCCTCCCCACCTTTGCCCCTTTCAAATATCTTCTTGTGTTGCTCCCTGTCAGTGCAGTGCTTTATGCTTCTGTCTGCACAGAAGCTTTCCTGCTGAGTTGCATCTCCATCAGCTGTGGAGGAAAGCACCTTTAGAAGCAAAAAGAATGGATTAGTTACCACTGCTAGACACAGAGCATGAACCTCCCAATTTCTTGCCACGAGAAGCTGTGAAATGTGGTGGCGCAATGCGTTTAGGATGCATTGCACAACCTGATATAGAAGAGGACTCTCAGTGATGCTGCTGCACCTGAAGAGAAACCACCAAATCCCAAACAAGCCTGCTGCAGTTCACCTGACCCACCACAAGCCCCTTTCTGTTGCTATTTGAAGAATTTTTTTCCAAAAATCAGCAGGGTACCAGTGAGCTGCAAATATCAATATCAAATCAGGCACAGTCATCAGCTTTCCAGCAAAAGAAATATGACAGTTTATGGCAAATGTAGTGCCACAGGAAAGTGGCATAATTGACATTAGTTAATTATGAGTTAATTAGTGTATTGGTAAATTCTTTGATGATTTTGGGCAAGAGAAGAGGCTGACTAGAAAAAAAGGGAGAAGTATGCCCTGGTCTGTAGCAATGGTTACAGCCCTGTCATTGTTGGATTGTGATTGCTCCTCTATTTAGATTTTCTTGGTTCTGCTGCAAAATTCAAGTAAACCAAATGAGGCTAGATTTCCTCATGGACACAAAGTGCCATGGTCTTTCCAAACTTAAGGAGGAATATGCTTAATTTGGTTCAGGGAGAATGGTAAAGGCAGAGGAACAGTGTTAGGGAAAATTATTACTTCCCTAATGTCACTGAATCTCACTTTGATAACATAATGGGAAAAACCCCATATTTTGGAAGTGTCAGAAGGAAACAAAGTGCCTGTAAGCAAGAAAATTTGACTTGATGATCCAGAAATCCTTTCCCAGGCCATTCTGCAGAAATGAATTTTTTTTTTCTTAAACCCCCCCCCCCCCCAAAAAAAAACCCCAACAAATCTGTTTGGATTTCCCTTTATATCACAAATACATTTGGTCATTAAAAAATGTATTTCAGCAGGAATTCACCATCCATCCAAACCAGCTGGTATCTCCAATCAGTAGCAGTGATGGCTGATGAGTTTGCACTGTAGGAGCTGAAATACCTTTGGCTGCAAGCCAACACCCCTTTAAGTTATGTCCCTGTACAAGCAGAATGGAAAGACCTAGAAGTGTTACTCGGTAAAGGCATAATGATGGTGATTTAGAGACTTCTGTTCTCAAGAAAGTAAAGGTGAAAAGTACTCTGGAGAATCAGGGTGCTCATAATTTGGGGCTTTTTCTTTCTGCTGATTATGTATGAGTTATCTCCCAGTGCCTATTAAATTAAGGAAGAAATTGTTTTCTCTAAGATACAAAACTTCCCTGCAGTACAGATCAACTCAGGAATGAGCAAGGGACCAGATATTTAGGAGGAGAGAAAAATCTTCTGTGAATACCACTAGGATATACTAAACAAAAAATGAGTTTGGAACACAAATAAAATTTTGTGGAAGAGCAGAAAACAGGGCTGGAGAAAAACCCCAAGATGGGCACAAGTTAGTTAATGTGTGTTTTAAATCTTGAACATTCTCTTCAAGCAAAGATTGGCATGCCTTCTTTTAGTAGTAGGAATAACAAATAATATGCAAGCAATTAGAGAAAAAAGTCATAACCCGGAGAGATGGAGACAACAAAAATGCATCAGGGCTTTACATCCTCGTGTCTCTCTCCCTGTAGAGGCAAAGGGAAGCAGAAATAGAAACGTGCTTGTGATTTCTCAACAGCATTTTGAGCCATGGATGTTGAAGCATCTAGAAAGAAGTGGTGACAGAGAAGCTTTTAGGCAAATGATTTGGCTAGCAGGCCTGTTGGGAATGGAAAGAGGGGTGAATGAACACTGCTTATGTGCATCCTACATAAGCCTACTTAGGATTATTAGGAAAGCGGGGATCACCCCTCAATGCCGTGGGATGCAGCCCAGTGCACTCGTCACTACGCTAAAAAATAAACCACAAATATTTAAAGTTCCCCAGAGCTGCTGGAGCATCCCCATCGTCTTTGGGAGCTGTCCCGGGATGCTGGCAGTGCTATTGTGGCTGAGGGAGCAGTCCCGGAGTCCCTCCGCGGCAGAGCAAGGTGTGGGGGTAGCCAGGTTGGAGCGACAGGAGCAGTGAAAAGGTTCGCTGAGCTCTGATGTGTGGTGAACACAGGAGACTTGGCTGGGAAGAAGGCCTAGAGAGGAGGAGGAGGAGGGGAGGGGGTCAGAGAGGGGAGGGTTTTGCCACGCTCACCTGGGGCGAGGGTTACACACCGAGGGATAGGAGACTATTCCTGCTGCGCTGCAGAAGGAAAGTTGGCCGCGCTGCCGTGCAGGGCTCGTTCTCCTGCCTCTCTCTCTCCGCCTGCCTCTCTCTCTCTCTCTCTCTCCCTCCCTCCCTCCTCCTTTCCCTCCTCCTTCCGAACGCACAGTACCGCCGAGGCGGTGCAGGCGGCGCAGCCCCATCTCCGCTGGCGCTGTGCAGCCTCCGGGGCCGGTCCCCGCCGCCGCCCCCGCCGCGGGGATGCTGCCGGGTGCAGCGCCCGGACGCTGACCCGCCCCTCCGGCCGCGCCAGAGGGAGCACCGCTCCGCGGGTCACCTTGCAGGGAGGTGAGTGACCCCCCAGCCCACCCTGTCCGATCGCCTGCGGGCAGCGATGCACCAAACACCCGCTTCGCCGCATCCTCGGGAGCACGGAGCGGAGGCGGGGGCACCGCGGCTCCCGCAGCCGCCGCGGCGGAGGGACTTCGGGGGAAGCGCAGGGAAGGGCAGGGGCTGAGCGGGGCCGCCCGCAGTGGTGCTTCCCCCATGTCCTGCGGAGAGCCAAAATTACCCTGCCCGGTCTTGCCCGGCAGGGTTTGGAGGGAGAAGAGGCTTTTCCAGCGCCGCGGCGAGATTGGGAGCACTGAAAGGGAAAGTGTGCGCGGGGTTTTCGTTTTCCCTTCCCTCCTCTTCCCCGTGAGGAATCCCATCTAGCGCACTGTGGCAGAATAGCTTTTGCTCTCAGCTCCCGTCCGCCCTGCCAGCCCAGGGAAAGGGGGAGGGGTTGTGCAGGGGTATGCGGGGGCAGAGCCCGAGCCGGGGGCAGGCAGTGGAGGTGCTGAGCTCCTGGGAGCCGCAGCTGCCCGCTCCCCTCGCTATCCTGTGCCGGAGAGGCACCGGACTGAATTTCTTTTCCTTCCCATCCTCTAGTTTGAGAGCAGTGACAGCTAAGTTGGGGAAAGGGATGGTTGAGGCGAAGAGGTAGCAGTGGTCCCCGCTATTGGTGTGTCTTGGTTTGGTGGCAATGGGGTGACGTTGAGTAAGTCCCCCGTACCTGCCACCTCCTTCTGGATGGGGTATTCGGGTACCACTAAAGCATCGTGCAAGGGGTCAGTTCTTCAGCAGTTAGAGGCTGGCAATGCACTGAGACCTTTCTGGAATTGACACGCCGGGAGTACAAGCCTTCCTGGAACAGGATTGGTAGTGCTCCCCAGTCAGGAGTGTGCTGTAGGGGGAGAGGTGCAAGTGTCTGTGTGGGACTGGCGGTGATGGTGGGATATAAACCCACAACCCGGATAGAACATGGAGTAGGAGTGGCAGGAGTTGCTCCAGAGTGCAATCTGTTGAACTGTGCCTTCGAAATCACTGGAGGGAAGCTGTAGCATCCATGTGTAACAAAAGAGGAAGAAGCAAAAAAAAACCCCCCAAAAAATCCTACAAAAAACTCCAAACTTTCCAGATAGATTAAATATTCAAATTACAATTAATTAGATAATAATCTGGTGTAAACAGAGCATTAGCAACTATTAAATGATGCTTTGATAGTCTTAAACTCAAGATGATGCATTAACTGGCATGTAGACGGGGATTTTTGTGTATTCTAAAAGGCAGTCAGAACAGAGGATACGCTTTCCTACATTCATATATTTAAATGACTTAATTATAGTTAATTAACTGTCATCTTTAAAGTAGCTGCAAGTAGATGGTCTGTATTAATTTCAAATTACCTGGCTCCTAAGACAAAGACTGATTTTACTGGACAAGGTGACACTTTATTGGCAGTTTTGGTAACTACAGGTCGTGCCAGGGTATGTGTAGGATAAACTCATTTGTAGGAATTAAATGAAATCTCCTCTCATTAAGTGGGCAGGCAGATGTCTCACATCATTGGTGCCACACACTCTGGAATAAATCTCATACACAGAGGAGGGCTTTTCCTTATACAAATGCAGATGTAATGCAGCACTGGTGTACACAGGCACCACCACAACACATTTAACTTGAGGAAGGATGCTCTCAGGATTTAAAATGCTTTTGCTTCTGAGGACAATATTAGAGAAAATGTGCAACATGTTTGGATAAGGTTTTTTTATCTTTATTTCTACAGTAAATTCATATCTGCAGACAGCTGTAAAATGCTTCCAGTAGAATTTTTTAATACTCTCTATGTGGTTATTAAGATTGCAGATTACATATGTGGTTATTAAGAGTGCAAATTTTGTTGTCTTCTCTTTGAAGACTTGGATTTTTACAGGTTATGGTTTGTACAGTGCAGTTGGGGAAAATAATGGAAAACAACTGCAGAGGTGTGCACAGGAGAAAAATACGCTTCGTGTTCATTGGCTTTGCTTTGACAAACAAGAATAGTGGCTGTGTCTAAGTGTCTGAATACACATCCTCCAGCTATCCTGTCAGTTGTTACTGAGTACCCTTTCTCTGGCAAAAAGCTGGAAACTACTTTTAGTAATGGGGTCACAGCAAAATCTCTTTCAGATATAGATGGTTGTGACCCTGAGGATTTACATGGAGCTGCTCTAACCTGTAGCACCTAAGAATCAAAAGATTCTGTGATTTGGATTTGGTGCTGTAAAATCAGAAGTGTGACAAACTGGTTGTTTTCACTGCACAAGGAAAGACTGCATTTTGAAGCAGTGGTGCAGCGTGTGAATGGTGTGAGTCCATGCATGCCTTTAGCAGTGCTAGTTTTATACCTGGCATCCCTATGGATGTGTATTTGTATGTGTGTCTCTATAAAACCTGAATGTGCAAAGTTCCCTCATTTACTAATAACTCTCCAAATTCGTGCTGTATTTCTGTCCCTATGCTTTGAGGCTTCACCAAGGCATGAGAATTATGAACTGACTGTTCACACCAAGTTGGCACAATTCTAGGTAGAATTTTGATTTGGTTTGTGTTCTTTGATTGACTCCTCAGATACTTTAAAAATCCCCAGGGAGAACAAAGAACTCTGAAATGGTATTTGCTAAAGGACAGAATCATAAAATGGTTTGGGTTGCGAGGGATATTAAGATCATGTCGTTCCAAACCCCCTGCTATGGACAGGGATATATTCCACTAGCTCAGGTTGCTCAGGGCCCATCCAACCTGAAAACTTCCAGGGATGGGGCATAATCAAACAGTTCAGCTTCTAGAGAAAAGCATCCAGCCTGGTGTCAGGTCCTACAGGACAGCTGTGCTCAGTGTGCTGCTTCAGGACATATCCCACAGCAGCAGCCCACTACATGCAATGATTTACCCAGTCCTTTCCCAGAGGGTGGTGTCCCCATGTCACCCACCCAGCTTCCATCTCCTATCCTTGTGCTCTTTGCAACAGAACAGTCTCCCTTCTTCCCGCTGCATGTGGCTCACAAGATCATGGAGGTAAGGTTGTGATGTGGATATGCTGCCAGCCCAAAGCCTGTGTCTCCCATACAGAAGTCCCTGAGGTCCTATATCCCTTCTCCTCCCAGAGAACAGAGAGGATAGGATTTTTCTTCATGTTCACATAATGCCTCAAGTCTAATAGGCATCTGCATTACTCATTTCCATTTTTGTTTCTGCAGGGAGAGGTGAGTGCAGGGTTAAAAAAGGTCTGTAAAAGTCAAACCATGCCCCAGTGATGCTACTGCTTTGTTTTCCCCTGCCTGCCCTGTCTGCTTCCAGCTACCACTCTCACCATGCCTAAATCACTTACTCTGTTAAAGCTTTTGTCTCATGGTATAGTCCTGGCTCTGCAATTTTTCTATGTCTTATGGAGCACAGCTGATTTTATGGAGCACAGCTGATTTTATGGCCCCAGAAACATCTGTTTACTCTAATCATCCTTGCCCAGATGAACTGACTTGAGTAATTTTAGTGTTTTTCTAGCAAAGTGACTTACAGCCCTGGGGTGCTTTGCTTGGGGCAAGAGGTACAGAAACTTCCATTTTGGACCAAGTCTGCACCACCACACTGTATTCCTGTTCTGTCATCTTTTTATTTTCTATCCATGCCTCAGGAATACCTCAAGTCCAGCCTGGAGCACAGTACTGTGGGTTTACATGCAGAGCAAATGTGAGGCAGTGTCCTGTCCTGCTTAACTTCCTGGATGCAGTGTGGGAAAGCAAGCAGAGCCAGATGAGCCGGGTATGTGCAAGAGCTGGGCTCTCCCAGGGCTCAGCTGCCCATGAGGAATGAGACTGGAGTGAGTTAGTAGGGCCAGTCGTGGATCCACATTTGGGTGTTCCTCTCTGTGGGCCAGCCTGGTCACAAACACAGTTAAACAGGGATTTTAGGTCCAAGGGGAGGGACAGGATTCAGCCAGCAGGCAGACCAAGAGGGCCAGAGGATGCTGTGATGTTGGTATTTGTGGGAGAGACTCTCAGGGTTCTTTTGGAAGCTCCTAAAGTAAGAATCACTCCTCATGGCTCAATCTCCCCAGTTTGAAATGGGTGTGAGGAGCTCACAGGTGATGCTGGATACATTTGGGGTTGTATGATGCTCCTGGTCTGCAGTACTGGGAAGCCTCTTGAAAACAGCAGAAAAAAATGCAATCAGGGCTTCTGACTGCTTTCACTCAGCAGAGTAATTGCCAGAAGTCGTCCTAGTGTCAAGGCATTTTTACACTGGTGCCTTCCACAACAGCCAAGGTTATATACATCACAGCAAGACGCTGTTAGTCAGGCCAGTTATTTATTATCTGGAAAGTGTAGTGAATGAAAAAAGTTGTGAGTTCAGACTGAACCCCACTAAGAAATAAGGCTGAAAAATTTAAGTTGTGAAGGAGAATTGCTAGAAAAGTCTGAATGTGTCTTTTTTTTTTTTTTTTAGTTGGAGGCAACTTCAGGCATAGTGAATTAAAAGCCAGCTTGTTCAATTAAAAATAAATAAATAAATGAAACATTGCATTTCATTTTAGCGCAGGCAACATGTTTCCACCTGCTCTAAAGGAAATACTTTGTTGCAGGAATATTATATATTAGGTCAATGCAAGGTAATTCCTCCATTCTTCTCACTCCATTCTTTAGTTCAGATACTGAATTAAGCAATCAATTATTCAGGCAGATATGCAGATGGTAATTGTTTTAACATATATCTCTGCACAGGCAATCAAGAGACCTAGATTTTATTTCCAGCTCTGTCTTGACATGACCTTGGGCACTTCACCATTCTCCAAGTTCCTTCTTTTTAGGAGAATAGATCACACCTCACGGCAGATTTGCTGCATATTGGTAATACTAAAATAGTGTGGAGGTCTTTTTAATTCTACTGTTAGCAATGAAACACTTAGCTATCACTAATGCATGCATTCCTAATTTTCCCAGTGTGAGTTAGTTGCACTGCCTTACGAAACTCTGTAGCTTACTTAATAGGGTAAAAGGAATTCCAGTTGCTGAAGTAAAGCATTCCCTTAAAACAAAACCTACTTTAATAAGCCCAGCTAAATTAAAGAAGAAAAATACAAGTGGGGAAGGGGTTTTTTTCCTTCATTTTGTTAAATATTTCACTTTGTAATCAGCACTCCAGAGCCATACATTGCCTGTGATTTCTCTCATGCATAAGGTCTGTGTTTGTAGTTGCAGTTTCTAAATGTCTGGAATGCCTCAAACCATGCTGAAGCCTATTGCATTGTGTTTTACAAACTCCCTCTTACCTGATAGCTTGTGCCAGGAAATCTGCAACTTCTTTTCTTGATGTGGGGCTTGACTGCTCTTCATGAGAGCTTTCTCCCCTCTGCTTTCTCTATGCTGGCAGAGGGGAAACCAGCTTCAAACCCAAGGACATTTTGTTGAATCTGATAATCCTGGTGCTGAATCAGCTGCTGCTGGTGGCACAAAGGATCACTATTGCCACTTCTTGCCATTCTGGTGATTTAGAATGAGAGATTTAGGAGTAGTAGATGTCTTTTGGGGAGTGGGAGGCAGGTGGGAATCTGAAGGATCAGAGGGATCAGAGGGATTCAAATCATGGGATAATCAAGTTGAAGCAATCTCTCTAAGTCTGCAGTTCTATTTCATGCTCAAAGAGAGGTCACCTCTGGGATCACATCACAATCCTCAGAGCTTCGGTCGGTTGCGTCTTCAAAAGCTCCAAGGATGGAGACTGCAAAACCTCCTTGGGGAGCTTTGTCCTGTGCTTGACTGTCTCCATGGGGAAAAGACTTCCACTGATATCCAGTACGCCCATGCAGAAGCACATGAGTTTTTGAGCCTTTTCTTCTGGCTGATGACCTGCCAGATCTACCAGGAATGGCAGAGGGCACAGCCTCAGGCTTTGACAGCAGATGGGGAGTCTGCCTTCAGCTTCGTCTTCCAGCTTTCTTGCCAATAAAGCAGTCTGCTGGGCCAGTGATGCTTGGTCTGTGTGGATGAATGTCCTTTTGGTCTGCTGTGAGGAGATGGCTGGGGCTTTTCTGCCATAGCCCAATATTCCAACTCTATGGCTTGTTTGGAATTCAGGGGGTTTGTATTCAGTTTCACAACTGCTTATTCACACAGGACATTGGGTGCCTGGCAAGGGTCTCCAGAAGGTTGAAGAGCCCTTAAGCTGTGCAAAGTCCCATGGAGAGAGGAGGAAAACAACATCCTGCCAGGTACTGGGAGAGCAAAGGAGTTTTGGGATAGTGGGCAGTAATGGAGCTGGCTTCTGCTCCTTGTCTGCTAGAGCCTGGGGCACAGCATTTAGCTGTTCTCTCCCTGCCTTCCCTACAGCTGGCATTTCTCTGTCTCACACCCTCTGCTTAATTAGTTTGTCAGGCACTGTCATCATAGCAGGAGGCTGCAGAACACCCAGCAGAGCGTGGCTCTCAGTGCAGCTCCTCATTGTAGCTGGGCTCTGGTGTAACACGAGTGATAGCTTAATAAACCACAGCATTGCAGACTAAAGATCTTGGCACTGCTTTCAGCTTCTTATTAAAATAAGAAAGGAGGAGGGGGGAATCCAAGAAATTGGAAAGAGTCAAGGTTAAAATAATTAATGGACTCACTTTTTATAGTAGACTGGGGTAAAAATGTCTAACCCTGAAGTAACATTAGATTGAAGGTTGATATATTGATTATATATATCTAGGTCTATATATCTGTTAATAACTTGGACCTGGCTTTTCCTTCTGGTTCCAGTCTCAAGTGTGAAAATGCAGAATTATTTCTGGCTGGCCTCAGTGTCAGTGACTGATTTGTGGGACAATTAAAACCATGCAAAGACAGAAGAGACCTGAATCCAACAAATTAAAATTAACTCTGCATTTTGGAGCAGACTGAAAAGCTTTCTTATTTCAATAGCTCTGAAGAATTTAATTTTCCTGTGAACATCATTCTGAAACCTCATTGTGGTCATAGGTACTGAGAACATTTTTCTGCTTTGAATGTTGGCCCCCTGCAGAGAAGGCACCCTTCAGTTTCCTCAGGTGGTGTATCAGAGGTTACCTGCTCTGGCACTGCCATCCAGGGATTATGGGCTGCAGGGAACCTGGAAACTGGAGCAATCTTAATTTTAGGATGTGCCTGTGAGTTGCAGGCATGTGAGCCGCAGGCATGTGAGCCTGGCCCGGGCCATATCCGTGAAAGTCCCTAGTGAAAGTGGAGTGGCTGGATTCATGTCCAAGGGGTCCCTGCAGGCAGGACAAAGGCTCTGAGCCACTGCAGAAGCACAGCTGCCTTCTGTCCCCAAGCATAATTTGTGACTGTGTGCCACTCTCTGTCACACTTCCACCTCGACCTGCAGGATTCCATTTCAGGAGTAATACTAATATAATTTTTTTCTTTCTCTTTTTTTTTCTCCTTCTTATTTTATTCTACTGAAAAGTAGAATTCTACTTTTTTTTTTCTACTTATTTTATTCTACTGAGCCTGAGTCTCATCAGCCTCTTCCCATTAAGCAATACTCTTGCAGGGACAAGAACATTGGGTCAGGCTCTGGTAAGGCAGGCAGCCAGCTACAGATTAAAATGCACCTGGGGTTAAACCATTTTCCTTGATTGCATGCTACCATCCACATCTCCCTGCTGACCTTCCCTGAGGCATGCTGCCTGCACTGCTATATGGAACTCCAGGGAGGATGTCCTGAGCAAGGGACTATCCCTATTATTGGAGGAGCTCTGTGAGGGAAGGATGCTCCCTGTCTTGTCCTTGCCTCATTTTGGATGATTTTTCCCACTTTTTGCCCATTACCAAGGGGAAAGTGTTACTCAGAATTTGCAATATTGGTTTACAAGACAGGTTTAAATGCACGGAAGGTAAGGACCTGCCATATAAATGTTTAGGTCCATGGTAGGACTGAACAACAATGCTGCTCCAAGGCAATAAAATTGCCTTAAAATGGCATTTTTCTGAGTGCTACGTAAGCCAGACTTTGCTAAATGATGTCACTACAGGGAGGTGCAAGGTCTGACAAAAGACTCAGGAAACCTGTCTTGGTTTTGGAAGACAGTTGTCTGCCAGGGAAAGCTAGAGCTTCCCTTGGAATGGAGAATGTCACCCCCCTCCCCTCCAAATTATTATAATTTTGCAATTATAATAATTTCAGGCAAAGATATGGGAATAGGAGTAACAGTTCTTTAATAGGAATAAAATAAAAAAAAAAAACCCACCAAAATACAAATGTAGTAGTACAAAAACAAGCAAGCAAGCAAAACAGAAGTCCTGGAAAACCCTGACAGAGTCAGGGATATGACCTGGCACCCTGTTGATAAGAGTGTTGGAAGCAGTCCAAATAAATCCTAGATGTGGTTCTGTGGGGTACAGATAATGGAGTAGGAAAAGTCCAGTGGTGGCAAGATGGGTGTGGTCTTCCTCTGGTGGAAAATTCAGAGTGCCAGCTGTTCCTGAGTCTCAGTTTTTATCTAGGTAGGAACGGTTGGCTCCCCCCACACTGCGTGGAGCATCTCACAATGGGATGATGTAATGTGTCATGTAATTGGTGAGCCTTAATGGCCCATTAGCGGAAGATATCCCCCGGAGGATGGACTGGTGGTGAAGGAGATAAGAAACACTGCCACACCTGGCTTTCACAGGTGTCAAGGCATCTGCCCCCCTCCCTTCTGGAGTTACAAGAGATAAAGAAATATCTGCTTTTACAACAGATGAAATAGAATACAAATCTCTTGGCTACCCAACCCAAGACAGTTTTCCAGCCATTGATGAAGTGTTGACCTCTTCATACATTTCTCCAGGAGGGCATTTGTTTGATTTGTGAGTCTTTCTCCAGTTTCTGCTACATCTGTTGCATATTCCTCCTGACCATTTCACTTTGCTTGACAGGTGACAAGGATAAGAATGTTTGCAGTTTTGGGGTGAAGTCTCTCTGGCTTCAGTGAGACTGATGGTTGAAGTGACACATCAGGGGGCCTCTTACATTTTCTAAGTTGGCTTGGGAGAAAACTGAGCAAAGACTGAGAACTTACTCTTTAGCTGATGAGTGTTTCTCATCTTCTGCCTGTGGGGATGTACTTCCATATAGTTTCTTTGGGGGAGGTGGGAGGAAGAAGTGGAAGGCTTGTGGTCAAGCAGCTGGAGGCCCAACAGGATGCTCCTGCTACCTGGACTGCACATGTAACTTCCATGGGATCCCACCATGGTGGATTTTCTCTTCTGTTGCTTTCCTGCTGCTTCACTTAAGAGAAGCACTAAACTACTTGACAACACAATAAAATGGTGCTTCTGTTAAACCAAGTGCTGTGAATGTAAATATGTCAGCAGTCTGGGTCAAGCTCTCTTGTATGTTGAACAAGTTTCTTGCTTAATTGGTAGTGTTAGAATAGCTCTTAGCAGTGGTTTAAATACCTCTTGCATCCAAAAGAGAGACTGAAGGTATTTGAAGTCTGGAGTTAAGAGGAAATAATGCTGGACTTTTGCTAGACATTGTGCTGTTAGAGGTTGTCTGACATAAAAGGGAAATAGAGAGAAAGCACTGAATGAAAAGAGTACGTATGTTAATGTGTTCATGTATTTCATTCTTGGTTTTCTTCAGACAGCACAACGGGGACAGGTAACCCTACATTAATAACTTGGTCTTAGAGGATCTAATATGAAGAACTTTGAACCCAGTAGCATGTCTGTAATCGTTCTGCTCATTCCTAGAAACAAGCCCCTGAATTTACTGTTGCTGTGGCAAATACATCAGTATTTCAAAAGGCATTTTCCTTTGTCTACACCTGAGAAAAATGAGGAGCCTGGTGAGAAAGTGTTTGGGCTGGAAAAAATGGGTTTTCAAAGGATAGTAATGCATTTGTCAAGGGCAAAGGGTGGCTGCAGACACTGGCAGGTGAACACAGCACCTGCCCATCTTTTGCAGCTGCAGATTTCTGAGACCTGAAAATGGTTCTTTTAGGAGATTGTTGTTATTGTTTTGGTCTTTTTTGGGTTGTTTTTCCCATCTCTTATCAAAGTGTTAAGAGGAAAGGGATGTTGTCCCTAGGGTGACAGCTGTGTACCCATGGGAGGGTGGAGCAGGCACCAATGCCGTTCTTTGATGGGGTCCATCACTACCAAGACATTTCACCTCATCTGCTTCTCTACGTGCCAGGGATGTGGGGCAGGTGTTCTTTGCCTGTTCTGAGCAGGAGCATATTTGGAGAACTAATTCAGGGTGTGCACATATATGGAGCTCTGTTTTCTCTTGGAAAGAGAAGATATGTGGAAGACAAGCTGACCTGAGTCCCTCAATTCAGTGCCTTTGTCCTCACTTTGGTTTCTGTTTCCTTTCTTCATCAGGAAAATGGGAGCCACTCACCCAGTGTGAGGTCTAAGGCACAGCAAAATAAAGGCAACCAGTCCCACTGCCTCGGACACCTCCCAGCATGGATGGCTTGGTTGAGCAGAACAGTGTGCTTATGCACAGCAAGTTCACTGAGGCTGGGAAAAGGAATGGTTTAATTAACACAAGGAACTTAGTGGCAGAGAGCCGAGATGGTCTGGTCTCTGTGTACCCCACCCCTCAGTACCAGAGCCACAGAGCGGGCAGCCTGTCCTCTCCAAGATGCCCGGAGAATGGCAGGAGTGACCCCATGCAGCAGCTCCTGGACCCCAGCATGCTGCAGCAGACAGTGGACTCTCACTATAGGCCCAACATCATCCTCTACTCTGAGAATGTGCTGTGCTCATGGGGCGAGAGCCTGGGCTCAGAGTGCTGTGAGACCACCTTCATCGAGGAGTGCTCACCCACCAAAGACAGCCTGGAGTACCCTGACAGCAAATTCATAGACCTCTCTGCAGATGACATCAAGATCCACACCCTCTCCTATGAAGTGGAGGAAGAGGAGGATTTCCAGGAACTAGAGGTCAGATGTCACTTGGGATATGTGGGGAAGGCTACGGGGAGGATGGCATGTTTGAAATTAAGTGTACAGCCCCCTAGAGCTGAACAGCAGGGGATCAGTTGCTTTTTGGATCAGCTGTATCACTTTCTCCTCCAACTAGGACAGTGAATGTTTGCTCATTTTTATTTGTTGGGTAAGGTCCCTGATCTGTGGATACCAAAGGCAAAATCCCCACTGGTCCTAGTGAAGATCAGCATTTTCCTTCTGTCTCTGAAGGGGCTGGTCAGAAAGAAGACCCATGTGCTGTGTAAGGTTGGGGCTGGGAGCATCTCTCTATCTGCATGGAGCCCATCTTACTCATCAGGCCAGCATCATCTCTTGCTTTCACCTGACTTGAGCAGAACATTTTAAATTTCTGGCTCAGACACAAAACATTTCTGTCTCAGAGTGAACACAGAAACAGAAGTCTTAGGGTTTCAAGCTGCAGTGAATCCATGTCTCTGAAATAAATGATATTTTTCTGATAGAGCAAAACACTTTTTAGACCCAAATACAATATCTTCTTCTGGAGTCCTGTACCTCATTGATTGCTCGCTGTAAAGTAACAGGGAAGACTAAGGAAACAACTTCATTCTTCCTTAAATGATGCATTTTTTTTTTTAATTTTAATCAGAGACCCAAGTGTGGCAGGGATTTGTATTTGCCAGTGTTTATGGGAATGGAGGGTGAACATAATGCTGGTGATCTGAAAACTTCCTCCACCATTGATCAAAGACTCCTGACTTAGCAAAGACCCTCTGGCTGTCTAGAGCAAAGCCATACCTTCAAACATGAATGTCCCAGCTGAGATAAGGATATTGATTGTGCTTCTCTGTTACTGTGATTTTTGTTTAGGACTGAGACCTAACAAGCCCTAAAATTTCTATTTTCACCTCCTGTAATACCCATGTCTCACCCTGTGATCAGCACAGGGGAAACGCAGCAAGAACCTGATTTCCTTCTTATTCTCTTTTCTCTCTGTATTGATAAGATGGGAAGAGGGAAGTGTTTTTCCCAGTGCGTGCCATTAATGCAGTATTCAATGCCTCCACAGTGAGACAGAAAGCTTCTCTCTGAAGCATGTGAGAGCATTAGCTCAAATCATACCCTTCCACAGAATTTCAAAATTGACTGTGGGAAGTATAATTTTCTTAATCAAAACAAAATTCCTGGTTGCTGTCTTTTTGCCCCAGTTTCTCTCATGCAGTAGTGACACAAATTACTGCAGCACACACAGTGTTATTGACACATCTGGCCTGACATTCAGGTAGCAAAAAAAAGTCTCCCTCTCATCAATTCAAGTCAAGAAGACGTTCTTTACCCAACTTTTGTAGAACAAGATTAAAAAAAGGCTGGGAAAATGAGCAGCATAAGGAAAAAACCTCTTCAAAGTGGTACTGGAGGAACTTGATCAGCTTTTCACAGAGAACATTTGTGTCTTAAAAACCAGCTGTAGAACTTCATTTTCCCCTGATCTTAAGGGGAGAAATGAAACAGTAATTTTTGTTAGGATGCTCTGACAGTGTGTGCATCCTTTTCCCTGGCTCCTTCTTCTTTCTGACCTGTTTCTCTGGAAACAGACCTCCTGAGGTCAAATGTGGCAGATCTTGAACGGGTATAGAGCATCTGGAATCACAGATTCCCTGTCTCATTTGACCCTTTTGGGTGACACTGTGCTAACAAACAGAGGTGTATGGACAACCATCTTGACCTATGCGTATAAGGTGCTCAGAATAAGAAGATAGTTTCACAAAGCATACACCACCCATGGATTGTACTCTCCATCAAAATTTCTCCTCCAGTAAGAACAGGGGAGGAGAAAACCAGGCATGGTTTGGATAAGGACCTGGTTAGCTAGAAACACTTGCTTTGCTAGAAACCTCTGCTTTGAGACCAGTCTGTCTCCATTGCTGTGCTCCCTGACCAACCCTGTGCAGCATAATGATTTTCACTCTTTTCCATGAGCTTTTCCATGATCCCAAAGGATCAACCTGCTGGGCAAGGTTTTCAGCAAGAAGTAGCTCAGCATGGCAAGTAGCTTCCATTCCAGGAAGGTCCAAATTCTGCAGATGCAGCTGGTCATGCAGGAGAGGAGAAATGAATTTGACAGCACCAGACCAGAAAAAAACGTATCTGCTGTGTTGAGCTCTTCTGGTTCACAGAGGCTGGTGGACAGAGGTTGTGTCTGTGTGGCCAGATACATGAGGGTCTCCTGGGCTTGGCTAGAGCACAACTTCATTAGAGACCTAAATTCATGTGTGGAGACTCCGGAAATGGAAGAACACTATTTAAGGACAAGCAGGCCTGATTGTTAACTACACAAAAACAGCACCCAAATCACACAGCCCAAGTGTGTCCCACTAGAAAGATTTTTTTTTTCTCTGTCAGTTACTGAAAAGAAGCAAATGCTTTTTTAGGTTACTCATAGATGGGATGGGAAAGAGTGAGTGCCAGGACTAGGAGCAGAAGTTAGAAGGAAGAGGGTGACACAACAGAGGTGCAAATTTTGCTTCCCCACTGTGAGAGTCCTAAAGGGTTTGAGTCTGTCACTGAAGGTGGCACAGGACATTGCTCTGTATCTTGTCACATTGACTGTCAAGCCACAGCTCATCAATGCACGGAAGCTGTGGAGTGTCAGAGCAGACCAGGGCTCATGTCTGCTTTGGCATTTCTTTCTGGGAGAAAACTCTATAAACTAGTCCTTTTTTGGAAACATTGGCAGAGAAGGGAGCTTTGTGCAGAAGTGCTCTTTTCTCTTGAAAACTGAGGGCTACCTCGTGTTCTCCACGTGTCAGTGCAAGGCAAGTGGAGTCCCACTTGAGCATCTCTGTAAAATACCTTCTGGAAGACACACCAGCGATGGGGTTGTGAGTCATTGCTTTTCCCCCATGTCTCCCTGGCACTGTCTGCCTTATACCAGAATGCCTGCCTAGGGTTTTTCAGGATGGATATTTAATTTCTTAGAAATGCCAACAAAATTATCTCCTCCCTTTGTAGTCTCCCCCACACCACAGTGCAATACTTTCAGGAGGAACACATGCAGAAAATGGTTTTATTGCAGGTCAGACTGCTTCTGACATGATTGTCCTTTTGAAAAGAGTTGAGCTCTTGGTAACCAGAAAGGTTGCTGGCAGAAAACTTTGCAGTAAAGAAAGATTTGGAAAAAGACCCAGGTATTTTGATTGATTTGGTTTTGGTTTTGGTTTGAAGACTTGACCAAGCCAAGCTGCAGGGTTTGCTACTCTGCTAGCTGTCATCCTCCTCAGGGTGGGTCTATCCAGCTCAACATGTCTAGGACAATTTGCTGGCAAGGAGACACTTTCTTCTCTTCCCAAGCCTGGGGACTCTGAAGAGCATGGGAGATGCAGCAGAGGAGCAGGAGACACCCTAATCATGGGTTGTACCCTGCAGCAACATTTAACCAACTTATTTGTTGGGATTTTTTACTAGCAGAGCTTCTTGGGTCCTGGTGGAGTGTTTTTCAGTCTGCCTAAAAAAATCGTTATTGTCTGGAGGGAGAAATACCTGAGAAACAGCTCTCATTAGCATATAGAGCCCTGCTTTGCTCCAACAATTACCAGGCATAAAAACAGAAGACTGCACATTCTGTCAGGACTTTAAATTTCTCTCTTCCATGCCTGTCCCTGAAATCAAATGATTCCCTATTGTTGGAAAATTTATAAATATCTTATGAGTTCTTTACACCGCAACTAATAACAACTTGTCAAATGTGGCAGCGGTGAAATATGAAATGAGTTACAAGATGAAATACCCTCCTGTTAGAGTTCATCTGCCATCTTTTATCCAAAAATAGCATTTGTCATATTATACTCCTGCTAGTTTCCCTCCCAGCCACTAGGTAGATTGCTTATTTAGAGAAACCCAAGCTATTCGTGGCAGCAAATTAAATTATTCATATGTCGCATAAAAGAATACCTTGAAGCTCTCCCTTAAAACCATCTTACTTTTTCTCAGCACCCAACAATGTCTGAAACAATCTCTAAATGCAAAGTAAATAGAATGTTCTGGGAGTGAAAGAAGAAAAGAAATGTAGTGCTTTCAAGGTATACATTTCTTCTTTTTTTTCCACTAGAAATTGCTGGATTCTATTGTGAAAACTCATCCTTTGGACCTGAGCATGAAATTGTAGCGATAGAATTTGGATCCTGTTCCATCCAATGACTCTTCTCAACATTCCCAAGCAATTCCTGACACGTTTTTTCCACAGCATGAAGAGAAGACCCTGAGGAGATTTATGCCCATCAAGCCCTATAACATAGTGCATGCCTTCTGTCAATGGTCCTGCACTGTCCTCTACTTCCTACTTCCCTGGCTGTAGGTATCCAGAAAGAGTGTTTGAAGACCCCTTGGGAGGCTGAGTATGGCAGAGTTCCCTTTACAGAGAGCTCTGCAACGTGGACAAGGACAGGGTCTTGCAGCCTGGTTTCACTGGCTATCACAGCTCTCCTCTGAATTGGGTGTACAGTATTTTTTCTGTTCTACACTTGGACAATGGAGAAAAATAGCACCAAAAATATCTTGCCCAAGCTGATCTGGGGCTGTGTTGAGAATATGGGAATGTAATTTTCAGTGGTTTTGTCCCATGGCATATGCTCAGAAGAGCACAGGTGTGCTGTCAGAGGTGTGGTGCCCAGGTATGAGCTCCTAAGAGGTGTGGCAGTCAGGTATGCAGTCAGAGCACTGAGTCATCCTACCAACAGGGCACATTTTATATCTCTGAGTTCCTTCAAAGGCACATTATTAACAGATTAGAAGAGCAATTACACTTTGCATTGTATTTATTTTTCTCATTTGAAAGACAAGCCACTCAAGTCTGGAGATTCTGAGACCTGCCAAGGGATAGTAACCTCTATCAGCCAGCTCCAGATGAAGGGAGCATGGCTGGGAAATCACCTTCAGCAGTGTCCAAATGCCCTCCTATGAATCTTGTTAATAGTAGCCAGGGCCCACGGCAATTCCCTTTCTCATCATCACTTCCCTGAGTTTTCAGACTGAAGCTCTGCAGTGATGTCTCTGGAATCCAGCCTGTGAGTTGCAGAAGCTCTGGGTGAGCTGCATGCTGTCATTTGTAGAGGGTGGATATCCTTTGAGGACTGCTGTGTCAGCTCAGAAGCAGAAAGGCGATCATCATGAAGGGTCACACCACTTGCCCCAGCTTGTTTTAGTGTGGATCTGTTCATTGCTGTCTGCAGTGATCCCCTTCCAGTGGCAATATGCTGGATGCCAGTTCCTGAGGAGCTACGGGCAGGCTGGCTGTGGGTGTCTAGAACACACCACAAGGGGAATGATCAAAGTCCAGAGCTCAAGGTTGAAGAACAGGCTTGGGCAACTACATCCAGGGGTTTTTGCCCATTGCATTTTGATGTTGCAGCATTACATGTGAAAAGTTTTCCAAGCAAGGAGAGTCCTCTGTGAGCCCATTCTGCAAGGCTGGCTGGCTGCCTGGCAGGGCAATTTTTAGACTGGGAGTTGGGGAAACAAGAGGAGCTGCAGCAGGTCAGTGTTAGGGGATTATGGATCTTTTAAATGCCTTTAAAACTGAATCGGAATCAATTGCAAAACTCAAGGTTATAAAAAGAAATAAACAGGCTAAATTAAATAAATAACAGGCTTTAGAGACATCACCTCTTAGGAAATTATCAGCAAGATGCTGCTCAGGGATGACTGAGTGTGTGGAAGTGATAAACTACAGCCCTTGGTGGAAGAGACCCCATCCAGCTGCTGCCTTCAGCATCTGCTGCATGGACATGAACTCAAAACACATCCAGGAGAGCAGAAGGATGCAGAGTGCACCATGTTTAACTACAGTACTGGAGCAGGCATTGTGTGGAAGGAAACAGAGCACTTAACTTGGAGCAGCATTGTGTTGGTCTTTGTCAAACCAGATCACTGGAGCATCTGGATTTGAAGGCAGATCCCACAGGGCCATATGAGAAATTAGTTTTGTATGCAGGGTGTGCATATTGCTGAATTGCTTGCTTTGAAGGAAAAAAGGAAAAGGGCTATTTCTTCAATATCCATCAGAGGTTGCTGGCAGCTGTAGTTCAGAGCAGACCCTGTTGTCTGACATCTCCAGTGTGCTTGGCAGTTTGCCTGCAGAGCAATTGTTATGTCTCGATTGAGGTAAAGCACATAGCTTTTAGGGGTAGCCAGGCTTGATTTAAGACAAGGCCTTTTTTTAATAGAAAATCCATTACAACTGCAGAAAAGCGTTCATCACCATCTCTGTTAAAAATCTGCACCTTTTGTCTGCTCTTCCTCTGTTCTTCTTTCAGTCACTTCAGCTTTTCTACAGAATAGAAGAGCTGCCACCGATCAGAAATTATCTACTCAGGCACTTACAGGCTATGATGAAACTTCATCCTAAATGCATCTTACGAGTGGAGTTGGCTTCTCTTCTTTCTTCCTGTGTAGATGTTTTCCTGTGGCATTCTGCCTTCCAATGCCTGATTTCTCCAACAAACTCTGGAAATGGCACCGGGGAAGGGAAGGGAAGGGAAGGGAAGGGAAGGGAAGGGAAGGGAAGGGAAGGGAAGGGAAGGGAAGGGAAGGGAAGGGAAGGGAAGGGAAGGGAAGGGAAGGGAAGGGAAGGGAAGGGAAGGCTAACTGACAGATATAATTCTGACTTCTCAACAACACTAATATCCAGCTTCTTCAGTGTCAGGGTGCAGCTCTTGCAGATCCAGGAATAAGTGAAGAGGTAGCCAAATTATCAATTATCCCAATGTCAGGGGGGTTCTGAATAGAGAAGATTTCTTGATAAGCTCAGGATCAGGCGTCCTGTTGTAAGAGAGAACGTTAGGAAGGAAGGTTTGCTTGGAGAAAGGAGTGTTTAGCTGGAAGAGTTAAGAGGTACCATTTGCCGTTGGATTTCTTTCTGTGAGTTTTAAATTTTTTTTTCACCTTTCTGGTTCACAATTGGTCTGCGTGGTCAGGACTTAATGATTAGAATTCTTCTCTTACCCTTGGTAACTCATAGGCAGGTCAACTTGGCCTTTGGGAGGCAGCATCATGATAATTTTGTGGTTCAGCACATGATCAAAGTTACTTGAGGAATCTTTTCCCTATTTCATCTTTATGTGAAAAAAAAGGCAATTTGAAATATCAGAGAGGTGGTCTTTACAGATACTATGCCAGCACACAACTCAGCCAAAAACCTGAAAATCAAAAGCATTTTTTGATTTTGTATCTCACCTGTTCAGGTCAGTGGACAATTTCGAGGGGTGGTTTCGGCAATACTGTGGATTTATCCCTCTCCTTCTCCTCCTTTATTTTTGGAAGGAAATATTCATCCTGGTTCATCTGACTAGAGAGCCTCTTCCTTTCACAGTCCCTTTTCAGCTCCCTGCAGTGGTATCTTTACATTTGTCTTTTCTTACTTTCAAGCTCATGCAACAGTGATGGAATCTGTGACTTAGTGGGTAAGGAAGAGAAAAGCTGCTGGCCACTACTGTGATGGAGTAGGAGAAATGGACAAATGATCAGGGAATTGGCTCATGGCAGAGGAAAAGCAATAATGTCATTAACCAGCACACCTGTGTTTCTCTCTTTTGCTGTTCCAGAGTGATTATTCAAGTGACACCGAGAGTGAAGACAACTTCCTGATGATGCCACCAAGGGATCATCTTGGCCTCACTGTGTTCTCCATGCTCTGCTGCTTCTGGCCACTGGGAATTGCTGCCTTTTATCTGTCCCATGAGGTAATGTTAATGTTAAATTCTTGAGGACAGTGGAAGGTAGTTCAAGGAGATGGTGTCTTCCCCATCCGGATATGTCTCTGTGGTAGTGGTGGCTGCCTTTTGAGACACTTTGCTGAGGGAGGTGTCAACAAAATATTTTAGATTTTAGTTGGCAATGGTCATGTTCCATGTCAGATTATATGTTCACCTAAGAATCCTCTGTGGACATGGCTTTTGAATAGAAAACACCCTTGATAGCTCAAACACTTCCTTTCCCATTGGGAAAACGGATCTACCTGTCCCAGGCTCATAATTTAGAACATCTTTCCAGGAGTAGAAAAATAATTTCTGTCCTGCAGATGTGAATTTGCTTTCCAGAAACCATTTCCTTTCCCTCAGAAAATATTGCTCAGTCAGTTGTTCCTTTCAAATTTTAATATGCAAAAATCTTTTTACCAAAAAAGTGACTGTGTTTTGGTTTGTTTCCTTCATGAGACAGTCTTAACATTGCTTAACTTGCAATCACGTCATGCCCATCATTTGTTTCAACAAGTATGTCTTCATAAGTGTCTGCAATGTAATTATTGAGTTTCCCAGCATGACAGATAATGTGAGGTGACAGAGAAGGCATCACACTGGCAGCCTCTCAATGACTGCAAGGAAACATTTGATTATATTTCTCTCTAGAGCCTATTGCAAACTACAGTCTCTGCTCCACAGCACCCTTCACATTCACCCTCTCAGTTGTCTTTCTAATCTGCCTGCACTAAACATCTACCAGTCCTGCTGATATGTCAAACCAGAGCTGGCTCTTCAGATCTGAAGAATCCTACTCTTCAAGATAAAAAAACAACAATAACAAAAAGAGACAGAGAATTACTTTTTTTTACCCCAAATGAAGAGTCGGTCTTTGCACTGGGAAGCCTCTGAGACAATTAGTGTTTGTCCAGTGGAAAAGAACAAGTTCTGATTGTTGGAGTTTTGATTGTTTGTGAGATAGTTTTATCTCAGTAAAGAAAGCACAGCACCGTCCAATAAATACAAAACCCTCCAATGTAATTAATGCTAAAAAGCAATATGGCTGAGAAGATAAATGTGCTGAGAACCAGTGTACAAAAGCCAGGGCATCCAGCTGTGAACCGATCCCAGGGGCCAGCATGAGTCTGTAGGAACCTCTGACTTCCATGAGAGAATACACAAGGTGGAAAAGGCACGAATATAGGGAAAAATTTTGGTACTATGCTGGCGGATTTTGATATTTGAAAATGAAAACTTGGGGTTTTTTGGTTTAGTATAATGATGAAGAATAGTTGAATGTGGCTGCCCAAACTCAATTTTCAAATCTCTTGTAGAAAGATGGTCCAGCTTGTTCCAGTCCAGCAGAGACACATCTCTCTGTCCTCCCCCAGAGCTCCCAGGGAGCTCCTTTCTCTCCCTGCCTTCCAATTCAGCAGGTCCATCACAGCCCTGAAAAAACATGTGGAAAAAGTGGTTCTTCTGCAAAACCCCTTATCCAACAAACTGGCATTTTCTGGGGGAAAAATGAAACCAATACTGAGCCCAAACCTCCTGTGGTTAAGAACTTGCTGAAATAGTACAAACCATCAAAATCCTGCACCTTGCTAAGCTAATATTGACAATGATATCCATTCGTACTTCGACACATAAACCATGTATGTGATTTCTATTTATATAGGTTGTTCAGCTTAAACTCCTTGATAACATTTAAGATCACTTGTGAATTCAAAAGAATGGTCTAACATTCCCCCTTCTTTATCAAAAGCCAGAAGTATAGCTAAAGATCAACTCTTGGTACTCACAGTGAAACCTCTTTTTTTGCAGTTGCTTGAGCTCTTGAAAATTTTGTGTTTTCTAAAGCCTCCTGAGCAGTTCTACCAAAAAAGGCTATCTGGTAATAAATTGTAACATGTAGGAAATTCAGAGATGAGACATGGATCCTTTGATGCAGTATACAGCACTGGCAGTGAATTTTGTTTTAAAAATCTGGTCTGCTCTAGGTGTGGGATGCATTTGAAGTTGAAGCCTTTGTTTGCAGAAGATGTATCTGCAGTACAGCTCATTCCAAAGGCATAGGTGCTCTTTTTATTCCTGCATCAGCTGCCAGCACATTTATGACACATCTGCCTGTGTCATGCTGCAAAACAATTACACAATGCTGTAAGACAGCAGAGGTGCTCTTTACCAACAGAATTATTGAATTTAGGGGGTTTGTGCTCCATGAAAGCAAAATTTTTTTCTGCAGGTGATGTTTCTGCTGTGTGTGGGACTTATTTTTTCCACCAAGGGTCTTGCCAATGTGCTGCTGACCTGGGGCTTCTTGCAGAGCCTCTCTATTGAGGGATGCAGCTGTGCAGGGTCTGCCTCTGTGGTGGAAATGAAGATGTGCATCCCCAGGTGAGCCAGCAGGGAAGAGCAGAGGATTCAGAAATGCAATTTATGAAAGCCCAACATGTTTTTTTCATGTTGAGATATCCAGTTTTCCAAGCAGGATGTCACCTGGTGATCTTATCCTAAGCAATGCTGAGACTTGCTGGTTTTTATCTTCCCTCAGAAAAACAGAGCGCCTTGAGGCCATCACTGTGCTGTCCACTTGTTCAGTTATTTCCTTTTTGTTTTATTTGTCTTTTCCTTCCCACAAGCCTTGCCTCCACTTTCTGTAGCTGCCCAGTCCTGTGCTTCTCCCAGCTCCACTCTCAAGACGGGGCCCTGTGTCCTGCCTTCTCTCATATTTGCTTCTCCAGAATGAAGCATGTGAGTTTTTAGGCTGGCCATTTTTTAGATTGTCTCAGTAGTCAACAGCTGAAGAGCTCAATCAAAGGACATTTTGCAAGGAAACTTTTGGAAAGAGGAAAGTAAATTATGTCTTTCACCAAAAACTCTTCCCCACAAACAGTGTGTGATCAAAAAGCCACCTCATTATGTTTATTTTTTCATAAATCTCCACTCTCTGGAGTCTTGTGGGTTCCTCAGTTTTTATTTCCAAAGATATTTTTAGCATTGTAGCTTTTAGGCAAGCGTGAAACCTCATAAATCAAAGAAAGAACTTAAAAAATATATCTTTTTTGTCTTGTCAAGTTTACCATTGAACTTGTCCGATTTCCCAGGTGCTGTCAGGCTTTCTGTTTGGGCTGAGGGTTGGTGGTAACAATCATGAAAGGTCTTTTTGCATGAATCCTCTTTTTCTCCCTGCTTTTAGGAAAGAGAGCAATACAATGTCACACATTTCCCTCCCTACTATAAACAGAAATTCATTATGAGAGAGATGAGCCTTTGATGGTGTGAATGAGCTACACTTTGTGCCTGCTCCCTTACAGACAAAAACAAGAGCATGCACAACACCTCCACCCAACTCCCATGAACCTTTAAGGACCTGTGTCACCGACCTAGACACACACTTGAAAAAACCCCTCTGCACACTTCTCCACATGCTTAGGTTCTCAAATAGCCTCCACACCCTCCCTCCTCCCCAGCAGCAGGTAAGACCTGCCAGGCAGCAGACTACACTCTGAGCACAAGGGAGCAATCACTTCCCGTCTGCTGCTCTGACTCGCTGCTGTAATTACCTCCCTCGAAGGAGAATGCAAGGATGCAAAGCTTTGTAATTATTTGCTCACATTGTCTCACTGGGTAAAAGATTTTCTACAGTTTCACATGGAAACAAGGCATACGTGACCAGAAAAGAAGAGTAGCTTGTCTTTCTTCATGATAACTTCTGCAATATTTGGTTACTTTTCATCCAATTTTCAGAGACAGGGGCTTTGGGAAAAATATCTGTATTTTGACATATTTCAGTAGTCACTGGGGAGAAGAAGGAAAGAATGTTCATGTTCCCACTGGAAGGTAGCAAACAATATGAATTCTAGCTTTTATCAGAGTTTCAGTTCTCAGCATATATGTATGGATTTCACTGTCCTTTTCTGGCATAAGGTTTTGACAATCCAAGAGATATAACAGCCAGGTGTTATCTGCTGTTTATTCCTTAGAAAGGTGGCTCATAGTCCCTGTATCAACAGGGAAAACAATGAGACGCAACAGCAGTATGATGTGCCACACTCCACCAGACTGGCTGGTGATGCCCTGCTCTTATCCATCCACCCTTCTTTGTTTCCTCCCTGTCCCACTTTACTCCATCAAAAAAAACAAATATGGTCTGTTATATAAAGAGCTTGACACACAGCCAGGAGTGTGTGTTTGTACAGGGGATGCAGCAACCTCTTATATCAAAGAAGAAAAGGCAAAAGAAAAACAAAAAATGTGGTATTTTTCTTTTCTTGGCAGTGACATGCCAAGATCTATACTTGCAGGATATGATGGTCAGCATTGCTGAAGCAATGCTAGCAAAGCAGACAGGAGGCTTTTGCATTTTCAAAAGATTTTTCAACACTGCATTATTTTTTGGTCCAAATAATGCTTGGACAAAAGAACTGTTTAAAGATTATGAGCTTTAATGGAAATAAAAGGCCTTTGTTTTGCTGTCTTGGACCAGATACCAAGTCACACAATCCTTTTGCTTAGGCAGGGCTGTTGCTTTGAGTCACACAGATTGGGTAAAGGGCCCTGGGTGTACTCTGGGGCTGCCAAGTCCAGTCTCTGCTGACTGTCACACAAAGGTTTGAGCTCTCTGTGCTGCTCACTCAGAAAGCAAATCCCTGAGTTCTTTGTCCAGCTCTGTGCATGTGAGTACAGGCACACCCAGATGCCCTTTACCCTTCTGAACTGCTGTAGCTTTTCTGCTGCAAAGGTGATGTGTAAAACAATTAAACCCATTTGTGCTAGGAATAGTGAAGAGAGGTTAAAATGAGTTCCCCCTCTCAGGGAGCTGCAAAGGTCTTTTGTGGCAGAGGTTGTCCTAGAAGAACTCTGTGCAACTGTCTTGCTGGGATGGCACAGTGCTGATGGTGTGGCCACTGTACTCACATAAGAGCTCTGGTCCTGGGAGGTCACCATGCCATGGACTTCTTGCAGAAGGTCACAGCTGGCTGGTGGCCCAAACTCCTCTTCTTACTCCCATCAGGAAGGTGACAGATTTGCCAGGCAGAGGAGAATAAAATAGCAAGGCTTCTGTTCCCAACCATGGCACAGAGAGAGCTGCCTGCTGAAGAAGTCGGGTACGTATGTCACCATGTGAAAGTGCAGGCTCTCCTGTGCTTGGAAAAGCAGCTCAGAAATAGATGACCCTGGCCCCTGATTAGGAGCATTTGGGTGATATCCTTTGCCTCTGCAAAAAGCTTATGGTGTGGTTTAATACATTCAAGAAGTTTGCAACTTCTGGTCCTTTGGGAGAAGAGAGGAAAGCTTCATCCTGGATTGGGTAAAAGAAGATCTCTTCCCCTCTTCCCCCAGGCAATTCCGCAGACAAAGATAGCTGCTCTGAAGTGGGTCTGATGAATTACCAGCACCTCCAATTTCCATCTTTCCAAGTGGGAGCTGGCTTCCAGCCAGTGTTTTGTGTGTGTATGGACATTGCTCCTGCAGACTTTTCCCTTTGGGTAGATGTCTCCAGAGAAGTGTTTGTCTGCACAAGAAAATGGCCATTTAGAGTGTGTTGTGTACCAGCAGAGACTGCATCCTAGGTGAGGTCATGGGCCAGGGAACTTTATAAGTCTTGTATAATTTCCTCTTCATTCCTCTTTGTCCTTTTGATCTTGTAGATTTATTTCCAAGTCATGAAGTACAGCTACAAAAAGGAATTAAATTCATGAATGACCTGATTGCTTTAGGCCTTAAGCTAATTTTAAATAATTGAAAAAGTAGCTGGCAAATAACATTTCCTGGAGAGTTTAATTCATTATGCAGGTGTTTAATTACAAGGAATTTTTGAGATAGAAGAGAGACCAGCTTGAAGTATTCAAGGAGATGAGGGATCTTTTTTATTTTCAAGAGCATCCTGCACAACAGCAAGTAGTGTACATGAATTTTTCTTTGCCAGCTATTTATGCCTCACACACTTTGCTAAGCCAGATATAGCCCCAGAGATTTGTCAATATAGTCATACTGCAGGGTATAAAATATCCTGATGCCAGGAGGGCACCCTCTTCATCCTCCTGTTACTTTTTGTTGCTTTGCAATTGACTTGTCATGTCACAGTTTTATGAGAATATAAGGACTGTTTCAGTCCACAGCTGCCACTAAGCTGGAAGTGCCCGGAGTATTCACAAATTCACTCAGAGGCCTGTCTGGTGGAATCATCTGAAGAGTAGGACAATAAATCTTCCACAGGAGTTTATCAGGGGTTCAGTCTCTCTGGCATTTAGGCAATTCTGACTAAGTTTAAGGAACTTTTTAATCTTAGGCAGTGGCATATTAGTGTTTTGCTTTTTTTAAAATTTCAAATTTAAATTTAGAGAGCAGGGATGGTGTTAGCAGGATTATGGAAATGGACTTGGGGCTTTTGTTAGTAATCCTCACTTATCTCAGCTAAATACTTCAATTTTTTTTTTTTTTTGCATCTGTAAAGGTAGATTTTCCAGGAACAATATTATTTCAGGAGAAGAAACAGAGAGAGCAGGTTCACAGTCTGAGGGCAGAAACAGTGCACATTATTTTGCACCTCCCAATGTCTGCCCTGCTGAAAGAGGCATGAGAAAAAGAAGAAGAGACCTTTTTGCAGGTCTGGGAATGGAACATGGTCCCTTCCTTCTGGCCATCCCAATGTCTGTTTCCATTGTCAGGAAGGCCAAAATGATTTTGTATGCTTTATAATATGCTGAAAGTCTTCACATGCAAGGTAGTGAATTATCTGCTTTGAAGTCTGTTGTGGCAAGAACAGTGTGTTCATCTAGAGCAGGTCATTGGGTGCTGTTTACAGAATAGACCTTTCTTTCATCTCATGCTGTGGCAGCACCATTTAAAAAACAAGATTAGTGAAAAGAGGCTCTCTCATTTGAAGTTCAGTGTATGCAGCAGTAAATGGATGAGGATGTTTTCAAGGCTTAAGGTTAACATTTTATCAGTCTGCAACATACTCAGAGGTTTTATATTCTTATCAGAGATTAACATCATGTACCAGTGTCTTGGTTTGAAAGACAGGTGCCTGCTAAAGAGGGCAGAGCCTCCCTTGAAATGGAGAATTCAAATCCCCCCCCTCCAAATTATTATAATTTTGAAAATTAAGTGGGCTCTCAGGCAAAGATATGGGGATAGGAATAACAGTTCTTTACTAGAATGTATAACAAGGCAAACAAACAATAACAACTACAACATTAACAACAAAACAGAACCAGGAACCTCGAGGGGCTTTGCTTCACAAAGCCCAGGGAAGTCTGACTCTGAGAGCACCAAAGGAATGGTGAAAAATCCCGGGCTGGTAGATGAGATATATCAGAAGCTCTGTCAGTGGTAGCTGGAACAGCAGGGATGTCCCTGCAGGGCAGTGCAGGGCAATGCAGGGCCACGGTGTAACAGAAAAGCCTCAAAGCAGTGCTGAAGAAGCGACGGCGGTGGGACAGGGCCAGGCCAGCTCCAGCAGGGCAGGAGGAGAGCTCAGTATTCCTGGGAACAGAGCAGACGATGGTAGATTTCCCAGGACTGGGCTTGGTGACACTGAACTGTTCCTGCAGCAAGCAGCAGCCTGGCTGTCCTCTCTCTGATGCCGAGAGCAAGAGAACCCAGCTGGACCCACCCCCCGTCCTTTACCTGCCCCCAAACCTCGTGGTATCTTTTTCCCTCCGAAAGAAAACTCCTAGAGACCAAAAAAAGGTGTAGCCCAGTGCTAAACTCTCCTTTGGCCACTTCTTTGTTTTCCTCAAGCACCCCTAAGTACTCAGTAGTTTCCTGGCAACTTATGGGGAAAATTCTGTAAGAAACCCCCCCCAAATCTAAACCCAACAACCAGACACTCAGGGCTATATTCTAATCTTGAATGTACAGCTTGCTATCTCTCAGCATCTCTTTTGGTGAGGGCTTCTGAATTGCTACTTTGTTTTAATAGATAGCAAAGGAAATTGATCCCTTCTGATTGTAATCTATACACCTCTTTCAAATAGGCTGCAGAGTAACTCTCTGAAGATTTGAATAAAGTGAGCCAGACACCCAAAGATGCCTCCCAGACAATCGTAATTCTTCATTGAATTGACTGATTTCCCAGCAGTAGGAAAGAGATCAAGTCTTTGTATATTTATTTTGGGACAAACTACAAGAACCAGTTAAAAAGAAATGGACTAGGATCTACCTGCATCTGCGCAGTTTGCATTTAAAACATTCAGATATACCTATCAAGTTGGTAATAAAATTTTTGCTCTTGGTAATAAAACCAGTCTACAATTTTATCTGCTTGGGGTTAAAAAAATCAGCTTTTTCATGCTGGGAAAACCTTCCCCCATGCTAGTTTGGTGTTAAATATAAACATTATGGGTTGTGACAAACAAGAAGTTACCAATGACATTTCCACATGTTGCATTATTGCCATTTCTTGAATCATTTCTAAGTAGCATCAAAGAGTTAGGGTTGCTCCTGCCAGTCCACAGCTGAGTCTGCAGGAGGACTTAACTTCCTCCAAGAGGATGGGCAAGACCAGAGGCAAAAGAAGAGGTCTTACAGCATCTTCTGGGAAAGATGGGCTTGGCAGTCTCTGCTTGACACCATTCTTTATCCTACTATCATCATGAAATCCAGGAGAAAGGGTGCAATTCTAACCAGATGTTACCCAGAATTCCCATTCCCAATGGTGGCCAGTGGATGTTTCTGTCTGTCCCAGAATTATGAGGTGTATCACCATAAGGAATCTTTACTTACAACTACTGTCTCTACCAAGAGGGGTAGAAATGTAGTGGTGGGAGCAAGAAAGGCAATTTTTTTCTTCCCAGTTCTGTTCAGAGAGCCTGGTCTGGCTTGGATTTGAACTTTTTGTGGCTCATTCATCTGATGTGGAATCTGTAGAAGGAATTGTGGAGAATTCATTTCCCACAGATCCAAACCAAGTAGCTTCTCCCAGCACTTCCCTTTGTTCTGACAAGGATGTGCTGCAAAAGCTGGCAATGGTCCTTGGGCTGATAATGGCAGAGAGCACGCTCCAAATCCTCACCAGTGTGATAACCCAGGAAGTGCGATTTGCTCCAGAGACATGCAGGACTTTGTACTAATTTCAAGAGTAACTGTCCCGGCCTGATATTTCTGAATTTAATTCAAGACACCATACTCAGTCATTGTTCTGAAAGTGTCCTCATTCCTTGACCTTGTCGCACAGATGGCATTGTTCTGAGTAGGTTTCTACAGGCTGTAACTAATTAAGCAATTAATTAGGAGCCCGGGTTTACAGGGCTTATTGTAAAGCAAGAACTTCTGTGACCTCATGGGACCTTGTCACAGTGTTGGTCCCAAGACTGTCCAAATTATCTGTGCTAAAGATTCAGTGTGTTCACCTGAGCATCACCTGGGCCTTTCCTGATGTGTCCTCAGGATGTCACACATATTTTAAAGATTCATTTTGTTAGATATGGCGCAGACCATGTTGTCCTCCTGTGACATTCAGTGGCTCTCTCTATGTAGTTGAGTGCACAAATTTCTTGTTTTCCAGCACATTCAGTATCTCCCACAGTCAAAATCCATATTTAAATTCGAAGGGCATGATTATTTTCACCATATCTGACTTTGTTCTGTCGAAACTTGAGCAATTTTTCCTCAATCAACCTTGTTTCAAAGATTCAGATATTGTGATTCTAATTGTGTCAAGTAAGATCATTCTTCCTAGCAATTTGCAACCTGAGGATCAATGGTAAAATATAGAAATACCACCATTTGTAAACTCTGGCAAGGTGACTTTCTATTTATTCTTATCACTACATGCATAGCAGAATCATGGAATCTGTTTTAGGAGAAAAGAGGAGAAAAATAAAAAGTGGAAAAAGGAGAGACCTGCAGGGAGGAGGCTTGAAATTTATCCGTGTAAACCTCCCAAATCATAGGGAGTCCTTTAATCAGCTCAAGGCCTCTTTGGTGAATCCTGTAAAACTGTGTCACTGTGAGTTCCGATGTGTCAAGGAAAATCCTGACTTCTCGTGGTAAGAAGAAGCAAGCCAGAGACAGCAGTACTCTGAAAGGCAAAAACAGCTACGCCCAGGGAATCTCACCAGGGCATTTCAGCCAACCCAGATGGAAGGGATGCTCAGTTAATCAGCCAGAACAAGAACTGCTGCTAAAGGCTGCAGTTAAGAATTTTAGTTGGTGTTTGGATGTAGCTATGGTGGAGATATTGCTGATTTGTTTTTTGATGATGGAAGTTCTGTAAGTGGCTTGAAGGCCACATTTTTCTGCTTTGCATATTCAGGAGAAAGCCTCTCACTTTTCTCTAGTGACTTGATTTCAGAGAGAGGGGACATGCATTTAGTAGAAAGCAAATTAAAGGGGTTTTTTTTGTTAATGATAAATGGCTGAGCTTAATTTAATTTACTACTAGTTCCAAAGAAAGGAAAGAGAACCATGAGGTCATGTCTTTTTAGCTCCATTCAAATGTTCCATCACCTCTTTTTCTGACTGAAATGACTCATGAAATCATAGACACTACACACGGCAAAGACTTTTAAATTCATCTTGTCCATCTGCCAGTCACTACTGTGTTCTTGTTCAGAATGGTAAACAGGAAAATTACAGTAGATACAGGTACAGTGTACCCTTAAAGAGTGGGGAATACTAAAAAATTCTTTACTCATTTTTGTACGTCACCCTGGGTGTGAAAGCAGAGCCCATGAAGTCAATGTGAATGAATTCAATGCCATGATGCACCAAGGAAGGCTCACCTCACTTCTCACAACTGCTTTGTCATGTGTTTTACATTTAGTGGGCTATTTTTCAGAGCTAATGGCTTTCATGAGTCACTGTGAACAATAAAGCCCTAGAGCATCCCTGATGGGCGACATCTATGACTGGGGACATCAGGTTGAAGGGTAAAAAATACAACTGCTGGAAATAAAGATGATCTGCTGGGAATTCAGAGCATGAAAGGCAGGCCTTAGAACAAAAGCTGATGGAAGAGAAAAGGTCTGTTATCACACCCTTTTACAGAACCTGGCATCCTCTGACCCTGAAACCACTAAGAAAAGGCTGAGGGACACACATCAGTGACTTGTCAGGAGCTGCAGTCACAAGCCAGCCATCCTCTCTGCTTCTCCTTGCACATTCATTACTGCTGTTGTGACGTCTCTGCTGTCGCTGCTGACTGAAAACCCTGCGTGCTCTGGCTGTCCTTAGAGCAGTTCTGTCAGAGTTGGCAGTGTAGCTTTGCATGAGCAAACACCATCACTTATGCTGTTGGACAACTACTTTTTCAACTTGTTTAATGGCACATGTGTACTCTAACATCATGAGAAGCCACAGGAAATCATTATCCACAGGGAAGCATGTTAAACCCAATCCATCTCCAATAACACGTGCCTGCTCAGCTCCCAGGAACATTTTTGTTATAAATGAGTATAAGCCAATTTAAAAATAACAGGGTTTATTAGCGAAATTTCCAACACCAAATTAAAGCCACAATAAAAACGGGACAACAATCGATCGAGAGTTGGGTGGACAGAGTGGTGGTACAAAGGTACCCTCCGAATTCTGCCACACTGCTATGTTTCAGCCTGTGGGTTTTATACAGTTTTTTTACCCTAAGGCTAAGTCCAGTTATGCTGTGTTTCCAAAAGAGTCTTGTCTGCATGAAAAGGTTGCTAGATAGTTTCTTCTGAAATTCATCTTGGGAGGGGTGGTCTGATCGTCCAGGATCTCTACCAAGATCGGTATCGAATGTTTAAGAGCTGTGAAGTGAGAGTCCACCCTTAATGGCTGGGCCATCTTCTTGCTCTGCCTTGTTGTTACAGTTGTAAATGTGTTTAGGAACTTTGGAATCTTGGAGGCATTCTCGGGTAGCTTCTTATTAGTAGCTTAAATCCACACGAATTTATCTATTATACTTATTACAGTCCCCCACCTTTTTATTTACCCAAATAAATTCGTGTGTGTGTTGGATTGCCTTTCTTTAGTAATTGCCTTTGAGTCGTGGCATTCTACCCCTTTTTCTGATTCACAAATTTAGTATTGAGTGTCATAAAAGAAATAATCCTTTTTTCTTTTATCTTTGGGACAATCATAATGCTCTTGATACTTCAGGTTTTCTCTGGTGCCATGTTTAGCCATAGTTCACGTCTCTTCTTGAGGGTCAGCCTCTGTGGGCTCTTGGGGGGGGGTCTCCCGTCCCTCGGCTTAAGACTACGAGGACTTTCTACTACAACATGCTTCTGCCTTTCCCTTCGCCCACGGGGTAGCAGCCCGCGGCGGGGTAATCCATCTTCTCGGCAGCAGGCATATGTTTCTGGAGTCCTGTCAGTCTGAGCTGCAAACCCTTTTTTTTAAAGGCACTCCACCGGGACAACTTGATTGTATCGGACTAGCAAGGTACTTTGATTGTCTTTCTGCACTCGACTTTGAGCACTTCAACTTTAGCGTCTAATTGCCCTTTTGTCTCCTTTTTATATATATAATACTATTCTGGAGAATCTAACTCCAATAGACTCAAGTTAGTGGCAATTACTAAGAAATGGCTAGTCTCTTTTTGTTCTTTTTCTAAACAGTTGGTACATAATCTTTTTGGCCTACGCCCCCTTTTGCAGTGAACAACTTAAATCAATTTACAATATACACACTTGAAGTGAACAAAGGGAAAACATTCACAATCTGTTTTTTTTTAAAAAGGTATAAAGGATAGAGGGTTTGGGGTTAGGCGTCCTAGCTAGCGAGCTCTTTCTGGTCAGGACTAGTGGATAGGAACTGGGAACTGGGGGGGGTTGCAGGGAGCCAGAGAGACTGCAGACGTCCTGGGCTATTCTGCGCGGTGTGGTTTGCTGCTAACGACCCACTTTTGAAATAGGAACAGGGGCAGGGACGACGAACAGGGATATGGGGTAGCAGAAAGGCAACAGTAGCTTCAAGCTTATCTGTGCTCATTCGGCAAGTTCTACTCTTTATCTTGCTCTCTGAACAATAGGAGAGAGAATCATGGAATAGAATTCACAACTTGTTTATGTTTATGAAGTAAACATACATAACATTAAAAGTTAACAGGGTAGCTAAAACTGTTAGACACTTCGAGATGGAGTGACTCTGCAGTTGCTACGGTAGTATCTGGTGGAAATGGTTTAGGCAGGGTGTGGTTGAGAAGCTGGAACGATTGCATTTGCATATGAGTATAGCTGAGAGTGGGGTGGGGGTTTCTAGGGGGGGTGGGGAAAGCTGGGGACCTGGAAGGGAGAATTCTAAGGGAAAGATTTTCTCAGATCTCTCCCCCCCCTCTTCTTCTCCTCGGTTTCTGTTCTCACTTCGGGGGAACTGAGAATGGGAAGAGGATGGCTCTTTGGGGGAAGGGGGGGCTAGAAGCAGGATTGGGAAAAGGGGTCAGAGAGAGACAGAGAAGGCAAGCAGGAGGACAATCCTCTGCTGGACACAAGGATGCTATGGAGGTGGCGGTGCCGGCCGCGGGAAGCAGTGGGATGGATGGATGCGGCGCTAGACGGGGCGCACGGGTGGGGGAGGCGCAGCACGGGTGCAGACGGTGGCCCCCCTCTCTGCTAGCGTGCCCTGGACGGCGGCCCCGCACCCCGCGGTTTGGCTCTCGGCACGCAGCAGCGGCTGGCAGCGGCTGGCAGCGGGCTCTTCACTCTCCTTAACTTCGGTACAATAATAAATTAGTTTTTCTTGGACTTACTTTTCAAAATGGGACACTCTCTCTAGTGCTCTAAGATCTATCTCAGTGGACTTTCTGGTGGGATTTCGAAGGTACCTTTTCCTTTTCTGAGAGCATGCCTTTTCTCTGATTCTTTCTGATGTTTACTCTTTCTTTGCCCCATTTTTAAAAAAAAAACCAAAAAACTTTACTTTTTGGTAATGGATCGCAATACTAAATTCTTTCTTAGCCTTAGCTCTGGCTAAGAGCAGGGATCTTTCTCTAAACTGTTTTGTTACAAACCGGGTTTCCGTGTATTTCGGATTACTTACTCGTCCGGCGAGCTGAACCGTGGGTCTGTTCGTCCGATGAAAAAGTCTTCGGTTTGCGTCCTGGGCTTTTACTAGCCCGTAGCAAAAGGGTTTACTGGTTCCCCAAACCCAGAGGGACGTATCCTTCCCCTTTTGCTTCCTTGTGATCGATTCCCCCAGACTCCCCGAGTCTGGGCTTTGATGAGCAAACGAGTTTTCCCCAATTCTCTTCCCTACCAGCCGAAAAAAACTTTTGCGGGAAACCTGGTACAAGAGCTTACAGATCTACCCTTGTATCGTGGCAAGGCCACGTCTCGCTCACTCACTCAATCACTCACTCAACTAAGCATTACTTACAGCTATTTTCTTGCTTGGAGATCTTCGTGCACGGAGAAAAAATTTTACGAGTGAAAAGTAGCCGCGGCTCCGAAAAGACTCCTATGTCTTTTCTTGGGTTTTCTGCTGGATCTAGGCCTTCTCCCTTTTTATTGTGGCGCTTTTATCTAATTTTTGGGTTCGTAATACAATAGGTGCGAAGGGGTTTCTTGCTTTGCCGGGCCGCCGAAAAACCGGCAGGGCGCCCCCCGTGCAAAGGGATTCTTCCGCAGCCAAATTGTATCCGAGTCACGGCACCAAATCTGTTATAAATGAGTATAAGCCAATTTAAAAATAACAGGGTTTATTAGCGAAATTTCCAACACCAAATTAAAGCCACAATAAAAACGGGACAACAATCGATCGAGAGTTGGGTGGACAGAGTGGTGGTACAAAGGTACCCTCCGAATTCTGCCACACTGCTATGTTTCAGCCTGTGGGTTTTATACAGTTTTTTTACCCTAAGGCTAAGTCCAGTTATGCTGTGTTTCCAAAAGAGTCTTGTCTGCATGAAAAGGTTGCTAGATAGTTTCTTCTGAAATTCATCTTGGGAGGGGTGGTCTGATCGTCCAGGATCTCTACCAAGATCGGTATCGAATGTTGAAGAGCTGTGAAGTGAGAGTCCACCCTTAATGGCTGGGCCATCTTCTTGCTCTGCCTTGTTGTTACAGTTGTAAATGTGTTTAGGAACTTTGGAATCTTGGAGGCATTCTCGGGTAGCTTCTTATTAGTAGCTTAAATCCACACGAATTTATCTATTATACTTATTACAATTTTCACTGTGGCCTCAGCAGCTTGTGTGCATGGGCAAATCCTTCCCTCTGGAGCAGACTGGGACAGCTGCTCACCCTCCACATGGATTCCCTGACTTCCCTGATTAGCTGTCTGTGACAGGGATCTCTGGGAGAGCTTGCTGCCTCTGAGGACCAGCAAGGAAGGATCATTAGCTTGCAGCCTGTCTGCATGTGGGAAATATCACTTGACCTTACCAGCAAAGGATAACCATATCAACACTGAGTTGGACTCCATTAATATGGCTCTCGGGAAGCAAATGTCTCTTAACGTGAAATTATGTGCCACTGATCATTTCAGCTGCCAGGGCTGCTCATTAATTCACAAACCACTTTTTTTTTCCTAGTGTAACATCTTCAAACAGCATCTTTCACAGCCATTGAATCTGCTTCCTCTAGTGTCAGGACATATGTGGAAGGGGTTTTTTGTACAGTTAGGACTGAGATCTCATTTCTGGTGCAAAATCCCAGCTAGGAATAAAGGTCTTGAGGTCTGAAATCCATTTTGTCATGGCCTCATAAAATTTCTTGAGTACGTCTCCTTATATTTGGGATATATTGATCTTGTACTGGGAATGCCCAGTACCCTTGGTCCCTTTCACTAGCTGTGCCCCCTCTTCATTCTTCTCTTATCTCTACAGAGACATGCCACCAAAAGCAATAATGGCTCCCCCCATCCTGGCTTTGACAGAGTTAATGGTGCTGGATCATCATGAGGGAATATTACATGGCTTTATATTTGTGATTTATACAGACTGCACTGTATACAGCTTAATCTGTAAACAAGCACTCACTGCTCTGCAGGGAGATGTAAAGAAGAAAATCATGTAATAAAAAGCCTTCTGGTCCTGATGTAAAATTCAGCACAATGCATCTCTGCCTGTGCCAATGCTTCCTTCTTTCTTTTGCCTACACTTCTATTGTGTGGCACAATTATCAGGATCATTGAATTCAATGTCTGAAGGGCAGCTAAAGCTCCTCGATGCTGCAGAGCAGAGAAAACGGCTGGAGAAGAGCTGAACAAGGAGAAATTCAGGAATGCTCTCCAAGCATGGGAAAGGCAGGAAGTATTTACATTCTTCTCCACACACACTTCAGGATGACTAAAACACCCTCAGTCCAGTGTGATGGGTTTGATTTCAGAAAAAGCTTTTCAGAGGTAAAGAGGGTGAAATGCAATATCACTTCACCTGGGCAGAGATGGGCATAAGGTTTGGATGAATAGCCAGGAATGGCTTTGTAGCTTTTATAGACACAGATAAAGATCTCTACAAGCTTTTCACTTTCCTTATGCCTGTTTGCTATGCACCAGAACTGATTTATTAACATGCCTCTTCTCTGTGACTAATTTCAGTGGGGAAAAAAGCATAGCAATTTTTAATTTCACACAACAGCAATCAGTGTCCTACTTAAATTAGTTTACTGGCTACTTTGATATCTGGTGCATTTTCAGTCTTTTCCCAATGATCTTATTTACAGATCTTTGGGTTAGTGTCTGTGTCTCCTAGCCAACTTTATTAGAATATGTAATGCCAACATTCTTTCAAGGCACAGAGGCAGGTGAGTAGGCCTGCCTTTGTGACTTGAAAAGTAGATTATTTCTTCAAAGAGCAGAAAAGTGTTGGCAGCAAATACCTGGAGCCTCTTTTCTTCCACCATTTTTTCTCCTTCAACAGGAGAAAAAAAAAAACCCAACTCCTTTTTCAACCTAAGAGGTCTTTCTAGACTTCAAAAATCTTCCTTAAGATCAAATCCCAGTTCTGGTATTTCTATTTTTTTTATGAAGAAATGGGAAAGAGGAGGGACTGATGATTAGAAATCACTTTGCAGCTCTGGAAAAACTGCATTATGAGATAAGAGGTATCCATTTCCCATAAATGGGTACATTTAAGGCTCTAGGATTTAATTTTCTACTTAAGGTCTATACTTTGTTTCTGAGTAATGGGACAGATCAAGACTCAAGGCTGGTTCCTTCTGAATTATTCTTGATATCCATGAAATGTTGTATGTTTCCTTTGCTTTCAGGTATAATATCCATTTTGTATGATTTCTCACTTCTTCACACAACTTTTGTGTCCTTCAACTGATAAAGTCACGTTAGATCTCTGTCACAACAATTTGTATTGTGTTTGTGTTTGTGTTCACTTGGTCTAATGCCATGTTTATAAAATTTTAGTGAGTTTCCTAGATGGCGATCCTACTGCTTTTTAGGATTGCAGAGACCAAGTCTGCATATTTTTAGACTGATATTTAGGTTTTTTTATTATTTGTTTTATTAACCCCCCTACACTCTGAAAATATTTAGTAGTCTCCTCCAGCAGGAAGAAGACTTTCAGGGATTTCTTAAAACTCAGTAAATCTAAAGTGAATATCTAAAAATTGTTACAAATTCATTCTAAGAGGCTGTGTTGATACATTTCTGGTCATCAAAAAGGATTTGACAGCTGGTCCAAAAGCAGAATGTTTATTTTTATTCCCCTCCTTGCAGAAAAAAAGAACTTAAACCTAACAGACAGCACTTCAATGAGAATACACTATTCAAAGAAAAATAAAGGAAACCCAAGTTTGCAGCTAAAAGACTCCATGTCTCCATACAGAATTGCTGCAAATTGGTTTTTGTGTTCTTTAGTGGTGGTAGGAGACCCTGAAGGAACATCCTGGAGCTTTCTGGCCATGGAGCATCCTGGTGGAGCTGCCTTTGAGCCACAGTACAACAGAGAATTGCTACCAAAATATTTCCCTTTTCTTAGAACAGTTTTACACATCCCCAAGAAAATTTTCAGGGGGATCTGTCCCGTTCTGTCAAATGTCATAATACAGGCAAACAAACATAAAACACATGGAGAAAAAATTCCCAGCCAGGCTCTGTTGGCTGTTTCTGTAAATCTCAGGTTCTGCCTTGTCAGTTTACTGGTGAAGAAAGGGCTGTGAAAAATTCCCCCAGGGATGCTGGGGCTCTATATCTATGTCAGCTGACAGCTATTTCCTCCATTGAAACTCATCCACTTAGAACAGGAGCACTTTTAGTCCGTGCTTTTCCAGCAGTCACAGCTATTTTAATCACCCTCTTTTGCCAATTCTGGATCCTGCACATCGTTTTGACATCCTCTTCAACCAGATCATGCAAGCAAACAGCTGCTTTCAGAGCACCCCTATGTGGAAGGTTGCTCCAAATTACAGAAGTCAGATCTGTTTATTAATATTTAAGATCTGTCACTGCCTATATCAGCCAGCCTGATGGTTCTGCTGGGATTTTCACTGCACAAAGGAATGAACAAAGTAACAAAACAAACAAAAGGGATATGAGATGTCTAAATTGTTCCTTTTTCTATGGCAACCTTCCTTAAAGACTAGAAGGCTGTTTAGAGGAAATAGCTTAGTGTACTTTCCCAGCCTTTTTATACTTCCCAGGGTGTTTTGAACTGATGAAAACCTACGGTCCCTTCAAGTGTCCATTCTTTGATGTTACACAAGCTCATTTTTCCAACCTCAGACTTGCTGAGGAACAGCAGTACTGCTAATGGAGCAAGCAGTGATCTTCAGCCTTTTTGGATCTCTCCAAGAGTGGTCTCTCCTGGCAGCATTAGAGATGAGATTTCCAAGGATTCATAGCAAGACATCTGTCATGAAAATACTCTAATCAATCCTTCAGTACCAACAAAGTAGCATGAACCCTGGATTTTGTTTCATAAAACAAAATGACAGAAACAAACTTGTCTGGAGGTGTTCTGTCCTTGGACCACCTCAGGTCTGTTCCAGTGAGGTCTCTAACTTCTGCTACAAACACAAAGTCTGCTTTCCCATTCCCTTCCTCAAACTTCTTGCTATTTTTTTGGTTATCCTACAAGGATATTTCACTTCTGCTGTCTCTCAGAAGGGTCCACATATGGAATTCTAGGGGTTTTTTGGGCCACACTTATCCAGACCTCTTAAAAGAATTGGTGTGTATTGGTTTTACCTCTCCCTTTTTCTGCTGTGGGAAGGTGTCCTCACCTCTGTGTTCATGGAAGGAATTTGAGAAACTCTATGCCTCTACAAACTAAGGACATGGACAAACCCCAGTGCAAGTTAGGCTGGTGCTTTACCACATCTGCATCCTCTCCCAGCTATAGTTGTGCCTCATTACCAAGTTACCTTGCTCTGAAGAGCTTCATTTCCACCCATTTATGGTGGAATACCAACCACAGGAAGAGCAGGTCACCCAGGCTCAAGTCTGGGGCTGGGGGGGACCCAAAGCTGTCCTTGGCCCCACTGTGTGACCTGAGATCTTGCTTTCCCCCTGAGCTTTCACTCTGAGATGATGGATACAAAGGGCTGATCACATTCTTTGAAGCAAGCTTCCTGACAAAGAGTGGAAGTGTTCTTGCAGATGTGGAGTGAAAGATGGGGAGGAGAATTGGTACAGGCACTGAGAGGTGCCTCTGATCTGGCTGCCGTTGCTACCTGTGTGTCTTTCTAGCATAAAAGTGTGGCTAAGTTCCCCATGCAGCCCTTGGAAGTATGTCATTCTCTGCATGGGTAAGTGTAAAAAAGCTGCTGCAGAAAGTTTCAAAAGAAGCTCAGCAGTGAGATGAGATGCAGCTCAGGCCCATTTGCAAAACACGAATGGCACATCTGCTCTGCATGGGGATCAGCTGACACTGGCAGGAACAGTGCCACTTCTTCAACTGCTCTTTCAATTTTTTCAGTTCTTCACAAAAATTATTTGGCTCAAAACATAGGTCAATTAATCAGGATCAAGGCAAGGGCAGGATAACACATCTACCACCGGCCCCTGGTGCTGCAGAGAAAGGCTCAGTACTGGCATTTCTTATGGGTTTGGGAAGGTTGCTGTAGAATGGGGTAAAAGTGAGATCTGAGCAAGTTCTCAATGCTTTTCTGAATCAAAGCAGCCTTGCCAGCCCACTTTGTGTTGTGAAGACTTTCACATTCTGTTGAATTTGCTAAGAGAACGTTTTTGAATAAAACATACAAATGACAATAAATTTGAAATTCCAGAGAAGTTAAAGGCCACTAAAGATTGCTGCTTGAGTTCTCCAGCTATTTATTCTTGACTCTTCATTGCAGCAGGGTCTCTTACCTTTCTCCTTATCATCCCCTTTCCCCTTCCCAGTGCTCTTTGGCATGTTGCCTAATACTAAGCTGGAGAAGGAAGTTTCAGTCTGCAGTCCTGCTCAAGAGGGGAGATAGCACAGAGAAGAGATGAAGCACCACATCCAGCTTGCTCTGGAGTCCCACACAGAACTTTAGTGCACACCACTGCCAATCTGTCCTGCTGCCCAGGGCTGCCAAAATCATCAGCAGCTGTGGCTGTTCCACACCACTTCTCCAAGATCACCACCTCCCAGTCAGGAGGTCTCCTGGCTTCAAACATTCCCTGAGACATTCTTAGAGAAGGTATCATCAGGTGGATACTTTTCTTCAGCCCCCAGCATGCAGACACCACAAAGTACTTCTTAAATCTGTCTCAGTAGCAGGTTTGTAATGTCACCGAGACATTTGCTGAGGGTGTCAGGGACAGAGCCCTGCAGTACCACTGCCATCAGGAGTGGCAGAGCTGTGCCCTGGGAGAATGATTTCCTATCTCTGCACATTTTTCTTATGATGCTGCTATTGGTACAAGGAACCAAGAAGTCATTCTGAATGAGTAGGAATAACTACTTTTGCAACAAGGAAATATCTCCTCCAGTAGCAGACAGCTTTTCTGTAGAGGGAGATAGAAATGTAATTACAAGTGCAATATATCTTTCCCCTGGAGTGTTTTTGGGGTTGGCATCCCTGCCACTGTGAGAACCTCCTCTCTGAACTAAAGGGCAACAGAGGACCTCAGAGGGCCACACTGTAATAACATTTGGACCCTGTTCCAAAAAGTGTTGAGGCCTTCTGCTATTTTCTAGTGGAAGAGAGAAGTGTGGACAGTTAACTTTCTGTCACTAGGATGCTCTTGATAACATCTGTGTCTCTTTTACTGCCACTAGCACTTGTCCAGGAAAAGGGTCCCTATTTTCCTAGGAGCTCTACAAATCAAAGACCTTGGAAATATTAAGAAAAATGCTTCAGCCCATCCCTGAGGACTTAGAGATTAAAAAAAAATGAGGCACAGAGAGGGAGAAGACAACAATGGGAAAGTGCTGGTCACCAAAGCAGACAGTTGCTTTAGACCTCTGGCAGAGTAGCTGCCATGAAGTCATTAAGCACTGAGCAAATAACTAAAACTGTTGTTCAAGAACATTTCAGTGGAATATTTTTGGAGAGGATGTATTTCAGTCATGAAACATGTATTAGCCCAGTGAGGTGGAGATATGACAGGGACAGACAGAGGGAAGAAGTGAACAAGCAAATTCTGAAATAATTAATCATCAAATCCTTTTCCATTTGCATGACTTCCTGCTGAAATCCTCGGATGAATGCAACAGTTTCATCAGACCAGGATAGGTTTTGGGCCTCACTGAGTAACTCTCCTTTTGCAGCTCCACGTCTGCACTGTGGAAGATACTTAAGCATCCACACTGTTTGTATCTTTGCATCCAGACTCTCACCTTGCTTGACTTGCTGCCACCTGTGGATGGGGCCCACCATATTTGGTAGCCTTTTGTGTAAAACTGCAACTGAGTGAATTAGACGGGTCTGTTTATCTCCACAAGAAGTAAGAATCCCTCTGAACAACTTCTGAGAACTTGGTCCTCAGAGCAGAACAGATTTTCCTTCACTACTCTGAACTTAGGAACTCACACAAAAGGTGGATTTTAAAAACAGTTTGGCATTGACAGCCCCTTCCATCTGTTCCCAGCTGGCTGAGTTCTTGGGGAAACCCTGGAACAAGCAAATTCAAGATATGTATCATGTGAGCTGTCAGATCCTAAGGCACACTGATTCCTAGCCTTCCCCAGGCTGAGGTGAAGCCCATGACTTGTGCACTTTCAGTGTCTCAGCTGATAGATGAACATTTTTGCTGTGGCAGTTTGGCATGTGATCACTGTCAGGAAAAGTGACATCCCATATTTAATAAGGAAGGAGAGTCTTCAGCTGGGTTTTGCAGGAAAAGCAGAACCAAAGTTGAAGCACTCCTCTTCCTGCCTGTATGTGATGGAGTGATCTTGGACATGAGACAGCCCAAATAAAGGGACTTAGATGCTGCCATCCTGTCTGATGCCCAGGGTAGTACACCCTGCTCCCCATACCTTAAAAGAAAGGGACTAGATAACAAGAAGCAAAATCCTTTCAACATGAGGGCCTGCCTTGATTCCCAAAGTTTGCATTTGACAGGATGAGTCCTCTGTTCAGACAGGGTTTTCTGCCAAGGCTTTTATCCCTCTTCACACGGCACACTGTATGGATCGGCTGTTCCTGCCGGGAATGTGTTTGTGCATTCCTGTCTCTCCCCAGCCATCCCCTCAGTGCAACATGTGCAGGCAGGGACACAGACAAACACAGCCCTGCACAAAGGCAGCTGTAGCAGCTGTTGATCAGGCTTGACCCACCTGCTGCTAGACATGCCAACAGGCTGGAAGAGCAAAGCTCTTGATTCCTGTTATTAGTTTCTTTTGGCATAAACTTCCAGGCCAATTAAATCACAGATAAGGAGGCACTTCCTATATGTATGCAAAAGAATGAGAGGGAAAGAGAAAAGAAGCAGATTTCATGGTTTTGTTTGTATACACTGGAGTAATTTTATAATAAAAAACTTGAGCAGGTTGTTGATGACTACTGAGAGGCAAAGAGAAAGAGCCTTGTTAGCAATCTCTGCTCTCCCTGTTGGGCAATGAAGACTTATGTTTGTGTGCTAATGGTTTTCCACCAAGGAAAAGCCCTGCTCCTGTGGAGCAGTTTGTTAAAGGGAGAAGAGGCTCCTGGGATGGCCTCTTTCTTCCATCAGCTATGGCCAAAGCAGCAAATATTCTGACTTGGGGCCCTGAGAAGCAAAAATGAAGCGGTCCCAGAGTGCCAGCTTAGGAAGAACTGCCACACTACTTCATCCTACTCCTCTCTCTTAGTACAGCAATAGGAGATTCAGGGAGCAAGGCTGCATGGAGAAAACAATACCATGAGGTGGCCTACAGCAGGCATTGCTGTTGAAAAGAGCACCAGAGTTAGAGAATCCTTGGAGAGCCTTGCCTCCAGGCAGTTTACTTTCTTCCTGAGGTCAAGAATAGAAGCTGACTCAGGCATGATGGAGGCACATTAGCAGGATGTTCTTGAAATCATGAAACTTAAAACCAGCAGCTCTGTGCTATAAGAACTGCAGGGGTTCCCTCATTTACTCTTTTTTCTTATTTCCCTGCAGTTGTGGGGTCTTTCTGGTCTCCTGTGATGCAGGCAGCAGACAAAGTGTTGGGAGAAGCTGTTCTTTGTACTCAGGCAGGTGACTCACTCCTCAACAGCATCTTTTCTGGAGAACTGCCCTGATTTATCACCAGCTTTCTGCCCTGCTCACTGTGCAGTGGGAGGATGGGCAAAGCCTTTCTGACTGGATCTTGGTGCTGCTGGACTCCTTGCAGCTGCACACCTGACTGTCTTTTGCACACCTACAACTCAGCTCTTCTGTGGGGGAAGAGATAAATCTCCTTGAATGACACCTACACTCGTGCAAACTCTGCCCATTGAAACCCAGTAGTGCCTGCCTGTAAGTGCTGCAGTTGGAGGGAGGGGTTTTGTTTACAAGAGATTAGGGGCTGGTATCTGCTGGCATGACAGCTCTGGGATGTGTTTCTGCTGGAGAACACGGACTTCTTGTCTTGCAGATGCTGAGTCACAGAAAAGGCAGAGCAGTAATTTCAGGGTGCTGACAGCTTAACACAAGGTTAGACCTTCAATTTCCATGCCAACGGCGGTGATGATGCATAGCAATTAATTGCTCCAGGTCAGCTGGTAAACTTTTCTCATTGTGAAAAATGGGATCTTGTTGAGTCTTCCTGACTGAGTATGGAGTTGAATCCAGAGATTCCAGAACACATGCTCCAGTTTCTTCAGCCCATACCAGTGCTTGCTACTGGCACTGGCCTGTCTTACGGAACATTATTTTTCTCCTAGTTCTTCTTTTCCTCATCCAAGTATGGTTTTGGAGACTAGGCAGGAAGAATGCCAGGTATTTTCTTTGTACTGCAGTGACCACACTAAGTAATGCAATTACCAGGTCTCCCCCACAGAATGAGCCTCCTGGACAGGAATAATTTCCTTAGTGTCTCCCTTCTCAGCTCTGTGGTTTCCAAAGTACATCCTCGAGTCTGCAGTCAGCAGTAGAGACAAAATATCCCCTAGGTCCAGAACATCTCTTCCCAGGAGCTTATTAATTTAAAACTCCCAGCCTCAACAAGAGGACTTGATTCCCCAGTAGGATCACATTTATGCAGAAGAAACATGTGTTGACTGCTGAAAAGCAATTAAAAATTGAATCACCCAAATAGGAGTTCATGCACCAAATTTTTGTTGATTTCTTAAGACTTTGTGTGTGTATAAATATATATATAGCATTTCAGAAAAGAGTTTCTTTGAGAAATTTGTTGTGTCAGGTGTCAGAAAGTATTTTGGAAATACTTTATCATCCCGTATCAATACATTTTCAAGCAGAACTAAACAAACGCTTTTTTTTCAATTGGAAAGAAACTTTTCATCTGCAAGGTTTGGTTAATGTGCATATATATAAAAACACACAGAAAAGCTCAGAAGCAGCAAGAAATAGTTCAAAATTATGTATAGAAACTGCTAAAATTAATTTCCATAATTAAAAAAGAAATCTGATGGCATACATTGGTGTTCAACATATTTTTTACCATGTTTTCTGCTCTTGGTCAGAAAGTAATGAAAATTTTCTTCTCAATCCCTTGCCTTTATTTCTGATTAATCTTCAACAGAGTTACACTTAAAAAAATTAATAAAAGATCTCATTTTTCTTCTTTTCTTCACCTTTAGAACTATAAAACTTTCATTCTGCGTTTTTATCTTCCAGAATGTCACAGTTGTATTTTTAATGCAATTAAATTAATAGACAAAATCCAGATATTTTGTTTTTTTATGGGAAGGAAGTGTTAATAATTTTAATCATAAGAGAAGGATAACACATTAAATTTTTGAAATAAAAAACCCAACCACCTAAGTGTCTGCAAGGAGAAGACAGTTTTGTCCAGGGTTGTTTTCTGTCCCTGCTCAGAGGGATCCCAGAGCTTTGAGACACCTGAAACACAGATTTCCTGACACTCAGCTGAGTTTTCTGTTGTTGCCTGGCTGGGAGCCCAAGTCAGGAGGCAGAAAAATGCTAACTCTCAGAGCAGGCAGGTGCTACTCCTGTTAGGGAATGGTTGCGGATATGGAGAGAAGGAACTGAAGCTCCTGGGGTCCTACTTTTTGTTGTGGAGGGCTTTGTGGTGCCAAGATTGGCACTTCCTACTTGCCCTGGGGACTTTAGACCACCAGGAGTTTTCTGGAGTTGAATTGAGGGCTTCCTGCTATTTATCTGTCTCCTCTCTATCATCATCTGCCTTCGGTGTTTCCTACTATGTCAAATGCATCCTTCTGGCACCAGATCCACATTAACTGAGTCACTTTCTTCTTGACACACATGAGTAAAGCTCTTTGCACCTTTTCAAAAACAAAGCCTTCCTTTGCAAGGAAGACAAGCCTTGTTCATACCCTGCAAAGTGATTTATTGAAGAGCTGGCTGTTACAAAAAAGCTCAGTGCAAACTGATTTGCATCTTAAAACAATACAATTAAACAACAAATATGCTGTGTAGACACTTTCTTTATCCTAGTGACTCTGTGATTTAGTTAGATTTCTCTCTAATTGATATTAAAATAAAAGTTTAGTGGAATCCACATACCTTGAAGAAGCCTGAGTTTGCTAAAGCTGCCAGCTTTTCTTGCAGGATTTTTCCAGTGAGAAGTGTGTAAAAGACTCAGATCCATCTCTAGAGGATCTTGCAAGCTCAGAAACAATGTGATTTTGAGCCCCATTTTGTAGCCACTTTGGAAAAAACATTAATTCTTCCATTGTATCCAAAGGAGAATTTGGTCTCAGACCTTTGGAGAAAATTTCCAGCTTTTCCTAGTGTTGTGATCTGGTGGGCAAGAGATGCCCCTGCTTGAGTTAATGCTCAATAATAGCACATGCCAAAGTCAATAACATAGATTTCAATTAATAGTAAGTGTACGGTAGAGAGATAGAAAGAAATAGAAAAGATGAGGGGGTGAGAGAGATCAAGAGAAAGGTAGTCACACATGTGGATCCAGAAACATCCTGTTGGTCCTTCTTCACCTTTCTTGGGAGGGTGGGGGGGGAGGGTCCCAGAGGGCTGTTTTTCTGGGGATTCCACATTTTCATAGTACAAGTTCTGTGTATCCATGGAGCACAGATGTCATTCCCATAATTTAAAGTGATATGTGTATCACACATTGCTTCCTTTTTGACATCATGACACAGGGGGAGGTTTTATCCTAATCAGATACATTCCTCAGGCCTGAAATTAGCACCTTTCTGTGACAAATTTCTGCAGCCTGTGCTTATTTCCAGTTGCCACTATAGTGACTTATGAAAAGTTCCTTCTGTGGACTTGGACAGTGTTGCGAGACAGGGAGCTGTATTATGTCTTTACACCTGGCCAGGGAAATTGAAGGCAGCCTGCTAATGTTAATTCAGACAGGAGTTTAAGAGGGATGTATCCCTGCTGAAGTTGTTTGCCTGGCAAGAATGCTGCAGGATCATCAGGCTCTCAATTATCTGGTGTTCTCTCCAGTTACAAAGCAAATTGACTAAATATTCTGGCCTAGTGAAGAGATGATTGAAACACTCACAGCCTGTGGATCTCCTTGTCCTTAACATTTGTTCGCATGGATTAAAAGTGCTGGGATCCCAAGAACAACTTTTTCTCAATATTTGTTTGTCAGGCCTTTTTTCTTATATCCCACTCAACACAATTCATGGAGTATGGTTATTGTTAATCACCCCTCTGGTCATGAAGCTCCTTGTACCTGCCTGCTAAAACTATTTGTATCATTTATGTTGTGCCTCTGTATGCTGTATGCTGAAGAGAGGGAGGAAAGAGGATTAAGTTTTAAAGAAAACAAAAATGTAATGCAAGAAAAAAAAATAAAGACTTTTTTCCCATTGTTGGGGGTTTTTTTGTGGACTTTGAGAAAGTAGAGGAATGGAAAGCGCAAAAAGGCTTTCCTACAAAAGTTCATTTGATCTGTGGTGACTTTTGAAAAGCTGAGTTCATACCAAGTAAACAAGATGGAAGATGAATAGTTACCTCACATTCACTGTCACATGCTGCAGAGTTCACAGTACCTGATAATTTCTTACCCTTATAGTTAACATATCAAATTACAAAACCTTTCTCAGGAAATAGCTCAGGATAGATCTCCTTCCTAAAAAAATGAAACCACATGGGTTTCATTTCCATATATCATCAGAACAATTCCATATAACTGGTGTGGTACTCAACACTTGTGCTGGGAAAAAACAAACTCTCCTAGGGAAACCAGCTTCTGTCAATAACAGTTCAGAAAGCGCTGCTCTGAAAGTCCTCAACACATGAAACTGGGAGTAGATTAACAGTGTGACACAAGTTACACATAGGGAAATCATGGGTCATTGTAATAGCAAAAAAAGTACCTGGGAAAGCTACTGTGATCAACAAATGAGTGAATATTACCTCAAGAGTTCTTAGTCTTATCTCAAAAATCGTTAATATGGTAGGGGACTTTATAATTCCCAGAGACTCAGTTTCAGCTCTGGAGGGACACCTGTGGGTGAGGAAATTGATGAACTAATTCTCTGACCAAATCTCTTCCTGTCAGGAGGAGAAACCACTGCAGAGACACTTTTAAAACTGCGCCTGTTGTCTTTACCTTGTTCTTTCCCAAAATGTGGCTCAGGGTGTCCAAGGCAGAAACTCTCATCATTCTGGCCTGTTCCAAGGATGGGAGGTGAGGATCAAAGACTGAGATCTTCTCTGCCAGCACTGAGCAGCATTGTCCACCCTTTCCTGTGCTGTGTGACTCATGCTGGAGGGAAGAGACATTGTTATGAATGTAAAGCACACACTGACATGGACTTCCTCCCATCACAAATGAGGGAGAGAACCAGAGACAGACAGAACCACAGGGAAAAAAAAAGACAGGGCTGGTATCCTCTCATTTGGTACTGAAGACATACTGCAGAGAGGAATAGTAGGTTTGGATCAGGACAAAGAGAATCTACTCTCTACACCAACCTTACATAACAAGTTAGAGGTAGAAAGAGATGAATGCAGCTTTCCCCAGAACCTCCCTCTAGCAGGACCTTCAGCAGAGCCCTAACAAAGTCATCACAAGGTTCTAAAAGCCCTGCTTTTCCTTGTGAAGTGGAGAGGAGACTTTCTCTAGGCATATTTGTGTATAAGCAGATTATGAATAACATCTTGCAAAACTTTGTACAACAGCAAGGACTTGTAAGTGTCTGGATTTGTGCATGTAAACTGGGTTTCCCACCTGTCATATTTTCCAAATTTTCTTCTCTTTCATCACAAAACATCTGCTTGAGGGCTAGAAGCAAAGTGGGAGGGCAAAATCCATAGACATCCAAATTCCTGTATATGCCAGGAAAAGAGAATTGCCTCTGTATCTCAGGCTGCAGTTTCATTCTCTCCAGTGCAATCAAATGAACAGCTGTTGCTGTGGAGCTTATACAAAAACATCTCTCTGCATTCTGCTCATTCAGGTCTTTTATGCCTGCTGTTCCCATTATTGTGCTCTTTTTCCAAGTGTTGAATTTTCACTTGGACATTTATAGTTTTGTATCTACTCAAAACCACAATCAAATGCCTCAGGCAACACCAGCCAGGGGCTAAATCCTGTCTTTGCCTATGCCATATTTTCAAATTCCAGCAGAATACTTTGATACTAAAATGATCCAATGGCTGGAATACAGATTTTATGAAAGTTGAACATTCAAAAGAGACAGACTCATGCTGGTCTTCATTTACACCCTCATCCTCCCTATTCACACTCTATTCTCTTGAACCTTTCATGGATTTCCAGAGATAAATATTGTTCCCAGTATATCTCCTTCTACCAACACAGCATCATTTAATTTGGTGGCAGTAGAAGTACCATTTCTCAGGCCATTGTTTTCACCTGCCACATCACTGTTCAGGAGCTTGGCAGGAAATTGTAAAGGCTGGAAGTTAACGTGATATTGCAGGGAAAACAAGGAGGTGCTCACAATGCAGGAAATGCCACTTGAAAGGCTGGATGAAGAAAGGTCAGATTAAACTACAGAGTGACTTAAACTGTTTGGATCTGTTTGGAAGTACCTGCATTTCAGGTGAGACCTGCTACCCATTGTTTTCTCAGTAAGTTCCAGATGGAGAACTGTTTGAGACTCACGTCCATTCCCTGTGCCATTCTTCCAGCAGAAATTACAGAAACTTCTGGAAGAGCTCTTTGCCACCACAGGCTGAACTTTCCATTATACTGTGGGCATAATGGAATTTTCAAATGCCTGGCAGAGCAAAAGACAATTTGTCTTTTATTTAGTTGAAAATTTCTGCCTACGGAGCTGTTTTGTTGGGCTGCACAGCCCCTTTGATGCTGTCCTCAGGACTGAAAACCATTCTGCCATGTCCCAATCCCTGTGTTGAGTGTCATGGCTGAGCCCCATGCTTTACCCAGCTGACTGACATCTCCCTGCTGGCATTGTCACAGTCCAGAGCCAGATCCTGACTTCACCCTTTACCCATCCGTGTCTTTAGCAAAGACACTGGAGTCTTTTTCTCACCATCGGTGGAAACAAGTGGTGTAAGCCTGAAGGTAGAATTACTGCCCAAAAATTGGAGATCAACAGAAGCACAAGTTCAGGCAAGTTAAAAAGAGATGATCAAGTGTTTGACACTCTATAAGAAGAAAGATAGAAGATAAAAGAGCAGAAGCATCGTCTGTATGAGCTACTCTCCATTCTGTGCCATTTTTTTTGCATGTCACTTGAAGAAGTAAAACTCAAAATCTGGCCAGTGGCTGCATGGAGCCTGTGCAATGGCCAGGGCTGTTGTGACTCTTTGTTTCCGTGATGTGAAAAGAAATCTTTTCACCACCTGACAAAGGGGTCATGATAATCTCTTCTCCTCCTGCATGGAGCCAATCCTGCTCTCCAGCCTTGGGGAGATGAGGCAGGATTAATAACTGTGATCAGTGTGTTTCTTGTTTCCAGATACTGAGTACCAGAAGGTATTTTAAGAGTATGATATATGAGTCACTGTGGGATGCAGCAGAATGTTTTAGCCTTGCAGTTTGGAGGTACATTATTCATCTTCTCTCGGCCTATAAAACATGCAGCCCAGAGATACCCTTAATATGGTCTTCAGAAGCTCAACTTGAACCTTCAGGGAAGTTCCTTGAAAGTTTTTCTTTAAAAGACATTAATTTTTTTTAGTTAAACAAAAGAAGATAATCCTTCCAGATCTCCTTACCCCTTCTTCTCCCACCACTCCTCACTTTCCTGGCCTACTTCCAAAGTCTCTCAAGAGAAGATTGATTGGCGGCTGGTATTTGCAAAAATCCCTGTTCTCAGCCTTGTAGCACCCAACCTTCCTCATGGCCTGTGCCTCCTGCTCCTATTCAAAGGTTGCATTAAATTGTTATATCCATCATCTGGCTGCCAGCCACAGCCTTGCTAGGGAAGGGAAGAAGTGAGTGGACAGAAGTACTATAAAACTCCACAGATAACATAATTTTGATCAGGAAAAACACTAACTTTTGCAGCAACTTTCAAGCACATTAGAAAATGTTGAGACACTTGTTATTGAGACATGTAGCTTGATAAGCCTGTAGTGAATGAAACTCTTGTTGGCAGAGCATTTGGGTCTTCATTCTTGCACCAGTCCTGGCTACACTGTTCTCTGTTGCTGGAAAAGCTATGGAAAAGCTGGTGTATCTGGGTGTGATTTGGCATTCTGACCTACACAAGACATTTCTTGACCTCATGGATTTTGCCAAAGCACAGGCATCTCTCATGGAAAATTCAGCAGGATGTAATTTCTTTGTGTCAGGTATGACACGGGACAGTTGGATTCATCCCAAAACCAAGAGACTTTTTCAAAGTAAACAAAACCACCAAAGAGGTAATGCCTGTAAATTAAAAAAAAATAATCAAGAAAAACTGTTCATTATTTGCTAGATGCTAAAGTATTACTTTTGGCCTCAGTTGCATTTTGTTTGGTATTTTCAGATCCTTTTAGCTTAAAACTGCAGAAATGCTGTAATTTTCATATAATGATGTTGAGTAGTAATGTGAGGGTTTTGCTTATTAGGAAATAGCATCAAAGAATTTTCTTATTCCTAAGAAAATTCCTTCAGACTACTCTTTCACAGATGAAAGCTGGTTTCTGTGTGGTTGGTTTCTCCATCTCAGTGTAAATCTTTCTGAATGGAATAAAGGAGAACTATAAGATTGTCCTTCCCATGTGCCCTTACCAATGCAATCTATCGTTAAAATTTTGTCTAGGAGGGATTTAATTTTCCTAAATCACAAAATATGCATTAAGTTAAGAGGAAAAAAAATGCACTCAGATTAGGTAATTTGTTGGAAACTAGAATTTCTGTGAAGGTGAGAGTGTGCTCCCCAGGCAAAATCACTGTATCATAATGACTGGAGCTGCATAACTCAGAAACTTCATGGCAGCACATGACTAATACAAGACATCTGGTTTTGGATGGGTGAACATTTTAACAAGAAACTGGAATTTCACCATAGATCCAATCCTTTCACAAAGGTCAGGGCTCTCCTCAAAGAGTTCATCAAGGAAGAAAACTCTGTTCTTTTTGAGAAGGGTTGCTGCTACGGTGAAGATCCTATCAGGAAAAAGGGTACTAGTATTTGAAAATTCAGCCTTCTGAATCCTTTTGCGTCTTTTGACTCATTATTTTTGGTAAATCCAACCTCTTCTATTGAAACAATCAAGATATACTGTCAAGTTTTCAGATTATTTGACATTTTGACTTATGGTTTCTTTTCCCTTTGACTTCCCATCTATTTTTAGGTGAAGAAATACTGGTTTAAAGCTTTACAAAGTTTCATTTAAAAGAGGTCAACCCTAATGTTGCAGATTTTTCCCTTACATAAAGTGACATTTCAGAAATGCCAATTTCAAAAGGTTCTATCATTTTTAAACTTTCCCTTCTTTTGGGGGGATTGAACCTAGTGTGAAAAACGAGGTTCACCTTTTTGGAAAAATTTAGAAGTTTAATTAAAAAATTAAGAAAATAGACAATTAGGAGAGATAAAAGCAAAATACATTTTCTTGGCCAAGGGTGCCTGGCTCAGAACCAGCCAGCAGCACACGTTTTAACCAAAGTTTTCCCTTTAAAAACATCTGCTTGATGCATATTCAAAATTCACATACATAATTCAAACATTCCTTTGGATGTAAGAATCCTTTTGTCCAGTCCCAACTTCTCCCCCGACTTCATCCAGCAGACTTGTCCTCAGGAGTCTCCATTCCACCTGATAACACAGGTCCATAAATTCTTCTCCTGGGGTTCTGATCATTTTCATTCAGACAAGATACTGATAACAGAAGCAATCTTTAAACAATAGACCCCAATGTTCTCACAATGAGATACTATCACATTTCTAAATTCTATTAACAAAGAAAATACAGTACAATCTTCTTACATTCTACATACAATATTCATTTTAATATTTGCGAAAAGCGAACTATATACTATGCATTTATTACACTAGGTTTATTGAAAAGTTCTGTTATATTCATTGCTGGGCATTTCCCTCAGTCCAACTTCAGTAAACAGAGATCTTCCAGATTAAGACTGGTTCTGTGATGAGCAGCAGGTGCATGAGGAAAGTCTCTGAGGGGAGCTGAAGGACCAGCTCTATCTAAAGCTTTTTCTGCTTTCCTTGCCAACACTTTTGAGAGACCCTAACATGACCCCAAAAGGCCCTGGCATTTTTTTAAGAAGTGATCTTCTTTTGAGTCTTTTGTGGTTTCAGACAAGAAGATCATGAAATCTTTGGTTACCCTGCTGAGAGGCTTTGCAAAGTGAGTAGGATGCCTTCCCTGCCTAAACCAAAGGACATGAACAGCAGGTGTGTAAACCTGTGTTATTTTTATCTTGCTGTTTTGAAACAGCTCCCTCCAGCCTGCAGCTTTGCCTGTATTGTTTGATATTGTTTCTGCCTGAAATATTCATAAAGCACTATGCTTAAAAAATTAGGTTGATGAACGAGAAGAGACAGTTCTCCTAATAAAGTCATTGACAGAAAGGTGGAAGCATTTTGGTCTCGGGGTGGGTTTTTTTGGGGGTTTTTTTTGTTTGTTTTGTTTTGTTTTGTTTTGTTTTGTTTTTTAATGTGTGGAAGCTTGTCATTTGGCTGCAGCAAATTGGTCTGAGTAGAAAAAAAAAGCCCAAAACAAACAAACAAACAAAAAAACAAACAAAAAAGACAAAAAAGGGGACAAAAATAGAATAGTAGATGGCACTGAAGAAGAAAGTGTCCCAGTAAATTGATCATTTGTGAACACATACAATTAAAGCACTGAGGATTCCTCACTCATTGTAATAAGGGAACAAAGACTGTCTGACAACTTATGGAGCTCATTTGCTTATACAAGATCTGTCTTGTAGGTGACAGATCTCTTATTGTGAGTGTTTCTGCTTTAAGACCTTTGTTAACCCCAACCCCTCTTTTGTAAATCCCGTCCCTACAATACCCATAGAACCCCCATGATCCTGTTCCTGAGCTCTCTTGCCCCTATCGCCCTTCCTGCCTCCCTGGCCTCCTTGCCTTCTCCACCTCCCTGGCCCCGGGGAGGGGGGAAATAAATGCATCCTGAAGCCTTACAAAACAGAAACTCGTTCTCATCTGCTTTTCTGCCAGTGCTGTAACCTTCCTGGACACAATCATGAACACTGTAGCACCCGATGCTTCATCTTACTGCCTGCCAGGTGTCCCTGCTTGATACCACACCATGATCTATAAAAATGACACCCTCCTTTGAGATGCTGCTGGTTCCACCACCATCTCAATTGTGCAAATGACCTCATTTGACTAAAAAATGTCTGATTGCCAGCCAGTTTAACCTGTTATATCCCAGGATCCTGTTTCAGCCAAGAAATTAGTCACATCTTTATTTCCAGGTAAAACAAATAAATATATGGCATTGTTGTTGTTGTATCTCTTGCAGACAAACAAAGCAGTAGCCAAGGGGGATTTCCACCACGCAAGCTCCAGCTCCCGGCGAGCTCTTTTCCTGGCTGTCCTGTCCATCACAATTGGAACTGGCATCTACGTTGGGGTAGCTGTGGCTCTTATTGCCTACCTGTCAAAAAACAACCATCTATGAGCCTCAGGACAGAAGGAAGAATCAGCCAACCTGGCTCCTGCACTGCAAAAGTCCTCAGGACATCAGACTGTGTGGTTTTCCAAAAAGAGACAAACACTTTCTGGGGGCAGGTACAGGATGAGATGGGCTTATGCATTGTTGTAGGGTGGGAAGCTGGAGGGGCTGGGGGAAGTTCCACCATTCATGATGCACAAGTCTTGCTTATCTTCATCACCCCTGTACAAAAAAGGAAAGAAAGAGCAAAAGAGAGACAAAGAATGAAAAAAAGGAAAACATAAAAGGAAGGAAGACAGGGGACTTCTGTGGAGAAGGGTGTTTTGCCTTCGCCTTCTTTTCAATATGGTGTTTACAAGCACCTGGCAAACTGAGCTGTTCTCTTAATATCTTCTTGGTCACCTGAACTTTGCAGCCAGCATGAGCTTGTGCTTAATTTTCTTGTTAAGCACAGCACTGAGATCTGGGAAAGCAAGGACAACAGCTGGTTCTCTGAAAGAGCAATATAAAAACAAGAGGAAGAACATGTCTTGTTTTGTCTTTTGAATGCAGGACTCAGTTGCTTAAGAGTGAGACACCTCAACTTAGAGTGGTATTGCCTACTCTTCTTGTTGGGAGTATGTTTCCATGGAAGGAGAAAAGGAAATTAAAAACATTTTAACTTCCTTTCCTTGTTTTTGGATTAAGGTGTGCTCCACAGGCGCACTCAGTGAAGAACAGCTGAGGTTACAACCGCATGACTTGGCTCTGCAGACAGAATTCAATTTTGAAGTAACATAAGACCCACTGTAAAATTAATTCTTCCATCCAGTCACATTGTGATAATGGCACTTTACTGTGGCATTATTACTCACCTGGGCAGCTCCACCTTGCCGTGGAGACCTGCACAGCAGTCAGTGCAAGAAATCTGGGGAAAAACGCAAACTGAAATACTAATAAGTTTTTAATTTAAAAAATCACGGTAAAGCATGGGAATTAACCAGAGAAAGGAATGCTTCATACATTTCTGGGGTCCTGCTCATACACAGACCAGTGAATATCACTCAGATCAGAAGCTCACAGCTCAGCTGCGCATCAGGGATGTGGCATAGCCATGGAGAGACAAGTCTGTTCCTCAATAAGCAGAGCAGTGGTAAATTTTAGGGGAATTGAGCCTTGTCCTTCACTGACTGAAATGATACATTTATTTCGTTCTTTACTTGCTCCCCACACTCAACTGTTTTTTTATCTTACAGATTTCCCCGCACTCAACTATTTTTTGTCTAACCATTCATCCCACCCCAGGGTGTATCAGCATAGATATATATATGTAGCTACATATATATATATACACACAGAGACGGGAAAACCAATCAAATCAATGGCCATTTTATTATTCAACTGCCTATGTTTTACAAACATGGTTTCTTTAAACAAAGATGTCATCAAAGACCTTTTCCTCCAACTCTATATTGTGTGTCATCTTTGCTCTGGGACAGTTTTTTTCTCTTGTTTTAGGTTTCCATTATTTTGGTTTGAATTTGACTTATTTTGTTCTAGGGGGAAGAGAACAAACAAACACATGCAATCCTATTTTTCTGGTAGCTATACAATTTATTAAAACACATGATGGTATACAGCTACTGGTGCTTTGTGTGACACTTTTTTGGGGGTGGATGTGAAGCATTAGACTGAATGAAACTTGGCCCAGGAGACCCATTCCAGCTGCCTCAAGAGGTGCTTGTATGGACCATCTCATGCTGCCCCTGGACCCAAAATCCTGTTGTAGTAACTGACAAGTTTTTTAGCATTGAATTCCCAGAACCATAGAATAATTTCAGCGGGATGGGAGCTTAAAAATCATTTAGATCTAACTTCCCTGCCACGGATAAGGATTTCATCCACATTGGATAGCAAATTGTTGGGCTACAAGCTAAGCCTGGAGACTGGCAATGTACTCCTAGTCCCTTCTGCACATGTATTATGCATGATTTGTGTTAAATTAGTCAGTCTTTCTCATAAAGCTTGAGCTTTGGAGTACATGGTATTGAATAAAAACCATTGATTATTCACTTAAAGGGAAAGGGACTAGTATTTCCTAGCCTTGATTTGAAGTTTACCTGGAGTTCAAAAAAATTAGAAAGCAAATATATGTAAGGTCATTAAGCAAGCCTAGGAGAGCTCCTCGAAACACCACCTGGCTGAAAGTTGATGCTCTTGTTCTTCATGTCCTGAAGCAACCCACAGTGTGACATGGAGCTGGCACTTGGAATGGCAGTCCAGGATGATGAGCAAGGAAGCTAAAGGGGGCTTGCATGCTGGGAAGGTGGACCTGGGCCTCACCGCAGGTGAGAGTGGGGTTAAAGTTCCCAGTGATTGCTTTTGTGTTTAGTATGGGTCCAGTTTGCTGACTGTCTTATCTGTGGATCACTGAGGAGCTGAACAGGGACCTGCGTCTTCTTAAGAAAAATGATGTCATGGCCTGCTGCAACATCTCTGGTTGGCAGAGCAGATACAATCATCTAAACATCTAAAATCCTCTAAGTCTACGGCATGAAAACTAGAAACTGCCTCCAACACCTGCTGTCTCTGAGACAGCACCAGTTTATGCCATACGGTCATTCTCTCCTCATCCTTGTGGAAGAGTAGGAATGGTGCATATGCAGTGAGCCCCTGTGTTTGGATTCAGGGACATCTTCTTCAATCTATAATAGATCTCTGCCACCCCAGAGAGAGGAGAGGATCCTTTCTAAAGTGAGACCTTTTTGCCATATTGGCTCAAGGAGGAGGAGTTAAAGAGATGGCACTGGTGTCTTTAACCAGATGACAAGCTGTCGTGATACCTAAAACCTGCAACAAGGAAACATCCCAAGCTGTAAAGCCCAGGGTCAGAAAGCTCTAACTTCATTGTATAATGTAGGAGGTTGTGGTGGCCCCTCAGCCGGTCACAGAGAAGCTCACCCTCCCTCAGAGGGCTGACAGTGTGTAAGCTGTTTCTAAGCTTCAAGCACCCCCTCAGGCAGTCTCTCTGAGAGACTTCCCTTGCGCTCGTGGCAAGCAAGAAATGTCACAATCCCATGAGCCTTTGCAGGTATGTTAATCCTTTGTTCATGATTTGTCATTATCCTAGTTCCTGGTTTTGCCTTCCCCTGATTGGATGATTTTGGATCCCTTCCCTGATTGGTTGTTTCCCCAATCCTTTCCCTCGTTGGTCCAAGATGCTGGCCCCACCCACTCCAAACCCTTTAAAACCCTGTATTTGTGAGACCTCAGGGTCTTTCAGTCACCAGTTCCTGTTCTAATACAGAAGCTCCTGATACTGGAAGATCACCTCCTGCTATCCTGCATTGCCTGAGAAGAGCTCTGCTGCTTGGCTGCTCCTGCAACCCTCACAATTGAGCTGAATCGCTGTGGTGTGCCTGTGCGCCTGGTGCTTAGGGTGCCTTGATAAAGGCGCTTCTGGTCAGGAACTGCCGCAGCACCTGAAGGCCTGCTAGGCCCACCAGGCCATGGCAGGATGTCATTGTGGATTAACCTCAAAAGATACATGAGGAGTGCTGGAGACTCACTGAGAGGGAAGGAAAAAATCCTTCTTTGTCAAAGTCTCACAGTTCAAGGGAACAGGGACACTCAGCAAATAATTTGCAGAGTCAGACACTAATATTGCATCTGTCATCTGACAGGATTTCATAACTCCCTGGTACCTCCATTGACTTTTTCTTTTTGTGCCCTCATTTGGGAATCTCCTAGCCTTGAGCATTTTTATAGCTCAGTCTGAAATTAATTTATCCCATCATGCAGGCAATTCCCACCGCCAGCCAGCTTGCAAGAGCTCCCTGCTGGGGAAACAAGAGGGCATAGAGTGAGAACATCACTGTACACCAAGACTGGAACAGCAGAAGCAGTGACAGCCACCTTCTCTTGGCTGGCTGCCACACATCTCTCACAGTTGGGGAAATGCCACCTGCTGACTTGCAAAGGAAATTCAAAGGCAGCCAAAAACGTAATGCAATTAAGTACCTATGGACTTTACTGTAAGGAGGATATGAGAAAGGGCACAGAGAGAGTGCCCTGTGTTTTAGAAATCAGAGAACATGCACTCAGGCTGCTGAAAGCCCCAGCCAATGTTGGAACCTCAGTCAGAAGGCACAATGAGCCATGGCTGAGGAGAAACTGGCTCTAATCCCAGACACTTGTCTGAGCAAGGCAAGACCACAGGATGAGAATGTGCAGAAGGGATGCACCTGAGAGATTTCGTCAGGGCAAGATTCAATCTAAATATCTATCCTTGGCTTAAAGAGCTTCAAATCCAAGATAGGAGGCAGAGGCGGAGATGGGCGACAAGAACAGTGTCAGTTTTCTCTATTAAACCAACCCAGCCTGTTTCAGCACCCTGCACCATCATTGCTCAGTATCAGCTAGGACAAAGGATGCTCTTTGCCAGTTTCATGGCTTTGCTCACAGATGCTGCTGTAGTGACATACTCAAAGCATGGTCAGGCAATCAGGTCACCAGAGAACATGGTCCCGCTTCCCTTGTGCACAAAAGAACATTGGGTTTTGCTCCAGACATTGTGGCATGACTCAGTGCCGCAGACATCAGGATCACAGCGGTGCCAAAGGAATGAGAGCAGGAGCTGCCAACACTGTTACAAGCTTATGGCTGTGTGGTGAGCACAACATATGTCTGCTGTTTACTAATCATGAGGCAGCTCTGGAGAACCTGCTCCAAGCAATTGTCAGAAGGTGGGTGGTGCTTCTTTGTGCCATCACATTTCCCTCTTTGAACACGTCCAAGTGTACCTATAACCAGGTGATCTACACTTCAGGATCTGCAGGAGGAAGCAAAGGGGTGGAAAAGGCACTGTGAGAGAGATGTTGTGAGGTGGGATGTAGGAGAGAATCTGTAATTTGCTACATCCAGTTTACAAATGCACACAGCCAGAGTGCCATGTGGCTGGGAAGAAAGCCACCTTCTTTTGGCTGATAACTCAGTGTTGCTTTGGTCAAAACCCTCCCTTGTTGCGGTGGGTGGTGGTAGAGGAGTGCCCATAACCTCCAGGCAGCGTCTCCACAGAGGAGTTGCTCAGCAGTGCAGGCACACGCTCACATACGCAGACACACACACACCCACTCCCCCCAGATGTTTGTAATCCACTCAGCAGCAAGAAAGGGAAGGGTCTTCATTTAGGGTTCCACGGAGAGGCCTTTAATACAACTGCTGGTGAAGGGGTCCAGGGACGAAGACAGGGCACATGTGAGGGACCAGGGTTTATATATGGGGTAGCAGGGGCGGAGTTGAGAGCAAGGTCCAATGGGTGAGGGAGAAAGTGGTGCAGAGGTGGGGTAAGAGGAGAGGAGAGCCAATGGAGAAACAGGGGCAGATCAGGGGTGGAGGATTGCACCAAACGAGGACCAATGGGGCATCGAGGAAGGGAGAACATTCTAGGGAAGGGACATATAAGGGAAAAAGAGGCGGGAAGGCCAATGGGCCAACTGGGGAAATAGAAGTGGGGTACATTTACATATCAACAAAGGAACTCTGGGAGAAGGCTTATTGTTTTACTCTAACTTGAAGGAAGTTCCCTGATCTAGGGAATGACCCTCCAAGGGGGCATCAGGGCCCCTTGCCTAACAGGCTTAATGGCCTCCACACTCCCTCCAATTTACTTGTAAGTAACAGACTGAGCTTGAGCAGAGGAAAAGCATCTGAAGTGATGCACCAAATGGGTTGCAAAACTCCCCAAAACAAGGTCAGGCATTTGTGTACAAGTTCAATTTGTCTTTCCAGAAAACTCAGTGGTGTTTCAGGCTCCTCTTTCAGACTCCTGCTTTCTTAGTGTTCTATAGGTACCAATACACATTTATACACTTATATACATATATACAGATACCTGTACAGATACATATCCATACTCACATACAGGCATATGTGAAATGCTGAAAGAGAAAGGGAAATCAATTTTGTTCTCAATCAAGGAGCAGGCTGCAATTTCAGCAATAAAAATAACAACAATGCTGCTCAATAATCACCTGCAGAGGGGACAGCAGGCTGTGAGAGCTGGACTTTGCTGCTTCCCTGCTATATTTTTGAGTCAGCTATTTGCTGCTTCTTTCTTTTCTCCCTTCTGTCTTCTCCCAGACTGTCTTTGCCCAGTTGCATCTTTTGCTGACTATTAGTGGGGTCAAACTGGTGGCTGTGTGTGGAAGTGGTAGTGGCACATCAGCAGCATCTCCTCATTGTTTTACAATGGTAAGGACACTGCCCTAGGAAGGCAGACCTTGATTTGGCAGCTTGGCCATGGATTTAATTTCTTTCTTTTGCTAAGCCTTTAGAGCTCTTTTAAGTTATCTACCAGCTCTCTGGAGTTATCCTGCCATCTAAGATCTCCAAGACTGAAGATGGTGTTCCATGTATAGGACCCTAGAGTACCTAGGGCTACATTCCTTTGTTCCATCCTAGAACAGGTTTATCCATCATGTTTTTAGAAGACCTGCCATAGTCCTAGTGTATTCATTATTTTCTATTCATTTGAGACATACTCAAGAGGCAAGAGTGATCACAGCAAATAAATAAATGCTCAAATGAGCCAATATAGGCTAACTAGTATAGATTCTCTTTCAAAAACAGCTTAATGAACCAACAGTTTGTATTATTACTAAATTATTTGTAACCAGTGGCAACCCACAAAATGGAATCATAAGCAACTCAAAACATCTCATTGAAGGCTGAACATGGCTTTCATACAAGAGGAAGACTTTAAGATAACACCAAAGAGTGGCACTTCTGAAAACAGTCTAAAATGTGAACTCTCACCAGTAACTTTCAAGCAGACAGTGGCTTGTTGAAGCATCAAATAATAATAAAAGAAAAACAACCCAAGCAACCATCTCTTGAGTCAAGCACACAGAAACTTCAGATAAAATAAACCTTCTTGGTGGCACTCAGAGCTCTGAGGGGCTGGGTGCAGCTAGACCTTATTTCCACTTATTACTAATTCAGCACTATGAGTTTGGTCCTGTTCAACAAGAACTTTCATGATGACAGATTCATGAATAGTGTGATTTACTGATACCATAGGTCTGGTTGAATTCAGTAAGAACGTCCAGAATCCAAAAACAAATAGTGTGTTTTATCAAAGTGAAGGGAAAGCAGTCCAAGGTTGTTGGTGATAAATACACTAATTACAGAGTGTGTCTGGATAGAAGGTATAGTAACAGAGATTTATTAGATATATACATTAAAATATTTCTGGGCCTGTTCCAATGCAGCTGGAGGCAAAAATCTCACCTAAAATTATCCATATTATGAGAGGAAGAGAAAAAAAAAGTCCTTCGACCATTCCTGAGCAAGTGTTTTTCCCAGGAGGTGTTTTTCTCCTGCTTTATTCTTCCTTTTTTTCTCTTTTTTTCTTTGCTGTGAAGCCCCTTCTTTTTCATACAACAGTTTTTAGTCCTTCCCAAAGAGAATGACAACTGTATGTCATAGGCTGGGTGTTGGTGACAGAGGTCATACATGTGAGGCATATCCTCTTTTCTCTTCATTTGCATTCTAAGGGGTGTGAGAGTTAATATCCAAATAACACTTGACGAGAGTCTTGGTTACTTTTGGTCAGCATTTATGGTTGATACAAAAGGTTAATTAATCACTTTGGTTCACCCCAGACTTCATTTTGTTGTTAGCCCTTGCTCAAGACAGGTACAGGATCAGCAGGAAGCCCTGTTCAGGTTTTTCTTGATCATCAATTCATCACTGACTTCAACCAATTCTGTAGCAAGTGTGACAATTTACTACACCTCTCTTTTCCTGCTACCCTTGAAGAAAGGAACCTGTTGGCATTAACTTGGCACACAGCAGCAATCATTTTGTGTTTGCTAAGAACATTTTTCATCACAAAATAACATTTAAACACAGAGAAGTTTGGTTGCAGTAAAGTGCTCATTTCAAGAACATTTTATAATTGAGAAAATAAAAAGCCCTTTCACAATCACAGAATATTTCACACTGATGTTTTTGAGATGCAACAACAGGTACTTTCTTTGGAAATTATTTGTCTGAAATATTTGATAGTGGTCCAAGTGCAGTTCAGCTGGCAAGAATTTTGAATTTTCTAACTGACTTTGTTTGACAGAGCCAAACTGAAATTGTAAAAAACAAGTTGTTTGTGGCTTTTTGAGAGAACAGGCAAAGCACAATATTCTTCTGGTCTGAGCCAAGAAGAACTGTTCAAATTGCAGTATTAACCTCTCAGATAGGAAATCCCATTCACAGATTTTTATATTTCATTTTCCTGTTCAGGAATTCTCCATGGCTCTGTGTTGGTTGTCCTAAGTGCCCTTGCAGTTGCCTGCAGATTAGTGGGAGCAATTTCGTAGGAACCTATTCCTAAATTCCCAGACCAAGGTGCCACTGGCATTTTGAGGAAGACACTGATGTGCCATCATCATTTGTCGTCTCCAAGGAATTGTCTACTGGGGAGGCAGCTGAGGAATGTTACATTGGCTGAAGGTTCCCTGTGTCTGCTTCTGGATTGGCCCTTCTTTTAGTCCAGCATCAAAACATCATGAGAGGCATTTGCTAGGGACTCAGGGCAGGGTGTGAGAGGTTAGAATGGAATGTCTTCTAACAGGTGAGCTGCAGGCTTATGGCCATGGCCCAGAGCATCTTTATAGGGTGCATTCTTGATCTGTTTGGCAGGGGAGTTCTCCTGAAAATAGATTTCCTGGTTTTTTCATTTCCTTCCATATCCATCAACACAAATTAACTTTTTTTTCCTTCTTTCTTGGCTTTCCTCACCACAGACACTATTGGTCAACTTATTCATCTGGAATCTGGCATTTTCTAACTGATCTGATTAGAGTTAATTACTAATTATTTGTATTACTACAACCCTGATGTTATATGCACCATGGGAATATAATTTAATTACGGAATAATATCAATCAGATGCATAAATATAAATGTTCACTTATTAATATGAACCAATTTTCTACTTTCAGCTGCATGATCTGCCAGTCTTGGAGGAGAAAAAAAGCTCTTTTTCCATGTCCTAGGGTGATGTTATTATGTTTGTATCCCCAATAGTCTGTTTGGTTTATGCTGGATATTACACTCTGTACCTTTAATGTTGAGTCTGGGAGCAAAGGGCAGGGAGAAGCGCAGTTTGTTTTCAGAAACCCTGCTCCTCCGGGTGGCCTTGAGCATCAGAGTTCAGCAACTCATGGATGAGGGATGGAGAGGCTCTTCTTTTTTTCTTTTTAGTTAGTTAGTGTAGCTAGCTGAGGTGGAGAAGGTCCTTTCCTTTCCTTTCCTTTCCTTTCCTTTCCTTTCCTTTCCTTTCCTTTCCTTTCCTTTCCTTTCCTTTCCTTTCCTTTCCTTTCCTTTCCTTTCCTTTCCTTTCCTTTCCTTTCCTTTCCTTTCCTTTCCTTTCCTTTCCTTTCCTTTCCTTTCCTTTCCTTTCCTTTCCTTTCCTTTCCTTTCCTTTCCTTTCCTTTCCTTTCCTCTCCTCTCCTCTCCTCTCCTCTCCTCTCCTCTCCTCTCCTCTCCTCTCCTCTCCTCTCCTCTCCTCTCCTCTCCTCTCCTCTCCTCTCCTCTCCTCTCCTCTCCTCTCCTCTCCTCTCCTCTCCTCTCCTCTCCTCCCCTCTCCTCTCCTCTCCTCTCCTCTCCTTTCCTCTCCTCTCCTCTCCTCTCCTCTCCTCTCCTCTCCTCTCCTCTCCTCTCCTCTCCTCTCCTCTCCTCTCCTCTCCTTTCCACTGTTCAAATCTCTCTGGCCTGAGGACCCAGGGGAGCACTGGGGGCTTGCACCTGAGACACACCAAGATCTACCTTGAGCAGCAACTATTCCCAGCACCAGAGGGACTGAGAATAGAGCTACCACCTTCAAGGGAGACCTTCTTTCTAAATTTGTCATCTCTCCAGAGCAGCACGAAGTTCTTGTCATCTGGTATTGTTTAATTTATTGCGCTGGGGAGTGCTTTGCCTGTTTAATAAACCGGTTTCTTTCCACTTCTCTCTGAGGAAGTCTTTCCCAAACCAGTTGGGGGAGGGGAGGGAGGGCACTTTAGGAGGTTTTCTCCCAAATTTGCCCTAAATCAGTACACTCCAGCTTTTGGAAAATGAGTAATTCTCCAAAATCAGGGGGAGAGGCTCACAGTTGAATGAATGGGACTCACAGCTCCCAGGTGTGTAAGAACTCTTTCTGGAAGGATTTTTAACAAGAAAAGTTGTGACAGAACACCATTTTACGCTCTACAGCTCTCTCCATGAGGATAATTCTGGGCAGGACTAGGTGCAGGATTTACTTCCACTTCCCAGCCTTGCACAGATAGCTAGCACAAAGCTGCCTGTCCCCTCCGTGATATTTGGGGCAGACATGGGCCTGGGTGCTGGGTCAGTGGTAAGACGAATGTAAGGAGATGTTTCTCCTAGCAAAACACTCTGCAGAAACTCAGAGTAGGTGCTCCCAAGCTCTCTTGGCTTACAGGTTACTCCTGCTGCTCTTGACTTGGTAAAAGCCAAACGTGCATCCAATAGTATGTCTGCCTCATCCCTATCACCAATCCACCAGGAGTTACCATATGTGACCTTCTGCCATGCAAAGTAGAGCTGTGGCCACAAAGCACCCTTAAAATACCTAAAAACAGCCACCCTACAAATCATGCACACATCTTCCAACCAAAACTGGCCAGGGGCAGAAGTCTTCTCCCAGAGTTCCTCACGTGTGATTTGTGAGCTTGCTGTTTTGGTGCTCACACAGAAGACAACTTTTTGCAAAAGTTTTTATTATCAAAGTTCAGATAGGCACTGTTGTTTAAAAGCTCTCTATATTCCCTGGCAATCCTTTTTCTTTGAGGTCCCAGATTCAAGTTCTCCCAAGATTTAGTGTCCTTTCCCACTGTAACTCAGGTGTGGGGCAAGCAGGCCTAGCAGCCATCACCCACAGGTGAATGGGACAATTCAGTGCTTCCCCTTCTAACCACAGTTTTTTGGACAAAGCAACAGCTACAGCATATTTCCAGCTTCTCCTGGTAGTGGAACAGCCTTTGCCATGCTCTGGCTCCATCTGCACTCAATCTGCTGAGAAATGGTGAAACTCACCCTTTCCAAAGGACTTCCAGCAAATGCTGAGGGACTTACCAACTCTGCATAACCCTATGGATGCCAATTTACTATTATTGTACACTGTTGATGAAAGCAGCTGTGGAACAATACCAGATAATGAATGTACTGGAGGGAGCAGAAGATACATCTTGAATGTGTAACTAGATCCTGCTTTGACTTCAATTTCTCTGCTTAATTGTGGGTGTGCTGTATGCATTCACCACATACAATAGGACTAAACCCAGGAACTGTTTGCAACACTTGTTACCTCTGGAGAATTCAAAAATTGAGTTTGTGGAATGTCAGCTGAGTGCTTATGAATTTCAAACGCTCAGCTACAGGCAGGAACTGAAATACCAGAATCTCCTGCTTCTTTCTATACCTTACTCCTTTCTTCAAAATTCCTTTTTCTCTTTCTTCCTCTGTTCCTTAGATTTTCTCTTCTGTTGCTGATGTGACTTGCATCAACAAAAAAGCCTTGAATGCCACCAGCATAAGAAAGCTTTGAATATACCAGCGTGCAGCTTGGATAGCCAAATACCTAAACCACAAAACCAGGATACAGCTGCCTGGTGAGAAAAAGTTTGAACCATGATACCTTTTGTCCTTTGGTTTTAACTTTTTGTGTTTGTTTGGGTTTGAAGTTCTTTTTTTTAATAAGGTTTTGGTCCTTTGGAAAAAAAATTGGTCCCTCTGTTAAAAAACCAGAATATTCCATGAGCAGTTTCCACTTAGCTGGAAAGGCATTTACACTGAGCAGTGTCTGTCCTGCTCATCTAGAGAACTTGTGGCTTAGGTTTCTCCATGAGCCACACAGCCACAGCAGAACAAAAAAGGATCCAGTGCCGCTGGCTCTCACTGATCTTTTGGCAGAGGACAAGCAGGCTCTGTTGGCTGATCCTTCCCTCCTGTGGCAAAGAGGTGGGGAGAAGCTGATTTGTGTGAGCAACATGTGCCCATCTGAAACATCAATTCGCCTGTGGGCTTGGATTTCTTCAGCCATCAGTTCTGTGTGGAAAACTGCAGAGAGCTTTTGAGCATCCTTTTATGCTGCAAATGACAAAATTAAAACATTTCACACTTGCAGACTGTGAGTGGTTCTGCTTTAAGGTCACTAGAATTTGATCCCACCTTTGTAAACCCCTGTAAACCCCTCCTTTGTAAACCTCGCCCCTACAATATCCCATATAACCCCCCAATATCCCATTCCTCGGCATCTTGGCCCTCTTGCTCCTCTTGGCCCTCCTCCTCCTTCCTGTCCTCCTGGGTTCCTGGCCTCTTGGCACTCTCCCCCTCCCTGGCCCCGGGGAGAAGGGGGGAAATAAATGGAGCCTAACAAAAAGAGACTCGTCTCATCTGTTCCCTGCCGGAAGCTGTAACCCTCCTGGACACGATCAATGAACACTGTAGCACCCCAATGCTACAGCAGACAACTTTGAAATATTTAGTTCCATTCACTTGTGCTAACTGTTTTTACTGTTTAAGACAGTGGCTAGTCATCCCAACATTATTTTGTAAAAATCCATTTGCAGGAGTCAATCTTTTTATCTCCTAGGACACATGTAATACATGTCATGAAATAATTCATGTTTTATTGGAATAAGTCGTATTTTATTGTAATGAAATGGTATAAAATCACTCACGATTGAGCAAGCAGGTCCAGAAACTATGCCACCCTTTTCCAGTAACCAGGGAAGAGACTCATTTGGGAAAAAAGACTCATTTGCAACAAAATGATGGGTGGCACTGAAAATAGAATAGGCCTTCTACCTGTGTTGTCAAGGGTGTCCATCCCAATACCTGGTTCCAGTAAATCGAATCAAGCTGTCCAACGGACTGGTAGGAAAGAAAAAAAAAACACATGAATATGCAGGAGAAACAAGAAAAGGCAAAGAGAAGCAAAACTACTCGCTGTCCAACCAAAGAACTGTATAAAAACAGACTCCACAAAGACTGCATTCGTGAACTGTGGGGGATTCAGTGCAATAGAGGTCGAATCTGAGGTTCACCCAGCTCCGATCCTGGGCTCTGAACTGATTTTTGTTTGTGGCTTTCTCGGACTTTTATATTTCAATTTTTCAATAAATTCCTCTATAAAATAATTGGTTGTTCATTTATAAGAACACATAAGTTGTATTGGAATATAAGGCTACAGAGAAATTAACTCATTTTCTTGAAATAGTCAAACTTTCTGTGTATTTGTGTACATATATATGTATGTATTTTTAGCAAATGAAGTAATAAGTATAATGTAAAACTTCAGCTAACAGAATTATATGGTTTTATAGAGAAACAGTTTTATAGCTCCTGCTAATTAGCACATGACTCTGATGGAGCAGCTGAAAAGCTAGGCCAAAAAAGTTGCATTTAATTTTCTAACTTAATTTAAAACTACAAATTGGACTCCCTTGGTTAGTTTTTAATTTTATTGTTAATTTTATGTTTAAGTTCTAAAGGAGTATTAAGGACTCATGTTTTCCAAAATTTGTGGCTGCAAAAGTTACCAAGACAAGGAGGTTTGGTTTCATTTTGATTCTGTCATGCTTTGCTTCTTAAAGGTAAAAAAAAGAAAAAAAGACACAGAGAAATTAAGTAATTGAAGATAAAGATTGAAGTGAAGATGAATAGACAGCAGATGCCAAATAATATAAGCAGAGTGAATATACAAAGGAATGGTGAAGCTACCTTCTAGAGACCATTTAAATTTTTTAAAAAGAGAAGTTTTTCCATCCTTATCTATTTCTTCTCACACCACACACAATTACACCTCTGTCACAATACCTGTGATGAAGAACAACCAGCTCTGATTGCTGTGGGGATTTACTGTTGCAGTTCCCTTCCCAGCAGGTTTATTTTAGCACTGAGAGTCATAAGAAGTCCTTCAATAGCCTACTTGGATGAGGGTACAGTTGGGCTGCAAATCTTCTTGCAGACCTTCTTGGGGTTTGTAAGGACCCCCTTTGACACTTAGACATGCTGAGGTTCCACTCTTCAGGAAAGTGCAGACTCCAGAGCCACTCAGACCGTGCTGTGAAACCTTTCATCATTTTCCTCCTCTGCTTTACTACTCCTATGCAACGGAGGCAAACATGCCATGAAAAATTCCAGTCAAATCCATTCCACTGTAAAAAAACCCCACAATAAAGCATACTGTTAATACCCTTATGTTCTCCCACCTTCCTTTGACTTTGATGTCACCTGTAGGAGGCAGAGCCTCTCCTTCTACCACATTCCTACCTCTGTAGCTTGGCTGGATCTCAGCACTAAGGTCTGACCCAGCCCATATAATCAAGCCACACATGAACTTGAAGAGCGAAAGCATTTGAGCCCTGCATGAACAGAAGTCCCAGCCTCCAGCACAGCACTGCTGTAAGACATTCCCCTCTAATGTCCCCTCTGCTCTAAGCCTTTTTCTCTCCTTAGGCTGTGGAAATTCTGGTAGCCCATCAGCAAAGAGAAAGGGTTATAACACACAAGACCATTTCGTTAATTAAGTTGGGTAAAAGCTGACTTCCTTTTAGAAAAAAAAAAAAAAAAAAGGCAAACTGAAGTGACACAGAGCATGAAGTTGTATTTAAAGCCTTTGTTTTAATCAAGGTGAGCACCTTCATCTGGATTTTTCTGGCTCACCCAGTCCAGGAGACTGAGGACAGCAATAAACTCTCTCTCATTAAGGGATGAAGAGAAAGAGCATTTCCTGGTCTGCTTCCTGACTCCTAGTGTCTTGGTTGGAGGTGTCCTGTGGGTCATCAACATCAGGATGGCTCATTCTTGTATGGAGAATTTAGCAAATGAATGGCTGCATAGCAAAGGCCATGATATCAAGTCGGGTAAAGTGTAGCCCATAGCTACGTGACTCACAGCAAGAAGACATTGCCCTTGAGCACAGATGTTTCATAGCAACAGGGGATGTCGAGAATACATTGTATATGTTCGAGAATACATTGTATGTGGGAAAAGTACACAAAGCTGAGAAAGTTGCAACTGCAAGGCTAACTGCAAAAAATACGTGCATTATAAAAGACATAACCAATCATGAGCTATACTTTTGCAATATGTATGAGTTGATTAATGCCTGTATAAACGCGATAACATGGAACACAATAAACGAGGCTAGTTGATCAAGATAGCTTGAGACTTGTCTCCCGCGGCTTTCTTCCAACATTCTTGCACCTGGAGGATGCTGTCCTTCAAGACCCATCACCTTTATCTAAGCCACTGTGCCCTTCAAATTGCTTCCCATGGGATCCCCTGCTCCCCTGCTCTGAGGCACAGCTGGGACTCTGTTTTCCAAGAAATCCCTGCTTCTGTCTTCCCAGAGCAGTAGAGCCCAGCACAGCATAGTACAGGACAGGCTAGCAACAATTTGACAAAACTGTAAAACCACAAGCAGAGTGAAAGGGATAGATAACATCAATCCAGGTCTCGGATCTTGGTTTTGATAGCCTTCCGAGATTGCGGATGTTTCTTTTTCTTCCCAGCCCCATGCCAGAAGAAGGAGTCAGGATGCGTCCATTTAGGTTTCTCAAGGTTGTTTATTTCTTCTTATCTAGTACATTTTGTTCTCACTCGGCTTGGGTGCTAGCTGCACCGCTGCCCAAGGCTGTCTGCCCCGCTCATGGGCGGTCGTAATCTTTTATACTATGTACTACATGCTAGTTGTTTTTACTATTATCCCAATACCTATCACTTTTATTAAACAGTGTACTTTCACCCTAAACCAATCCAAAAGTGCCACCATCACAGCAGAAGATGGAGGGCAAGAAGAAGAAGCAGAAGGACAGGGACACGCCCAAATTCCTCCATCTTGCCTTCTTGAACCTCCATTAAACCCCTAAATTCTATATCTACACAAGGTGATAAAATAATACTATTCTAATCGGACTCTCGTGGTTGGTCTCTGGACCCTTGCCAGGGTCTCGGATCACCCAGCCACTCAGAGACATGTCCTGGGGTTCCGACATCCAGGAAAACACTGTAGAAATCTCCCTACAAGATCTATTCTCTGAGGAAGTAAAGGGAATACAAGACAAATCAATTGGTTTTCATGGAAAATAAGCCTTGTCAAACAAACTTGATTTCACTCTGTGATGAGATTACAAATTTTGTTGATAAAGGGAACTGTCCAGATGTAATAGGCTTAGATTGTCAGAGCACTTTTGACTTAGTATGAAATGGTATTTGGGTTTTAAATGTTGTACTATGTAGCACCAATAAAGCATGAAATAAACAGGTTAAGAACTGCCTACCTGACAAGATCAAGATGAAACCAATCGGGGGAAGCCAGCACAGCCCTGTTGAAGTGGCATGAAGAGCAGGACTATGCCCAGAACCCTTTGCTGCTTTCAGCCATGCTCTGGGAGTTGATGCAGATAAAACTGGCAAATGAAGCAAAATCCAGCAGCTCAGCAGAGACTGGTAAGATGAGGCTGTGATACCAAGATGTCTGGGTCACAGAGAGTGGGGGGTCAGAACTGGCTTGAATATATATAGTTATGTGTCTAGCAAGGAGAAACTTCTAGAACAGGGACTGCAACCCAAAGTGGGAGGTGCAATGACTGTAGGGCTGAAGGTGGCCTCACAGAACAAGGATTTGGCAGAAAGACAAAAATCCTTGTCTATCAACCGTTGGCTGACTTTTCATGCTGTGATGAGGACATCAGTTCTGGGATAAAATGCAGTCTTCTGGCACCAGGAGACCAAGAAATCATGGAAATGTCAAAGACACAGAGGGAAAATGCTATATAAACTATCCAGACCAGACCCAGCCTCTCACACACAGCTCCTTGCTGCAGGTAAGGGAGTTGGAAAGGATCAAGCCTTAGCAGTGCACTCTGACACACAAATAGGCCTGGGAATAATGGGCTGTGCTACTTCTAATTTACAGCTTCCTAGCCACTGTAATGTGCAATTTTTCCCAAATGAGACATTTGCATGTTAATTGTCTGCTACCAATTGCAAGACAGGCAGTACATGTGCTGAAAAATAGCACCAGCCCCTTTTGGGAACATTAAAAAACAGCGTTGCAATCTCACCTGAGTATTTTAAGGGCTTAACCAACCAAAAATGGCAGTTCTTCTTTTTTTTCTTTTTTCTTTCTTTCTTTCTTTCTTTTTTTTTTTTTTTTTTAAGAAAAGCAGTGAGAAGCTGCCAAATGTGTCCATGTGGAGCTTGCCAAGGCGAGTTCAACAATGTTGTCTTGAGACAGCTAGACAGCATTATTTTGAAGATTTTATTGTTTATTTGCTTTTGGTTTCTTTTTTTTTTTAAGGAAAAAGGGGAAAGAAGAAAGGAAAAAAGAAATACAGTAAGGAAAGAGAAGAATACTAGCAGCCTTTAGCCCTTCACTAAGAAAGCTGGATCTCCATGAAAAGAAAAGCAGGCAGGAGCTTTCTGGAGGATATAAGACAGCTTATTGCATACAAGTCCTAGAATCTATGTCATTCCTCTGGGCCAGCTGGTCCCCTCAGAACATGCAGGTCACCATGGCAATGACACTGCAGTTCTTCCTTCATCAACAAATGCAACACAGGTGTAGCAAACAGAGCTGAGCGAGCTCTCCAGCAGCACGAGCAACAACTGCTGCCAACTTCCCCCATCTCTCAAAATGAATTGGAGCAGCCCAGAGGAGGCTGGAATAAAACCAGTGCACATGAAAAGAAAAATAAACACCGTATAGACAAGCAGCTTCTTCTTCAAATATTTGAGAATTAACCTTCTTGGCATAGAGCTGGACAAGGGAAGTGGTGAAAGAGCAGAAGGAATTCAGTACTGAGAGTTTGTCAGTTCATTTGACATCACAACCAGGGCAAAGGGAAATTTCTTGTTTGGTCTTTTCTCATGAGCTGCCTGTTTGGCATCAAGCTGTCTCCTATCAAGATTTGTCTCATGTTGGGGGTTAGACTTGTTTCTTTTTTCACCTATAGAATTTTTTCCCAAGAGTTGCAAGGCAACTAATTGCTGGGTACTTATCAGTGCTCAGGTGAAACAAAGCATGGAGGCTGGGTGGAGGCTGGCACTTGGCTACACCCTTTGTCTCCAGGAGTTTCCCCCCCAGGCGGGGGAGAAAGACGGGGGCTGGGGGGCAGCTTCATTTTTGGTGTGGTCTGCGTCGGGAGAGGACGAGGCTGCCGTTGCTGCGTGAGTTTTTCACTGGCACCACCGGGATCTGATCCTGAAGAGAGCTACCATCATCTGCTCGTGTGCCCAGGAAAATCCTGATCTCTCTCCTTTTGCTGCCCTGCTGGAGCTGGTTCAGCCCTGTCCCACTGCCTCGGCACTGTTTTAAAGCTGCTCTGCATTGCAGCTCCACACTGGCCTCCCTGCCGGACATCTCTGCCCTCCAGTGACCACCGACGGAGCTCCGAATTTCATCCGATCCACCAGCCTGGGATCCCCCACCATTCCAGCTTGGTACTTTTTTTTGGAGTCCCCAGAGACCAGACTGCCCTGGGTTTTGTGAAACCAAGCTCTGTCAAAGTCCCTGGTTCTGTTTTCACTATTAATTGCTGTAGTTGTTGTTGTTTGTTTGCTTTGTTATACCTATTAGTAAAGAACTGTTATTCCTATCCCCATATCTCTGCCTGAGAGCCGTTTTAATTTTCTAAATTACAATAATTTGAGGGAAGGGGATTTGAATTATCCATTCCAAAAGAGGCCCTGCCTCTCTTTAGCAGATACCTGTCTTCTTTCAAAACCAAGACATCTCATTTCCATCTCCAGCATCCACACTGCAGCCAACATTACTTTATGCAGGCCATGTTTTCCAGTAGACACCGACAAGAGTTTGTGTCTCAGAGAAGGCTAAATTGCAGTGGGATCTGCAGAAACGAACATGTTCCCTGCCCCACAGTCAGTATCAGGCATCATCTCTTCATTACAATCATTTCTGGAGAATGACAACACATCACCACCACTGAGGGCACGTGTAAGGAAAGCTCTCTTCGTTACGTGGGAGATTTAGTAAGAGGTTTTATTAAAAAGTGTTGAAAGGGCCCTAAAGGTCTTATACCAGCCACATGTCTCACAGACTGGCATGCAATTGGGTCTTCTTTTATCTTCCCAAGGACAACAAAGGGCTGCAAGATTCAGGAGAGAATTTCATCAGGACTGGGAAGGTGACAGGGATATTCATCAGGTGGGTGGGATATGCCAGAAAATGGATCCTAAATCACATGGTGGGAAAAAGTTGTCTGGGATGTTTTTCCTACATATGGGAAATGGCAGGGTTGAAATGGCAGCTAAACAGTGGGATTTCACAAGCAAAATCTGCATGCTTTTAATCTGAAGTATCCATGAACTGAAAACTTGTTTTTCTTCTCACACACTTACCATGAGAACAGCTGCCCAACAGCCAACCCCTTGCAGTTCTAAAACATGACCCACATCTTCCTCCAGAAACCTAAAATGTACTGCTCACAACACTAAAGCTAGATGTTGTCCTCTGCTTTCAAAATTATGATTAAAAATTCATCACAATGTTTACAGTAGAAATTTTGAACATCATTATCACTGTAACCAAGGTCTCTTCTTATTTTAATTATTTCTTGCTCAGTTTAAATACCTAAAAGGTTTGCTATACTTAAAAGGCAGCAACAGTAGACTCTCATGCAGGCTGGGATCATTTTTTTAAGCTTTCAAAAAAGAAAAACCAAACCTGAAAATATGATAAATATCTCTGAATTCCAATAGCTTTTTAATGTACATTTCTCTTGCAAGCAGATTGCATTCATGAAACATGAAAAACTGCACACATCAAAAAATTGCACACTTCAGTATATAGAGATTGAGCTTGATAACTTGTGAAAAGACCCCTCAAATCTTCTCTGGATGTTTGTCAGTCTGCTGGCCTGTGAGTCAGCCCAAAGTTTCAGTTTGAAATTGGTTTATAGGATTCTCATAGAAACTAAAGAAAGGAGAGTGCTAATTAAGTGCTTTAATCCCTCTGAACATCAGGTACAACTCAAAGCAGCTGCACTGCAACGTTTTCCCTGCAATGGCCCACTTATACCTCCTGAAGGCTCCAGACTGAGGCAGGCTGGAAAATATATTTCTGCTTTTTGTGTTCTTAGCTGGCTGAGGGGGCAGGGGCTGTGCAGAACTGTGGAGTGCATAAAACTGACTGATGCTCACTTGCAAGCACAAAGAGCTGCAATTGCTCCTAGGCCATCACAGACAGATGTTCCCCACCAGAAAAAAGCAGGATCCCCATAGGTCAGAACTGTTATTAATAATGTGGAGAAGTCTCATTGCACACCATAAGTGCTCATTTGACCATGATAAAGACAGTGATGAGGGGAAGCACAGAGACTTCTCAGCTCAGTGTGAATGCTGCACCTTAAATCACTGAACAAATTAAATTCTAAGAGAAAAATGCTATAAGGCACTTGGCCAGGGTGAGTTATTTACAGTTTCTTTCTTTCAACAGCAAGTTTTCTTAGTGAAGCTGAAGAAATTATTCACTGAAGAATCTAATTTGTAATAGACATTGAATGCTAAAAAAAAAAATAGAAGGCAGAGATCAGATATTCTAGAAAGAGATAGCTTAATCCATATTTAAATTATTGACCCACAGACTTCTAAATAAGCTCTCAAGAAAAATGTATAACCATTCAAAGTAAGAAATTTGGACATGCAGGATGCATTCCCCCTTGTAATATTCTATCCCCAGCCAACACACTGCATGAGTGCACAGGAACTGAAGATTAAATCCTTTAAAATTGTTATCTCCCTGTTAAAACTCAGAATAAGCCCAGAAGAATTTGAATTTTACCATCAAGGCAAAATTGAGTCAAAAAGCCATTTAAAAATGGCAGAAATTACTCTCCACAAAGAGGACTTCCATCTCATGACCAAATCTGTACTTCCCAGGGTTTTCTTTATTGGAGTCCCTTGTTTTGAAGTCTACTAACTCCAAGACAACAATTTCCTGGTCTTCTAGGTAAGCACCTAACTTCCACTGGGAACATGAAATATGAAAAATTTGACATGGAGGATAAAAGAAAAAAAAAATAAAAAAAGAAGAAATAAAAAAAAAGAAAGAAAAAGAAGAAATATTAGAAATGCAAACTGTCATGTATGGAAACTGTTTAAGCTGAGGGGAAATGTGGTCCTGCTGCTAAATGGGGTGGGGGACCTGTGACACAGGGCATGGAAAAAAAGTGAAGTGTTAAATGAATGCCTTCTTAACTTCAGCCTTTATTAATAACATCAGTTTCAAAAATGCCAGACCCTGGAGACCAACAGGAAAGTCTGGAGCAAGGTGGAAGAGGATGAGATCAGAAAATGCCAAAACAAACTGGACACAGATAAGACCATGTGGCCTGGTGGGATGCACTCGACAGTGCAAAGAGAGCTGGCTGATATACCCTGACCTACATCCCAAAGGTTCCCTCTGTTCCAGTGTTTGAGATAGCTTTGGTTCAGGGCACAGAGCACTGATCACTTCGTGAGTTTTAGCAGCTGGCAGCAAGGCCCTGCTACATATTTTACCAGTTTGTTTGTTAAATTGATCCTTATTAGTTTGCTTTGACAATTGGACAAAAAGAAGTTAAAACTCTTAAAAATGTTGATGCAGTTGCTTAAGTGAATCCAGAAAATATAAGTGCTAGTCTCAGAATGAAAATATACAAGCAAGTTATAATAGCAACACAGCCTCAGATGACTCATATTCATTGAATTTTAAAACAATTTATATTGGAGTGGACCTCCAGAGGTCAGTTATCCCATCCATCTGCTCAAAACATGTCTAATCAGATCAAGGGATGCTTGTCAACTACTCATGCATTACAGCCTATGTTTTCTAAAGCCTTTTCCAACCCTCTCAGTACATTATAAAGGAGAAGACAGTTGCTGCTACTACTATTTACAAGAGGGAAATGGAAGGAACAGTTTGTCTGATAAGAGCTGTAAATGAAACATGAACTCTCCCTGTGGGTTTTTGAATCATTTTAATGTCAGGCTATTCTAGATCAGTCTTCCAGAGTGAACACAAGATGGAGCTCAGCATGGAGCAGATACAGTGGCACTGGAGATGCTCTCCAGCCCTACATCCACTTGCTCACCATCAGGCCACAACACAGCCCCCAGCACAAGGCCAAACACTCCTGGTGACCAGGGAAGACAATCTCTGAAAGGAAACCCAGACATAAGACCTTTATCTCATCAGAGCATCTCTCTTCGGTGCTGTTCTCCTCTAAGTAGGATCCCAGGGCATAAAGGAATGAAGAACAACTAGCACTGGGATCACACACAGCAATTCAATATCCATCTGCTCCAGAAGAACCCAGGGCCATTATCTTGTGTTTTCAAAGCTATAAATGAGATATTTGGCATCTCTGGTAATGTGCCAGCCTGACTCAAAGACAGATAGCAAAATGAATGGACCAGGACAGGGAAAACAATGAGCCAGATGTCTAACAGACAGTGTCTTGCAAACCATGAAAAAAAAAAAAAAAGACAGAAAAGAGCAAAGAGCTCATAAAAAATATTTCTGATTCACAGAACTCAGCAAAAAATGTGGCCACCCTCATTTGAATTTTTGACTACAGAAGAGAAGAAATAAATTCAAATTTAAAAAATAAATTAAAGCCCCCCCCCCCCCCATTCTTGGTCATGACGTAGGGACCACCAAATAGGAACAAAGCAGTGCTTTTAGACTACATCTGTGTTTCAAGATAGAGAAAAAAGAAGAGTTTTGAAAAGAGAGAAAAATCCTTCAGTTAGATAACTTATAGAGTAAAATGTATTCCAGAGTTCTTCCCTGTATTAAATTGTATCAATGTAGGTTATCAAAGTTACTGAGAAGTGGGAATTCTTCTGTCAAAAAAAAAAAAAAAGTTAAAGCAAAATAAAGTTCAACACTGAAAGCTGAACATATCTGAAAGCAATACAAATCAATCGCTCAGGAACTCCCCTCAGGACACAGGAGAATCACTGTCACTGTAAGTCTACAGCCAGCCAGGGAATGGGTCCATCCTAACTAAATCAGGAGCTAGGGGCCAGATAGAGAAATCACTGGGTAAAGTTCCGAAGCTTGAATTTATCATACAAAGGGATGATATAGAGCCATAATGAGCTGATCCAACTTTAAGATCTATGAATGATGGAGTCCTGCTTTCGTTTTGGCAGCTGGCAATGTCTTGGATGCAAGTCCTCACTCCACTGCATTCTCTATATCTGAGCTAAGTAAGTGGGAACAGCAGCTGAGGATACAGCTTATGGGATGGAAATTTACAGAAATGAAGCTAATTAGCAGCTTCCCAAGCTCAGCAATATTCATCTGACTCTGCTGCACTGACTACTCTGAGAACTCTTTGGCTATAATTATGCAGCCCTGTTCATTGTTCTACTGCCCAGACTAAAGTTTATAAAGTGACAGAAAACTTTTGGTTGTTAACCCTGGCTGTTAGTTACTGCTTTTACTTTATCTTATCCCAGTCACAACTGATGTTTATGTTTCCTACATGCTTTACGAGGGTTTCACAGTAGCTTTTCAGGCACGATTTCCATCTGGCAGCATTGCAAGAGAGCCATTGTCCTTCTTGCTTGGTTGGATTCTCCATCTCTAAGACAGATTCAGAACTGCAAACTGAGGAGTTCAGCTCAGATTCCCTGTTCCTTCCCACCAGCCTTGCTGGGCAAGCCAAGGCAGCTCAGTTTCTTCCACATATTCCTGTGTGACTGACACTCTCCTTGGATCCAACACAGGCACCTTTTTCCTTTCACCCAGCAGTTTTACAAGGTGATCTTCAAGGCACACAGAGCTGCTTCATCATTTCTGTGTAAAAGGACACTTATCTTTTATTATCATGTGCTGATTGTATTGCAAACAGGCATCACCCTCACATTATCAGCTGCCTCTGATTTATCACCAGATTTATTAAAGGTCCATAATGGGGTTGGATTTATGCTTTCATTTACTTTTATGTCTTAAAGAGATCAGGACAGATTACATTTATCTTCTTTCCTGATATTTAACTGAAAGGCATTTCTTTACTGCTTTCTAACCAGAGTTCTCTTTCAAACAATCAAAAGCTCCCTTACCACACAGAGAAGAACATGGCAACTGACACTTTCAAACAAAATTTTGACTTCACTCACTACAGTATGTGCCACAGAAATGGTGCTTTTCTACACTGAGCAAGAGACAAAAAGAGGAAAAAGAGTCAAATAAGGAAATCTCCCAGTCACTACCATCCTACAGCCTTCTTAATTAACCAGACTCTTGATAACAAGAATACCTCTAAATCAGCAGCTATCTTTTCACAGAGAAATCCTTACACCTCTAAATGTGACAAGCAAAACCTGGCATTGATCCAGGTGGGGCTTTCACAGCACATCTTAATTTATCATCTCATGTAGCTCTTGGGCATGAAGTGCACCAGGAACCTCTACCTACTCTGCTATCCCCAGAGTATCAGCTGGAACCTGTTATAAGCTAGGAATGAAAACAGAAGCACAAAGCATCAGAGACACAAGCCCCTTCCTGGATGAAGCAGAGTTCTGTCAGGAAAAGAATATCTGTGTGCTGCATCTAAGAACTCTGTGCAATATCAGGTATAGGCAGCAAAGTTATCCATCTCACTGCCCTTGGTAACATAGGCTATTGCTGATAGACTCCTTTTCATTAAAATATTAGAAATTTGTCTACATTGCACTTCCAAAATGGAGAATGCCTTGCTGGAGAAAGCTTTTCTCTGGCTACAAACACTTCAGCAGATATTTTCCAGTAGTTTTCTCCCCATTTCCCTAGAAACTTCTCACTTGAGAAACATTAAATGCCTCCTCATTCTGCTTCCTATATAATCGGAATATTTTTTTATATTACTATGGTTTCAAACTGAGAGGATAAGATTGGAGTAGATATGAGAAAGTTTTATACAATGATGGTGGTGAAACTCTGGAACATTAGTGAAGTGTAAATGCCCAGAAGTCACTGGAAATATTCATGGTCATGTTGGACAGGGCTCTGAGAGACCTGGTCTAGTTGGCGATGTCCTTGCCCATTGCCAAGCTGTTGGACTGATGACATTTAAAAGGTTCAGTCTACCTCAAACTACTCTACAATTCTGTGATCAAACATTTCTCTCATTTGCTAGATGCGTTCCAAGTCAAAAGGAATCAAAAGGCTCACAGCCTGTTAGAGAATGGAGCACATCTGAGTTTTTTGAGAAGCACCAGGGCAGCAGCACTGGACCCTAATATAGCCCAGGATCCTGGCTGGCCTGGCTGCTGTACACACTGCCCACCTGTATGTTATGTTCTCATAAGAGATGCCTCTACCCAAATTAAGGTGCAAAAGAGACCACATGCCAAAGTCAATAGCACGGATTTCATTTAACAGTAAATGTGAGGTGGAGAGATGTAGGAGGAAGGGAACGGGGAGGGAAGAGAAAGAGAGGTAAAAAGAAAGATTAAAGTAGAAAGATATCACCATCAAGTGGATCCCTGCAGCGTCCTGCTGGTCCTTCTTCACCCTGGTGTTTGGTAGTCAGGGCTCCTGAGTCATTCCTTTGGGGGTATCACTTTTATATAGTCCAAGTCCTGGATTTCCACAGAGCATAGATGCTGTTCCCACAACTTGGGCTAGCATATGTCTCACTTCCCACAGCTTGCCACCACGTGAATGTTCGGGCTGGAATTAATGCCTTCCTGTTTTGCCATCTGTGCTTACCTCAAGTTCTGTGGTGGTGGCTTATCTTATGGGAACTTCCTTCTTTAACAGTGCTCTGAGACATGCAACTGCATCCTTCAAATCCTCACACTGCACTGATAGATGGGGACATTGGATACCTCCACTGAGCTCTCCAATCTATGTAGATTTGTGTGCACCCATGGCTGCACAGAGTATGGAGAGAAGACAGTAACAGGTTTGGCTCATTCCTGGGCACCAGAAGAATGCACCACAAGAGGTGCCTTGATATATGCCAGGCAATGCCTGACCGCAAAAATTGCTTTTAGCACAGAATGCACCTTAAAATTCAATGCTGGTTTTGCTTGGCAGTGCCCCAGGACTCACAATCACTGTGATGAAATCCAGTCTCCTTTAGCACAAGGCTCACTGCTGATACCCAGGCCTGAAAGGGAGTTTAGAAAACCCATTTACACAGGCCCCAGATTAGCCACAAACCTCTCCTCTGTGGCAGGGCAGGTTTTTAGCGGAACAGACATGTTTTGAGCACACAAAATCTCCTTGCCACTGCAAGGGATTGCTAGGCCACTGTGACAGTGTGGTTCATACCACCCACGACCACACAAACTGGTACAATCCACCCCAGCTGGACACTCCAGCCAGAGCAATCAGGACAACCTTTCTGGATCAACTGGCAGTGGCCCAGGCCATTTACAACACCATGGCAAAACTCTTCTACATTTCACATTTCAGTTATTATAGAGACACTTCAGATATTTTTACAAACCTTTTCTCACCATGTTTCATTTCCTGCTAAACAGAGCTTGGACTACTTAAAATCAGTATCACAAAAAAAAAAAAAAAAAAGGTTACACCTTTTCATCAGCTGGACTGAGCAATCCTTGGCACTATTTCAAGGTGACAGTGAATCTCAAATTTGCCCCTCCAAAGTGCTCACGCAGGTATCCAACAGTGCTTACCTAACTTGGTTTTTATAAAATTTTGCATGGAATACTGCAACAGACATAGACAAGCTATGCTTTAACAGGAAAAGATGAAGCATGCAGCGTTCTTTCAACTCTCTTTTTAAGGTCTCTGTTGCACAAAGCACAGCGTGGAAGCATGGCACCCATACAGGTGCTATCTTCACTCAAAGCAGCTCTGGATTTGGTGTACTGATCTCTTCCAGTACCAATGTATGGTGTAATGACAGTCTCAGTGCAATATCCTGCTCTACAGCCTAGGAAATTCAACTGTCTCTCAACACTCCTATATTTTCAATTTTCTCTGTCCCACAGAGTTGTGCTCTTCCACAGCTGAGTATACAAGCTGTCACCTCTCACTTGCCTTTCTTCTTGAGAAACCAGCAGCTCAGTTCTTCCTCATTTCTGTTTTGGGCTTGCTGGCAGGGAATTTTTGTTCCATGTTTTTTTTCTTCCTTTCTATGTTTCATTTGTTTGTTTGTTGCAATGTGTTTTGCATGAGCAAACCCAGGTGTACTGGTTTGAAAGCAAAACCAGTGAGAGACTCCAAGTCAGAAGTACAATTTATTAAGAGGAAAAGAAAGAAGTAAAATAAAGTAAAATAAAGTAAAATAAAGTAAAATAAAGTAAAATAAAATAAATGCAATAGTACAAAAAAACACTGACAGTGTCAGAATACAACCTGACACCCTGTTAGTTACAGTGGTGGTAGCAGTCCGGATGAAGTGGTCTTGTTGAAGCAGTGATCCCGTAGAAAGGCTGGTAGCTATGTAGTACATGGTATAAAGAGTTAAGACCGCCCTGGTCAGGAGGCAGTTGGCCATGACCCACACTGTAGCTTAGCACCCAAGCAGGGTGAGAACAAAATGTACCAGATAAGAAGCAATAAACAACCTGAGACCTGAGCCGAACATCCCGACTCTCTTCTGGTACGGGGCTTGGGAGGAGGACTTTTTAACAAACATCTCGGGGGGGCCATCAGCCCAGAAACAGAAACTGAGAAATAGGAAGATGGGTTTTGGTGAGACAACATCCTTCCATGAAATAAAAAAGGGGATGATACAATACAACCCTGCTTACAGAAACCAGGCAAAACCTAGGTCAAGTCAGAAGCCAAGATGCTGGGAGACAGTGCTGGCAAGAATAAAACCCAGTCCCGCACTTCTCAGTGTGCAGCAGCTCCATGCTTTTGGTAGTCCAGAAATGGGAAGGGACCAGGACATGGCAGTCTCCCAGCACCCCCATTAAATCAGGCTTTCTCAGAACTTGCCAGCTACTGGAGTAGCACAAATGAGCAAGGTAGACACAGGACTGTGTGGGGTTTTACAGTTCTTTTGCCTTGCACTGACAGTCCTGCAGCCTGTCTCTCTCTCAAACCTGCAACCTCTCACCAGAATTCCCACAGCAGGGTTGTCCAGAACCTTGGCAGCAGGATTTTCCACCTGAGTTTTCTATGCTGGTGTTCCTATGGCTTTGAATATTCTAACATTATGGGAAGTTCCAGAACTACTCCATCTGCCATCCTTTTATTTACCCCTTATTTTGTAGCTCTTGGTTTACATTAAGACAAAAATAAGTGTTTGTGAATAATAATCACAGTAAATATAAAGTATTCATACTGTTAGCATTTCCTGCAGGGTGAGGCATGCCTGCCCCAGTCTCCTGCTGCACACACTACAGCCAACAGAGTCAGCACCCAAAGGCAGAGGAAGGGCATCAAGACAGCTTTTGTCCCAGGGCTGGGGGAAAGAGATGGAGCACAATCAGGTTTGGGAGACCGGGGTGCACGGCTGGACAGTTGTTGCTGGAACACTCAGTTAAGCACTTAGGCAGCAGGAAAGTGTCAATGCCAGCAACTTTCACTGGCTAATTTCCTGCCACCACCATCAAGAGAATTAAAATTCAACAGCAGACCTCAGCTTTGCCTTTCTTTGTTCACTGTATGAACAGCCTTTCAACAGTGGCTGAGAAAGCCTCACTGTGGTTCAAGGGGCAGCATGGAGGCAACAGAAGGAAATCAGAGGAAGCCAAAAAAAAAAAAAAAGGCAAGTAATGATCAAGGAGAGCAGGAGCTGGAGAGGAACTGCTTGTACTTCTGAGCATCATCTTGCTTGACATCCAGACTGTGCTGTGTCAAACACAGAGGGGTGAGACTCAATGAGAAAAGGAAGTCTGAAGCCCAGACTGACAGACAGATGTGGAACATTGATCTCCAGTTCACCCCAGGCCTAACAGAGCACCCTGCTTGCCTGAGACCACTCCTGTGAGGAGCCCTCATGTCTAAATGCCTTGAAAACTCCAGGAACTACCAATAGGGAGGAGAATGGTACAAAATACAAGGCACTGCAGGATTATTAATGAAGCACAGCTGATGGGAAAGAGCAGGAGAGCCAACCAAGCCAAAGGGAAATGCTGCTGGGCTTTGGAGAGAGCTGGAAGTGGATCTGACTCCAACTGCTGGGACCCGCTTCTGGAAGAGGGTGAAGGACTTCCATCTTCTCCTCCCATTTCTACCTGCAAAATCTTGCTGCAGGTAATGGCTGATTAAACAGTGCAAACTGCATTATTTAAGACACTGTTGCTGTGATACAAAGCAAACTTCTTCCAGAGCCAATACCTGACAAAAATAAGCATCCAGAGGTACTTAGAGCTCCTGGAGAAGGAATTTAAATTGGTCAAGAAGAGCCTCTGAAAAACAAAAAATCAATGACAAAGTCCATTTTGAAAAGCAACCCCATGGAGAACTATGTTTTTCCTCACATGACCAGCTCCATTGACCTAAACCACACTGAACTATGTTTTGTTGTTGGTAAGGAAGGCTAACTCAGCAAAGGCCCTTTGCTTATTATCTGTGTTTTCTATAACTGTCTTGGAGGATACCTAAAAGGGGGAGATATATACATATAGATATATAGATATAGATAGGTATAGATATAGATTAGATATAGATATAGGTGATATATATATATATAAATAAATATATATATAAAATTTGTTGTTTACTATGTCTGTTTCAGACAGTACTGTGCCATTGGTTGTGAAAAAATGCCATAATCATCATTTATGTACCAGATGCTTCAGGGTGAACCAACTAAAGAAGCTGCAAAGATTGCTGCAGGATTTATGATCCAAAAATCCTTGTGGCAATTGCCAGGTCTGAAGGACAAATTCTTCCTTGATGTTAGGACAGGTCTGTTTAGTCCTGTGTGACCAGCTCTCCTTTCCTTCACCACAAGTTAACAAAACACACTAGACTATTTAAATCAGAAGTTTTCTTTGGGTAGTGGCTGTCCCATCTTGAGTATGCACAACACTTGTGACCCAGCTGCTAATTGCTAGTTTTGATTTGAGTCCAATAGAGAGGGTTTGGGGAAAAAAGGGATATTATGGGCACAGTCACAATAAATTAGCTAGGTCAGACTCTGAGAAGGGCTTGTAGCTCCCTCTCCATGGGTAATCTTTCCAACCAGAGCTCTCTCCCCGTCTCTTCTCTTTTTAACAATATTATTTTTTGGAGCTACAAGATTTTTTTTCCTGCTGAGTGCTGGGTTAGCAAAGGCAGGAAGCATATATTAGCAGTATTCTTTGGAGACCACCTACAGCAGTGAGATGAACAATGGGTCCTGAACCATGACTAATTTGTAGCCCAGAAATAGGGTGTATTTTTTTAATGTAAAACTGTTACTCACACTGAATAGTTTATTTGAACTAGAACCATATTATTATCCTCTCATTATTTTACCTCTTGTATTTTAGACAACTTATCTCAGGGTTGCCATAGCTACCTGCTGAGTGCCTTTGACTGGAGTGTTTGCAGTAATCAAAATTAAAGGCTTCTTATAAAAAGAAGTATGTTCTGACTAAAGAGGAACTTGGGCAAAATTGTCCATAATTGTATTCTTTTACTCAGTGCTGCTGCTGTTGGGTGAGCTTGTGTGGTGGTTTGAAGTGCAGCTGCAACATTAAACCCACTCAAGTGGCTCCTTTTTCCCTGCCTTTTTCAATAATGGGGAAACACTAGAAGATTGAGAGTTGGAATAACAATTTACTAAAAATGGCAATAGCCACAATAATATTAATAACAAAGAGTGTACAAAAGAGAGAAAGAGTTTTACCCACAGAAGGGTACTAACCACTGAACAAACAAAACCAAAAATACTTCAGTGTTAACTACAATCCTTAGTCTCCCCCATAAAAATCACATGAAAATAAAAATTTGGAAAGGACTCTGGAAGTCTGTAGTCTAACCTGCAGCTCAAAGTGGGTCCAGCCAGGATTAGGACCTTGTCCAGACAGATGTTGGAGATATCCAAGGATAGAGGGGGTGTAAAGAAACCAGTGCCTGGCACTTCTCAGGGGCATCCAGTGTAAGGACAAGAGGCAGTGGTCACAAACTGAAACACGGAAAATTGTGTTTGAACATGGCAACCACTTAGGAGTGACCAAGCCCTGCCAGATGTTGTGGAGTCTCCAGCCTTGGCAGTTCTGCAACCAGGCCTAGGTGGCCCTACATGATCAAGGGGGTTGCATGGCTCCAGCAGTCCCATCTAGCCCTAACCACTGTGAAATTCACCATCAAGGATGCAATCCCACAAACCCTTGAAAGGCAGGCAGGACAGACCCAGTGAGACCTTCTGTTTAAAAGACAAATGCAATCAAAGGCAGGGGGAGTTCCCACTGAACTTCTTATCAGCATCTCCTCCAACAGCTCTTTCCAAAACTGAATGCCTCCAACATGCTTAAGGTGGCCTAAGCCACGATGCCAAACCCTCAGGAAGTGCAGGATGCATACATGTTTTGCCATTGCACCTCTGGGTGACACAAAGTAGGTCCTGACCCTTCCCTGTATTTTTATTTTCCCTTTGGATAGTGGACTACACATACCCCTGAGCTCTGAGCAGATGGCAAGGACTTGTGGAGACAGAGATCAACTGCCCCAAGTCCCCCAAGGCAGTGACACATGAAGTAGCTCAGCTCTCCACAGCAATGTTTCAGGATACCTCAGTATGCATCTAAATACTTTACTTTTGCAAAGAAATGAGAGCAAGTAACTTAATACGTTTGGAAAGAAACCATCTTTAATTAAAGCTGGCATGCCCTACTGGAACCATCCAAATGAACTGCAAGCAGTTAGAGAATTAAAATGAAGTTCACCAGAAATACATACTAAACAGCCATCCTGACAAAGTATTTAAGTACAGAAGAGCTGGACAGTACAATTAACCCTGTTTGCACAAACACAGCTTTGTTGAGTTAGGGACAGACTTTTGAAACAAATCAACAAGGCAATGGATTGCATTCAGGAGACACACTCATTTTCCACTGTGGCTAAAAGCAGCTCCAGGATCAAATGGATCTGAATGTTATCAGCTTGTCCCCCCCTCTACACCACCTGTTGACAAGCATCCCTGTATAGGGCTCACTTTAGAGAGTTGTTGCCTCTACAAAGGAGAAAGCAGGCTCCAGAAACCTACTCTAATCCAGAGCAGGAGATGTGAAAACTTTCCTTTATTTTACCAGATAAAACATCCCTGAAAACCAGAACAGCAGCCAGCTGGCAATGTAGGCACACAGGAAAAAGTGAGTGGGGAGCTTGAAATACTCAACAGGTCCCTTGGCAGAGAAACGGATTATACAGCCTCCCCCTGCCTCTTTCTGGAAGGTGTGTAGAAAGGAGCCATTCATTCAGCTTTCTGGAAATGAGAAACAAGTGAACAATCAAAAAAAAACCACAAACACAAACCTCTGAAGATTGTGCTGTTATGGGCCTGACATTAATAAGGCAGGAAAACAATTTCTGCTCTAAAAATACAGAGTTGATTTGCCTCACACCCACATAACAACCCCTGTTCCTGAAGCAAACCAGCTCCAAAAAGTCATTCCTTCTGTGCAGAGTTTAGCACCCTGAGTCACCTCTCCAGAATTGCAATCCCCTCATGTCCTGGTCTCCAGACTTCCCAAATTTCCACTCTCCTCAGGCTTCTTAGATTACTTGCTCTAAACTTAATCTGAAGTGAATTACTCCATGAAATGAACTTTTTGGGAAAGGTTAAATGTCAGCCTTTCCTAGTGCCCACTTCAGCACAGATTTCAGGAGGAATTACTGGCTCCCAGTGCAGATGTAAAAAGCTAATGCTCATTAGGTTATCCACTGCCACATTTGAGGGATTGTCCCAGTGAGAAAACCCTGGCATGTTGCCCAGGTGTTCTAGAGGTCCGTGTCCAAGGTACATTTTGATCCTAATAGCTGGACAAAAGCCACCCCCCTGGCTCCCATACAAGCACAAACCAAGTGTGAAACCCAAGGCAGTGCCCTCACACTCTCCTTGAGCAGAGTGACCAATGCACAAGATTTAAACCTGCACACTCACAGCTTTACTAAGGGGATCCACAGACCTGTTTTATTATTGTGCAGGTTTTTTTTGCAAAAAGATGGTTTACCCCTTGCACAAAGGATAAGAGGAATCATTTGTGGCTCTTTTTGCTCCCTATTTGCTCAAAAAGATGAGGGTCAGTCACACACAAATTTGTGCTCTGCAGAGGCATCTAGAATTACAAACCAGCTTTACTTTATCTGTGGTGCACCAAGTTCAGTGGTGCCCAGCTCAACAGAAAATTCAACTTGTGCCCTTTAAGACATAGGAACTTGCACTTTTACCCTCTGACCAAAGAGGGTCTACACTTTCACTGATCCCACTGAATGGGGACAGATAACTCCCACTGAGCCTCCCAACACTGCTGCCATAAACCATCCCTCTCTGTGTCACAGCAGTGATCCCATGCTTAGCAAAGAAACCTTGGATTTATTCTGATCCAGGAAATTTCAACAACAGAAGTAAAGGCACAGGAATCATAGCCAGCTGCTCCTTGTTTGTGATCCCTGAACATACCAGAGCCTTTCTGCATTCCAGTGCTAAACCATGCACTACTGCAAAACAGCCAGAAAACTTCCATCATGGAGCTGCGTGCTCCTCCCAAATGGCTTACCAAGAGTAAGCCTTCAAACACTGCCTGCCAATCCAGGATACAGCAATGCTAGAGAGGTCTTCTTAACTCACTTCTCCATGAAAGCAAGGTGCTGTCCCAAGCATGAGGCTAACACAGAAAGGTCTCTCTTCTCATCTTGCCCAAAATTGTGTTGCTTTGCTTACTCACTGGGAAGGGCACTGCCCACTTGCCTGGCATAATAGGATTATGTCCAAAGACTGACAAAGCTGCAGGAGATGGACTTTCAGCACAAGCTCAGAGTTTGTCTTGTCACGACAAGAAGCTGCACAGCTCTCACTCCCACCACTGACACCATGGAAAATCCAATCAGCCTTGGCAGGAAGCTTACTGCAATAGGCACTTAAAGAGATTCATCCTTAGAAGGGGATGAGTGAAGTCCTGAGAACTCATTAGGCAGCTGAAATGTGCCTAATGTGTGTCCCATGCCAACATGAGGAAGAGGGGTTGGACTGCCTTGTTTAGCCCGTTGTTCCTGGTTAATGGCTCATTCAGCTGCTGAACCAAAGTTCACTCCATGCAGAAGCTGCAGTGGCTCCCAACAGTTGCAGGGTATAGGATAGAATGGGTAGATGGGTAGAAAACTATCTCATTTCTATCCCATGCCTAAACCTCCCTAGACTACTGGAGCCACTGCTGAGGGACCAGGAAAGCAACATCTCACAGACACTGCTGTCTGCCACTGTGGGATGGTAGGAAGAATGTAATTCCACAGCTCCCACCAATTCCTGCACCCTGTGCTGCTCACCCTAAGTGGATTTGCCCAAATGGCCAGAAAAAGTCAATCATCTTCATCACCTGAATATAAGGTAAAGGAGATAACTCTCAGACCCAAATGCAATAGAGGTAACCAGTGCAACAAGTCCTGAGGGAGAAGAGAGAGCAATGCTAGATGATTGCTGAAGGAGCAGAATTAGCAAAGTACCTAAGGTCTTAAAGCAAGATGCTTGAAAGGTAGAACAGCTTAGCACAACCTCCATGAGCCACCCTTGGCAGCAAGAGAGTGCTGATGGGGAGTGATTTTGGGAGGTTTTGTTCATGGCTTTTCTGGAACTAGTCTCCCTCATGCCGACACCTTTGCTTTAAGGGGTGCAGTTCTGCCCTTTCACACTCAAGTATATCCCCTTCCCAGCTAAGCTCTGGACAGCTTCTAGGAGATGGGTTGCTTGGCTTTGCTCGTTGTATCTCTCAATTACAGCTGCTGTTCTTTTCAGCATCTCTCCATACACCAAACCTTCACCTTCTGCTCCAGACCCATAAATGTGTCTCAACAAACAAATTCAGCATTGGCAGCCTGTTTTCCAGCATCCCTATCCTGCTCTGAACCTCTCCTTAAAAAGGCTTTTTGTACTGTACAGGTGAAGCTTGAAGAAAGGAGTTTTCCTAACAAAACATTTTCATCCAAGTTTTCTCAGTGAAACAAAAAGCATAGCTTATGTTCCTGTGTGTGAGCATGGAAATTGTTGCACTAGGTTTTAAGCCCTTTAATCAAAGCAGCTTTTCCAGCATGGACTGTATAATGAACATTAGTATAAAAGCAGATCTATAAAAGTCATCTTCAATGTAATTGTGTCAAAAAAAACCCTGCAGTTTTTCTACCTTTCCCACCCCTTGTTGCATTTCAGGCTCTTTATAAATTTGCTTTTTTTTGTGTAGTCTTCTTTTCAGGCCTGTGGTCACTGGATAACATAAGGAGATTTTCTTACAGCTTTGGTAACGCACTATCCAGCCAAACACTGAGCTGCAGAAGACAATAATAGACTAGAAATCAATGCATTAATTGAACCTCAGATAAAATTCAGTCATACAGTGTTCTGTACAGGAGTACTTCATAAAAGTAAATGAAACAAGACTCAGTGGGAAAAACAGGTTTGTTCCTCTCACAAAAATATATATCTCAGATTTACAAAGAAAAGTTCTCTTCACAGTTCAGAAATCATCCAGGTTAGCTTTAAGCATTGAGAGCACAAATCAAGTTTTCTCTGCTCCCAGGGCACACGTTCTTGAAATGGTTCTATCTAGAGGTTAACACACAAAGTAACCTTGCACTTTTTTCTTAGGGCACCATCAAAAGTACGGAAAAAAATGCTTTGGAGTGAAACTGCTTTGGAGTGAAAATGCTTTGGACTGCAACTAAAATAAGGAAAAAAACAACTTTGGTAAGCTGCCAAGTGACATCCCTGTCACAGTGATCTAGAGAACATTTGTTTTCCAGCAATACCACAACTGTAACCCCATCATCTGTCATTCCAAGCCCTGGCTTTCAAGGACAGGCACACATCAAAGTAACCAACATGGTGACGGAGGAAGAAATATTGAGCTACAAAGAGATGGTAGACAAACACATTTTCCTGGGATATTTTTCTGGGAGCTGAGGCTGTTCAACTCAATACAATTTGACCCAGACCCGGTAAGTCCGTGATCTGCAGTTCATAAACCACGCAAATGAGTTTCACAACCTTACTCATCCATTCCAACTCCACTACAGGGGCTCCCAGTCTGTCCTTGTCCCTTTGACCTCACACAAACACAGTTGTGTGTCAGGCACCATGGAAATGGGCCCCTTCTTACCCTCAACTCAGCAAAACAGCCCCTCCCTGGACTCCATGGATGGCCATCACTTCAAACTTTTTATTTTAAATAAACTATTCTGTACCTGCCACAGGTGAAAAGGAGAACAGAGGTTCAGGGGAAAAATTAGTCTTTAGTGAGCAACAATTCAAATTAGCTAATTATTGTGACAGACAATCTGCATACACACAAAGTGGTTTTTGTGTACTCAAGCATCAATTGTTGAAAAACAACAAAGTTTTATTTTCTACACAGGAGAAAGAATAGATAAACTTCCACAGTCTGTTAAGTACCTCCATTATAGCATGAAAATAGCATGGCAAGACTGAGTGTTTGTTTAAAACAGCTTAACTGCAACAGAACACCAACATCTTCTTATTTGATAATGGAAGTGGTTTGGGTATGATTATCCAGTTTAAACATATTTATGTCATACCTCAGAAAAAGGCAAAACTAATGTTAGAGCAAAAGAATATTTCAATGTACAATTATCGTGACTTTTGGAGCAAAGAGCATTTCTATTAAGTCTACTACCTGGGGTTTAAATTTCACATTTTCTTTACAATTTTATCTCTTAAACAGGGTACGTCACAGGTATTGGGGGGCTGCATCAAAGAGACCTTATAGCTCCTAGGTATAATGCTCAGTAGCTGTTTTTCTTCCACTAACCCACCAAGCTGATTCTCTGGGGTTCACAAGTGATGTATCCAAGAACCATATGGAAGTTTGGGGGGTTTTTGGTCTGATCAGCCTGCTAGTCCCATTGCCCATATTTCTCCCAGTTTAACTCCTCTTGCTAACATTACTCAGTGGTCAGTGGGAAGGAAGTAGAATAAAAAAAAACCTCAAGTGACAAATCTCATGACAGCAACAGCCACACAGAAAAGTCGTAATTTTCCTACACTCTGGAGCCTGCTATTTCCTCTCCTCATTTTCACAAGCTTCTCAATCCTTTTTGTTGACATCCTTACAGTGATCCAATGCTCTCCATGAGCAAATGGCATCATGCTTGGAAATTTTACACATGCACTGTTACATCAAAGCTATTCCCAGTGATATCACTGGCTTTCTTGGAATAAGCAGCAAACCCATCTTCAGAGATTTTAAGCTCTTGCATAGCCTGTAGCATTGTTTAGGCAAGAAGAAGATAATGCATAAGCCAGATTTTCTTGGATTTTGTTGACAGGGTGTATCTCAACATCTTACTTTATTCAAACTTTTAGAGAGAAAGACAATTAGTTTATCTGCAAAATTCCAAGCCTACTGTTCCATTCAGTCCCTGCCCTGAGAGTAGAAGTTGGTTTTCTCTTCTCATTATTGCCAGAGGGAATGCATTTTTCCTGTTCTCTACTTCCTTCCCAAGTTTTGTCCTCTCTCCCTCCTCTCTCCAAAACACAGAGAACATAATGATCTGCTCCATCCTTAGGTCCCTCACTTCCTTCTAGCCTGGCCTTTGGATAGCAGCTTTCACACAATCAGCCACCACTATGCAGGGAAGAATTTTGTGGCTCCTTCAGCTGTTGTGTGTGAAAGGTATCCATAGGACACATCAATAGCAACAAGGTACATGTTTGCACATGGAATAAAACCGTTCTGTTCACAACCCAACAGAGCAGAGATATCTCTAAAACAGGCTCAACTGAAAGTTGAGCACACTCCAACCAGGAATAGATCTGTAGATATCAGGGAAGTCCTTCCTTTGCTACCACAGCTTTGGATGGGACTGCAACTTTCCCCATCAAACACCAGCTCAGGCTGTGCTCATTTGCTCACATTTTTGCACAGGAGTCATCAAATGGAATGACTTTTAGTCCAGGCAGAAGAAAACTACCTCAGTCCATTGCCATATGGCAGTTAATGCCTTACCAGCGAAGAAGCTACAACCACACTTTATTTGACCTTATGAGCTCTACGGTTTTCATGCCAGATAAATGTCTGGCCTGGTTTTTTATCGGCTGCACTGAAATGGAAGGGATGAGACAGTGGTAAAGCTCCATACAGAGGGACCTACACAGGAGGAGGTTAGAGGAGGAACCTCTGGTTTGCAGGGGTGCCATTTGAGTCTTCATTCTGCTCCATGATTCCTGTGCTCCTGAATTCCTGAATAACAGAAGTTTGTCATCTCTGCCACATAAGTCTGCACTTTGTGACACAGAATCAAAAACTGCGCTGCACTGCTATAGCAGAAGGTGCAACCCATGCAGAATTTTGCAAAGAAGAGCAGAGAGAAAGAAACCAGAAATTCTGCTGGGGATAGGTGTGTGTACTTAGCATTTGTGGTGATGCAGCAGAGTTCAGCAGCAACTGCCCCAACACAGGCTTAACTCCTCTGGGAGGTTGGAGATGGGGAAGGAGCCTTCCTGCTTGAAGGAAGTTGTTGGAGAAGTGCATGTGGCAATGGGAAGTCTGCACAGCATCAGATATTATAGGAAAGAGAACAGAATCTTCTCCAAGGCTCTGAACACCCAACGGCACAGCAGGAAGAAAATTCAGAGCTTGTACTCAGTGCGTTGGGGAAAAAAGGCTGCCATGATGGAAAAGGCTGTAAGCTGGTGGCTTCAGGCATCAGGAGAAAGGTTGCTGCTCCACTTTCAGGTCAGCAACTACAGAATAGATTTAGTGCCATGATGTCAGATAAGGGGCTGGGAGTTGTTTTCTGAGCAGCATTTAAGGCAATTGAGCCTAAATCATATGGTGGCACCAGAAGAGAGAGTGAAGTGAGTGCTGAGTAAGAGCAATGGGTGTCTCCCTGCTGGGGAGAAAGCTCTCACATGTTCTTCCTTTAAATGGATGTGTCTCTGAAGTGCTCAAGCACTAACCCATGCAGCATGGAGAACAAATAGGAAGAATTAGGAGTCTGTGGGCATTCTAGGGTTATGAACTCATTTGTATCACTGTCACACGGTCCCTACAGGCTCGTGTGCCTGGAGGGCTTTGATGGATGGATATGGTTCTTCAGGCAGAACTAGACAGAAGAGCAAGGATAGTTAGCAGTTGGATACAGTGATCTTAAAGGTCTTTTCCAAATGAAACAATTCTATAAGTCCACAACAGGGAGATTCCTTTAATATGAGAGAGAAGAGGAATCTATGAGGCTTTATTTTCAGGTGGACGATGAATCAGCTTAGAGCTAAGGGGTCATGCCCTAAGCACCCTGTTCTGGTTTACACTGATTTGGGACTTGGGATAGTCTTGAGAGATGCACATTTGTCTAGGACAAAGGTCCTTGGCAGAAAAAAAAAGCTTCACCCCAAATACAGAAAATGTGCATTTTAACCTCCTTTTCTCCCCTTGTCCATAGGATTTTTCACTTAATTGACTCCTCTCTGCTCAGAAAGGGAGAAAATTAAAGCTGAAAGTGAGGACTTCAGGGGACTCATTAACTATCCAAGCCTAGGCACAGAATTCTGCAAATGGTGGACAGTAGATGTTAAATTAATCTCAGCATGTTCCTACACAATACAAAGGTGAGGCTGAGCATATCATCCTTAACAAACCATGCCATGCTCAAACAATACTGTCCATTAATTACGTAAATCACACACAGGCCTACAATTTTACAAAGGCTTTCAGAAGTCATTTTTTGTGGGATTTCCTGAGCTCTCTCTGAGCGTCCCCTTTACCTACCAGGTGTCATCGTGTGGCTAATGGGCCACAAACTAATGAGTTTTAAATAACTCATAGGAGTTATTTAAAAGTTGTTCTTTGCTGCTTCAGGCTTGTCCTTTATGTGTGTAGTGTGTACATTTTGCAGGAAGCACATTACAGTAAAGTTAACTCTCCTCATCTAGAATGAAACAGAGAAGTCAGCTAAGAAATCCAGAGATGTTCACGTAAATATCTTCAAACAAATATCCTTTGGACAAAATAGACCAAATATCCCAATACAGAAAACTGGTATAAATTTCACATACTTTGGCAAGGAATCTGCCCTTGAAAAAATGAACCAAGATGGACAGATGGCCTTTGAATCCATGAGAGGCAGGGAAAGGGGAGCTAGTCAGAATTATTTGGCACACAAATGTCTACAACATTCACTACCCTAAGAGAAGAAAGGCTTGCACATCTGAACCTTCAAGTTCAACAGGTGCTACCTAAAGTGACTGTCCTAGGTGACAATGTAAAATTGTGCCCAAGGTATGTATTCTATCCCCATGAGCCAAGGTGGGGCAGTGTTTTCCTTATCTTCTGTTAATGAGCCTAACAATGCCTTGCCACATGACTCATAGATAACTTCCTCCCGGAGTTATCTCTGTTTAATGGGCCATCAAGGACCCACTGCATGACTCATAGAACGAGATCATCCCATTGTGAGATGCTCCGCCCAGGGGGAGGAGCCAAGCATTCCCACCTGGATAAATCCAGGGTTTGGGACAGCACAGGCAGCTTTTATCCACTGGACTCCCAGAGGAGACAAGAGCTACCAGACGTTTCTACAGGAATCACTGCTTCAACAAGACCATCTCATCTGGACTGCCACTATCACCCTAACTAACAGGGTGTCAGGTTGTATTCTGACTCTGTCAGTGGGGGGTTTTTTTTGTACTATTACTTTTATTTTATTTTACTTTATTTTCTTTTCATCTTATTAAATTGTGTTTCTGACTTAGAGTCCTTCACTGGTTTTGCTTTCAAACCAGCACAGTGACAGAGGCTGGGAAGGACTTTCAACAAGAAATAACTTTTTGTGCACCTCATTTTTTCTGGGCCCTATCTTTCTGACAAGACCTGGTCGACAAGAGCTCCCTTTTTCCTTTTTTAACAAAGACAGTCCAACAGAACCTGAATGAGAAGGGCAGAGCACATCCAGTGAGAGCAACCACAGAGAGCAGTCATCACTGAACACTTCTATGCTGATTAGAAAGGTTCAAGGTCAAGCAGGGAAATGAGGTCAGTATCTGCAGGTACAGGACCAGACACTGGCCTACATAAAGCACAGCTCAAGAAAAGACCAAGAGAAAGAGCCTGAGCTTAAGGCATCTTTACGACAAAGTTTTTTCCCAATGCCATGATCCCAGGTTACATCTGCACTGTATTGGAGCCACTCCTGGGAACAGCCACGGTCCCAGGAGTGGAGGCAGAGTGTGCAGAGCCCATTTTGTTTGCTCAGGTCCTGGCAGCACCAGAAGAAAAAGAAAGTAAGGACACAGATGATTTTATCTATCAAACAGATAGGAATCAGAATGACTTAGCAGAGATTAAGAGTGAATCCAGATCTCCTGAATCCTTATTTTGTGTCTGGCCCAAGAACTCTGCCACAACACTCAGTCACCCTATGCCCCTTAAGAATAAAAAAATAGTTGCTCTTAAGAGAATTTCAGGGAAAAGATTCATTTGTCTTCTCCCACATCTTCCCAGACAGATGAAGTTATCCTTCTTCAAATAGGGAAAACAATACTTTGAGAGTGCTTTGATGTTCCTTTTATTAATAACAGAGCAGAAAAAAAAAGATGTGTGAGAACTGCAGAGACAGAAGTCTGCAGGGCTGAAAGGACTAATTTGAGACAGATGGTCAGATACAGGCTCTTAGAAGCATGAAGATCAGCTAAGAACATCTGAAAGTCACTTGAAATTCTGAAAAAGGATAATCACATATTTTAGTTCTCTGAATCCAGCTGCAGTCTTCAGTAACAAAACCCAACACAGCTCAGTAGAGATGATTGTGGTCACAACTGACAGACTTTATGCTGACCTACCTGTAGATGCTCTCAGCAAGAAACCTATTAGAGATTCAGCTCCTCTTGTTATTCACTGCTTCATCCCACCATTGCCATCTTTGACTGGATGTTTATAACACCTGCCTTAATCTTCCTTCACTTTCTCTTCTGATGAACTCTGCTATCCCCCTCTATGACCACCACCCCCACTGCCTGAATCAAAGGTCTGCCTGACATTTACACCTCTGCTCATTGCAGGAGTGACAACAGGCCAGTGTTGACTCCCTATCCAACAAGCATGTGAAGCATTCCCCAAGTGGATTAAGACCTGACTTCATAAGCAGTGTGTGTGTAAGCTTTGATAGACCCAGTCAGTGACCCCATATCCTCCCTATCACCCTTTTGGTCTCAAGAACAAGCAGAAGTTCTGGATTGAGGCAACTCTGTGGTCTGGAACAGATGACATGGATGGGACAGATGACTTATGCCTTCAGAGGAAGGTCTGATCTGCCTTCTCATCACCCAGCCACACTGCTGCTCCACACAGACAAGACCCAGGTGGGAATGACACTGAACAGCTTCCTACAAGGGATCCCAAAATGAACAATCTTCACTTGCACTCAGTCTCTGAGCCAGTGCAGGAGAAGGCTGCAAGTGTTCCAGCAGATACCGTGGAAGGTGTGGGGATGCCCACCCCCAGTGTGATGCCCAGATACAAAGGAGCAGCCTCTCCACCAGCTCTGCCTCCCTGGCAATTGCCCAACATTCCCCTGTCAGCAGGAACTCCGGGGATCTCAGACCTTCACTGCTGCAAACAGCATTGATCTTTCATGCTGCAAATGGGGCCACGAATTTCTGACTAATGCAGCTTGTTAAAATAGCAGCCATCACTTTGATGAAGCAGCAAAGTGAGAATGTCGTTTCCCAGCTGCCACTTTTACAGAGATAAGCCCAGAGATCTCAGATAACTAAGATGTTACAGGAAATTTAAAACACACTGGGCAAACCCCACCTCACTACCTCTGCCCACTCTCAAGGGGTTTTTTTTCCCTCTTCCTTATATTCCTTTGGATGTTCTCTACACATGCTATAGTCACTCCTTCCTTCTCTCATGTTTACTCCATCTACTCAGAAATACCATCTGTCATGTTCCTAAGTCAAATACATTCCAGTGGAATTGTAACTCTTTGTGGCACATAGAACACACTGTGTGAAGTCCCAAGTATGAGAAAGATTGCTTCAGGGAAATAGTACCACAGCACAGACAGGGGTAAGTCAGAGCAGAAGGTATTTGGACTCAGAGATAGAGCTGCTCTTTCTTTATAGGGACATTGTGCCTGCCTCTTCAATACTAATGCCTCTCCCATTCAACATTTCTCTCCCCTATCTCTTCATCTTCAATGTTTCCCCCTTTTTTGAGGCTCCCTGCCATCAGGCTTCCAATACTGTGAATTTCTTCCCAACCACTGGTTCCTTTTGAAGATGCTGATGTGACATAGCTCTAAACATTTTACTTTTGAAGTGGGGGTTTATCGTTGAAATTCAGATTTTTGCTATTAAAATCCATCAGACAACAAACGAATCAAGGTAATGAGACAAGACTGTAACTTTGTGGGAAATCAGTGTAATTGTGTTTTAGAAGCAAATTCCACTTTACAGTCACATTACAAGAACGAATCTATCTAGGCCTCTTATTTCAGTGTTGATTTTGAGACATGCACCATCAAACACCAGCTATGCAGCTCGTACAGAATATGAATATGAGCACACATCTTATGTTTGGAAAAGATGGTGTTGGACTGCATTTCCCAAGAATTTTGGATGAAGGCTTCCTATTTCTTGTAGCTTACCAGTCATATTCAAAGTTTTCAGTAGAAATAAATGGTCAGTGTTTAATGTGGTTACACAGGTCAGTACTGTTATCTTGTCCCATAATTACAGCAAGATGCTGAATCCCTCTAGGAAGCACCTGTCCTGCAGAAACCTGCAGTTCTTGTAAGAAATCTTCCAGGAAAGCCATTATGATACCCTAAAACAGTGTCCTGGTGAGGAACAGTGTTTTCTAAAGCTCATTCTAGGAAGCATCCTGTGAGCAGAAGTGCGATCCCATGGGCTTGAAGACCCAAAGGGTTTTTCCTCAGCAGCCTCTTTGCCAGGTTTCCAGCTCCTGGGTGTCTCCACACTGCAAAGCCTGTATCTCCAAGATACAGATGCATGCACACAAAACACAGAACAACACGAAGAACAGTACCTTTACTGGCCCCCACACAACCACCAGCAGCAGTCACATGAACAAAATCAGCAGCCCCACCTAATTGCAGTCTACCTTGGTAGCACAGAGTTCCTTCCTCCTTTGCTACCAAATCAAGAACAAATATCCTTTAGAAGTCCAGAACAGAAGGACAGGTCTTCTTTTATGTTTACTGTTGTTGCTCTAGTTGCTTTGCTTGTTTTGTTTTTTCAAGACAAATATTCAATAGGAGATCTCCTTTGTCACAGGGTGTGGTTTTTGCAAGTCACCTTTGAGGTGAAGGTGGTTGTCTGCTTTCTACCCACCTGGAAACCTGCAGCCAGGCCCATCAGATGGGCTGCAAAAAAAAGAAAAAACTACAAAAGCTGTGCTGGTAATTAACCATGGGGAATCATATTACGGGGTTCTAACAGCCTGGGTCAGGAATGGCAGCAGCACCAAGCATGAGGCTTTCCAGTCCCTGCAGGAAATGTGCAACAAGGGAATCTGGGTCTCCGGGCTCTGACAGACAAAATACCCGTAGCTTCCTGTTAAAGAAGCTTTGCTTTAGCAGCTTTTGGAAAAGACCCTGCTGATTTGTTGTCTGTGAACTAATCATCAGCCCAAAGATGATAAAACATTCAGAAGGACTGGAGGGCAGTTCTTTCTTGTGCAACACCAACTGATTGATTTAGTGTGAACACCGAGAAATACAGCTACACTTCTGCAGTGAGATTTTGGACCTATGCCTTGAATTTATCTCTTTGGAGAATGCACAGAATCATTTTAAAACCAGACCCAAACACCATGGCAAGAGTTCAGTATCATTGTGGGAAAATCTCAAGGAAAATTTTTCCCTGGCAAGACCTCCTGAGTGTCCTCTGCTCAGGCACAGGTACCATGTAAACATATATCATCAAAGTAGTTGTGTGCCTTAAGATTAAACTCCAGGTGGAGTCCTGATCCTGTAAATTGCCTCATATAAGAAGGGTGTCTGTCCAGAGCACATTGCAGGATCAGGACCTCTTTGCACAGCAAGATGAACTATTTCAGGAGTAGACCCAGAGAAGTGGTGACTATCTGTGTCACAGTTTGAGGACCTAGAGACAGAACATCCCCTCTGTTCCAGCAAATTGCTCTCAATGCAAAGAGTCCAAGGTCCAGCCCAATCCCATGCACCTTCTTAACTCTAAATGACGAGGGTTATTTTCCTAGCAATTTTCCTTCTAGCAATTTTCCTTCTAGGAATTTTCCTAACCTAGGAAAATTCCTAGGTTATTTTCCTTCCTTACGATGGGCTTTGCACTGCAGATAAGTTTAAATCAGCCTGCCCTGGCCAATGAGTCACACTGCTGTCCCCCCGGATTTCCCTGCTGTCAGCCTACTGGCTGAAGTGGGAGCCTCTTTGGGCCAGATGCTGATGTTTTTATTCACAGTCATTTCTTCACCCCACAGCTTGCTACAGGCACAGTGCGATCCCCCCCCTTTCTGCTTTTGCACTTGCCATGGCACCCGAATCGCTTGCAGACTCAGAATTTAAACCTTGATGCAGGAAAGCCCCCAGGAATCCGGGTAAAGCCCCACATGGGCTCATGAAAGCAAAGCACCGTGCTCCTGTCAGGTAAACAGAACAGGATTTGACCCGCTGTGTGAAACAGGATCTGGCTGTGTCTCACTTCCCGGCTCTCTGTCGTCAGGAGCTGCGAGCTTGTCACCTGCCCACGCCGAACCGCCGAGCTGCTAATGGCAGCAATTCCTGCTTTCCTCATCCTGCTGTTCCTGCAGCCGCTTGCAGCCCAATGCTTTGGCGAAGTAGTGCTCCTTTCCCGGCTGCCCAAACAGAGCAGCACCCACTGATGGACCCTTAAATTTGATTAGTGGAGAGCAGTGACCCAGAGCTGCTTGCTGAGCTGAAGGTCCATCTCCCTCACATGTTACTCTGCAGCGTCTCCATGCTCAGCTCTGGTCTGGAAAACTCCTGTCCATCCTCGTCCATGGCCCTTTGAGGTATGGTCTGCATGCAGCCCAGCACATGTTTTACCTCAGGAATGTTTAAATTAATAGCTCTGTGTCACTCATACCTCACCAGCCTCACCTCCAAATTCAAAGTGAAGGCTGGAGGCGCTTAAGACATGAGTCAGGATGCTGTTTTCCTCTTCCATGCTCTTTCCAGGGTGAGAAAGGCAGGCACCTTTCAAGAACAAGCCACAGGGAAGGTATGTCTAAGGAGGAGCCTCCACTCTGCTTTCTATCGGGCTGCTCAGGGCAAGGCTTTACAAATAAGCACCAGAACAAGTCTGGGTTTAGCATTTTAGCACCAGGAACGTCCCTGTGGCCCCATTCTGTTCCAGGAAATAATTGTCTTTTCAGACCTATTGTACTAATGAGAGTGAGTTGTCTAAGAACCATCATTACACCCATTTTCTCAGCCAGTGGAAATGGCACTTTACCCTTGTTATAAAGCTCATTTATGGCTTAAGCAAGCTGGAAGAGAATTTAAATTCTCCTCCCCTTGATTAAGTACTCTTCTTGAAAATCTGGGTTCACTGTTTATGGGCAGCATAGGACTTAGATAGGACTTCCTCACATTTCACATTTTCTGGCTTCCTGAACTGTAAAGGAATCTTTCTTGTCTGCAGCAGACACCATACACAGACCATGGTGCATGGACAGACAAACACAGTCTCACAGGTAGTGCTGTCCCCATGGTTTGGCACAGGAGAAGTGACAGTCTCAGGCAGCCCAACATGTGAGAGTTGCAAGATCCTGTGTGTCCCTCCACAGGAACCCCTGCAGGAGAACAGAGGGTTGGGGGCTGGGGGTACATGATTTGCAAATAAACACCTCTCTGAATTTCAGTGACCCCAATATGTACCTAATCACTGGCATTTTAATGGGCACTGTGTAATTAGTGAGTAAATATAACTTTAGGTCTATTACCATTAAAATGGGAAGGGACTTTACTGTCTGGTAATTAAAATCTTATCCTTTTTGGTAGCATAGAGAATCAAGGAATTTTTGCTTAGGGTATAGAACCCAATTGTACAAGCAGTAACTGTGTTTTATCTCTTGGTAATGCACAATAAAAGATTCAGACCTAACTTTATAAAAGGCAGCAGGAATCAGAAGCCAGAACAGGCTCTTATCAAACATTTCAAATATGCTAATATTTATTGACTTTTTTGTGTATATCTCTTTTTTTCTTGAGATGTTTTCTTTATTTAAATAATCTGATGATAAAATGGAGATTAAAATGTAGACAAAAATTACCCAGACTTTCTCTTGAAGTTCGCTCAATGTGACTATCAAAAAGATCTGTGTGTACCACACATATACACATATGCATATGGGTCAGAGTGAGTTTTGGGGGTTCATTATTCCAAGTGTGGATAGATCAAAATATGAAAAAGAAAACTGCAAAAGAGAAGGTAAAATTAGAACAACAGCATCCTCAGAGCTGTGCTCATTTTGAATCAGGAAACCATACCAGTAATATCCCATTCCAAAGGCCCCAACACAATGCAACAACTCCCACAGCATTGGACAAGAAGGGGAAGGCTGGGTTGGACCCACTGCTTGTCAACAAGGCTGAACTTGGCCTTCCAGGATCCACGTCATTCCCTCTGTGCTTCTCAAGGCATGGAGTGCTGCCATTTTGTTCTGAGGCCACTAACATAACAGGGACATGAAACTGTTGGAGCAGTTTCTGGAGGAGGCCAAGATGTTCAGATGACTGGAACACCTCCCCTGTAAAGATAGGTTGAGAGAGTTGACATTGTTCAGCCTGGAGAAGAGAAGGCTCCAGAAAGACCTTCTAGCAGTCTTCCAGTACTGAAATGGGGCCTGTAAGAGATCTGAAGGACTTTTGACAAGGGGCATGTAGTGACAGGACCATGAAGAATAGCTTTAAATGGGAAGAAAGTAGGTTTAGCTAAAATGTTGGGAAGAAATACTTTACAGTGAGGATGGTGAGACACTGGCACAGGTTGCCCAGAACAGCTGGGATGTCCCATCCCTGGAAGTGTCAAGGCCAGGCTGAATGGGGCCTTAAGCAAGCTGGACAAGTGGAATGTGTCCCTGCCCATGCCAGAGGGGTTAGAACTTGCTGATCTTTAATGTCCCTTCTGACCCAAACCATTCTATGATTTCATGATAACAACAGTTCTTTGCAACCATCTAATTTAATCCTTCTAAGATGCATTTTTACTTTTATTAAGCAAAGCTTTGCACACTTATGGAAAGAGTCTAGAGCTTGCATTCATAAAACTAAGTTATTGCTACCAATAAAAGTAAATAGATGGCAATTACTGAGGAATTACATTTAGAGCAAAAACAACTGAATTTATTACCCCTCTGAATATGTGCAGCATAATATGCAGCAAAACAGAAGTTTGAGGAGAAGGAGTGGGCAAAGCAACTTCTCTTTCTCTTTAATGATAAGGCCAAGAGACAGCCAACCTCATACAATATCTGAAATCTGAAGCTGTATGTGAAGAGGGCCTCTAGGTACAGCACTCGTGCAGATAACAGCAAGTGGTTCAGTGAGGGGTATAATGCAAAAATAGCAGAGACAACTCTGCATTAAATGAGAACACCAGGCTGGGAAAAATCCTGTTAGAGAGATGCCTTCTGTTAAACTTTATCCTCTACAACCAAAAGGCTTTAGTCAAAATCCACTGATGCTCTTTCCACTGGTGCACCCAAGTTCTGGCTCCCAAGCCTTGTTGCAGGTTAAAGCCCTTTGCTTTGCCTGTGGAGTGTAATTCATATGGAACACACTTGAAAAGTGGACAAGGTTATCAAGCCCAAAAGTACATCCAATGGTATATATGTGCCTCTACTTCAAGAGGCAAAAATCAAGTTCCTGGTGTAAAAACATGACTGCAGCTTTTATCAGTTTTTCTGTCTATGGGCACTGTGCTGTAATGCAAATGTGAGGCAAGCAGACGATGCTCCCACACAGTACAGCTCAGATCATTCCCAGATTAATAATGACAGCCTCCAACACTCTTTTAATACAATATTGCTAAAATAGAAACTTTTTTTTTAGAGCGTCTAAAAGCTGGGAAATTTTAAATGGTAGTTCCCACAAGTTACCTCTGACTGTACTCAGAAAACTACATCTAACTACTGTGGAAATATGAGGTACATTTTTTTCTAAAATTATAATATTTTCCTGGTTAGGAAGTAGCAGTGCAATAGCTTACAAAAGGTGTTCTGAAACAGCTTCCAGATGATGTCCTTGAAAAATGAAGAACTGTCCAAAACCAAATTTGCACAAATTGTCTTACATATGCTGACTGTTTCAAAAGTAGAGACTCTTGCTCCCACCCAACTCACCCAGGGATGCGGCTCTAGGGGGAGACTGGTGTGCAGGGCTTTGGTTTATTTGTGAAATGCCCGGTGCTCAGCTTCCTCACTTCCTTAGTCCTGTTCATCCTTTCTCTTCCAGACATATTCAACCAGAGATGGACTCTGTCCTAGAAGCATCACTGAGGAGATGCAGCACTTGCCACACACAGACTGATTGTTTGGTCTGCTTGTATCTACTACCCCTGCATGAAGTCCCACAATTCTCTTACCATTGTGCTGGTAGGCTGTTAAAGACATCTCTTTTAAATTTAAAGGCTCACACTGATGGAGATCTCAGTCCCTTGGTGATCAGGCTGATTGATCTCTCTTGAAAATCTACATTTTATTTCTACATTGATTCTCACTGACTTCAATTTCCAGTCACTGGGTATTACACCCTTTCCTATTAAGAAACCTTCTAACACCTCTTCTCCCTGGGCAGTCATTTCATCAGATTCTTTGTGACACACTAAATAGGCTGGCCACCTTATTTAGGTGTCACAATAAAGCTGGTCCCAGCTCCTCCTGCTCTGTAGTTCTTTAATTTCAGGATAATATCTGACTCCTATTTGTCCAAGAATAGAGCAAAAAGGGACATCATCACTGTTGCAATAGGAACAGAGTGGGATGGCCAGGAAGTCCCCCACCAGCCTTCTTGTGAAGATTCCAGGCTTTTCAGGTTTTGTTTGTTTCTTTGTTTGTTTGGACTGGGTTCTTTTAAGAAAGAGAGAGACTCAGGTGTTTGGTGAACACAGATCTCTTTAGCTGACACAGGGGAGGTGAGAATTCTGATTTCCATGAGGGCAACCTATGAATGCTGCTGTAGGTGCTTGTGTAGTCCAGAACAATCCTCAGGGAAGAACTAGACCCCTCACCTTGCCACAGACAGGATGTGAAGAGTGCTTTTGGGATCATCACTATTACTCTTCTGACCACAAAGCCACTGATATCCTGGGACACTTTTCTGATGTTATGTATGAAGCCAAAGATTTGAAGAAAGGCACCCTTCAGGAACTGTGGATCTCTGGAACTGGAAAGGTAGAACAGCTTCATATACCTAATGGAAAGCCTATATTTGGCTCAGGCTGCCTAAATACCAGCTTAACCTGCTCTCCCCAAAAGTTCCTCAAGACATCTTTATTTGTTCCTGAACTCAACAGCTTGAGGCTCCGTTCACAAGACTCCCCATCATGCTGTGTTGACATGGGGTGTGGGGCCAGGGTCTGCAGCAGTTGGATGACAATGTTCTTACAGGCATGGACCAGATTGCTAAGAACACCATGCCTCCTTGTTACAACCTGCAGTGGTACAGCAGGCTCCAGATTTCTTTCCCCATGGGCTTATCTGCACCCACTTTATCCACATTCAACCTCCCTGACTTTCCAAAAACTGTCAGAATCACCTTTTGACTGAGCTATGTTCCAATTCTTCCTCCAGCAATGACATCATCTCTGACCCATGGAACCAGCCTCTGACTTCTCTAAATCTGCACATTCCCCCATTCCTACTCACAGTTTCATTCGACTCTCTCAGGGTTATCTTGCAGCTGGGCTTTGTGTAGTCTGACCCTCTGTGTGGAAAACTCCCTGAATGCAGCACCGTCCCTGCTCCTCCTGCAGCAGCACAGCTCACACCCTGCTCACAGAAGGACCAAAACACTTCAAAAGAGGATGAGCTGGAGACAGTCCCTGACACTGACCTCATATGGGGAGAAAGAGCAGGCATGGGCATGGGAAACATTCATCCTTCATGATCAGAGCCCTGGTGCAGGCATTCTTCCATACACAGCTGGTCCTAGCTTGGTTTCCCAGCTGAGTGTGGAGAAGGGCCTTTCCTGCTCATTTTTCCAATGGTCAGACCATATGAACAGTACTTGTTTTCTATCAGAGCATGGATTGTCTGATTCTAGGGCCAGGCTGATCCCAGTGCCCCAGTCAGTTCCCTTTTTCCAGGGAAAGTCCACACCCACCAGGTTGATAATTCTTCCTGACTGTAGCCAGTGGTTGTCCAGTCCCTGTCTTTCCCTGTGCCCCTTTTTCCTTCCTTGGCCATTGCTGGTGGCAGTGACCTGCAGCCTTCCCTGATTCAAGAGGGCAGGCTCCCTGTCAGGCTTTCCAACCAGAATAGAAGAAAGCTTGGCTCCACTCGTTCTGGATGAGCTGAGCCAGAGATAGATGTTACTGCCATCCCCAGCCCACATTTACTCCAGCCTCTGACACAGTCACACAGACATTTATAGATGGCCTGGACACTGCCTGGGGGAAGGTTTCATGCCTAATCGAATGTCAGTACAACCAGCAGTTGTTGATGTGTCCATCCTTTCTGCAACTGCTAATAACAGACCCCAGGCCTTTGGACAGATCTCTGTGGGACAGGACTGCCACACAAGGCATCTCATATTGCACACCGGTTTGACAGCTGGCTACTCACTTCCAGAACCTCCTCAGTAGATTACGTTAATGCACAATAAAACAAAACAAATCCAAATCAAAGAAAAAGACGGGATTTTTTCATACATATATGCAAGACCCTTGCATTCAGAACTCTGTTGCTTATCCTATTTAGACTGATTTAAAGATGACAGACAATGAAAAAGAATCAGATAGGAGCTGACTTCTGAGTCACAGACCCTGTAAATCAAGAGAAAGCCTTCTTTTTACTGACTGGCATTCTTGCAGGTCTCCAGAGTTTAGCAGTGCGGTCCTAGAGCTGGGGCAGACACATCAAGCTATTGGAAGTGATTTACCATTTGACACTAATTTCATCTATAGGAAGTGTTAAGATGGGAACTGCATTTATGCCAACAGGAGTTCACATTCAGCTCAGCTCCAAGTGCTTTTCTGAAAGATACAGTTCCCATTCCACACCTGTGAGAGGCCCGGGGAGGAAAATTAACTCCTTTGCTTCTGAACGAATCCTAAAAATGTCTCACCTTCTATGCCTATCTCTGCCTGCTCCAAGGTCCTGTCCACGGTCTCCTGGCCACTTTTATCAACCTCAAGAGGAATGCACAGGACACACAATACCCTGGAATCTCAGCCCAGTTCAGGGCAGAGGTGTAGCTTACAGACTCTGAATTCATCTCAGCATCACCTTTTTCTTGGTACCCTGGTGGTCTACAAAGAAATGCCTATTCCCACACAGGAAAGAAAAAAGTGTTCCCAGCTCTTCAGTGCCATGGCTGCTTCCCTAAGGTTTCATGCAAATGTCTTGGTTCTTTGGCTTTCTGGATGATGCCTTCATACAAGTAAGCAGCCCTCGACACGAGAGTGTGTATCCCAAGTTATTTGGGAAGTGTCCCAAGGCTGCCATTCCCCTCTCCCCTGGCTCATTTTCGTGAGCATGATGATGTTGGGCTGCCCAGCAAGAAGGAGGAGAAGAACAACCTTCTTGAGCATCCAGGGAAGTTTTCTCACACCTCAGAGTTCATTTTAAATTCTCCGAGCTCTTTCCATCTGTCCTAGGGTGATGTTTGTATCCCCAGCCGTCTGTTGGGTGCAAAGGGGAGGGGAAGCACAGTTTGTTTTTCCCCAGGAAAACTCTGCTCCTCAGAGTGACCTTGGAAGCGGGGGAGTTGGAACACAGTGAGATGGAGAGAAGCTCTGGGGTGCTTTTTTGTTTGTTTGTTTGTTTTGCCTCCAGAGTTAGTGGTAGGGTAGTCAGCTAGGTTTTGTAAGTCTATTTTTCTTTTTTTTCCCCCTTTTTTCTCTCTCCTCGGAACTGTGGCCTCCACCTGGGACCTACCCCGCCAAGACCAACCCGGTACCGTAACTCCTTTTTCTCCCAGCGCCAGAGGAGACAGAGCAACAGAACACAGTGACTGTCTTCGAGAGGAAACCTTCTCTTTTTAAGTTTGTTATCCCTCCAGAGCGGCACAAAGCTCCTGTCATCGGGTATTGTGCTGGGAGTGCATTGCCTGTTTAATAAACAGGTTTTTTCCACTTCTCTCTGAGGAAGTCTTTTCCCAAACCAGTTGGGGGTGGGGAGGGAGGGCCCTGCGGGAGGGTTTCTCCCAAATCTGCCTGAAACCAGAACACCATTTCACACAGAAAATCCGCAGGGCCTCACTTTACCTCATTGCATTACTAATCCTGGTGATGGGTCTTCCCCTGCAGCTTGTGACAAAGCAATTTTGTTCTGTGGGGGAAAGCTCTTTCTGACTGAGAGAGCTGCTCACTGATCTCTGCTCAAACTCTAAGTCCGACATCAGAGAGGTCAGCAGTCTGAAGAAACAGAAATAAATGGGAAGACCTGATCACTGCAGCTGCTTGGGAGGTTGGAGAGGGTCAGCTTCAAGGAGGTCTGTTCCCCTCCTGCATCTCTGGTCCCATCTCTGCCAGAGATAACTCCTTACTTTTCAGCTTTCAGCCCCAGGCACAGCCTAGAAAAGCCAATTTGAAGGACTTCAGGGCAACACCACTGACATACAAATTCCCACTCCATCAGTCCTGTACAGAAGATACATCTTTGAGCAAGAACTCTGCTCATGGGCCCAGGGGGAAGTGATGGAGCTTGGCTGCACTTAGAGCACAGACTGCAAAATGAGGTACTACTAAATGTGCTGGAAAACCAAGACAGCCCCAGAGGGAGATCAAAGTTAACACACAGCTTGACCCTTTTTCATACCCTGCACACAGCATGTGTTAGAACAGCTCCCCTGACGCACTGCAGCAGCCCTGCTTAATGGCAGCACAATCTAAAGAACTCTCACTTGCTCTGGCTGTGTATTGCTGGTGGAAAACAGAAAAAAAATTAATCTAAGGTACCTGAAAGAGCTCATTTCACAGCTGTAGACAATGTATCTGAGCAATGGCTCCGTAGCAAGGGTCATGACACACTGAAGTTAATCAAGGTTTAACACTACAAAGCCCAGCTGTGTGCCTACAGGATAGGAACAAGCTGCCCTTGAAGATTAGTGTCTCCAATAAATCACATGATGATAGTACCTTGGTATGCTGAAAGATAAGTAGATGAAAGAAAACTGTAACTACAAGGGATGTATGCCTTAGCAAGTAGCTAACCAATCCTGAGCTATGCTTTTGCAATATGTATGAGCTAATTAGTGCCTGTATAAGTATGATACCTTTGTATACAATAAACGAGACTTGTTGACCATGATAGATGAGACTCGTCTCCCGTGGCTTCCCAACACACAGCAATATATTTTGATATTGCAACAAAATATCTTCTACAAAAAATTCCCAAGCAGTGTCTCTAGCATGGCTAGATTCATTCTGCCAATCTACAACAGCCAGCTACACTTGCTCATTCCAAGAGAAGAATCTCACAGGACCTCAAGACAAGGTTAAAAGGCATCCCATTGTTCCCTGACCACCACTGCTCAGCTCACACAGTGCTCTGAAGCAGGGAGGCTTAGTGGCATTTCTGGATCCTTTTATAAAACTTAAGCACAGCTATTCCATCCTTGTTAACTACCTGTTTTTCTTCATAGGCACTGACAAAGCAGGGGCTGTTCATAGCTGCCCTCTCAGGTAGAGCAGTTTTTGAGAAGTCCCTTTTGTCTGCAGACAAGAGCTTTGAAGCTTTCACTTCATGCCTGTGATCAAAAACTTCCTCAGCCTTTCAGCAGGAGTGGAAGGAGAGGGATTCCAATTGCTGAGAAACAGCCCTTGTTACAGTCAGAGAAAAATCATTAAGCCCTGATTGATTCTTCACTTTTTTTCGCTATAGAACCACATTTTTCAGTGATGGATTTCAGCAGGTAACAATTGTGTGCCTGTTCAGCCTCTGCCCAAACTACAGGGAGAGGCAGAGTGGCTGGGAATGGAGGTGGGATTTCATTTGCTGCCCTCAGCCTGGGCATCACATATGCCTGGGCATCACTTCATGCCTGAAGTAATGATGGCAAGCACACAGTTCTGCTTGGTTTAAATTTTATTTAGGACATGGTTTTCTGCCGTCTACAGGACACCATTCTCCAACACCATCCTCATAGCCCAGGGAGCATTTTGCATATGCTGGTATTGCCACCTGTGTATGAGAACACATCTCAGCTCTCCTTCAGATCGGTTGTTCCCTGTGGATATGAAGAACCAGGGGAGAGCTGGCAGTGCTGGTGAAAGGGAACACAGCACAGCAGAAGCAGACTGGGGCTGTCAGATCCAAGTCTCACCAGCACTGAATAGCTGGGAACCTGCCAGGCAGAGCTCCACCAAGTTGTGAAAGGGATTTTCAAACACAGCTAAAGAGCACAGATTTTTCTCCCCTCACACTGAGAGACATGCAGCATGCACTGCATTGCAGACACAGGCCTGCATTGCTGTGCCAGTGCCTCACTGTGTCTTGCACTTGTTTTTTTAATGGCTTGTGTTAGGACTGATCCTGAATACCAAAAATCCAGTGTTCATCTGATCCTTGACAGCTGTCATCCTGAGGCAGCCTGTCACTGCTACCACTACTTTGGCTACCTGGATGGCTTTTTAGTAGCTCTAACCCTCTGCAGGTTCCCTAAGGGTCACTTTCCAATGTGATAAGACCCATTTAACCAGGCTGGTCTCCAAAGAGGACCCCAGCCAGCTGACTGAGTCAATGCTTCCACGCATCTGGGCTCTTCAGTTCGAGAGGGAAGGGATGGGAGATTTGTTCATGTCAAAATTAATAAAATAGGCACAAGGTAAAACATGGAGGGGTCTTCACATATATCACAGCACCCTGCAGTGCAATCCATAAGCCATCTCTCACAGCAGCTGACAGTGCTGCTGGCATATAAACTAAATAATGACACTGTTGTTTCCCCTACCCCTGCCCCAGCCAAGTTATTTCTGCTTCACATCTCTCCTCTAGAAATGTATGGTAACCAGATTATCCTCAAGCCTCCCAAACTGCTTTCATATTGGATGGAAATTCAGAAGTTATTGCAGGTAGGAAAACAAAAAAAAAGCAGCAACTACATGAGCCTCAATCCCCTTGAAAATTCACAGTTCCTTATGCAGTGGAGGCACAGGGGAGTGTAGGTGAGCTGTCAGGAAAGGTATATAGACAAATTCTCTGGCTGGAGGTCAACCTACCAATTTCTTCCATGCATCCTCTTGTTACTGAGTACATGGACACATCTTCCCAAATGTGGCCACCACCACTGACTGAATGCCCCTTCCCCTTGTATCTCACCAAACTTGTTCAGCCACACCCCTGCTCAGAAGTGTATCAAGTATCCCGCAGCTTGTCCAGGTGGTTTTCCACTAACAAAAGCTGGGCTGGTGAGGTGCTCCTGCTGTAGGAAGGTAGACAGGCAGCTGAGTCCTCAACTGAATTCTTTATTCTGGTTCTTCTTCCTTGAACTATCCTTTCTCTGGACCTCTACATATTTTACCCTTGCAAAGTGCAGATCTTCGAGTATCTTGCTCAGACCCTGCATTAAAGCAACACCAACTAAATTAGCTGCCCTAGAGAGCTGATGAAAGCCTGGAAAATGTTAAAAAGATTTAAAGGGGAAAAAACCCACAACTATTGACAGTGGTAAATGCATCTTAATTAAAACCTCGGAATGCACAATTCAAACACACTCCAGTCATCCCCCAACTCCCTGCAAAAGTTAATGAAATTAGTTTTTCTTACAGTCCTCCACTGATCCATGAAGTACAAAAAGGGAATCAGAACTGAAAATTAAATATTGCAGGTGCAGGGCTAGATGCTGATTGCATTTACAGGAGTATAATTGCAACAGGATCCCTTGCAGATCCTGCTGGCATTGTTCCAGGAAGCATAGTAGCAACTGCTGGGTTGTGCTGCAGGGATGAATGTCTGGCCCTAAATAACTGAAGCAAAAACTGATGATGATGTCCACCTCATGTTCCAAATAAAATTCAAATATCAGGTATGGTGGCTTTTCTGCTTCCTCAGTCCAAAGGAGGATATAACTACATCCTTGATTTATGAATGATAGAAGTTTGGTTGGGCTTTTTTATTTTAATGTAAAGAGTCCCCAGAGTTGCACTGTTGCCAAAGCCTCTTGTAACTCAGGCCAATAGTGAGAGAGAGAATGTAAAAACCCAGCAAATTCCCTTGCAGAAAACAGAGCAGACTTGGTATCCCAAGGCTTGCAATAAACATCCCCTACTCACACCAAAAAACCCCAAACACGAGGGTTCTTCATGTGTGCAAGCCTTCAAGATCTATATAATCCATCTTTATGCAGAAAGATCACAAGTTTAATTTAGTCTGGGTCATAGCTAGCTATTTGCTTAAAGCAAACACTCTGTTTACCCTGGAATAATCTGTGAGTCTTTCTGTGGCCACTTATGGTCATCCTCTCCCTGTTCAGGATGCCTTCTCACACACTGGGAAATTCAGTGAGTGAAATCTATTCCACAAAGTGCCCCATATGCCCTGGGCTGTTACAGAGGAGATCTACACAAGCTTTCCAGGGAAACGGGATGAAATTTCTATCAGTGACTCTCAGGGATCTTCAATGATAAAAGTATCTGACTCATTTTCTGGGGTTGGATGTCAAACAAAACATCGTGCTGCTCCACTTCTGCAGATGGATTTGGGGCACAGAGGAGTATCCCAGGAAGTGACACCTACTTGGAATGAGACTTTGCAAAGGGACAACTGTCACAGTCTCCAGCCACTGGTTTATTCCACAGCACAGAATTTCCCAAGGAAAAATAACAGGTGTATGTACATTGTGGCCTTAGAGAAGTTCAATACTGTTTGGCTCTTATTAGGGAGAGGGGAGATTTTGTTGGGATTTTTGGTGTCATGTTCTTTGTGGTTTTTTACATAATACTATTTAGCACTATTAATTCTACTGCTCATTAGTGAGCACTCTGTTACTTCCTAGAAGAACTAGAGAAACTTCCTCAACAAAATCATAAAAGGGGCACTAGAAAAAAGGAAAAGTTGATATGAAAGAGCTGTAAATGACCCATTTTTATGGAAATAAGGGGCAAGGGAAAAAGACAGGAAAAAATGTGTCACCTGAAGACACGTCCTGCTTTTTTGAAATTGTTGCCTGGCTTTATAATAGAATCATATAACGGTTTGGGATGAAAGAGACTTTAAAGGTCACTCAGTTCTGACCCCCCTGCCATGGGCAGGGACACATTCTACCAGGACAGGTTGCTCAAAGCCCCATCCAACCTGGTCTTGAACACTTCCAGGGATGGTGCATTCACAACACCCCTGGGCAACCTGTGCCAATCCTCACCAGTCTCACAGTAAAGAATTTCTTCCCAATATCTAATCTAATCTAATCTAATCTAATCTAATCTAATCTAATCTAATCTAATCTAATCTAATCTAATCTAATCTGCCTTCTGTCAGTTTAAAGCCATTTCCGGTGGATCTGTCACTATATCAAAAATCCCTCTCCCAGCTCTCTTTTAGGCTCATTTTAAGTACTTGAAGGCTGCTATAAGGTAGTCTAAACATTTTGCCAAAGTACACTGATTTTCTAAAGATGTCAGTAAAGGGGTTTTTAGTTGTTTTGACCCCTTGAGAATATCCTTTAGTATTTTTCCCCTGCCTCTATCTTGGAGGGAATGAAAACCCATAAGTCCTTTTAAGTGTCTCACCAAGCAGTTTTGGTGCCTTACAGGATCCCAACCATCTTTTTCTTGCATGTTAGAAGACCTGACTATAGGCTTAGAAAGATATTCACCAGGACCTGTCAGTGAGGTAGCAAATGTAGAGAGCAACCCTTCAGGAGAAAGGGGGGGCCTGAAGACACCTGATGAAGTCCCTACCTGTGTCACAGTCATGGGTCAGGCTACATGAGAGCTCAAAAAACCAAAAGAAGGGAGAGAAATTAAAATCCCCTCAAGGTAGTCCTTCTCATGCTGTGTCGATGTTTTCCATAGGCTTAGGAGTCTGATTCAGCAGCCTATGCAAGAAGGACTGATGATCAATGTGACACACCATGCTTGCCCCTTCTTTCTGCCTGTTCTTTGCCTGTGGGACATTTCAAAAGAGCATTTGTGCCCTGCATTAGGACTTTACCTGAGGCCGTAAGATGCCTCTGCTCAAAAAGGGGCATTGCTGGGGCAAGTGGAAGGCAGGCATCACCTTCCTGCTCACCTGAAACAAATGCACGCACACACAGAGGGAGGTCCACCCCTCTCAGCCCTTCAGTGAGACAGCACTTCATCTCCCAGGCTCCTGAATCTGTCAGCTGGTTATTTCAGCTGCACCACAAAGTCTAAGAACTAAGTCCTTTCCCTGGTCTTTCAAGCATGTCAGCATGGGCCAGCACTGCCTAGAGAGGATCTTGTGGAAACCAAGAACTTACACTGGAGAATCCAACCATAGAGCAGGAAAGCTCTACAAGCCACAGAGAGACAAAATACCCCTCTCCCCCATTTCTCTTCTTTCTGGATATCACCTAGAAAAAACTCACCTTCTCTAATGCGGCCTTTTCCTGTTGTCATTACACTTTTTTAAATGTAGGGTGTGATGTTCTCCTTTACCACCAAACCCAAAATGTTTTCCCTACTGGTTTTGTTCCACAGAGTCCCCTTGGGGAGGTACCCCTAAAACTTCCCCGTCTCCCTCACCCAAATCCTACATCTCCACATCAAGGGCAGCAAGGCACTGGACCCATCATCTCTGCCAGGTGTCCACACACAGATGCACATATGCAAGCCAAGAGCCAGATCCCTGGGCTCATTGCCTGTTTCTTAGGTATGAAGTTTCCCCATGATCCTTAAAGGACATGACTGTAATTCTCTTCACCCCCACACCCCTTTCCAGTGTTGTATCACATGTATCTGTCCACGCTTCTGGCCAATCTTTGAGGATCACAAAAAAACAGTCCCTGTCTCATGCAAGACTGGTGCTACTATCACCAAGCCACAGCTTTGTGGCTGGGCTCTGACGTATGTAGTCATCAGCAGGAGACAAAGTCTGCATCAGAGTTGGGATGATTCAGGGAGTTTTAGGGTGGTTTTTTTCTTCCCCACCAGCCAATAAGAGAACTCACAGAGGCACTTCTCTGGCAAGAAGCAGGGGAGTTCCTCCTCTGGCTGGCAGGCTCCTCTTCTGAAGTGGTGGAGATGGCAGTGAACTTCACCTGCAGCTTCACTGCACTTTGCTGTTTGGCACTCTGGAGCTTCACTGGGACTTCAGGTGGTAAGAATGGAAAATAATTGTTGTTTTGCTTGTGTTTTAAGTTCTGTGAGTGCTGCTATGTAATGCTCTGGTAAATTACAGCCTTTCTCTGACTGCTGCCCATGCTGCCTCAGCACTGCAGGGTTCAGGCTGTAGCTGAAAACCCAACTGCTGAAAAGACTTTCTCTTTGTGTACTGAACCATGCTATCCAGGGATATCATTTAGGGGTTTTAAAGTCAATTTATGGTTTTAACTCATTTGTCAGTGTTTAAACTCTGCATGACCTTGATTATTAAATCTAAAAGACTGCAGGTAACAATCTGACTGCTAAGTACAGATGGGCACTTGAGTGCCGATTAGCTGACTTTTAATGAAGCATTATTCTGTTTCATTTCTTTCTTTGCTGAGCAAGGGAACTCTCTTGATTGCAGCTGGCCTTAAATCTTTAGAATGGGAGCTGCAGATATGAGTGTTTTTCTCTGAAGGTTTTGGTTCAGTATTACTGAATATATTTCATTATTACTTTGGTTCACATACACAGAAAGAACTCAGGGATGTGTTTGGTTAGCCAGTAGCTTTTTGTTTCTGCTGTGGTTTCCTTTGGGGGCTGCAGAGGCATGCAGGAACTCTGCCACATCTTAAATGTAAAGATAAAGCCCTAGTCTTGCTAGAGGGAGGAACTTTTTAAAGGAGGGAGTAATGGGGGGGCAGATTTTGGAAGCATCTGGTGGAAAAAGAACCCCAACCTGTTGCAATCTCCTTATTTGTTTCACAAATAAGCAGCCTGGGACAGAGCTTCCACAGGATTGCTCTCTCATACTGCAGAACAGGGTCCCCAAAGCAATCCTCAAGGAGGAAAGCACCAGAGAGAATCTCAATACAACAGTCAGTGCATATCTGCAAGAACAGCCCTTGTTTGCTTAATAAGTTGGTTGCCTGTTAATTCTGAGCAAAAAAAGGGTCTAACCCAACTATTGCCCAACAGAAGGAGCAGGAGGAGGGCTGGAAACCCTCCTCCTGGAAAGAGGTTTCCATCTCTTTCTTCATGTTTCCAAACCCAGGAGCAAGGATGGGCTCTGAATATGAAAGCTCTGGTCCTAAGCATCTCTCACTAGAGCAGCAAGAGTTGTCCTCTCAGATCATGAGATCACACACTCGTGGCCTCTGAGCACTGTAGGTGCCTGGCCAAGTTATGCTGTGCTTTTGCTCCTGCACATGCCTGGATGTTTCAGGAATGCTGGTATACCTAGAGCCCTGCATTGCTATTTGACCCTCTGAGCCAAGTCTGCCTTATGTCTGGAATGGAGCCATCACCTTAGACAAATTCAAATTTTTAGGTAATGGCACTCAAGCCAAGCCAGGGATGAAACGGTCAGAAAAGGCTGCAGAGAGAAAATCAGAATTACAGGTACCTCACACCAGAGAGTCTCTGTGGTTTGGAAATATAGTACTGCAAACTATTCCAAACAGTAAAAGTGATTTCAGACCAGTGTGTGTGCCGTGCAGTGACCACCTTGAATGGGAATGAAAGCACACAAAGAAAACCGAATTCTAGCCTTAAGGAATCTGAGTCTCCAGAAGAAAATGGTGGGATAAAGATCTCCCACAAGGGCTCCCACAAGGGCCCACTTTGCTATGAGTCATTTTCAACACCAAGTTGCAACAGGTGAAAGAGTTAAAATGCCCAGTACCCCTTGGTGAAAGCTGGGGAAAAATATAACCTATAAACTATCCCCTGCTTACAACACACAGTATACTGAGTCTACCTGTCTACAACACCAGTCCAGCTTGCTCACCTCTCCAGGTGATGCATTTCAGAGGCCTGGCCATGTGTGACACTGCTGGATCTCCCAGGCACTGGAGTCAGGAACAAGGGTTCTTGGACTCTTGGTTTGAATAATACACATGTATAGTTTTCTTCCCATCCACACAGTGTGATTTCAGCCAGTCTCATACACCCTGTGCCTTTAAAAGAGGTCACCATGATGCAAGAGGTGTTGAGGGTTGTAAAAAGCCACAAAAGGACGTTGTGTTAAGATTGAAAGAGGCTGTGGTTATCACCCTCTTCTACAAAGAACAGTATCTGATGTCAACACCCCCACACCCCCACCACTGCCACATCTGACTTCCCAAGAGGCATGAGAACAGGCATGAGTGCAGATATTCAAGCAAAGTGCTAGGGAGCAGCAAGAGGAGCATGGCAGCAACCTGCTGTCAGCCTGGCAGAATGTCCCAGTTTCTAGGTGAGCTAAGGAAAAAGCTGGTCCCTCTAGCTGGTGGGTTGGTATTGATGGCATAGGAAAAAGCATGGCATTTCTGAGGAAGAGGACCACTGGCCTTGTGGGCAAACCAAGGCCCTGCTCTGCCTCGAGCTTTGTTTCTGCCTGCAGACAGGTCCTGCACGGCCCTCCTGATTCACCAGTGGATGCCAGTACCTTAAACCCCTGTGAAAAGTTTTACCCATGAGCCAAGCACTGGGTAAGGTGTGCTTGCTTGAGAAATACCTTCGGTCCAAGGCTGAATGGTCACAAGCTTCTGTGACTCTTGAATCCCACCCTTGCTGCAGTGGGAAAACACTATCCCACGGAGAATAGTCTTGGGACCTACAAGTGGATTCTGGGCTGTTTTTCTGAGGTGAAAAAACACTTCAACATTTGCCCAGCCCTGGATGCACACCCAGTGCCAACACAGATCAGAGGCATGGGACAGGAAAGCTCATCACCTCCATACCAGACACAAAGCCACCTGCAGAACATCCGCTCCCCTCTAATACATGGCCTGGGTCTCTCAGCTCCCACCTGCAAGAAAATATGGGGGTCATTAAGGTAGCTAGGGTATCAGCCAGGAAGAGAGATGGATTTGGACATCCTTGGGTTGAAGAGGGATGTGAAACTGAGTCTCTTCTTTGCAGGTCAAGGTGTAAATCCCTGAGCACTGTTACAAGTTGGTGCAGCAATTAACACCTGTGAGAAGGATGTGACAGTATAAGTAGGATGTGCATAAACAACACATGAGATCAATTTTTGTCACCTTCCATGCTGATGATGGCACATAATTCTGGTGGTTTTTCTTTTCTTTTTTTTTTTTTTTAATAGACTCTGGATCATCAAGCTTTCTCTATCTTCTACTTAGGTTTCTCAGTGCAAACTGGCTTAAGTACACAGCTTAAGTACTCTGTGCAGCTGACTGTGGGTGAGAGATCTATCTGTGAAAAAAGCTAGAGATGATAAAAAGCTTGAATTTCACAGTAGATTTAGTACAACGTCTGTCTGTACACAATACATTTGTGTGCACAAGCACACACAGGCTCACTGCCTGCACCCACACAGGGTCACCTCCTGCACTGGCGGGCCTTGGCATTAGCAGTGGCTGGATGACACCTTCTGCAGGATTGGGGATTTTTTCCTCTTCTTTGATTTCAGAAGGTGGGAAAATGGAGAGGAAAGGAAATGTAAAAGGGGATAAAATAATGACATCAACTGTAAGCTTCAAGCTTCTTTTTAAATGATTGAAAAATAAGTGGTGCATGGGGAAAGAGCTACACAAGCAAGTAAAAATATACAGGAAATGCTTCTATGAAATACTTTAATGTGAAAGGTCATGGGTTAACCCTCCACACTCCTCAATTTCCATTTCTTACTCACCTTGCTTCTCCACTCCATGACCTTGGTAATCATAGAATTGTTTGGGTTGGAAGGGATCTTAAAGATCATCTAGTTCTAACCCCCCTGCCACAGACAGGGACACCTTCCACTAGACCAGGTTGCTCAAAGCCCCATCTAGCCTGGACTTGAAAACTTCTAGGGATTAAACATGTACCACTGTCTTATCACCCTTCCAGTGAAGAATTTATTCCTAACATCTAAAGCCTTCTAACATAAAAACTCAAGATGCCATCAAAGTTTAAGGGTGGAGTGTGGGGGAAAAACTTATATCTCTAAGATAAGATATGCAAATTAAGAGCAGCAAGACTCTTGAGTCGGTGTTTGATGTTATCAAAACTATGCTGTACTCTGAGCAACATGACCTTTCTTTATAAGCAGATTCAAAGTTGATCCTTCTATAAACCAGGAGTTATACCAGAGACATTTAAATAATGTTTGTGATACCCTGGCTTCTTCTAAGTCATTCTGAGCTTTGCTTTTACTTCTGACAGCATCTCTTTATGTCATTTAATTTTCTAGGATTATTTCACCATTTCAAATATATAAATGAAAATTACTTTGTAAGGGATGCAAGCAGAGACCTTCTGAAGTACAAATGCATTGGACAAATAAAAGGGTTTAGCATTGGTTCAGAGGGCTGAAGCTCCCACCCTTTCATGCCCCTGATGTGTTTTACCCTGATGTATTGTGTTGTTTCAGTTACAAATGCACCACCATCCCAATCAACCATAAGACCTGGCTCCCCTGTCCCAGTGAACATCAACAATCTTGGGGTCCGCAAGGCTGCTCGCTTTGGGGTCTACAGATACAACAACAGCTCCAATGACCTCTTTCTGTTTAAGGAATCACAGATAAAGAAAGCCATGGTACAGGTAAGAGAAGCAGACTCCTGATAGTCCTCCAAACCATCTCCTAATTGACCATCCTATGGCACATCCAAGACACAACATCCCTGATCTTCCTCAGGTCTGCTAAAGCTGCCCCCTATAGCACTGCTACACAGGAAGGCTCTGTGTAGGTAACACACAGTTCTCGGGTGTAGCACTTGATTCCTAGCCAAAGTTTTGGCATCTCTTTCCCCTGCCCTCACTTAAAGGAGAAAACTGCTTTCTCTAGATTGTCAGAGGGCTGAAGTACATGCTTCAGGTGGAAATCAAACGCACCACGTGCATGAAGAGGGATCACTCCAGCCTGGACAGCTGTCATTTTCAGCGGGAAAAAAACCTGCAACAGGTATGTGTTCAATTCATTTGGGGTGCCCAGGAATGGCAGGGGATTCTTGGCCATCTCTAGTGTACAATCACTTTTAGACCAGTTCTGCCATGTCTTCATATGGGTACAAGCCTCTCCTCTGCAGAGCCAGCTGGGGTGAGGCCAGGTTAGCACTTTCATGCATCCAGGGCAAGTTCCTGTCTGCAAGGAGTTGAACCAGACACATTCACCTGGCCCGTTCCTGGGTGACTGAGGAGAGTGTGCAGAAATAGAGTAGGTGCTAAATAGATTTCCTGGGTGAGAGAGACTTTACACAGGCTTTCCCACTAGACAGGGTTACTTAGTAAACAGTATTTTTCCTAGGATAAAGCAGGCAAGACAAAAGGATGCTGTTTTCTCCTGCCCCATTCACAGCGTGCAATGCTGAGATCAATCCACAGACACCTGAACTTTCTCACCTATTCCCCTTTTATTCACAGATGCTGAGATGCTATTTTGAGGTCTGGATAACACCTTGGACACACAAAGTACATATCCCTGTTGTCCATTGTCAGCAAGACCTTTCCTCATGAGAGCCTGACTTACAGAGGATCTCCCACCATGAGTTTTTCCTTGCCTGGACTGCTGAGGTCAATACTGAAGTGGGGAACAGCTGTACAGAACTGCCACAGAGCTTTTCTCTCAAAGCACATGGTTGTTTTGTCCTTGAGAAAGACACTCAAAAGACAAGGCCTGCCTTGACTGAATGTCTTGCTATCCAGTTGTGTATCTGTTCTTCTAAAGCTAAACTACACATGAACAAATGTAGTCATTCATTTGCCATCCATCCTCTGGATGAATTTCCAAGCACTCCCAGGAAGCTCTGTTGCACTTGTTTTGTGATGAACCTTCACAAAGCCTTGATGGAAACAAGTCTAAACCACTGTGAATACAACACTGAGGATAGCTTTACATCAGTGGGATGGTTTGCCTGCGTATACACACGTGCACAAGTTTTAAGATTTTCCAGTGCAAAGGAAATGGTCAGCCACATCAGTCAGGAAGGCAAGAGGGAGAGTGGTTCCTTTTTTTAAGACAGAATGTCTTGGGTTATGCAACTAAAAGGAGTGTGTATTCTATTTCATCTGTTGAAAGCAGTTGAGGAGATGGTTTTTTTCCTTTATCTTTTGTAACTCCGGGGGGGGGGGGGGGGGGGGGGGGGGCAGATGCCTTATGATAATGGGCCAGCTGTTAAAACCAGGTGTGGCAATATTTATCTCTTTCACCACCCATCCATCCTCCAGGAGAATATCTTCTGCTAATGGGCCATTAAGGCTCACCAATGACATGACACATTACATCATCTCATTGTGAGACGCTCCACCCAGTGAGGGGCAGGGGGACAACCATTCCTACCTAGATAAAAACTGAGACTCAGGAACACCAGGTATCCAGTTTTTCCACTGGATCCCTGGAGGAAGACTGGACCCATCTTGCCCCCACTAGACTTTCTACAGGATCATCTCTACTCCACAGAACCACATCTGTTACCCCAGGAGGATTTATCTGGACTGCGTCCAACACCCTGCCAACAGGGTCTCAGGTCGTATCCCTGACAGAGTCAGGATTTCCAGGATTTTTGTTTGCTTGATTGCTTGTTTTTTTGTACTACTACATTTGTATTTTTTAACATTCCTAGTGAAGAACTGTTACTCCTATTCCCATATCTTTGCCTGAAAGCCCCTAATTGCAAAATTATAATAATTTGGAGGGAAGAGAGTTTACATTCTCTGTTCCAAGGAAAGCTCTAGCTTTCCCTGGCAGACAACTGTCTTTCAAAACCAAGACACAGAGGTATGGATAAGGATGTCTTGAAATACAGACAGACCAGAAATGACATAGTCTAATGAGTGCTTCCATTTTAATCAAAAGCTGAGCTACACTGTGAAAGGGCATTGCTGCAAATGCCAAGGCAAATAAATCTAATTATATTCCCAAAGTATAATTCTGAGGTTAAACAGCAGAGCTCCATTCAGGTTAATATACAGCATTTAATCTCTGGCAGATCACAGCTTATATTTAGGTTCAGTACAATGACGGTCTTCTCTAGGTGGGCATCTACCATTCCTTCAAATCTTCACTCTTCACTCATGGGCTAATTTTTGCTTACAGTGGACTAAGGTCCCTATTAGGAAGGATTTTGGTAGCTGCTCCCTTAAAACAGCCATAAAGTCTGAGCCCATGATCGGTCATACACAGATCAGCACTTCAAAATGGGCAGGGCCCTGATCTAAGCCACACAGAACACTTCTTTTTCCACAAATACTCCCTTTTTTCTGAGAGTAATATTGTAACTCCTTTCTTCAGTAATATTGTAACTTCTATTAGCAGTAACGCCCCCACTTTAGGCCCTTATAACAACCATTCCATCAAAAAAGGCCAGTGAAAGGCTCTAAGCCAAGGTCTGGGGATCTTAAAGCAGATGATATTACCAGTACAGCTGAGTAACTGTTCCGAATAATCCCAAAGCTGGGCAAGTCTCAAGTTCTGCTTCAGAAATATCACTTGTGATGAACAGGTGGACCATCAGCAGCTCAAATTCAGCATCCAGTGCTGGAGAGGCAGCTGTGCTCCATCTTATCTTTGGGAACAGCAGTGTCTTGGCTAAAAAAAAAAAAAGTCAACCCCCCCTCCCCCCCCAAAAAAGAACCCCAGTGCTCAAAAGAAAGTACCAGAAGGGCCATAAGACAAGAGGATGTAATGTGATGCTACATTCAGTCATCACACAAGCCACCACCAACAGCCTGGTGTCAGAAACAAGGAGAAAGAAAGTCAGCTATGATGTCTTGGGCTGTCCACAAAGCAGGAAAGCCAAGCCACAGCTAAGTTTGTAGGAGAACAAGAGAAGACAGGAAGAGCTGCTCTTTGCATCTCAGAGAGGTTAGGAATGGTCTCAATCCCTCTTCTTCAGCTGCATGCTTCGCACAATGCCACGGGCTTCCAACCAGGCTGTCAGCTCTGGGCCAGAACAGGCTGGGCAGATCCATGTGCCTTCCTTCAGCCAGCAGGACAACTTGGTGTTCAGGAACAGATGTCATTTGCCTCTCACATGCCACCAAGGGAGCAAGCAGGCAGCACGCTGTCACTTCAGGTCTGTGCAGAGATGCATGCAGGCAGTGAGCATGTCACACAACAGTATCCCCTGTGAGAATCTCCAAGTCCCTGACACACAGTGCTTCATCTCAGTCACCTCACCAAGCTAACTCTCCATTTGTCAGAGCAACAAAAGTTAAAGCCAGGTGAACTTGGCAGCATGTAGGCTGACAAACCCAACAGGCCTTTGCTGTTCTCCCAAGGAAAATGCAGCATGAGCGTTCAGACCTCTCTATCCAAACAGACAAGCACCTGCTGAGAAAGACAGATCAGCCTTATGTTCAAAGCTGCATCCAAGTGTCCACTGTGACATATAATTCCAGTGTGCTTTACAATAAGAAAGGCACACTGGAATTGTAGTATCCATCATCCCCTCAGCTATAATAACAGAGCTTTCATCAGCACGAAAGAAAGGAGCAGAGCTAAAGTCAACTGAGGTCTTTGTATCACTTCAGAGCACTTCACTCAGAAAGGATTTGGGTAATTAAAGAGGAGGACACTGCTAGTGATGCCTTAAGCTTTAGCTTCCATATTTTCAGATTCTGTGCTGCCTAGGGATGTAGTTCTGAGCCTCATATTAAGTGCCAGTAAGCTCCCTTCACAGAGTAGGCAGACAAAACAAATCCTTTTCCTGCTGGGAAGCAAGGACAACTTTCAGGCCCAAGAGCACAAACAGTGGTGGACTGAAGGGAGGAACAAGAAGGATGGGACCTCATAACCTGAAGCTGTAATTGGACAATTAAACCCCAATATGCAAATGGACCAAAACTTGTAAAAATGTAAAATCTTGTGACCAGTCAGCTATTTTGTGACCATTCTTAGTCCACTCTGGGTGCAGCCTTGGTCAGGCTCCAGAGTGGATGACTTTGTCTTGCCCAGGATGGATCCTGGAAGCCTTTTAATAATGTGAAATGTGGGATTCTGTTTCGTGTCAGGTAGAAAAAGATGGCCTTTGTAGTTATGGTTGTGAAATGTGTGGAAAAGGCCATAGGATAATTATAAAAACATGAGTTTAATGAACAAAATGGAAAAAGCATGGAAAGAGGTTTTGAACTAATATTTTGCATGCTTATAAGTGAACCATGTGAGCCTATAAGTTTTTACAATGTAAGTTTAAGCTTTTTCAATCAGTATGAGTTTTATAGGTTTTTAACATGTAGGATAGAGGAATGCAGAAATATTATTATTATTTGCTTTGGAAATAAAATTATTATAAGCTTTAAGCTGCTTTGTAATAAAAGGGCTTGAACTATAGCTTTAGAATATATATAGAAAGAATTGTAATCACCTGAAGAGAAGAAGAAAGTGAGCTCTCCCAAGCTAAAAATTAATGATCATGAGAAGAAAGGCTGGACAATCCTGGAAAAAGAGATAGACCACCATCAGGAAGCTGGACATCACCAACACCTGATTTATAGTCCTGAGAAGGAAGGCTGAATCTCTCAACTCTGGTGTTTTCTTCTAAAGAAGGAAATTTGGACCTTCTCCCCATCAATGTTTTTTTCTGAAGAAGGAAATCTGAACATCACCATCACTAATTTATGGTCCTGAGAACCTCATCACCACAGATGTTTGTTTCTGAACAAGGGAAGCAAAAAAGATTACTTCACCGATTTACACTTCTGAAGTATAGAAATTCAACATCACCAGTAGGAATTATCACAATGCGGTATAGAAATTTGATTTCAAAAATAGAAATTAGGAGGAAACTAGAGAAAAAAAATGCTGAGAAGTGCTTATGAAAATACTCAAAAAATACCCAGTAGAAATCAACAGTCAGCGTGCAGCTGAAGGGGAAACTCCCACTGTACCCAGTGCTGCTTTGTTCACATTTTACCATTTTGTATTAATTAATAAATTGATTGCTGCTTGATATATTGGCTGAGTCAAGCTCTTTATTTCTAATAATAAATACCTACTTTATTCTCTCGCTCTGTCCAGTCTCTGTTTCTCTTCCCAAGGCTGACCTAAAGAACTGCAGCTAAATACCATTTAATCACAATGACATGCAGCAGTCAAAAAACCAATGTCTCTGCCCTCTGCATCTTGGCTACAATTTACACTAAGGTTAACAGTTCACCAATTCACTCCAAGGAGTTCATAACCTTGCAGACTTTGCTGGGTCTCTGACATCTATTTCAGGTTACAATGGCAATTCAAAAATATTTTTAGTAAAGATTTAGGGCATGAGGTGAGAAGGAAAACTTGTTTCTGACAGCTCTGTATGTTGAAGAAGAAAAGGAACAATCCCAGCAGTGACATTAAGAGCTTGTGGGACAACCACAACCTGAGTTTTACCAGAGCTTCAGGTGGCCAGTGACCCTCAAATGGAGATCTGCACTTGCTCAAAAGCTCTGCTCTGCAAATATTTCCTCTTGTACTCCCACTTTTTAAATTGCACAGGAAATAAACTGCCTGCCACCAAAATATAAAGCATTGCTGACTGACAGACTCCCCACTTTGCATTCTCTTGACATCAGCAGCTCTACATGAAGGACCTGGAAGTTCTGGCTGTACCAGATGCACCCAGTTTCACAACCTGACTGACTTTCAGATCCCACTTACAGCTCGGGGAGGAGTCACAGCTACATGGAACCAACACAAGGGTCTGCTGGCAGCAGACAGACAAGGAGACATGATAGCTGCTGACTGCAAGGAAAAAGCCTTGGACACACAGCTAACTACAACAACTTACTGTTAAATTCTTCAGTCCCCACCTCAAACAAATTAGCAAAAATTAGCTGCCCCCTGCACTCATTCTTCTGCAGCACCGTTTTTAAGCAGGCTAGATGAGAAGGCCCAAGTGTCAGCATCATCAGATCCCTGCTGTGATCACTGAGCAGACAGACTCAGAAGCTTAAGAAGTCATTACCTCACCTGCAAAGTTTTTACTGGCACAACGCAGACACAAATTTAAAGGAATCAGATTTATACCAAGTCTTTGCAGTCACTTTCATCAGCTGTTTATCCTGAGAAACCAACCTTTGCATAAAAGTGTCAGGGGCACACAAGTTATGTTCCAGCAGCTTGCAAGCAGAAGTTTTCTCCAGACAAGAAACGGAGCAGATAACAGTGGAGTAACATTTTAATTACTTTCAGCAAAATCTTCTTGATACTTGTGCCCTGCAGAAACATCTATTCCACCAAGGCAAAACAAACCACATTTTTAAAATGCACAGCTGTTCCTTTCCTGAGCACTCCCACTCAGTTCCTTTCCTTGGATAGTTTTACTGCAGGGCTTTACATTAAATCAAAAATTTCTCTAAGCCTTTCAGGAGACAGGGCAACATTCTCTCATATGCCATAGTCTGTCCCAAAAGAAACTTGGGTAAGACACGAGAAGCAGCTTCAGGCTTCTCTGGGAGTTATGCAGAGAGGACTTCCTCTCCTCTTAGGGAAACATAGCCCCTTTCTTCTGCCACCAAAAGTAAATCATGCTCTACCAAGATCTTTGGATACCTCTGTAAATGCTCTTGCATCAAGACTTTTCATACTAGAGAAGAGCCAGTCTCAGAGCTGCAGAGGTGTCATGTTCCTACACTCATATCACCAAAAGAGAAGACTGGCTGGTTTTTTCCAAGCCTGACTTGTTCCAGGTTTCTCCTTGCTCAAGGCAGGTGTGGCACCATCCATCTGAAATCAACACACAGTGGAATGAGCCTGTAAAACCAGTCCTCACAGGAGCATCAAGAGGATTTTATGCCAGCTTGTTTATTCCACAGGCATTTTAGTGCTGCTGCTTTACTTTTGTGTTTGAGAGCCAATCAAAGATAAGAGATTTTTTAGAAAAAAACAGTTTCTAGGAAAAAAACTGTTCTTAAGCACCCCTTATGCTGAAAAATGAGACCTGTGTGTCAGTCAACCTGTTTCATCTGGCTTTTACTACAGAGCCCCCCATTTCTGCATACTATGGATGGATTATCAGGATCCAGCATAACACCAGGAATGGGAGCCAGCTAAAATGAAGTGTTAAGGTTCTTATGAGAAATGGAATATCAATGGCCTGGTTAAGGAGCCTGTCACTGTGCAAGCTTTGTTGCTTAGCATCGTGCCACCTCCCGTAGTTGGGACTTTACAGACTTCAGAGATATTTAACCTCTCAAACTGAATAAATAAAGCCTGTCTGTCCAGCCTGTACAAATAGAGGGAGCTTATGGGGTTCAAGTCCAGTCAGTCTGCAGTACTCTTTAAAAAAATTAACTGAGAACTGCACGCTGTCCAAAGGTTACTTGGTGAAATACTTTGGCAAATAAATTACTAGTGATAACACGTACCAAGAAGCAAAGCTGTGCTTGCCCCAAGGGTGCCAAAGCATCAGCATGAAAGAGTCATTACTGCAGATCTGCTTTTTCAACCCCAACTTGAGATGCAATCAAGTTTAACTTTCATAATCCACCAGACGAGGACAAATAGTTGCAAGGGCTGGCAGAGCAGTGTTAACCAGATGGTGCTGAAGCAGCCTGCCCTGGACTGGGTTCTCCCAAAGAGAGCAGCCTTACAGAAACAAGTCTGAATCAGCCTGATCCAGCAGCTACTTGCCACAGGACTGCTGCAGTCTGGCAGTAACACAGAACAAGGTGACAGAGGCACTGACAGGAAAGAGTAATTTTCATTTGCACAGCCCTCCATTAATAGAAGAGTAGAAGGCCAGTAAAATCAGGTGACATTTTTAGCATCACCTTCCCCCTTTCTGGTGCTTTTCGTTATATATTTATAGCAAATCTCTTTCCAAAGGTGAAGAAATTCAGCAATAGTGTAAGTTTAGGTTGGATTGTCACCCAGTGGCAGAAAAGGAGAGAGCAGCAAAAACTTTGATTCCAAAGTATCAATGCACTAAATCACAGCTGCTGAAGCAACTCCTTTAGTTTTTCAAGATGCAAGATTTTTTTTTTAAATCATAGTATGCTTTGGGTTGGAAGGGACCTCAAAGATCATCAAGGACACTTCCTGTGAGACTGGTGTGCTCAGAGCCCCACCCAGCCTGGCCTTGAACACTTCCAAGGGTGGGGCATCCACAACTCCTCTGAGTAAAATGTTCAGTCTCTCTGCTCTGTGTTCCTGCCAGGCACAGAGGTGAGACTGACAGGCTATAGTTCCCCAGGTCTTCCTTTCCTCTCTTTTTTCTTTTTAAATGAGGGTTATTTTCCCCTTTTCTAGTTGGTGGGAGATTACCTGGACTACCATAACTCCTCAAATACAGTGGATAGTGAGTTAGCCCTTTCATCCATCAGTTCCTCAGGATCTGTAGATGCATTTTAACAGGTCCTGTGCATTTTTATGTTTCTCAAATTATCTAAAATGTGATCTTCTACAGTGGGTGATTCTTCAGTCTCCCAGGCCCTGCCTTTCCCTCCTGAAACTTGGGCAGTGTGGCTGGAGACACTGGAGACACTGGTGGAGATGGGCAAAATGGTCACCGAGCACCTCAGCCTTTGCCATGTCTCAGGTAATCAGATCTCCCCTTTCCTTCCACAGAGGGTTCTCATTTCTCCTAGTGTTCCGTTTATCACCCACATACCTGCAGAAGTTTTTCTTGTCCTTGATGTCCCTGGCCACACTTAATTGTCTCAGAACTTTATCTCCTCTAACCTGATCCCTGGCTGCTCAGACAACCTCTCTGTATTCCTGCCAGGCTACAGCCCCTGCTTCCACCCTCCATAGGCCTCCTTTTAGTGTCTGAGCTTGTCCGGGAGCTCCTTGTTCATCCACACAAGGCCTCCTGGCATTTTTGCCCAACCTCCTCTCTACTGGGATACAACACTCCTGAGCCTGGAGGAGGCAATTCTTGAGTATCAACCAGCTTTCTTGGGCCCTTCTTCCCTCCAGGGCTTTATCCCATGGTATTCTACCAAGCAGATCTGTGAAGGTGCCAAAGTCTGCCCTCCTGAAGTCCAGGGCAGCAAGTTTGCTCTACACTCTCCTCCCTGCCCTAAGGAAATTGAATTCCATCACCTCATATGATCCCTGCAGCCAAGGCTGCCCTTGAGCTCACATTCCCCCTCCTTGTTAGTGAGCACAAGGTCCACCATAGCCCCTCTCCTCCATGGCTCCTCTATGAACTGAGTTATTGTCTGGAATTCCTTTGTGCAGCCAGCCATTCCAGCCACAAAATGTAACAGCACAGGCTTTCCTTCGCAATAGCTGGCAGCAAAGCATTCTCTGGATTTACCAAGCAGAGTATCTGTTAACAGAGGAAGTCCCTGGAGATGCATCTGTGAGCTGCTATTGCATTCCAAAAACTTCCACCAAAGCCTTCTTCATTCACCTACAGGAGATTTTACAGGGGCCATTTGAGTCCACATCCATCTTCAGACAACAATCTTCCCCAAAATCTTTACCAGTTCTTCATAAAAAGCATGTTGAAGAGGATTCCTGCAGCTAGCCCTCTTTTCCCTGGAATGGTCACATAGATAATGAACAGCAGACTTTCAGACCTGGCAAAACATGGAGGAAATATGACAAACAAACCTTTTCAGACCCACTGGAACTAGTCCTTAATAACACAGAAAATACAACTTTCACTCATCGTCTAGTCTCAATGCTATAAAGAAACACAGGAGTCCACAGGTAACGATCCAATTTGATTCTGCATGTTGATTAACAGTTAATTGCAATGTCTGATGTTACTTACATAGGTTGGGACTGAAGAAACCCATTGGCATAACTAGATTCCTAGGCATGTCCTGGATATTGCTGCCTCTACCACAGCACCATGGTATAACATTAGAACATACACTGTAATCACTCCTGGACAGGAGGCATTAAAACAGCAATAAACACATGCAAGCCACCCTCTTCCACCCAAATCACAGACAATTAAATTCCATTAATCACAAATCCTTCCAGTGTAAGAGGATATACAGTTGCATTAAAGGCAACACAATAGTGTCTGTTCAAGATGATTCCAAACAAGGCTGGGCACAGGAAAATCAATGGTTTTCCTTGGAGGAACAAAAAGCTGAATAAAGATGCCTCACCATAGTCTTCAGATATGAACAATAATACAGGCCAACTCCAGAGCATGAGCAGTCAGCCAAGACTGTATCTCTTCCTATGGCCACAGTGCTCCTGCACCTTAACAGACTGTCACTTTTTGTCCTTGGTCACACACTGCCTCAAGCACATGCTTCCTTTGCACCTCTGGAGTAGTACGGGAGAGTGGGACTTTATCCTGTGTGGGCATTTAAACATGCTGGAGATCAAGTCTGCCAATAAAGGGAGAGCGGAAGGATCCCAGGTAAAGGTGTCCATTGTGTTCATGTGCCTCGCTGACGTAAGCCACTGTCACTCCGTTGGGATCATGGAAGCTTCTTTTGTAGGATCCTGTCTCACTGAGTTCAACAACAAGGCTATACTTGGGTACAAACTTCGTCACAGTTTCCTGACTCAGCAACTGAAAGAGAAGGAAAAAAAAGAAATTAACACGAGCTTTTGCTCTCCACAATCTGATCTCAGACATTTATACAGGCAAAGACCACTCCAAACTCCCTAGAAGCAGCAGGTAAGAACATGACACATTTTGAGTAAACACTCTTACACAGGGTTAACACAGTAATATATGAAAAGCCAACTTGAGAAGAAACAAAAGGATCAGCAGAAGCTCACTCTACTCCAGAGGCAGGCTGAAAGGCTGCCCATACAAGAGACAGCAGCTTGCTCTGGTGCAGCTGATGCCAAGCTCCAAACAGCATCACTCAGAGCTCCTGCTCTGCAGCAGGAGAGACAGGGACAGCACAGAGGTTGTTCAGCTGGAATGGAATCCTAAGCATTGCTAGCTGTTTTTTATTTTTTTGAGGACAGAAGTATTTTCAAGTTTTTGCACTGATTAAAAAGCACCATGCTGTTTCTTCAGCTCTTAAAAAACCACATTATCCTTGCTCATCCTAAAGCGGGGTAACACAAGAACAGGCATAGTGAACCAGAACAAAATGTCACCTAACATCATCCACAATGTACACACTGTCTCCTAGGATGCCTAGGGCAGTCATGGAACAGCTCACACTTCCCAAATGCTCTTCAGACACCTGGCAATAAGTAGTTTAGGCACTTCAGGTGAGGTCTTCACATATCCAAATGTAGATCCTGTCTTGCTGCATGGTTAGAGACAGTCTCTTTTGCTTTCCTAAGATCAAGATGGAAGGCAACTTAAGAGATGTGTACCAGCTATTCAAGGAAGTAAATGTTAGATTTTACTACCTATTAATATATAAGGGCTGTTCTACCAGAGGAAAGCAACAACAGTTTTAACCACAGCACCTAATGTTTTTTAAAATCTTCCGGTCAAAAGGAAGAAACAGGACAAACAAATATTTATGACTTCCATTCCTCTACTGAAGGTGATTCTTTTAAAAAAAGCTTTTAATAATTTTTTTACCTTAAATATCATCCTTTTAATCCATGTTTTTTCAGATAAAAAGTCCAACAAAGAAAATCCAGGATTGGGTCGCACAGCTGCCATAGCTACCCAATATCCTCTAGAGCTGCTTAACCTGATATTGTCTGGAAGACCAGGCAAATTCTCAACAAACATATCTGCTCCACCTTTCATCAGCCCAGACACATAATACCTGAAAGTTATAGACAATAGATTAGAACATCTTAACTCAACCAGCTTAAATATTAAGTAAGAGTTCCAAGATTTAAATTTTTTGTTGTTGTTGTTTTTATTTTGGTACAGAGAAATACAGCACTGCCGCACACTTCTCCTCAGGAAAAAAGTCAGTTTACTCCACTGTGTTTAAGGAGCCCATGATGGAAAGATTATGCAACCCAGATGTTTACAGTGAAAAAAAAAATTAAGTATTGAGGAACGTCACCTTCTTTGTCATTTTTAACTAGGCATAACTAAAGTGTAGGCTTTCTTTTGTCATTCGATTTGTTTATTTCAACAATCCCTACACAGATAAGTAATAATTCTCATACTTGCCTTCTGATCCTAGCCATGGTTGTCTCCTGCACCAGGACAAAGTCTTCTGCAGGAGAGAGTTGCACACCATTGGGAAACCTCAGTCCTACCATTAAGACTTTCACTTCTTTTGTCACTGTGTCATATTCAAGGAGGCTGAAAAGAAACCATTTTTGAGTGAAGATGAATATTTAGCATCTGTGTTTTCATTCTTCAGGCATTCCATCTTTTCTCACATGCACCACATATAAGTTAAGAAGGCAAAATAGCTAGGAAGCATTTGGTTACGAACACAAGAGAAATAACAAGGCACTTGAAACTGGCAGCATTCACAAAGGATTTAGGCAGAACACTATGCTAACACCTTCACTTTTAAAACAAATGTTCCATCCCAGTCCTCTTGCGGGAAAAAGGGGAATCTCATTTATTTTGCTGTAGGTCTCATTAGCAGCACCCACACAATTCCCTCAACCTCCCCTGCGCAGTGCAGCGTTTGCAAAGGTGGGTGTCCTAGGGTGACTTCATGATGCTTGTATCCCCAATTGTCTGTTCTGTTTATGTTGGATATTGTGTTCTGTACCTTTAAGACTGGTTCTGAGAGAGAAGGGGGGGAAAGAAGCACACAGTTTGTGTTCAGAAACTGCTCTCACTCCTCCGCATTCTGCTCCTGGACTGTGTCGTCTGCAGCATGGACAGACAGTGGGACAGCGATCTCCTTTGCTTCTAGTTAGTTTTAGCTAGCTGATGCAGAGAAGCTTCCTGGACTATTTTCTTTCCTTTTTCTTGGGACTGTTTAAACCTGTCCTGGACTGAAAAATCCAGAGAGACACTCGGATCTCATGCCTGTGGCCCACCAGGGCCTGGACCTCAGCATTTTTCCAGCATTGGAGGGACTGATAAGAGACTGAGTAAGCTGAGCAACTCACAGCAAAGACTTTCTGAATTTGCCATCTCACTTCAGAACAATGAGAGGTTTTACTGTTTCATATTATTATTTTTTTATGCTTGTGGGCACTTTGTTTGTTAAATAAATAGCTTTTTTCACTTTTCTCCAAAGAAATTCTTTCCAGGTGCAGTTGGGGGAGCGCCCAGTTGGGTTTGCTTTTCCAAAGGGACCACATTCGGAGGTTTTCTCTTAAATTTGCCCTAAACCAGGACAGTGGGCTTATAAAGAGAAAAAATGTGAAGATCAAGGAAGTAGTGAAGTCTACTCCTACAGCTGAGGTTACAGAAAGTTAAGTGCCTTGGGAAGGAGGTACTTGCCGCCCATCATCTGTGCCTTCCATAACCAGGTACAAGTAGTCTTGTCTTTGCCATTTACTGCTGGAGTCAGTGAAGTAGATCTTCCTCCCATCCCTGGTCACTGTAAGATCGTTTACAAATGACAACTTCTGGCCTTCTATCAGTGTTTTGGTTGACACAAGTGGCTTCGATTCACCTGGTTACAAAAAGAAGAAAAAAAAGGAACACAACACAGCCACATCAAAATCTCTCTTTACTTTGTGTAGATTTGGGTTACACGGAAGTGAAGAGCTTTTCAGTATCACAGTGAGATCAAGGCAGAAACAAAAGGACAGCAAACATGACAAAAGGTTTTATGTATTAATCTTTTTCCTTTCCTTGTACGAAAACCAAAACAGCTACAACAGAGCTCTATGCATGGATCCTGGGATACCAATTTTAACAATAAAAACCATGTAATGCCAGAAGATAAGTCACTGGTAGCTCTGATCCAGACAGCCAGATACAGAGAAGACGTGATTGCTACAGGAAAATAAATATCAGGTTCTTGCATGACTCATTTCATCCAGACAGCTTCAAATCACTTTACAAAAAAGACAGGCATTGCTTTGCTTGCAGCATCTGGCAAAACTGCAAATGAAGCCCATATTTGTCAGTGGAAGAAAACTTTGGAGCAGAAAAGTCATACCTGTATCAGGATCAACTTCATAGAGTCCATAATAAGCATCTGCTACAAACAGGGTGTTATTTGGCCCCACTCGCATGCCAAGTGGTCTTCCACAGGTTGGCTCATCTTCACGGCCTCCTTAGGAAACAATTTTAAAATGGTTTTCCAAACAGAAATAAATAGAAGGCATTCAGGGTACCTATAGAGGTGTGTTCGTCTGACTGAGATGAAGAGCCCTCCCAGTGCTGTGCTTTGCACAGGCAGCCAGAAAGGTGTTTTGGCTGCTGCTGAGCAAGGATGGCACAGCATCAATGCTCTCTCCAACATTCTCCGCCCTCCAGCAGGTTGGGGGTGGGCAAGATCCTGGGAGGGGACACAGCCAGGAGAGCTGGCCCAAACTGACCAAAGGATTCAAAGCCACATGGTGTCAGCTGAGATATGAAAACTAAGGAAAAGGAGGAGGAAGGGGAAGCAATTATTATTTACATTTGCCTTCCAAAACAAACTCTATACATGCTGCAGCCCTGCTTCCTGAGAAGCAGTCAGACATCACTGGCTGATGGAGAATAGAGAATAAAATATTTGAGGGGTTTTTTTTTTCCTTTGCTTGCACATGCGACCTTTGCTTCAAACTGTGGCTTATGAAAACTCTATGGCATACATATGGCACATACATTCATTAAAGAAATGATCCGACAATGATTCCTACTTTACTAGGTGGGAGTGAAGCAGATATCCACATGCTGTGTTTTCACCAGTCTAGAAATAATGATAGAATCTGTCAGGCTAGTAACTAACAGCTGCCCAAGTTAGGGTAAAATCAGAAAATTTGATTTAACAAAATGCTTCTTCTCAGAAAGAATCAGTTTTACTGCAGGTTTGGAGGGGGAGTGGTGTTTCACTTTTTTATTAAATAATTTTTAATTAAGAAAATCCTTTCTTTTTCTGGAAAGGTCCAACATTGTCATGAAACAGATAGTTTCTCAAGACAAAGACATTGAAGACTTCTATATGAGGAGGAAGGGGATTTCTGCAAACCTGAAGAATTTAGATAAATTCAAGGAGATATTTGAGTCCTGAAGAGCTAAGAACTTCAGAACATCAGCACTCTGAAAAATAAGCAAGAAAATTTTTGGAGAAGGCAGATGGCTACAGTCTTTTCACTTCCCAGTTTGAGGAGTACAAAAGTCCAGGCTCCCCATTACCACTTTGGCCCCAAAGAAACAGAGCAGCACAACCTTTCCACCTCTCCCAAACTGTTCAAGTCCAGTGGAAATGAGCAGGGGAAATGGGATTCTTCACACCTGGCCCCACCCACATTCATGCCTACATCCAGCTTCCCATCAGCTGCCCTACCAAGGCTGTTCTACTTATCAGGCAGCCAAGAGAGTGCTGCCAAATCAGCCCAGAGTCTAATCATGTGAGCATCCACATAAAATTACATAGAATAAATGCTGAACATGGCAATGAGAGCTGCTAGAGACAGCAACAGATCCTGACCTTCATTTCTAACTGGCAATCAGCACAGGGCTGCAGAACCTCAGGTGAGCTTCTGTACCATTACTGCAAACAAAACTCTCATCAGTCCCAACACACACCAGCCAGGCTTCTCAGACTGCCCAGGCACTGCTGAGATGGACATTAAGCTCCCCATAGAGATGGTAATAAATAAGCTGCTACCAGTTTTCCTCACTCAGTTCCAGAAATTCCATTAAATGAAGCCAATAATTCATTCAGAAAGAGGTGTAGAATTCCACAAGAAATAACTGCAATTTACCAATGAGAAAACAAAAATATCATCACCAATGCAGGATCTCTACTAAAGCAAGTGCAGCCACAGCTCCCATTGTGCTTACAAACAGAGGAAGGGAGATAGGTACAACAAAATGCAAGTCAAATTTCTGTAGATGGGGAAGGCGATATTTTGTATTGGTTTCGCATGAATGGTAAAAACGAATTAGTGATCTTCTTTAAAACTGACAGTCAGATTGGCCAATTGGATACAAACGTACATCTCTGGGTCACATGGCTTAAATACAGGAGGACTTTGGGAGGCTGCCCTCTTTCTCTCCCAGCCTGGCAGGAGGTAACATCCTGTGGCAGCCGTGGCGGGCCAGACCACGCCCTACTGACTACCAGGCTTGTGGGGCCAGGCCACGGCCAGGCCCGGTGGCAGCTGGGGAGGGGAGGAAAGAGCCCCAACTATTAACAACTAGTGAGTGTTAAACTGCTGGCTCACGGGCCATGGCAAGATGTTCCCGCCCCCTTTCCTGGGTTCCTGAGAGCATCTCCCAGTTTAGGTCACCCCAGTTGAGGGGTGGAGGGGGAAGGCATCCATCAGTCTACTGAACTACTGAGATCCTGGCTGCTGTTTCTGGGTTGTCCTCCACCATCATGGCTTTGAGATTTTTGCACCTTCAGCCAGCAGGGATGACGTGACCACCACAGGTCTGGGCAAGTGTGAACTCTTCCCTGCCAGCACATGAAACTTCCACAGCACTGGCCTTTCCGGAGCGAAGACAGACAACGTGATTGAATTATAAGGAGACACAGCATAGGACTAAAGTCAATGAAGAGTGTAAAAAGACTAGTAAGACAAAGGAAGAGGAATGGCCTAGTTTGGCTGGATGTCTTTAGTAAACTATGGAGAATGGACTATTTCCTGTAACATATGAATGCCATTTAGGGGGGATGCGAAGCTCTAGTTAAAAGTGATAAAAAATCCTCTGCTCCTAAGGAAATCTTTTGTTTTTGAGATGAAGATGATTTTGGAGATAGAAAAAGAGAATCTTTGTTCTTTGTTTAAGAAGAAGCATTCTTAAACAGTACCCCTAATAAGCAGATATGGCCCATATGCAGTGTTGGGAAAGCTGCTATTGGGAGGGACTCCACAAAGGCAGGTTCCTGGGTAGCTGTCTTTGTGAGGGTTGAGCCCCACAAGAGAACTGTTCTATGTTGTCAGCGGGAATTCTCCATAGAAGTTTTCTAAGAGAGACTCCTTTCCTAAAAGAACTGATGAAAAATTATTTTTAAATGGTGAAACAGACTGAAAATTACAGTTTTGTCTCTTTGAGTTGTATGTGGGAAAGTGAACCATTTGTGGGGGGAGGGGAATGCTTTGAAAGCTTTAATTTTTTTTTTATTCTCCTTTTTTTCTTTCTTTTGGTGTGTGTTAATAAATCTATCTGTTTTTATCTTTAAGTTAGGCCTGTTTTGCCTTCTCTTCTCTTTTCACTATTCACAATAATCCTATTCCACAGTAGAAAAAATATTTAGACCACTACACTAAATTTAACAAACAGAATTTGTTGAACGTGAAACTACTACATAATTTGGTGTTTCCACCTGGTTTTCAAACTAAAACGTTGACATATCTATTTTCAAAAATCACTAAGTAAGTTGCTATCCTTCTGTCCTGGGTAACCCCAAAAATGTGTATTGTATTCCATACCTTCCCTACACCAACCTGCCCAAGATGACCACTGCCACTTTAAAACCCAGGAGCTGGAAGAAGAACTGGGGTGTTTTACCCCAGGCTCATGGAGGTGACCTGGGGTCCCTTTAAAAAGAGAGGAAACAGGCACACGGAGCTCCTCTGTTCTCCCTAGGGCTTTGGAGCAGAGGCTGCAGCTTTTTTCGGCCAGGCTGCCAAGAAAGTTTCCTGGGGCAGGTTCTCTGAGTCAAGGCAGTGCAAGGCAGCCTGACAGGTTTGTTTATCTCCAGGCTTTGCAAAATTCTGTAACATCTTTTTGGCGGCTATTGCCAGAGGCAGCCCCATTTCTGGGCTAGGGAGGACATTTCCCTCTAGACTTTTTTTTTTTGCTGCTGCCACCCAGGACATTTCCACCAGCACCATCCCCTCTCTCCAGGAGTCCCAGCCACGTCAGGAGAGCTCCTGTCGGGTGGTGTGGAGCAGACAGATCTGCAGCATTTGACTGGTTTTGGACAGAACAGTTCTCCAGGATTCTTCTGTTTTGTCCTTGTCCCCTGGTGGCTGTTGTTCAGGGGATGAGGGGGCTTTGTGATCATGGAGGCTTGGTTGCTGCATTGATTTTTGTCAACAGGATTCAGCACCTTTGTATCTAAAGCTTATTACTGTTATCTTGGTTGCTGCTGTTTTGTTTTTTAGTAAACTTCTATTTTTTCCACTTATATCTTCTCACATTCATCTCTCCTCACTGGTGAAAAAGGAAGGGTTAAAAATACAAGGAGAGATAACTCTTTTTAGTGTGTCCTGTCCATAAAATTGTTTTAAACCAAGACACTTTCCCACTCACAAATTAGCTCTAGTTAATTCACCCAAACTTGTTTAGAAGTCTTCAGCTTTTATGAGGTAGCCCTTCAGCTCAGAATCTTGGTGACTTCAGCTTCCCATTTTTTTCAGGTTGCTGCCCATTTCTTTCTAAAGACAGATGCTTTTTCTGGATGGACTAATAGGAAAAGGAATGTTATTCATGATGCACTTCACTCTTGTCTTCCTCCCAATGTCAAGATGCAGGATTTTCCACCAGCGTGTCATCCACGGTGAAGGTCTGATAGTCATGACACAAAACCCCCTTGCATTCTTAAATTTTACTGCTGGAAACTGTGTGCTTTCCTATCAAGACCACCCATTTTCCATTCTTTTGGCCCTCTGTTCTACTCTTCCTTTCAGTGTACATATTTTCACTCATACTTCACTGATACAAATACATTAATACTTCTGCTGCAAATTTCTGCTGAGTAAGCTATGCACCTGCAATCCAGACTGAACACAGTTTAACCAACACATGCCCTTGACCCAGCCACTTTAAGGCACACTGTGCTCAGGAGCTGTCACTCACCACAAGGACCGTGGCCAATTCTGGCTATTGTTTGTATTTCTCCATCTTCAATTTTGATAATCTTCCCATCAGCTGTCCCAGTAAACAGAACATCTGCAAAAACAACTTGTGTGATTAGGCTGATCACAAAACAAGACTGGTAAACATCCCTCTACTAGCATGAAGTAGGGAATAAGGAGACTTCAAAACTTATCCGCAGAAAACTTATTCCCAGTCAGGTTGATTATTTCACTCATAGGTCAGCTGTCCCTTGCAGGAAGGTTTCCATAAAGAGCTTCCAACGAGACTGATGAAACCAGGCAACATAAAAAAATCAATAGCTTCAGGTAATCCCTTAAGCACACTTCTAACAGATATAGGTTAAAAAGTGTAATCTGAGGAAGGAATTTACAGTACCTTCTTACTGGGTAATGTAATTTCTTACAAATATTTTGCTAATCAATTAGAAGATAAAGTAGAAGGAAAATAAATTATATGGCAGCTACTGAGCACCTCTCACACTGAAGGATGTTTCAGTAAGGGTTGAGAGTAGTTCCTAGCCTTACCCCTCCTTCAGGAGGCACAAGAAACAACCCCTGCACAATGCTGGTTTCCCACTATGAGGATGTCATGGCATTAGAAGGACAAGGTAACTCATTAGGAAATTTCTCAGAGGTGGCATGGGTTCATGACTTGGGAAGAAACCATCTGCCACGAGAGAAAAGTACAAGATGGCACTTGTGTTGGTTAGATTTCTTGCAAAAATCCAAGCTTTAAGAGTTATTAATATGGAATATGAGGGAGTTATGAATATGGGATATGATATTGTGCAACAGTATTATACACTTTATCAATTTGAGATTTGTTTTCTGTTATAAAAGCAAAGATGAACACCACAAAATTCAGCTCCCTCAGCTGCAATGAGCTTTAAAAGAACAGGGAGTAGCTTCTAAATATTAATTCCCAGTTAAGACCTAGCCAAATGAAAAATTGGACCACTTCCTCCAAACATAAGTAGCCCTGACTATATTGCTGATGCTCTCAGTCCTGCAAGACATGGATTTTTGATCTGACAACAAGACTTATTTCAAATTCATGAAAGAGGAGGAAAACAGTGTATAGAATCTAGGTTCTTCTGCATAACACAGTAACTTTTAGAAAACCTGCACACTAAAAATAACTACCCGAGTTTGTTATCTAAAAGGTCTACTGCTGAACAAACTCTTAACAATGGAACAACTTTTTTAGAGCCTTCTTTAAAAGCTGGTTTTGTCAGTGCTTACCTCCAATATTGACAATGGACTCTGGTCCAACCAGCTGGTTTTCCCACAGCCGTTCAACTTTTCGTAACTTGGTGTTGGGCTCTAAAACACCCGTCAGGAGGGGAGGCTCCTTCAAACTACAAAACAGGAGGACCACATGATCCTTTGCACAAAATGCAAACATTCTTGAGCAACATATTTGATCATTTTTTCCCCTAGTCTGCCAACTCCTGCACACCTGACTTATGCTTTACATAAAGCACATTTCAGAAAGTGTTGCAATAGCTTAATAACTTGGCCTTTAGTGAAAATGCAGTTCTTGTCTCACAGAAGACACGAGTGCACGTGTGTAATTACAAGCTGCACTGACAGCTTGGGTAGCAGAAAATAATTTTCTAGATTAATGATTAAAGAAAGTAATTCGGCTCCTTCAATGATCAGCAGGGACACATAACTGCACAAGATGGCTCAGAAACAGACTGGGTGTGGATAATATTGCAATCACTTCCCAATTTCTCAATCCAGATAGAACCACTTTGCGCCATTAACCCTGAAACAAAAACAACAGAGCACACAGGAGAAGTTATACTTCCAGAACATTTGTTTTAAAACAATAATAAGTAATTTACCTTATGGGCTGAGGATCTATAGGACAATCCAGGAGAACATTCACTCCAAGCAGTGGCACAGCCACAGACGCAGCCAAAGTCAGGAAGGTAACACGGAACACCTTGCTGCTGTAAGTACTGCCAAAACCAAACAAGAAATAGGATTAACATTGTTTTCAGATACAATAGTTCTTTAAAAGTCTGTAGCAGCCTCTTTTCTTCCAGAAAAAGAAACACTAACCACCATCCTCATCTTCAAGGTCTATTTTGAACATATTAGGATGAGAGAAAGGTCTCAGGATACTGGCATAAAAGGCTAAACATTTTTATGTGAAGGTTTTATTCATGCTACATATTACAGCTGACTAAAAAAACAAACAAACAAAAGTGTTGGGGGGTTAGACTTGTTTGGTTTGTTGTTTGTTTTTTGTTTCGTTTTGGTTTTTTTTCACCTATAGAATTTTTTCCCAGGAGTTGCGGGGCAACTGATTGCTGAGTGTTTGTCGGTGCTTGGTGGAACAAAGCATAGAGGCTGGGTAGAGACTAGCACTTAGCTACACCCTTTGTCTCCAAGAGTTTCCCCCCCCCCCCCCCCCCCCGGAGGGGTGGCGGGGGGGGGGGGGGGAGAAAGACGAAAGCTGGGAGAGGCAGCTTCACTTTTAGTGTAGTCTGCGTCGAGAGCAGACTGAACTGCCGTTGCTGCGTGAGATTCTCACTGGCACCACCGAGATCTGATCCTAGAGAGAGCTGCCATCATCTGCTTGTGTGCCCAAGAAGATCCTGATTTCTCCTTTTCCTGCCCTGCTAGAGCTGTCTCAGCCCTGTCCCACTGCCTCGGCGCTGTTTTAGAGCTGCTCTGCGCCGCGGGCCCGCACTGGCCTCCCTGCCGGACATCCCTGCCCCCCCCCGGGACCACCGACAGAGCTCCGAACTTCGTCCGATCCACCAGCCCGAGATACCCCACCGTTCCAGCTTAGTACCTTTTTTTAGAGTCCCCAGAGACCAGACTGCCCCGAGTTTTGTGAGACCAAGCTCCGTCAAGGTCCCTGGTTCTGTTTTCGCTATTAATTGCTGTAGTTGTTGTTGTTTGTTTGCCTTGTTATACCTATTAGTAAAGAACTGTTATTCCTATCCCCATATCTCTGCCTGAGAGCCGTTTTAATTTTCTAAATTATAATAATTTGAAGGAAAGAGATTTGAATTATCCATCCCAAGAGAGGCCCTGCCTCTCTTTAGCAGATACCTGTCTTCTTTCAAAACCAAGACAAAAAGAAAAAAGCCAAAATAAAACAAACCACCTGAGAAACATGGTTTTTTTGGTTGGGGGTTTTTTAACTTGATTTTTAGTTTTGGCAATGGTTTCTATCCAGCACAAGTTTTGAATAAAAATTTCCACTAAAACAACAAACTCAGAGGAAGCTAAATGAATGACTGCTTAACTTAGTGAGCATTGGTTTGAAACTCAAGCCCCATAACACAGAAGAAATTAGGTATTTTTCTTTACCCATTAAAACACAATAAAATAAGTAAAAATTTCTTCCATGGGAGAAAGCTGTATTTTGCTCTCTACAAGTTTTAGAGAAATCAATCAGGCATTTACAGAGAAAAGCAGAGAGCCAAACTCAACAAATCCTAGCCTTGAACTGGAAAAGCAGCACATATAATTTTAGCTGTGCTGAACCATTCACTGTCCCAACCAGACAGGCTCCTTGCAGGATCAGTTACATAAAGACAAACAGTGCCTGGTGGTTCTGCACTAATCCTTGGACCACTTCCACTGTCTTATCCTTCATTAGTCAATCATCCAGACATCAGGAAATATGGACCACTGCCAGAGCACAAATATCCCAAATGGGGAGCTAAATACATATACTTGTGGTACTGATATCAGCATCAAGGTAACCTTTGTGATTATTAGCGAGAACAGCAAGGACAGAACTAGGAATTAGGATTTAGGCAGGATTTAAGCACTTCCTGCTTTAACAGTAGATGTGTTGAGGAAGCAAAAACCTTCCAATCTGTGTCCCCTTGGATCTGGAATCAAGAGCAGGGTGTAAAGATAAAAGGCAATCCCCAAGTTTACAAAACTACTTCAGCCTTTGGCCTGGTCTGTCCACTGTCCTTCAAGAGATGAAAGCTCAACAATATAAAATTAAAAGTACTGTCAGCAGACACCTGACCACTTCTGTGACAGCTGAGAACAGCTCACACAAAAAGAACTGGGAATGAACAGAAAAAGAATGGGAACTCATCTGCCAAAGCCAACCTAATTAAAGCTTCTAAAAGCATGATTTAAGTTAAGGGTCATATTTCTGATCATTAACCAAACTTGCAAGGAACTGACAATAAAGAAAAAAGCAAGAAGAATATGGTGACAAGCAAACTCATACTTCAAGCCTGCAAATTTCAAGACCTAGTTTAGACACTGCTGAAATCACAAGAATTCAAATAAAACCTAAAAGCTTTACAAAAAAATTAAACTAAAATGTCATATACTCAGAGTCCTTCTCAAACTCCACAATATTGAATAGTGACCACTGTCAGTCACTGGAGTGAATCACTGAGGTAGGTAAAGGTTCACCAACAGTGAAAGAGAAAACCTTAGTCAGTTGTGTCTCTAATTAATCCTACATGGCCTGCAGCCACAAATCTCAATAAAGCAACTTACCAGGACTCCAGCTATAATTACAGCAATTTAGTTGTTACTATGAACTAAAAAGCAAAGCCATTAAACCAGCTCTTGAAGACAACAGTTGGCTGGCAAGATGCTACTATGGGTCACCATAGCCAGGAGGCCAGCCTGTCTCATCCCCTTGGCAGAAGAGCTGCTGGGCTGGAGGGAAAATAATCTGTCCTCAAGAGTTTCTGCCATGGCTACCAGCCAGCAAAGGCCAGGTCGAGGAATTCCCTCCACTGTTTTCATACAGAACAGCCCCTGTGAATACTCAGTGAGTAACAGAGCCCTAAAAATTCAACTGATTTGAACACCAAAAGAGGTTGAAGGCAGGAGAAGCAGTCTCTTAAGCTCAGAGATGCTGATGCTCTCCTCCAAAAACAGGGGCTGAGTGCAAGCCATCCGTCTTTCATTCTGATGGCCTCGAAGGGCAGTTATAAGAATCTGCAAAATACCCAATTCAGAAGAGATATAATAGATGGTGAAGGAGAGGGGGAGGGGGAGGGAGAGGAATCTATCAAACCGAATTTTTTGTTGTTGTTATAAGCTATTCCTGCAGGTCGGCAGAACAGATGAGTAGGCGCTGTCCCAAGCCCTCCCCACCGTCAGCCCCCTCCAGGAAGACCAGGAGCACCGGGGGGTACCCCCGGTCTGAGACCCGCAGGTGCCCAGCACTAGCCAAGCCGGGAAATCGCGGCCTCGCTTCGCACGGCTTCTGCCCAGCCCCGGGGCAGCCCCCCAGCTCTTCCACTCCTCCCTGGGCACTCTGAGCCCGACCCGCCTCTCCTCCGGCCTGGGCCCTCCCGGGCAGCGCTCCCCGGGGCCGGGCCCAGCCTCGGCTCCGCAGCCGCAGTGTCGCGGCGGCCGCTCCGCTCGGGCACTCACTTGCCCTCCTTGGCCTCCTGCGCCGGGCTATCCTCGGTGATGACCTGCGGGTGGAGCGGCCGCCGCTGCCGCAGCCCCTCGGCCTCATTCATCCCGATCCGGTTCCCGCGGCCACCAGCGCCGCGCACCGGAACCGTGCCCCGCCCCTCGAGTCCGGCCCCGCCCCTCCAGCCCCGGGCCACGCCCATCACACCCGGGCCACGCCCTTCATCCCGGCCACGCCCCATTCAAGCCCCGCGCTCATCCCTGCAGCCGCTGGGAGGGCAGGAAACCTTTACAGAAACCCCTTGATCGTGACACGTGCCCTGCTTGTGCCAGAAGTTATTTCCTTTTATAAGAAAGTTTTGGGATTTTTGTCATTTGGATACACTGCCATACACAGTGTTGCTCTCACTCATTCACTGGGCCTCAATTACAGACATTTTTTGGGATTTTGGTATATATGTGAGCTTTTTAAACAGATTTCACTGGCAGGAAAGACTTAGGCAAAACAGTGCTTCCTGTCACCTTTTCTTTGTAACTACAAGAAAGGCACAACCAAATTGCCTCTCTAATATGAAAACGTATTCAACAAAAATAATGACTGATAAACCAAAATGTGACTGATAAACCAAAATTTCACTCATTCTCACCATAGTCAAGTTACTTGGGTTTCCTTTTCCTGTCTGAAGCCAAGATTCAGCTTCAGACTAAGGAAGCACCTCTGAGTGCCATGACTGACAGCATACAGGGCAACCATCTTCTGCAAGGGGTCACCAATGTATAACTCCCTGCCAGTCCAACAGCGGGGAGGTGGGAATGTGGACATGTGAATGTGCTCAGTGTTGAGTGCTCAAGTGTTCAAGTTTTTTGAAAACAACTGTTGAACTGCCTGCACATCTTCAAGTAGAAAAGGCAAACTCCAGTGTGGGAAGAGCTGCTGGTCCCAGCTCCCCCCACCCTGGTCAGTGTTGGACTCAGGACTCCAATCTGCAGGAGTTTGCAGGTGGTGTTTTACAATGCACTGAATTGGGGGCACAATTTCACTCCTCATCCTGTGCACTGGGAGATGCTATTGGTACTCTGGTTTTGTGTGTTCTAGTTTTATCTGTTGCCCTACAAGGTTGTTGAAATGTCATTCAGAGCCCTTGTCTTTCAGCAACAGATCTCTACCAATGATAACTTCAGCTTATTTACCTGCTGAATTTTATGTGAATTTGATTTTGAAATAGTTGCTTTTAATACAAACAAGCCTATGAACTAAAATTAAAATTTTGCTTAAAATTAAGTTGTGCATTTTTTTCCAATTCATGGAGGTGTGTGATAAAAAAACTACATTGATTTACCCTATTAAGTACATGTGCAAATTTGCTGAAGTTCCTGTTGCATAATCTTGCTTACAGAAAGCTTCTTATCACAGTAAATAAAACCTTGCTTAAATTACATTTACCATAGCTCATGAAAACCTTATCAGAAGCACAGTTCCTGTCTCGTGGTGTGAAAACTGTTTTGCAGAGTGGATGTAAAACCTCCCCTGTGTGTGGATGGAGAAGATATTGCACTGTCTGTATGTAACTATTCTCTGCTGGGGAAGATCTTCAATATTAGAAGAAGATACTTAGATAGTGCTTTTACATTTTTAATATTTCACAAAATTTTAATCAGTGAAAATTTTTGAGAGGTTTTGTTTTCAAACGTCTGTTCTACCTTTTTGCATATAACAATGAAAGCCATAATAATGTTATGGTATATAATGAAAAAAATATTTTGTGCCTCATAATGATACTGAGGAAAGATTTAAAAGAAAAACCTGAAATTGCAAAGCTGGATTGGTGCTCCAGTTGTGTTTTTCGAGGGGTGTGTGTAGGTATCATATTCCCATTATAACAATATACAATTCAACTTTCTTCTCAGAACACCATCCAGCACTGTAGCCAAATGTTTCAAGTAATCTTCCTTTGGTACCTTGAGGCAGTTTGTTCCCCTGCCACCTGAACTGGGATAGGGAAAGACGTGATCTGTTTGCAGCCACAGGCAGATGGATTATAGCAAAACCTCTTCATGTCTTAGCAAGTATTGCAGATCCAATTTCAAGACACTTGGTGGAGTAGGATATTTACAAGTTGCTTTCACTGCATGCTGTTGGCTCTGTCTGTTCATAAGGAACACCTGGTGGAAGAGCACATTTCTTCACTTGTTTTTCTGCTTGCCCTCTCTATAAAAGATTGTTGAAGGGCAATGGTTCAGGCAGTTCATGCACCCTTCAGTTCCCTCCTCACTCAGGACCACAGAAAGAAAAGCTGCACATGCAGCAGTAGTGCCTTAAAGAACAGCTGCTGGATTATAAGCCCATCCTGGGGACCTGTGTGAATTGCAAATGGAGATGACTTGCAATTGAAAATGGGGAATTTTGAGGCAGTAATATTTCCCCTGTAAAATACTTCTTCTGTGGGAGACACAGTGTGAGAAAATGTCACTCTGCACAACAGCTGTACTAAATGTCTTTGCAGATGTTCAGAAGATATATTGAACATTAATATTAAATATTTAATATTGATCCAAATGTTGAGAAACATGGCTGATCATATATTAACCTATGGGAACCTGGTCCAACATATAAACTGGAAAGATACACACAGCACTGTGCTGGTTTGAAAGCAAAACCAGTGAAGGACTCCAAGTCAGAAACACAATTTAATAAGATGAAAAGAAAATAAAGTAAAGTAAAATAAAATAAAAGTAATAGTACAAAAAAAAACCCCACTGACAGAGTCAGAATACAACCTGACACCCTGTTAGTTAGGGTGGTAGTGGCAGTCCAGATGAGATGGTCTTGTTGAAGCAGTGATTCCTGTACAAACGTCTGGCAGCTCTTGTCTCCTCTGGAAGTCCAGTGGATAAAAGCTGCCTGTGCTGTCCCAAACCCTGGATTTATCCAGGTGGGAATGCTTGGCTCCTCCCCCTGGGCGGAGCATCTCACAATGGGATGATCTCGTTCTATGAGTCATGCAGTGGGTCCTTGATGGCCCATTAAACAGAGATAACTCCGGGAGGAAGTTATCTATGAGTCATGTGGCAAGGCATTGTTAGGCTCATTAACAGAAGATAAGGAAAACACTGCCCCACCTTGGCTCCAACAGCTCATGGGGATAGAATACATACCTTGGGCACAATTTTACATTGTCACCTAGGACATAATCCACCCCTTATTCTATCACTATCTACATCATACATTCTCACAGATACATACATATATACATAGAATGAAACCTTACACACTATTTCTAGTTCTCACTTAAAATTAGGTCTCCTTGTGGTACACAACGGGTTTCTCCATCTTTTTGCATTACCCACCAAGTATAACCAGGTCCTTGAGCAAAAACAATCCCACGGATGGGTCTGCCTTTGCCTGAGGTGGGATTAATCCAAACAGTCTTTCCTAAAATCCCTTTCATGTGTACCACAGGGACTTTATCTCCATCCACTGTGTGCAAGGGTTCAGACTGGGCAGGAGGAGCTCGATTGATGGAGCCTCGGGTGTTGACCATCCAGGTGGCTTTGGCTAAGTTTATGTCCCAATTCTTGAAGGTCCCTCTGCCAAGTGCCTTCAGCGTAGTCTTTAATAGTCCATTGCACTGTTCAACTTTCCCGGCGGCTGGTGCATGATAAGGGATGTGGTATATCCATTCAATACCATGTTCTTTGGCCCAGGTGTTTATAAGGCCGTTCTTAAAATGTGTCCCGTTGTCTGACTCGATTCCCTCCAGGGTGCCGTGTCTCCACAGGACTTGCTTTTCGAGGCCCAGGATGGTATTCCGGGCAGTAGCATGAGGCACAAGGGTAGGTCTGCAGCCATCCTGTGGTTGCTTCTACCATGGTCAGCACATAGCGCTTGCCTTGGCGGGTCTGGGGAAGGGTGATGTAGTCAATTTGCCAGGCTTCCCCATGCCTGTACTTCAACCATTGTCCACCGTACCACAGAGGCTTCACCCGCTTGGCCTCTTTGATTGCAGCACAGGTCTCACAGTCATGGATGACCTGTGAGATGCTGTCCATAGTAAGGTCCACCCCTCGGTCACGGGCCCATCAGTATGTTGCATCTCTTCCCTGATGACCAGAGGCATCATGGGCCCAACGAGCTAGGAATAATTCTCTCTTGTGCTGCCAGTCTAGATCCACCTGTGATACTTTCACCTTGGCAGCTTTGTCTACCTGCTCATTGTTGCGATGCTCCTCATTAGCCTGACTCTTGGGTACATGTGCATCCACATGTCGAACCTTCACGGTTAGCTCCTCTACTCGGGTGGCAATGTCCTGCCAAATCTCAGCAGCCCAGATGGGTTTCCCTCTGCGCTGCCAGTTGGCCTTTTTCCAGCGATTCAGCCATCCCCACAGGGCATTAGCTACCATCTATGAGTCGGTGTAGAGATAGAGCCTCGGCCACTTCTCTCATTCAGCGATATGCAAAGCCAGCTGGACCGCTTTAAGCTCTGCCATCTGACTTGACCTACCTTGTCCCTCGGTAGCTTGTGCAACTCGTCGTGTGGGGCTCCATACTGCAGCTTTCCATTTCTGGTTAGCGTCTACAATTTGGCAGGAGCCATCAGTGAAGAGGGCATATCGTCTTTCAGTCTCCGGTAGCTCATTATATGGTGGGGCCTCCTCGGCACATGTCACTTGCTCCTCTTCTTCTTCAGAGGATAATCCAAAAGTCTCACCTTCAGGCCAGTTTCTTATAACTTCCAGAATCCCAGGGCGATTTGGGTTTCCAATACGGGCGCGTTGTGTAATGAGGGCAATCCATTTGCTCCAAGTAGTGTCGGTGGCATGATGCGTGGAAGGAACCTTTCCCTTGAACATCCACCCCAGCACCGGCAGTCGGGGTGCCAGAAGCAGCTGTGCTTCAGTGCCAGTTACTTCTGAGGCGGCTTGAATTCCTTCTTAGCTGGTCAAGATTTCCTTCTCTCTGGGAGTGTAGTTGGCTTCGGACCCTCTGTAGCTTCAACTCCAGAATCCCAGTGGTCAACCCCAAGTCTCACCAGGCACATTCTGCCAAAGGCTCCAGGACAGGCCATCGTTCCCGGCTGCTGAGTAAAGCACATTCTTCACATCTGGTCCTGTCCTCACTGGGCCAAGGGCTACCGCATGAGCAATCTCCTGCTTGATCTGGGCAAAGGCTTGCTGCTGTTCAGGGCCCCCGTGGAAATCATTCTTCTTGCGGGTAACCAGGTAGAGAGGACTCACAATCTGGCTATACTCAGGAATGTGCATTCTCCAAAAGCCTATGGCGCCTAGAAAAGCTTGTGTTTCCTTCTTGCTTGTTGGTGGAGACATTGCAGTGATCTTGTTGATTACTTCCGTGGGTATCTGGCAATGACCATCTTGCCACTTGACTCCCAGGAACTGGATTTCTCGAGCCGGTCCCTTAACCTTACTTCGCTTAATGGCAAAACCAGCTTTCAGTAGAATCTGGATAATCTTCTCTCCTTTCTCAAAGACTTCCCCTTCTGTGTTCCCCCATACAATAATGTCATCAATATACTGGAGATGTTCAGGAGCCTCACCTTTTTCCAATGCAGTCTGGATTAGTCCATGGCAGATTGTGGGACTGTGCTTCCACCCCTGGGGCAGTTGGTTCCAGGTATACTGCACGCCCCTCCAGGTGAAAGCAAACTGGGGCCTGCACTCTGCTGCCAAAGGAATGGAGAAGAAGGCATTGGCAATGTTGATGGTCGCGTACCACTTTGCTGCCTTGGACTCTAGCTCGTACTGAAGCTCTAGCATGTCTGGCACAGCAGTGCTCAGTGGTGGCGTGACCTCATTCAGACCACGGTAATCTACAGTCAGTCTCCATTCTCCACTGGACTTACGCACTGGCCATATAGGGCTGTTGAAAGGTGAACGAGCCTTGCTGACCACTCCTTGGCTCTCCAGTTTACAAATCATCTCATGGATAGGAATCACAGAGTCTCTGTTGGTGCGGTATTGCTGACGGTGCACTGTTGCTGTGGCGATTGGTACCTGTTGCTCTTCAACTCTTAGCAGTCCCACAGCAGAGGAGTCATCTGAGAGACCAGGCAAGGTATTCAGTTGTCTGATGCCTTCTGTCTCTACAGTAGCTATCCCAAAAGCCCAATGATATCCCTTTGGGTCTTTGAAATATCCATTTCTGAGATAGTCTATCCCAAGGATGCATGGGGCCTCTGGGCCAGTCACAAAGGGGTGTTTTTGCCACCTGTTCACAGTTAAACTCACTTTGGCCTCCACTACAGTCAGCTGCTGGGACCCTCCTGTCACTACAGAAATAGAAATGGATCCTGTTCCTACATACCTTGATGGCATCAGGGTACATTGAGAGCCAGTGTCAGCTAAAGCCGTATACTCTTGTGGGTCAGATGTGCCAGGCCATCGGATCCACACAGTCCAATAGATCCGATTGTCCCTTTCCTCTACCTGGCTAGAGGAAATAGGGCCCCCCTATTCCTTGTCATGGTGCATATTACTCTCTTCCTGTAAATATGTTCCTGAGGTTCCTTCAAGAGGATCAGTCATATCATCATTGCTATCCTGTCTGGAGTTTTGTGCTCGAGAGACGGGAGCAGCAATGACCCTAGATGAACTTCTTGTGGTAGGGGTCTCTCTTTTCAGTTCACGTACCTGGGCTGCTAAGGAGGAGGTGGGTTTTCCATCCCACTTCCTCATGTCTTCTCCATGCTCCCTAAGAAAAAACCAGAGGTTACCTCGTGGAGTGTATGTTCTCTCCCTGGCTGGGGGACATCTGCTCCTAATGGCAGAGACTCTTGCTGGTTCTGGCAAGACGTGGTAAATTTCTTCTTTAATCAAGCTTCGGATTTGCTCAGCCAGCCTTGTTTCCACAGATGAGACATGGGTACGAAACGGGGCGGTGACAGTGTCCTCATAAATTCTTAGTTTATTGACCAAGACGCCCACCCTGTCCTCGCCTGCCCTCCATTGCTGCGTTGCCAGGTAACGGGAGTACATCTCTGGTCCAAGCCGTGCAAATCTCAACCACATCTGCGACGTGCACTGGACTTCATCTGGGCTTTTAGGAAATCTCTCATCTTCTGAGAAAGTGATTTCCAGCACAGCCAATTCCCTCAGGCATCGGATACCTTGTTCCATTGTGCTCCACTTTCCTTGGTGCACCTGGAGATCTTCTTTACAAAGGTATCTGTCCTTCACACTTGTTAGCAGTCGTCACCAGAGGCTGAGAGTTTCTTGGGTTTTCCAATCCCTTGGTCAATGACCACATCCCGGGACAGCGATCCCAGTTGCCTGGCCTCACTTCCATCCAGAATGGTGTCATTGGCTGCAGCGTCCCAGATACGGAGCAGCCAGGTCAGGACAGATTCATTTGTCTGGCAGGTGAATTCCCTCCGCAGGTCACGTAGCTCACCCAGGGACAGAGAGCGAGTGATGATCTCTGGCTCTGTCTCTTCTGCTGGGTGCGAAGGTCCTGCTGCATCTTCATCAGTCACTATGTGGACTGATTTGCTCTTTGCTTTCTTCTTCTGAACAGGAGCAACTGCTACTGGTTTAGGCTGTTCCAGTTCAGTGATGGTTTGTGTGGAAATGCTGGCATTTTTGGCTTCTTTCTCCTCTGTGACAACCTGCACAGACACAGACGTTGTGGCTTTGCTTGGTGCTTCTTTCTCTTCTGTGGCAGTCTGCATGGACGTGGGCACTGTTGCCTTGATTTCGGTTCCTTTCTCCTCTGTGACAGTCTGTGTATACACGAAGGCTGTTGCTGTGCATTTGGTTCTTTTCTCCTCTGCCTCAAGAAAACACTGCACTTTAAGCATGGTGCAGGCTGTGCAGAGAAGAGAAAGCAGCACTAACAACAACATTATGCTGTCCTTGGTATCCAGAGAGAACTCAATATTTCGAAAAACTGCTGTATCAGGCCTGAAAGACTGGAAAAAATCATTCTTTACCCCTCCCCACTGTGGCTGGGTGAGATTGTTGAGACCCCAAACAAAGCATCCTAGACTGGGACAAAACAACAAAATTGAGTACATATTCCGAATTGTGCTCATTGCCTTGGAGGTTATCATGCAATAGACATAATAGACCAATAAAGCAATTTTAGTGCTGTACCCTGGTTAACACCAGAATATTAAGATCTGCAGATACTGCCCCATGTGCGGAAAGATATAGAGAGCTAGGTACAAGACACGTGTAAACATGCTGAGCATCATAGTGAACAGGTGTCTTTTTTTCCCAATACAAAATTGTAATTCTGACTTTTCTCAGTACCTCCTGCCCCACGTTGGGCACCAAAAATATGTGCTGGTTTGAAAGCAAAACCAGTGAAGGACTCCAAGTCAGAAACACAATTTAATAAGATGAAAAGAAAATAAAGTAAAATAAAATAAAAGTAATAGTACAAAAAAAAACCCCACTGACAGAGTCAGAATACAACCTGACACCCTGTTAGTTAGGGTGGTAGTGGCAGTCCAGATGAGATGGTCTTGTTGAAGCAGTGATTCCTGTACAAACGTCTGGCAGCTCTTGTCTCCTCTGGAAGTCCAGTGGATAAAAGCTGCCTGTGCTGTCCCAAACCCTGGATTTATCCAGGTGGGAATGCTTGGCTCCTCCCCCTGGGCGGAGCATCTCACAATGGGATGATCTCGTTCTATGAGTCATGCAGTGGGTCCTTGATGGCCCATTAAACAGAGATAACTCCGGGAGGAAGTTATCGATGGGTCATGTGGCAAGGCATTGTTAGGCTCATTAACAGAAGATAAGGAAAACACTGCCCCACCTTGGCTCCAATGGCTCATGGGGATAGAATACATACCTTGGGCACAATTTTACATTGTCACCTAGGACAAGCACCTTGCTCCCTCTACATAACCAGATGTTCACATGATCCGTGTGTCTGGAGATTCATGAGGCTTGGACTGTGCACACATGAGCTTTTCTGCTCTTCCTAGGTCACCATTTCCAGAAGTCTTCCTTATGGTGCTTATGTTCTCTGCTGGAGCTGTGTATTGCTAGGCTTAGTAACCTGACTAAGGACCTTCTTTCTCCTGTATTTCAAAAGAATTTCTGTATTTCTTCTGTATTTCAAAGGAATTAATGTATTTCTGTATTACAGAAAGAGAACCACCTAAACCTTAGAATCAGATGAAGCGAATTCCTGTTAGAAGTACTGTAATACATGGCAGATACTTAGGAATAGAGGTTGAAATTAATGAGCAATGAAAGGAAAAAAAGTTGGAACACAAAGGGATGTAAAATTTCAAAGCATTTGCTGTTGACAACACTACTTTTAAAAAAACACTAACCCATGCTGTAACTATAATAGAAAAGCCTTTCTACTGGCAAGAGAGATGATGCTCCTGCAAAGTTCTTCAAATATAATGATGACGCAAGGACCCAAAGCAGAACTATTTCATGCTCCTTCCAACTTCTGAATTTATAATCTTATCAAGTCTGTGAAAGTAAAGTGATACTGTAGACAGAAGATGGACATTAGAGTCATACAGCAATTTCTGCACGTGTTTATATCTGCTTAACATGGCCTTCAGGGAATGGAACTTTGCCAGGCCAGATATTCTGAATTCCCACCAAAACAAATGGGAATTGCTAGTCTTAGCAGCAATTAAGACTGAATCTATGGAAATGAAAATCTTAAAATGATCGAGAAGGACATTATACCTTCAGCAGTCCATGATTGTACATCTGTATGGTTAGTCTAAAACTCAGATGCAGAAGAGTATGAAAATCTACAGCTGAATGAAAAGATGGTTTCAAAGGAACATTTGATCCTCCTTGGCCCAATTACACAAATACAACTAAGAAACAGTTCCATGGAAATCAATGTGGCTGTAGCAATGCAATGTCAGTAAAGTCATGAAAATATATAAGACCACAGGATACAAGACTGTCATAAAAAATATTGTCTATTCCACCTGTTTCAACGTTCCCTAAAAAACTCTGGAATTTTAAGATAAACTTTGTATATTTTCACCTTACATTGCAAATAAGGCTTTCCCAAGAAAACTGAAAGCTCTATTGTCACAGGCACATGCCTGAGAGTGTTCTGGGGACTGGGGCACAAAACTCAAAAAGATTCCCCAGGAGATGTCTCATATTTGCAAACCATATTCTGGGCTGCATCAGAACCAGCCCAGCCAGAAGGTGGAGGACAGTGGTTCTGCCCCTCCACGCTGTTAACATTCCACCTCCAGTACTTCATCCAGCTCTTCTGGGCTTCTGTGACAGCAAGGACACAGATGGGCTGGAGCAGGTGTGGAGGAGGGACACCGAGATTATATGAGGTCTGGTGCACAACTCCTGCAAGGAAAGCCTGAGACAGCTGGCTTCTTCAGCCTGGAAGACAGACTTAGGCTTAGGCTTGACTGAACTGTGACCTGAAGGCAACCTACAAGAAAACTGGACAGGGACTTTTTACAAGGACAGGCAGGGACAGGACAAGGGGAATGGATCCAAGCTAAAAGAGAGTAGGTTTAGATGAGGTATTCAGAAAAAAGACTCTCCAGGAAAAGGTTGCCCAGAGAATGCCTCATCCCTGAAAGTGTTCAAGGCCAGGCTGGATGGAGCTCTGGACAAGATGGTCTAATGCAAGGGATCCCTAGCCAGAGCAGGGAGGTTGCAACGATGTGATCTTTCAGGTCCCTTCCAAGACAAACCATGCCATGGCTCCATTATTCTGCGATACTTCCCGTCCTCATCCTCTGGCAGAAAAAGAAACTTGGGACCAAGTCCACATTGCAAACTCCGTCTTTTGGCAGCCTTCAACTGTCTCAACAGAGGATGAAAAGAGATGACATTGTTGTGGGTGAGTTAAGTTGAATGGGAGAGTTGTGGGTTGTTGTTCAGTGGGGTTGTTCGAGCTAGGTTTGTGTTCGGAGTTTGGGTTTTTCACTGCAATGGATGACCATGGTGGGGTGGGGGGGCGGAGCTGAGAGGGGATAGCACGAGGGAGCTTCACCCGGAGGAGTGATGTCATGGAGAATTGGACTGGCGCACCATGGCAGCCAATCACTCAACAGAGTTGCAAAATGATTGAACAGAAAGGCACTGTCGGGTTAGACCCATCAGGACCCCCAGAGGGGAACCAATTAGAAGAGAGATGATTTGGATCCACCTGGAGGCTATAAAAAGACTCCCCTGGAGAGGGGTGATGTCTTTCAGAGGTACTCAAGACTGAAGTAGTACTCAGCACACATGCTGTCCTCTTCTTTTTTAAGTCTGCTTTGTCAGTGGTATTATAAATGAATCAGCCAATTTAATAATTAAAGGAATTTATTAAATAATCAAAGTAAAATTGGAAAAGCCACAAGGGAAACAGTGCCTAACCAGGCGATTGGTGCTGGGTGAACTGGGTTCGGACAGCTCCATACCCCTGTAGTTCACAAAATATGCTTTCACAGGGTCTCTTTTTATACTATTTTCGGGCTCCGCAGGATATCAGGGGGGGTCTTCTTGCTTCCTCTCATTGGTCTTGTCCTTTTTCACATATTAATACATGTTCTTTTCTTGTGGCCGCTTCTGACGAAAGTTTTCCCAGAGTACTCTTATCACTGGAATTCTGTTAGACAAAAATCCCTTTGAATATCTTTTCCTTATTTATCTTATCGTTAATGCATATCGCTGGGGTTTTGTCAGACAAAAAAATCCTCTGGAATTTGAGACAGAAATCCATCCCGAATAACCAAATACCTTTCCCCTTATCACCATGCATATTGCTTTTTCCCATCACTCAGCTTCCATTAAAAGATACTGTAGTTTTAGTCCTTAGCACAAATTCATTCTAAATCATATATTACACTGGGAATATTACACTTCGGTTTACCCCAGGTCCTGTTTCCAGTTGTTGTTTTCTTAAAAAAAAAACCCCAGTTAACCTAATCCCGGTGACTGGCTCCTTTGTTACAACATTACTGACACGATTTATCTTTTCTACTTGAAACTTAAAGGCTCCACTCCTGCCCACCCTCCGACAACCATCAGGACAGGGCATTCTTCCTGGGGAAATGCTTCAGCTCACCCAAGGAAGAAGAAAGCTACAAGCCAACACTTTTATTCATTCCTGTATTGATTTATTTGGTTATTTCTTTCATAGGTATTTGCTTCTTTCGTTCCGTGGGGTGCTCCGGCAGCGCAGAAGCAGCAGCAGTGGCAGCATCTCTTGATTGGTTTTCCGCTTGACTTTCAGCTCATTCTCCGTCCCCTTTTCCCTCTCACAGTCCCTCCACTCTCGTCCCTTATGCCACGTCCCACAAAGCGCCCCTCGGCGGGGCTGCCCCCTGCCCGGTCCGCCACTGTGCAGCCTCCTCCGGACTCTCTCTGTACTGCCTGTGGTGCTACTGGAAAACCCACTAGCTCTGGTACTGGCAGAGCTCAGTACTTCCCCAGTCTGAGCTCTGCCACTCATCAGCTCGGCTGTTGACCACCAGCCACCGGAGCCCGGGGCTGCTCGGGAAGCAGCAGCGCCCAGGGCGGTCGAGTGCCGGAGAGCGCAGTTTCACCCATGATAGAAACAAGGGCAGGAACTAGGTCCTTTTTGATGCCTTTATTGAGAAAATTCAGCTTAGGAGGGGGGGAGCCCAAGGGGTTGTGCGCACACCGCTGCTCCAAGGGATGGCGCAGAGGAGGAGTTGTTCAGCTCTGTTGTCCCCACGACAGAGCTGATATCTTCTGTCCTGGCAGGAGTCCGTAGGAAGACTTCCCGCTGGCTCAATGTCTAAGGGGGGTTCCCATTCTTTTCGTGTTCTCTGGCAGTCATGGTGACTATCATGATCAACTTTTAAAAGAGCCTAGAGAACACTCCTTCTCCTTCCCAACTTGGGAATGTGGTTTGTTTCGTTTAGTTGTTAACAAACTTGTTCCTTCGCAGTGTTATTTCTTTAGTTTGTGTGAAGGACAGCTAATCTGCATATTAGGTGTTACATCATCTCTCCTCACCACACAGGAGCTATCATTGGGGAGCAGCAGAGGCAGTTTCCCGATGGAAAGAGCAATATAGGAAAAGGAGAAGGTACAGCAACAAAGTGGGTTTTATCAAGCACTTATATTGATAACACATTAAACTAACAATCAACACTAGTAACAACGGGGTAACATTAACAAGAAAACAAGGTTTTGGCTCTTGTTTCTCACAGCCCGCACAGTGGAGAAGCCTCCTCTGGTGCAGCTCTATTGGGCAGGCTCACTGCTAGGGAGCAGCGGCTGAGACAGCATTTACTCTGGGACCCAGCTCGTCGACGGCACCCCAGTAAAGAGATGGGGCCGGGCTGGAGGTGGGGGGGGGCAGGCGGCGAACTCAGCCCACAGTTCGCCTTGGCTTGCAAGTGGCCATCGAGCGAGTGTCCCGGGATTGCATCTTGGAGTGGGCACAGCTGGTGAGTGAGCGGGCCAGCGGGTGCAGCTGGTGGGGCTAAGGCGAGGCCCGACAGGGTAGGAGCCAGGGCACTACGAGGGGAGCGAACATGGAGTGAGCGGGGGCTGCGCAGCCTCCCCTGCTGAAGGCATGGCACAGCATTGGCCCCTCTGACGGCATTGTGGTTCCCCCACAGCACAATGGTGCCCTTGTGACCCTGGAGCTGGCAGTGCTCTGGATGGTTTCACGCCCTGGTTTTCGTGGCCTTGTGCAGCTCTTGGGCTAGTTCAAGCTGCCTGATAGCTTCGCGCTGGTCATGGAGCGTCCGGAGTGCTGTCAGGACCTCTGGTACTTCCTGGATAAGCAGGAGGTCCTGACAGATCCTGTGGCATGGGGGCTGTTTCGCTAGGTGCTGGAGGCCATGCAGCACTGCACCAGTGCTGCGTCCTGCACCGCGACGTCAAGGCCAAGAATGTCCTCATTGACATGGCCACTGGCGAGGTGTGGTATGATCCTCCAGGACACGTTCTACACCTGAATGTCAGGTGAGCCCAAAGCTGGGGCCCAGCTGGGCAGCGGAGGCTCTCCTCTTTGCTGGCAGAGGGGGAAGAGGGAGGGAGGGAGGGAGGGAGGGAGGGAGTGGGAATCCTTCTTCAGCTAGCTGCAGCCAAAGTTGCATTTTGCTGGGGCAGGGGCTAGCTGTTGTGCACCTGGCTGGGAGGGAGGGAGCAGCATCGGCCTGATGGGCTGCACCTGTGTCCCATAGGAACGCCAGCATACAGCCCACCAGAGTGGATCCTCTTAGGGTGCTACCATGGCCAGCCAGCCACCATCTGGTGCCTGGGCATCCTGCTCTGTGACCTGATCTGTGGGCACCTTCCTTTCCACACTAATGAGGACATTGTCTGGGGCCAGCTCTTCTTCCTGCCCTTGGTGTCTCAAGGTGGGGATGCATCTCTTTGCAAATGGTGACCCGTTTCTACGGGAAGCGAAATTCAGCCCTCCAGTGTCTCAAGGTCAGGTGTGAGATGATGTCTGGGGCTCCAAGAGCACCCATAGTCCTAGTTACTGGCAGCTTTGGTCTGGGAGGAAACCTGTGACATTCAAAGTATTTGGAGGCTGCACTTCCTATATGCACCTACTCAAAAAAGCTTTGCCTCCCATCCGGAGGAGCTGTCTTTCCTCAGAGCCCCAGGTGCAACAGAGAGCAAGAGAATAGGAAAAATGGCACTGGCGGCTAGGATGACGACAGTAGAAAAAAAACAGGAGCTGAGTTGGGAGGGAAAAGGATGTAAAGTAAGGAGACCAAGCTAAGTACTGTGCAGTAGATTTTCAGTTTATGTGCTGTAGGCAGAACTCTTAGAACTTTTCCTGTGATATGGGCCCAGGGAATCAGCTGAGCCAAGGAAGAGCTCAGCTGGACACTGCGTTTCAGGCTGTGTCCAGGGAGAAGAGATGGGAGGTGGCCATAGGAAGAGCAGCCCAGAGCCCAGCCACACAACTGCCTTTGCAGCAGGGCCAGGGCCTGCAGGTTTTTTGCGTTTGCTGTGGGGTGAAGGAGGAGGCAGATGAAAAACAGCTTTGGTAGACAGTATGTCCAGTCAAAGGCTTGGGTACTTGATTTTAGCCTTGCTGAGAAAGGGCCCAATGTGTCCCTGACAGGAACTGACTCTTCCACTGAAAATGAGGGGCTTGAGAAAAGCAGATTTTGACATCCTGCAGAATGGCTTTGTGGGGACTTGGCTGGAGATCAGCACTGGCTATTAGGTATCTTAGGGACAGGGAGAGAATAGTGATCTAAACCCATTCCCATACCCATCCAAAGGCCAGTGGAAGCAGTGGTACCCTGGAATATCTTGATGCCAAACATGTGGATGCCAGCTGGGAATGCAGCCAAACTTCCAGAGAAGTGAACACGAGGGGAGAGGTGGCAAATGTGTAACATGCTCTCTCCCTCACTACTTTTTTTTCCATTTCTTGTCCCAGGCTAAGATGCAACATCAGTTTGACATTTCTTTTCCTGCCAAGTTCTAGCAAAGAGCATGGCTAAATGTCTTGAGGCATCAAAGGGGGAGGGTTGGATATTTAAGCTAAGTATTATTAAAATAACATATTAAGCTTTATACATGATATAAGATTATTATACTAATGTATATAGAAATATATATTAATAATGTTCTACCTTTTCCAGGCTTCCTTGCTGTATTCCTGTGATGGAGATATGAAGAAGGGGTCATTGGGACTGCCTTTGATCCCCCCTGTACACACAGCAGTAAGTCCCCGTGTTGGCAGTGCTGCAGGGTCTCTGCAAAGCTCTCTGCAACTGGATTTCCAAGAGTCCCAGGAGATGAGGTGACGCGTGTTCCCTGGCTCACTGGGGAACGGCTTCCCAGCCGACCCGGGAGCCCTGGCAGGGAACCGTCCCAGCCTCGGTTCGAGAGTTGCAGGCGGACCGGCACCTCTCCCCTGGTGGGTTAGGCCGTATGGCGACGGAGCGCTGGAAGCAAGGCGATGATGAGGTGAAGAAGAAGGAGGCTCGGTAAGGGTGCAACAGAGCGGGAGTTTATTAGCACTCTGCAGCAACTCCTTACCAAAGGCAGCTGCCAGGGCTGTGCAGCAGGTTAAAAGGGACAGGGAGAGGGAGTGGTTATAGTTCGGAGAACCAATGAGGGTAAAGGGGAAGGTACACACAAAGCAAATCAAATTTGAGGGGTGTTACGACCCGTTCAAAGTGAACTAAGTTCGTATTTAGTTTCTTAGAGTACAAAGGAGGCCAAAAATGCTGTTTAACCAAAATCAGTATACTTTATTCAATATCAATGTACCCACCAAAGCTGATATACTTTATTCAATATACCTACTAAAACTGATATGCAATAACAAGAAAAAAGACTGAGGAAAGAAAGCTATATAGGTGAAAACAAGAGAGAAAAGAGAGATAGGACAGATAGGATATAATTACCACAGAGAGAGACAAAGTCCTCACAGCAGTCCAATAGGTCTGCCTTCACAAATCCTCGTAGCGCGCAGCTAATAGATTTGTCTTTGCAGAACCCTTGTGGAGCTGATAGATCTTTGCCTTCACAGAGAGAGACAAAGTCCTCGCAGCAGTCCAATAGGTCCCCCTTCGCAAATCCTCGTAGCGCGCCGCTAATAGATTTGTCTTCGCAGAACCCTCGTGGAGCTGATAGATCTTCGTCTTCTGTGGGGAGGTCCTCAAAAGGGGTCTCTTCTGAGGCAGAATATATAGTTCTCCAGAGTGGGGGAGAAATCTCGTGAGTCTAGGCCCAATGCACAATGAGAGGGGGGAGAAGTCCCGTGATGGAGTCCAGGCCCATGCACAATGCGAGGGAGGGGGAGAACAGGGCAAGCTGTCCTGCTACAGCTCAGGCACAGGTGGTACAGAATCCAGGGGCAGTGTAGCGTGCTGCGACTGCCATTGTTTCAGCAGGATGTATGTCCGGGAACTCTGTTCCCAAGCAAACACATCTAGCCAGGAATGGCAATTCTGGTAGCAGTTACATCAGCTCTTGAGGTTTCCCTCTCGTTCCCCCCAAAGTCTCCACGACGAAAAACGTGAGACAAAATTGAGGGTCTTCGGGCCGACTCTCACAAGGGGTGGGGGATTTCCCAGGCCTGCCCCAATCTGGGACCGAGTCTCTCCGAACTCTCTGGAAGGAGGAGAGAGGCCTCCCGGGGAGTGACAGACCCTGGGAGGAGAGCAACAGATGATTGACAAGAAACTGTATCCGGGGAGAACAAAGGTAGGGGATTTCCAAGGTGGGAGATGTACCAAATGGGGAGAAGTACAGGGGGGAACTTGGGAAAAACCATTTCTTAACTTACATATGAAAAACAGGTAAATCCATAAACATTAGCAACAAAACATGAAAATACAAAGCACACCGCAACAATGAGGTAAGCCAAGGTGTCTGCTGCTCCAGTGTGCTGTTCACCTCAGTCTTCCCGTCTTGTGAGGTCGTTTTGCACAGTCAGCTCTGCCATGGATGTTGGCAATCCTCAGTGTATTCACCATTTTGCCCGTCTGTGATGATCCAGCACAATGTCAAAGCCAACACCATGTGGCCCAAGAGCAGAGGTGGCGCTGCAGAAGAGGATGCAGGGCTTACAAGCAGCTCAAGACAGGTCTTCTGCTGGACTTGGCTGTTGATTCCCTCTGTAACGTTTGTGGTGTCATTTGGGAAGTCTGTGCCTGGGCCTCCAGTGTGCAATGAGATCTCAGATAAGTTTTGAGGTATAGATGTATAATCCAATCAGCATTTAATATTTTGATCTGGGCTTAAGATCCAAGAGGGCGAGGTGCTGGAGAAGAATTATAGGACTGTACCTGATGGAAAGATAGTGGCTTGGATACATGGGAGAAAATGTAGCTGTCAAGCTTATCCAAGAGATAACAATAAAGAAGGAGTCCCAGAAGTAGCATTCCAATTGAAAAGATTTGAAAGTGCAATCTGAATCTCCTTGTGTGGCAGCTGAGTTGGAAATGGCCTTTTCTGCTTGGAACAGCAAGGAGATGTAATATCATGCTCAGGAGACAGCAGTGCTCTGAGCACATGGAGTACGAGACTGTCACCAGGGTAAGGCAGGAGCAGGCAAAGTGCAGCTTGGGCAGCAGTACAAAAGGAGCTGCCCTCCATACAGACTTGTGTCTCAGCTCAGCAGCTCTTACTGCTTCAGAGGGGCTGTAGGAGCCACTTGGCTGCCAAAGGAGAGAGAGCAGAATTGGGGGGTGATGATGCAAGTGGAAGAATGACTGCTGTGTTTCAGCCAGAGCTTGGCCTGCTCTCTCTGACTCCAGCATCTGAAAGCTTGAGGACAATTAATCAGCTTTGCATCTGCTTGGGTTTCATGTGTTGCATTTCATTATTCCTAGGAGTGCTCATGCTAAGAAGGTTTGCTTCCTTTCCTGGTACGCCCATTCCTTGCCTTCCCTTTCTGCCTCCTCATATGTTCTTTTGCCTCAATTTTCTCAAGGCCAAGATCCCGCAGCAGAAGCAAAGAGGAGGACTCTGAACATGCAGGTAGGTACAGGTCATGTGTTTTTTACAATAACCATTGGAATCTTGACTCAGGGGTGACATTTTGAAAGCTTGGTTAAAAGCCATTACTTTTAAAATTTGTTTTAATTTGTTGCAATTCCTTGTTGGAAATAAAAGCTTCTGTGTACCCTCCTTCCAGCCCAGTCACTGGGAGTGTGCTCTGGCGGTGCAGGGAAAATTGCTCCAGTGTGAAATGTTGGGGTGGCAGGAGCTGGAGTGGTACCTTGGGGCCCTGGAATGCAGCGCAGGAAAAGGAAACATTCCTCTCCATCCTGCACATGCCTTTTATCTCCCTGCAGCCTTTCTAGTGTTACAATTAGTAGAGAAGAAGAAGGCAATGAGCATCAAATGAGAAATGTTCCCACTCCTTCCTCCTGCCCTTGAAGGAGAAAGTCTTTCCTTGGGACAGTTTCTGAGCTGAATCCATGGAGATCTGGAGGAGATTCTTGGACATTGCCTGCTTTTGCACTGGGAGAAATAGGGAAACCTCCTAAGAAAGTCCTTCTGAATTTTCCAGTTAAAGAGAACAAGACTTCCAAATGGATGCAGCCTCTGCAGGGTCTGAGTTTGTCATCCCCTGACAGCAGAAGCCCAAAGGCACTTATGGCAGGTTCAGGATGACAAATCTCTTTCCCAACTCTCTCTGCCTGTGTAAGTGTTGCAGGCTGAGGCTTGGGGACTAGATGCCTTCTATCTTGTCCCCCATCCCTGCCCTTGCCAGATCCGTGACAAGTTGGATTGTGCCAGACAAAATGCTGTCCCTGGTGCATCTGTGTCAGCCAGTGCTTTCCAGCTGAAAGCCTCAATGAAAGCCTGTTGTTGTTCCTTTGCCATCTCTGGGTGTGTAATGATAGGAGAGATGGGACTTGAAGAAATAATTTTGCTGATGCAGAAAACAGGATCAGATGCCCTGGTCCCTTTGCTCAGGGTTAGTTCTGCCAAATGCTGGGGACAGCCCCTTTGGAATGACTCCTTAATTGCTGATATGCAGCTGGAATGCTGAATACATTTCAGGGAGAAGTATTGCTCAGTATGTAAGGTGACATTTTTGCTGGATTAATCCAGCAAAATCCATCATTTAATGGATTAATCCATCATTGCTGGATTAGCAATGAGCTACCGCATTAAACCTTAGCTGTTGTACTTTTATAAATGACTTGGTCATGCTACAGGGATAAAAAAATACAAATTTAATAATGATCTTCTCTTATGATCTGCCTTATCTCATTTCCATGAAAAAAAAATTGACTTGTTATGAACTGCCATGATCAGAAATGTTTTGAGGCAGGTCATGTTTAGGTTGGGTTTGGGTGTCTCTGCAGGAAAGAAAGCAGGGAATATACCCCTGGAACTGGTAAGGAGAGCAGACGCGGAACATTTGGATGACTACTTAATTCCTTTCAAATACAGACATACAGAACTCTGGGGACATCTAATGAGGAATGCAAAGCTTCTTTTACCTCTCACACATCGTGCCAATGTTTGTGTCCCAGCACTCCCTTTGTTGTAAAGAGTGATATAAACATTCCCCAAAGTGCTAAAACTGACCTAAAATTGAGTGGAGGATACAGAAACAAAGGCCTTGAAAAGTCCTAACAAGTACTTCCTAGACAGCGTCAAATTCTAAAGACTGCTGTGAGTTTCCTTCTGTTTGGAAGGAAAGGGACCCTGTAGTATTGGGGAGGCAACGGGTGACGCATAAAATAATAGAACCTTTCTCTCCTGGCTTGCCAGCTCCATATTGTTCAGAGAAATTAAACTGATGGTAGTGTCATGAAAAAGAAAAAAGACAACCAATCTTTTCAGTACTAAAACACCCTTTGAATTCCTCACCCATTAAATGAGTTGCTTGTAAAGGCGTGAGCTCAATTAGTTCACTTCTTCTCTTCTACCTGATCAACAGCTTCTTCTGAGCCTACAAGAAACACCCAGAGGAAGAAAGGAAAGAGCCGTTGGTGTAGGATAGGACCTGGGATGCCTCTGTTCCCAAGGGAACTGGCTGAGCTCTTTGGCTTGAAGCCTTATGTGCAGAAGCCCGGCCTTGGCAATGGAGGTCTTGGCTGCCGGCCTGCTCATGGGGCCTTGGCCCAGGAGCCTGGGCAGAGGCAGCTGAGCAGTGCTGCCCCCAGGGTCATGGCCAAGGAGGGGAAGGTAAAGGCTGAGTGTGGCTCAGCCTCACACAGAGGTAAGATGGGAGCTGGGCGGCTCTCTGGTGGGAGGAAGGGTCTTGTGCCAGCCCTGAGAGCCTGTGCACATTCCCAGGGAACAGTTCTTCCCTGCGGGTGTCCCCTGCAATGAGCTGTGCTGCTCCCAGTGCCCTGTGTAGCTGTAGGGCTGCTCAGCTGTGGGGCAGGGAGAGGAGCAGGAGGGTGCATGTGCAACTGAGCCATTCCTGAAAAGCACAGGGCTCTGGGCTCCCTGCTGTCCCAGGGCAGCCCAGAGGCCAGGCTGTTCCTGTGGAAGTAGCTCTGTGGAAGTGGGTCAGGGTGTCCATCTGACCTGCCTCAGGTGGCTGCTGGCAAGAGCATATTTGTCCGTGCATCTATTTGAAGTTTCCAGGAACTGTGTCCCATGAAATATGGAGCTTCTGAATGCTTCAGGTTTGCATTGCAGCCTCTGTTACAATTTGCGTGTCCCTTTTGCAAGCCTGACTGACTGCAGTTACCCTGTAGTTGCTTTCTCTTCCACCACCGTGGTGGCCTGGTTTTTGGAGAGACGGCACGGCTACCACATTCTAGTGTGGAGCTCAGGCAGACAACACACAGATACCACTTTGGTAGATAGTTGAATGCGTTTATTAATTGAAAACATGCAGTTTAAATACTATCTGGTCTTTCCCTACGTCAGAGGGGTATTACTACATTTCCTGGGGGGAGAATGGAAAAGTCCTGGCATTGTTCAGGAGGGGAACTGGTGTCCTTTGAGATAACTTATCTCTAGGGTGGTGTGTGCCTGTCCCTTCCGTGACAATCCGACTTTCTTCCGGAGCGCCTGTCCCTCTGCAGTCCACATCCTTTCCACATCTCCCCCACATCTCCCCCCCCTTCTATCACAAAAGAAATGAGGTAGTTATACATGTATATATATATATAGGTACTAAATGAGGTAGAAGGTTAGTATCTTAACTAAAGGAAAAAGGAGTTTGGAAACCTGAGTAAGTTTTTGCCAGGCAAGTTTGGAAAAGCTTGTGACTGGCAATGTTCCCTGATAAATTCACGGCATTTCATGCAGGCCTAGGAACAGAATGTTAGTCCGTTCTAGGCGAGCTCTAACAAATGAAACTATCTTGTTCAGCAGGCATGGTCCAAAGATAGCTGTTAAAAGTAGCATTGCCAATGGGCCTACTAAAGTGGAAATCAAAGTGGTTAACCATGGGGATTGGTTAAACCAGGATTCGAACCAGCCTTGCTGAGCCTCTCTATCTTTTTGTCTCTGAGCCAGTCTGTTTCGAAGTTCTGCCATGGAGTCTCTAACCACCCCGGTGTGGTCTGCATAAAAACAGCATTCTTCCTTCAGGGCTGCACACAGGCCTCCTTGCTGCATGAACAGGAGGTCCAAACCTCGCCTGTTCTGCAGGACCACTTCCGAGAGCGAAGAGACTGACTTCTCTAGGTAGGAAATGGATTTCTCGATCCTCTGCAAGTCCTCATCAATGGTCATTTGCAGCTGAGACAGTCCTTGGTGCTGTGTTGCTAGGGCCGAAACACCTGTCGCCGTTCCAGCGGCTCCCAAGCCGAGCAGCATTGCGATGGTTATACCTGTTATTATTTCTCTTTTGTGAAGCCGGCTGGGTTCTTCGAAAAGGTTGTATACCTCTTCATCTGAGTGGTACAGGACCCTAGGAACAATCAGAACTTGGACACAGAAGTCGTTAGAATCGTTGAACTTGGGAAGAAACACACAAGGACTTACTCCAGATCTCTGACAAACCCACATTGCTGATGCAGCTGGGACTACCCACTTGTTATTTTTTCTGTTGGGCTTTACAACTTTGGAGCAAACATTCCCTTTTCGCTTAGCTAGGGCTGCATTTCCAAAACATCTGCCCCGACCTGAGACTTGACTCAGGGTGATACCTCTGCGGGGTGTGTCCCATCTGCACTGATGAGGTGCATTAGCTGTGGAGTAAGTGAATGAGGTGTTTACAGCAACTCCTTCATAGAAAGGGGGTTGGACATCATAACAAAGCCAACAGGAATTGGTTAGATTAGGGTTAGATTCATTCAGGGATAGAAAAGTAGCATCTAACATACGAAGGATTTGGTCTGGGTCTGACTTGGCTGATCGGCCTATCAGGAAAGCTTTCTCATCGCTGGTTGGGTTTTCTGTGACACTCGCGGGTAAGGTTTTGGGGTAAGTTATGTTTTTCTCTGTCTGTGTGCTTTTAATCACCTTGTTGGGTCCAACCGCTCGGGGTGCGGAAGGCTGGAGCCTGGTAATTCGCACATTCACCCACTCTTTTGTCCCGTACAGGACCACTGTCCATGCTTTACCCACTGTCCAACCAGGATGATTTGGCTGCAAGACCGTCATTTTATAGTATATACATTTTTTAAATTTAGGGATTTTATAACTGTTTCGATGGGGGTTTCCCTGTACAGAAGGAGGTATTTTGCAACCTGCGGGTGCCCAGGTGAACCGCAGGAACTGGTCGGGCTCTGGTGGGTCCCACCCAGGTCCTGATGGCCTGGCATCTGTGACTATAGTTTCACAGCCCCAGTGCCCACAGTATCCCCACCCAGGGTAATTGCAATAACCTTTCCCTGGGTTTGAAGCTGGGCACCAGTAGGATATGTGCACGGGTGATGAGAAGGAATTTATCGTTGGTCGTCCTGGAAATAGATCGGTGATGCGAAGCACGAAGGATGGAGTGTTTGGTGTGGTGATGTCTCTGAGCACCTTATCGCTGGTAAGGTGTCTCATGACCCACCTGAATGGCTGATGTGGGTAGTAATCTGGGCTGGCTTGTCCTCTGGCAATAAGCCCCAACAACAAGATCACACAGACATGTTGTCGATGCTTAGGTCTCACCCGCGTGGGTTTCTCTGCTGCTGTCTGACGTTTTGGTGGCGTGTCTCGTTCCTCTGGGAGGGGCATATATGCATTACGTGGTCGCCCCACCAGCATGTCCTGTAAACAGAAACTCACAGTTCTCATTAGTCTCATCCTGCTCACTGTGAAGATCAGGTTTAATTGATTTGAGAGGACACCACCTGGTTTTCCCGTCCTTTCTGACAGCTGCATACCCTTGCCCTGCAAGCATCAATCTCCAGCCCCGTTCCCACTCACCCAGCTCATTCTTAATTACAACCTGCGGGCCCTCCTCTATTGCTTTGGAGGCCCAGTGTTTTTGAACGGGACTGTTTGCTTCATTTCCTCTAGGGAACTGATTCAATGCTATCAGAGCGGTTGCCAATAGACGTGTCTGCTCTCCTGAGGGGATGGAGTTGGTCATGCCTTCTGCTTTTGCCAACACCTCTATTTTGTTTTTCAGGGTCTGGTTTGCCCGCTCAACTATAGCTTGTCCGGTACTGTTATATGGGATACCTTGTACTAATGTGATCCCCCATTTGGAGGCAAATTCCTGCACTGGTTTAGAAATGAAATTGGAACCGTTATCTGTTTTGATCTGCTTGGGAATGCCAAGCCATGCCATGGCTGTCAGCCAGTGCTGAATTGTGGCTTTAGAGTTAGCTTTGTGATGCTGTGTGGCTATGATCATTCCACTGAATGTGTCCACTGTTACTGCAAGCCATGCTCGAGGCTTCAACAGTTGACACAAGGTGAAATCTGACTGCCAGATTTCTGAGGGCTTGAGACCTCTTGGGTTGACCCCACTGGTCCACAGAGGTGACTACTGGCAGTGAGGACATGTGGCCACTACATGTTTGGCATCCGCTGTGGTGATTCCGCATCTCTTTGCCAGTGCTTTGGGTCCAATGTGGAGGGATTCGTGCAACTGACGAGCTTCTTGCAGCGTCCAGACGCCTTTCGCTGCAGCATCCGCCTTGTCATTGCCGATCTGGAAGTAACCTTTGACTGGGTTGTGGCTGTTGATGTGAATGACAGATACTGTGCCCTTTCGTGAGAAGAGTACTTCTTCTAGCATCAGGGCTGCTGTTGATGTTGACACACCTGGTCCTGCCATAGCCAGGCAGAGCTTTGCCACGAATATAGAGTCTGTTACGATGTTCAGGTGCTCGTCTTGGAAGAGTCCACACGCCAAGACTACTGCTGTCGCTTCCAGTTGCTGCACCGACAGTGTGGGGTCACATGCTTTGACACAGTGCCATTTCTCTTCTGCCTGCCACACTGCTGTCGCGGTGGAAGTCGTGGAGGAAGCGTCTGTAAAAACTGTTGGTCCTGGCTGTGGTCTGTCCATGACCTTCGGTGGCATGTCTATGTCGACTATGGTCAGCAGCTGAGTCCAAGGTGGTCTGGTGGAGTAGAAGATTTCTCCTCCGAATCCGATGAGAGCAAGGGCTAGGTGTTCTGAGATTGTGGTTGACTCGGTGGTTGGTTGCTTGCGGAAAGGAAGGTGGATTCTTGTTGGCTCAGTCCCTAGGTGTTTCAAGGCGAGCTTCCTGCCTTTCATGATGAGGTTAGAGATGAATTCTATTGCTGGGGAAAATGCACGAGCTGGTCTTCCAAGGACCACCCATTGAATCGGTCGAGCTTTTTCAGAAGGTCCTTGGGCCAGTGCTCCCACTCCCCCTTTTGGTGTGAAGTGTACATATAAGTCCAAGGGCATCACTGGATTCCATCTGGTAAGTGTACCAGTAGACATCTGCTGTTCGATGAAGTCGAGGGAACTCGCTGCTTGTGGTGTCAGCTCCTTGGGTTCCCAGGGGTGCTTTCCTTTCAGGAGGTCATACAAAGGGTCCATGACCTCAGGAGGAATCAGGACGATGTTGCGAAGCCACTGCAGTGATCCTACCAGGCGTTGCACGTCATGGAGCGTCTTGATGTCTCGGTGGACTTTCACCTTGGGGGGTGTCACGTAGGAGTTTGTGATCCCCACTCCCAGGAAGGTGACGCAGGGTCCTCTCTTGATCTTCGCACTCGCAATCTCGAAGCCGTTGGCCTGGAGAATCTCTGTGATCACGGATACCAGGTGATCCACTTGACTCGCTGATGGTGCTGAAATCAGGATGTCGCCCATGTATTGTATGATGGTTGCAGTGGGATAGGAGTGTCGAACTGGCATCAGCGCTTTGTCCACGGTGATCTGGCAAATAGTTGGGCTGTTGACCATACCTTGCGGGAGAACTTTCCACTGGAAACGCAGGCTGGGCCGCTTGCCATTTGGGAAAACCACGGAAAAAGCAAACCGTTCCCTGTCCTCAGGATGCAAAGGTATTGAAAAGAAACAGTCTTTAATGTCCAATACTGCACATGGTTGTCCTTCAGGGATGGCTGAGTTCATAGGTAACAGTGTCTGAACTGGTCCTATGGGTCGGATTGTTTTGTTCACTTCTCTCAGGTCGTGGACTAGGCGATAGCCCTCTCCAGACCTTTTGGGAATTACAAACACAGGAGTGTTCCATGGGCTTGTGGAGGGTTCTATGTGACCCTTTTGCAGTTCCCGTTCAACCAGTTCCAACAATGCTGCTACTCGAGGCTCTGAGAGGGGCCACTGCTCGACCCAAACAGGGTCTGATGATTTCCAAGTCAATTTGATCGGCAACAAAGGGTGTGCAGCAGTGGCCCTCATTATAAATTTGTGATTCTGACTCCAAGCATGGCCAAGACATCCCTTCCTATCAAGGGTGGAGAGTCTTGCAAAATGTAGGGATAAATTGCAACTGTTTGTTTTGGGCCCTTTTTTGTGTGAAGTGTTATGGCTACCAATTGGGTGCTTTTCCAAGCTCTGGACTGTCCCCCCACCCCATTAACAGGAGGGACTTCCTTAGCTTGCCAATGTCTGGGCCAATTTGATTGAGGAATAATCGTGCAGTCTGATCCTGTGTCTGCCAAAAACTGAAGCCCTAAAACATGAGGGTCCCGATTGCCATAGAGCTGACATGTCCCCCACACCCTCATGGGCTCTTTCCCTACTTTCATGACCAAGGCCACCCAGGGGTTCCGCTCTGGGGCGCCCCCTGCTGACCCTGTGACACTGGCGCAGTTTGTGGCAGTGGAGGGTGCGTAGCTACCACTGGTGGTGCTGCACCACTCTGCCACTGAATGGTTTGTGGGGATGTAATGCTGACTGGTTCCTGTATATATATGGGGTATGAAGGTCCCCCACCCCACTGGGTGTTGGGAAAGATGGGCCATCTCGCAATGGGAGGAGGCTGAATTTGGCCCCCGCGCCCCCTCCCTCTCCCGTTTCCCCGGGGCTTGGATCTGCATTCCCTGGCAAGGTGACCCTTTTTCCCACAGCTCCAGCAGGTTGGTCTCTGGCGCTGTTGGGTCGGGGGTGCTGCCACGGGCTGCTGTTCTGGCTGAGGACAGTTTGCTGCCAGATGACCTGTTTGGCCACACTTGATGCATGCTATTGCATTGGTTATGGTATGGATTGTTGCCTGCATGGGAATTAGTTGTTCTTCCCTTACCACATGTTTGATCATGTCGGCCAAGCTGGCTCCCACTGGCAGAGAACGTAGGATGTCCTTGGTGACAGTATTACACTGTTGTTTCAGACAGTCTGTCACCACAGGTCCCCTTGCCGCCTCAGGTAGGGTAGAGGAATCGACTGCAGCCTGCAAGCGGTCCACGAACTGTGCAAAACCTTCACTCTCCCCCTGCTTGATAGTGGACCAGGGAGTAGATTTATCAACCACTCTAGAAGCCGCCCTGATGGCTTCTCTCGCTGCCCTAGTCGTGGCTCTGACTTCCTCTGCTGAGAGGCGTGCTGCCTGATCCTGGGGTGTAGCTACATCGTCATGTTTGCCTAACAGTCTGGATAGGGTAGAACCATTCAGAGGCTGTCCCTGCCCCGAGGCTTGAGCCAAAGCAGCTGCACATTTGTCTGACCATTCTTGCTGGAATAGAATCAGCCCTGCTCCGTCAAAAAACATACGAGTTATTTGTGATATATCGAAAGGCAGCATATCGTCATTACTAAATAGGCCATCTACCACTGTTGATACCACGGCTGAACCAATTCCCTTTTCTTGAATTGCTTTCACCACTGCTTGTATCTCTTTTGTATTCAGAGGAGTATAAGTCCTCCTTAAATTTTGCCTTGCCCCACTAACTCGTACTGGAAAAGCATGTATAGCTTCAGCTGGTTTCCATTCTGCGCATGCTATCTTTATCTTTCCCCAATCGGTAAGTTTATGTTGTGTTTGTTCCCCTGCATTATAAAAAGCTTTGTTTGGTTTTGGTAAAAAACTCATAAATTCTGTTATCTCTGCTTCTGAGTCAGTACCGGATTTGAAACTGTCAGTGGGACTGGCTGTGGAGCCGTGTTCCCACTCAGAGTCGGAAGTAAACTGCTGGTACACTTCCGGCTTGCTGTGCCTTTTTGTTCGGCTCCGCCCCCGTCCCGCCTTTCGGGGGTGGCTTCGGTCCTTCCCTCGGGTTCCGCCACGTTCCGCCTCCCGTGTCCGGCCCCTCCCCTCTTCCCGGGGGTGGCGCCGCCACGCCTCTTGGGGGCAGTCCCATTCCCGCCCCCTGGGCTCACCCTGCCCCCCCCACGGGGGGGTATTTCCTTTGTAAGATGGCATTGGAAGCGGTTTCCGGCTGCGCGCGCCCCCCCACTCGCTCTCCCGCGCGTGCGCAGTGCAAACCGGCTCGTCTGGGCTTCCCTGCCGCGCGTGCGCATTCGCGGGGGTTCGCACTTCCGGGTTTTCCGCGCCATGCGGGCAGCAGCTCCGCCCCCGCTCCGGGTCGCGATCGCCATTTTGGAGGTCGGGGGGGGGGGGCGGGGGCCGCTCCGCCGCGTCTCTAGCTTTCCTCTCGGCGGTTCTCGCCTCTTGCGCTAGTTCTTCCCAAATGGACCGCGCACGCTCCCCCCCCCGCCGCACCAGTTCGGCGGTCAGGCAATTCGCGATCGCCTCCGCCGGCTCCGGCGCACGCCGCAGCGGCATTTCCGGTCGCGGCAGCCAGCCGCCGTCTCGCTTGCACCGCGGCGGCGATTCCCGTCCCGGTGACTCCCCGCTATCCCGCGCGCGCCGCGTCCCCGACTCCAGCGGCTCGGTGCTATCCCGCGCGCACCGCGGCAGCCCGCCGCCATCGGGCGCGGGCGGTTCCCGCGGAGAAAAGCGGCGGGGAGGTGGGGGGAAACCGCGATATTTTCAGGGGGTTCTGGGGGGGTTTTTGGGTCCGGGGGTTCCCGCGGGACGGTCCGAGAGTCCCCCTGGGGGTCTGGGGGATCCGGAGATGGGCTCTGGGGGGGGTGTAACGCGTCCTCTCCCCGCATGTTCCCGCTGTTAAGCTGGCCCTCCCCGTGGGGTCCCGCAGTTCCCGAACCCCCTCCCCCTGGCTGCGTGACGGCAAATAAACATGTTTTCACTGCATTCCAAGTCTCCTGCTCCTCCCTTGCTTTTCGCAGAGCTGCCTCAACATTTCCCCAAGCTTTCAGATTTTTTCCACTGCCGGTGGTTTTTGCATCCTCTGCCAAAGTGGCAGTGTAACTTTCCCACCTTTCTACATTTAAAATATCAATAGGGCGCTTAATCGTGCCTAAATATTCAAGCCTTGCAATAGCAAGATATAAGTTCTTCTGCTCACACCGTATTCCCCATTGCCTTTTTAAAAAGTGTACAACCTGAGCGAGCGTCTCCATTGTCCCGCTGGTTCTGAGGGCGTCCCCTCTGTTCCTCCGTGGTGGATCGGACCAGCCGCCACCACCGCCGCGTCCTTTCCAGGCGAAATTCCCGTTCCCCTAGGTTCTTTCCCGGGTTCTCGGCACCACTATGTAGTTGCTTTCTCTTCCACCACCGTGGTGGCCTGGTTTTTGGACAGACGGCACGGCTACCACATTCTAGTGTGGAGCTCAGGCAGACAACACACAGATACCACTTTGGTAGATAGTTGAATGCGTTTATTAATTGAAAACATGCAGTTTAAATACTATCTGGTCTTTCCCTACGTCAGAGGGGTATTACTACATTTCCTGGGGGGAGAATGGAAAAGTCCTGGCATTATTCAGGAGGGGAACTGGTGTCCTTTGAGATAACTTATCTCTAGGGTGGTGTGTGCCTGTCCCTTCCGTGACAATCCGACTTTCTTCCGGAGCGCCTGTCCCTCTGCAGTCCACATCCTTTCCACATCTCCCCCACATTACCCTGGGATCAGTAGTTTTCCTGCCAACTTCCCAGATGCTCCTGCCTTCAGAGGCCTTGCCCTGCATCCAGAATTGCCCTCCTTCCTCAAAGCCTGTATCTAACTCTCCTTTGTTGTAGAGATGTTCATTCTGCAGGGGGAAAATATCCTTATTGAAGACATTGGGGTTTTTTCCTACTTTGCTGCCAGTTGATTTTGAGGTTTTGAGGCCTGTGAGGCCTTCACCATGCAGCAGGTTTCAGTCTGCTGGCCAACAGGGTAATGTCATGTCTGCTGCCAGTAGCCCATCCATTGGGAGAGGGTCTAGGCCTATGTACTTTGCTGCTCTCACACACAATCTCTGTGTCTTATGAGAGCTCTGCAATCTGGAACCTGTCTTGCCTGTTGCCCAGGATGGAGTTTCTTGGGGCTTTGAAGTCTGCCAGAGATTTACAAGAGCCTTTGCTTTCATTAGCAGGCCTCACATGGAGCCAGGCCAAGGAGATGGATCATCCCACCCGTGCTGGTCATACCAGTGACAAGGAGCTGAGGGATGCCTTTGGAAAGGTAAGGGAAAAGGACAGGCATGAGCCGACTTCCTTTCCAGTACCTGTTTAGTGCTTGGCCCAAAATGTCACTGAAAATCATAATCTTGCACTCCCGGGAGATGGGGATTCTCTTGGGAATGTATTTGACAGCTACAGAGCAATTGCTTGGCTCTTTCCAGTGTTGCCAAGGTCACTGGTTTGGAGATGGTGCTAAGCTCATGCCAGAAGCATTCTTTATGTGCAAAGGTTGTTTTAGAGAAGTTCGGAATGGCAGAGCAAGCTGCACGTAAGTGAATGCAGGCAGAGTGAACCCTGGAAAGCAGAAAAGCAAAGATTCTGATGTTGAGTGCAAGCAAGTCAGCAAAATTAAATGGGAGAATTTGATTTTCCCTGGTTTCCTTTCTGGCTGTATCTCACAGTCCTCTCATTCTCAGTTTTTCTGCTCATTACATCAATGTTTCTGCAACTTGTTTTCACATGACTCCTCTGCTTGCTCTCCTGGTCTGAGAGACCAAGTCCTTCAGAGTCCTTCAGAGCTGAGTCCTTCAGAAGCCAGGAAGTGAGAAACAGCTGCAATTCCTAGCCATGAGTGCTAATTGCCCCTCCTTGCTGCGTATTGCACGTGGGTTTTATTCTCCTTCCATGGCCTGTAGGAGCTGAACTGCCTGCTCACTGGCTGTGTGAGCTCCTCATCTGTCTTGGAGCACTCCTATGACTTTCATGCTTCAAGCAGGGCTTCCTGACAAAGGTTGCACTTGGAGCAGTGTGAGGTTATGGCACGGAAGTGTTCCACCTCACTGTGTGTGTAATTGCCAAGCTGAGGACGGGAGACATTCTTCTGAAACTACTGGAATGGATATGGAGCTGCATTAAAGACTGTGGCACTCTATGGACTCTGTGCTCCTGAGGAGATGTTGTGTCTGGTCTGTGTGTCTCTGCTTACAGTCTATGATGTCTTTCCATGGAACTAGGTCCGTGCTGCATTGTGCAAGCTGGCTTAAGAGAACTTAGAGCTGAAGAAGGCAGAGCTTTTTGAGAGAGAGATGAAGAAAAGGAGAGAGAAGGAAATGTCCTTGCAGCTGCCTCCACAGACCGTGGACCCTGGGGATGCAGCTGAAGCAAGTAAGTGGTGGCTCCACTTGTGGTCCTTTTTGACCACTTGCTTGCCCGTTGCCATCAGACTGGGGGGCCGTTCTGCTTGCATCTGAGTGGAAGCTTGCATAGGATTTATTTCCCTTCCCCAAAGAAAAAGAGTGGTGAAGTGTCTTGCACATGACCTCACTGAGTCAGTAGCCGAATATCAGCTTCCCACTTTCACCTCTAAAGTCTTTCAGAGTAGAAAATTCTGTCTTGCAATGTTGACTGGGGCTTCAGACTCTGTCCTGGAGAGCAGCCTCCAGGCAAGGTGAGTCCAAAGGAATGCTTTTCAACCAAGGTGCAATCTGGAAGAAGCAGAATTAAACTCCTTCTAATGAAAACATCAGAGATCCCTCTCCCACCAGTCCCTGCTGCAGAGCTTGTGCTGTAGCGATGTGCTGAAGCCCCGAGCCAGTGCCTCTGTTGTAGCCCCAGGAGCAAGCAGCATTCCTAACTGAATCCTGGCTGAGGGGCTCTGACTGCAGTGCTGTGTGCGCTGCCCCGAGGGCGGCAGAAGGGACTTTAGGCAGCAGCACTCAGTTGGAGGGCATCACGCAAGGTTATCTGCAGTTTCCTTTGGTGACTTCCCCCGCCAGCCTCTGAAACAGGAAAACAAAAGCAAAGCTATACTGGATTTTCCTTGTTTCTTAGAGCAAGCATCACTGCAATTTGGTTTTAAAGTAGAAGAGGGTAGATTTAGATTAGATATTAGGGAGAATTTTTTTATAATGAAGGGGATGAAAAGCTGGAAGGCTTTGCCCAGAGAAGCTGTTTTGATCCATCCTTGAAGGTGTTCAAGGCCAGTTGATCCATGGGGGTCTGAGGAACCTGATCTAGACGAAGATGTCCCTGCTCACAGGGCTTGGCCTTGATAGTGGTGAAAGGTGCCTTGCTACCCAAACTCTTTGAGGATTCCATGATTCTGTGATCATTGTCCCATGTTAGTGTGCCAGGGTTATTCTTGAAGTTCCTTGGGATAACAAAGAGATGTTACCCAGGTCTGACAAGTTTTCTGGCGCTTTCAATCATCATCCTCTCCAGCACCCTCCACTTACAAGCTCCTCTTTGGTCCCTGCAGGCTTTAGCCTTCCACCTATCAATGGCACAGATTCAAATGTGCAAAGGAAACACCCTGGTAGTGCCTTAAAGAAGAAGGTCTTGAGGAAGCAGGACAGTGTGCCCTTACTGCCCAGCATCCATGGGGATGGCAGCTTCCCACGGAACTCCTCAGGTAAGCCTGCTCCGTGGCAGCTTTTTCCCACACGGGTTTTTCCTTGCACAAGGAGCATAAACTGCCTCCTGCCTCAGCCAGCACAGCTGGGATCTTGGGTCCATAGCCTCTCCTGAGAATGAACAGCAAATCTACTTTGGAGTTCCTCCAGTTTGGAGCAGCTGGTTCTTAGAGATCCACTGGAAAGTTGGGCTGAAGAAAGTAGTGGTAAAAGCCTAAGCTCTGGCTTTTGCACATCTTGATAGTCCAAACTACAGCACTGGTGCCAGGAGGCAGCTGTAAGTGCAGGAATGAGCTGGGGGGCAGTCTGCAGGGGTGTGCTCACTGTGCACCAATGAGTACCACCATGATCAATTGTCCACTGACCATCTCGCCCCTCTGCCTGTGCAGCCATCCAGCTCTGCAGCCAGCTTTTCTGCTATCCCAGCAAGGGTTGTCTCTGCATGGCAGTCAGCAGCTTGGTGCAGTTGTGCTGCTGCTCCCAGAAGTGCCCGGCGGCTCCTCACTGCCGCCACTATCCCACAGTCTGCAATGCCAAGAGGGAACAAGCAGTGCCTCCTGTGTCACCCCACCCAAATACAGCGGCCGTGTGGAGCAGATGACAGCCAGGAGGGGCAGCCTGGTGCTCCCAGGCTGTTTGCTGCCTGCAGGAAATACACAGCACATAGTCCTTAGTGGCCCTTGTCTGTCCTTTGTGGATAGCCTGCCTGTGCTATGATCCCAAGTAGGGTGAGATAAGGAGAAGGGAGCTAGGAATGATTATTTGAATGCTCTTTTCTAGTGATGTGATTTTTCCCATGTTCAGAACTGACAAGAACTAGCGAGACGTGGCTCTCCATTCACATTGAATCTAGATGTGTGTGTCACTTCTGCAGTGACATCACTGATGCCAGGACTGGGCTACATCAGTGACAGCCAGATTAGCTCCCCTCTGAATATTTTTGATGTTATGGTTCATCCATACTTTGTGTAAACATGCAAGGTAGCACAAAACACCTACAGAGTCTAGAACAGTTCATCTAGATTCTGTGCAATATTTATTCTTCATCATTTTACACATCTCAGATGCTTTTATCTACACATTAGAAAATGAGCTTTTGCGTGCATGACATGAAATTTTTGATTGACAGTACTTTTGGTGACCAATGGATTTCCTAAGAAATGGATTTATCCTTTGAATTTTCTCATCCCGTGTAAATGGATTATCAAGAGAATGCATCTGCCAACAATTTGCACCTGTATTTGCATATTTTTATCCCCAGAGTGCATTTGGAAGGCTTTTTTATCAACCGTCTAGACTGAAAATGGCATTATTCCACAAGAGAATGCTTAGGCACTGCACAGTGTACAAACACGTCCATTTGATGACAAATAAATTTTATCTCAGCATCTTTGAAATACAGCCAGTGTGTAGCTCTGGAAGAGTAAAGATTCATGATGCTTGGAAAGAACAAAATCCATAAACTACTCCCTTCCCAACAGTAGGCTAACATGTATGTGGACTCAGCTGCTGCTGTCTAGGAGATTTGAAGTCAATGGAAACAGAGGCAGTGTCAGGTGTGAGGGGTCAGGTATCGCTGTTCCCTGGTAGTTGTTCCATGGGGATTTAGGCGGGCCCAGCAGGGCTGAGTTGTTCAGGCTTGGCTTAGCACTGTCACGAGGCAGCTGCAGGTCTTTCCTCAGGGAGTTGCAGAGTGCCTCTGACCTCAGGGCTGGGGGAAATCAGGGTGCTGAGAGAAGAGAGGCACCTGAGGGGTTCCCTCCTGGGGTAGCGAGTCCTGCTGGTCAGCGCTCTCTCGCAGAGAGTGGGAGCTCTGCGGCCTCAGGAACCTGCCGCTGCTGCCTGAGGTACCTATGGCACTTGGGAGCTGGCGCTGTGTGGGCAATTGTCAGGTTTAGCCTGGAGCTGTGGCCAGCTGGGGGCGGCTGGGAGAAAGCAAGGAGCCCAAGGAGCCCAAGAGCAGGGAAGTCTCTGACCCAGTGCCAGTCTGTACCACATGGAACCCTGGCTGGGTTCTGCCAGATGGGCCTGAAGGCCGCTCCATGGTGGGGAGCCTGGTCCGGCCTGCAGCACTCATGGCTGACCCTCTCCTTACAGTGACCTCGCAGAGGGCCACGGGTGCTCAGCGCCCAGAGGAGCCACTCTGTGGGCGTGGGCAGAAGGACACAGCCTCTTGTGATCCCCAGCAGTCCTTGCGGGAGGCTCTCTTCTTGCTGGGCAGCGATGAATGGTAAGAAAGGCCCCGTTCACTGTGTCTCCGCCTTAGCGGTACGGTAGGTTAGAAGTGTGCCTTGCTAGTGCCTCTGAGCCCCGACAGCCCAGAGGGCCAAAGGGCACTGGGGAAACTGCTCCAGAGCAGTGAGAAGATTTGAGAGCTGCCTTTTCTTGGCCTTGGTCTGTGGCAGTGCTCCAGCTGCAGCAGGTCCGTGCTGTTTCCTCGTTTTGCCTGCTGCTCCGTGGAGCTGCAAAGGAAATCTTGAGGGAAGAGAGAGAGCTGTGGGACAAGATGATTTGCTGGCTGAAGCCAGAAGCAGGATGGCAGCAGTTTTGAGTGTAGAGATTTGGGTGCATTGGGGCACTGGCTCAGTGGGACACTGAGTAAGATTTCTCTCTGGTCCCACTGCTGAGAGCAATGGCTGGTGGCAGGGTCTCCCTGTGATCTCCTGCATGTGAGTCCCAGAAGCAGCTCCAGGGAGTTCCTCTTTCTGAGAAATGGACTGAGTTGTGCTTTAAAGTCTCGCAGCCTGTCATTACCCCTGAAGGACTCATGGCAGAAGAGAAGGAAAAAAATCCTCTAGGAATCTTGCACTTTTGGAATGCAACTTTTTCCTTCTCACTGCTTCATATGGGCCTGAGATGTTTTGTCAATAGTCACAATGTGTTCCAAAATTAGACACAGACAGGAGAAGGCCTAGAGGTGATAGCCTTACAAATGTTAGGTGATATTGGTTGTCTTTTTGATGTCTGGGTTAGCATCCACTCACTGGTGGATGCTTCATTCACACAGGAGTAAGAATGAAAAGTCTGCCAAATGCATCTCCTTGTGCAGTCACCTTTGCTTTGCCCTTTCTCTTCTGCTTTCTCTTCCCCACTTGTCTTTGGTGCCCTATGAAGTGCAGAGAGCTCCTGCAGGTTTGGGGGGGTCCAGATGACACTCAGGGGTGCCTGTGAGATCGGTTTACAGCCGTGTGCTACAGCCCTGATGCCTCTCATACCTTCCTGTAGCTCAGGGCCTGCACCAAGGTTTGCACCTTCTAAACAAGAAGTTGCTGTTTTGGGGCTGTTTGAGGTAGGGGGTTTTGGGAAGAGCCAGAGTTTCACCTGTTCCTGCCCAGGTCTGGAATCTTCTGGGACATCCTGCTGCTTCTTTGGGGAATGTGTGAGGTGGACGGGAGTGGGTGACAGACAGGCCTGGATTGTAGAGTGAAAACTAAGTTCCAGAGTGCCAGTGCAGACTCTCCCTGCTGAACTGCCTGCTGGGGCTGACATAGAAGGAAAATGCCCCAGTAACAGCCCAATAGGACTGTGTCTCGGGGACAGGTACAGGGAGGTGACAAGAAACAGCAGCATGGCCTGGTCTCCCAGGTTCTAGGAAGCAGTGACACAGGGACTTCATGGGCCAGAGATTTCAGAAAGGCTGTCTTCTTAAAACGGCCACAAATGAAGAAGAGTCTGAAACGCCTCTGTTTGCCTCTAGGATTTGTGTATGCTTTTGATAGCCACAGCACCCTGTGGCAATGAGTTCCACAATTTCATTAAGTACTCCTTGAAAAACACCTCCCCATTGTTTGACTGAGCTGCCAGCCTGGTAATTTCACAGGGTGCTGCCTAGATCTTGGGTGGAGAGAAAGGTCAATCTTTTTGGTCCTTGCCTTTCAGGGAGCTGAAGGAGAAGGGACTCTTCAGCATCAAAGACCTGGCTGGGTCCCATTCAGAAGTCCTGCTTTATAGCCTTCGTGACACTTGCTGGGCAGTTACCAGCGAGGTGAGAACCTGAATTTTTGTCCCCCATACCTCATACAGGGTGCGTAGAGTAGCTATGTGCTTGTACATCTGCATGTGTGCTCAGGGATTGCCTTTGTTTCTGTTTTTTGCCCTTATATTTCTGATGTCTGTCAGCTATCTGTAGGATCTGTGTGTACATGTAGCTGTATTTACTGGTAGGTCGGGTATCTGACACTGGTCTTTGAGTGAGGTGCCATTAAAATGCAATGTGCAAATGCAGAAACAGAGACACTAATTACGTTATTTGCAGGGTCCTAATCTCTGCTTGAGCTGTAATTCAACACTGCAAATCAGTCTGTCGAGCTGAGCCTGTGTTTTCTGTTTCCTGACTGAGGGCTTCAACTGCTGGTGTTGCTTTTTTGAACAAGAGCACATGACTCTTTTGTATTTATGACATGTGCCTTTATGGTTTGAAAGCAGCCCTTGCTTTATTTTGGTTCTTTGTTTTTCAAATCAAAGGGCCTAAAATCAAAGCAGTGGACATTCTAGAAGGTTTAAGTAGAACGTTTTGGTAAAATGGGTTTTTTTTAGGCCTGCAGTAAGCCGGCCTGAGGCCAGAAATTGTTGTCAAACTAAGTGCCTTTCTGTACTTGTGCTCTTCTGCTCTTACTGTGCTTTTATGTTCTCCTGGACACAGCAAGAAGTGTTGCCATCTCCTGGGACTTTTGTCTAAGGCAACTGGTTTTCTTTTCAAGATGATTCTTATGTTTCCCCTCATGACTTCCCCAGGTGACCAACCTGCACTCAAAGGTGTCCTACTCTGCAATTGTCACTCTGGGAGAGCTCTTTGCAACCTTCAAGAAGCACATGGACTCTGAGGTGGATGAGGTTGCTCGAGTCCTTCTCCAGGTGGTGCGCAACTCCCCAGAGTTTGTTCAGAAAGCAGCCATTCAGACCCTGGGGATGATGGTGGCCAGTGTGACTCCTGCACAAGCCATGACTGCTCTCATGGACCACGCAGTCCAGTAGGTTCTCCTGCTTTTAGTAATATTCTTTACCTTCCAGTGAGCAGGTGGGGAAGGGATGAGAGCAAGAATGGCAATGGTGGGAGGGAAAGGTCCTTAAATGCTGCCTTAAGTGTTGGTGCTGCGCCTGATAGCTCCCAAAAGATGCTCTCTAGAATGGGACAACCTGGCTAAACTGGCTGCCATTCTTTCCTCAGCTTTGCAATAGGGTAAAACATTCAGCTGTATCCCTTGGCAAGCCTCAAAGAAGAAACTGGCTGCATTGCTGGATATTCTGCAACTTCACGCCCCTGCATTTTTCCTGCATTTGTTTTGCCTGCATTTGTTTTTCCAAAGACCTGCAGATTTGGGGCTAAATGCGTGGAAAGAGCCTCAGTTCTTCTGCAGCTCTGTGTAGTGGGTGCCCTCTGATGGGTCAGCATGAATTGTCTAGAATTTCTACAGAATTCAAATGTTGTCAATTTCTTTAACCTTTCTCCAAGTAAATTTTGGGAAAGAAATTGAGTGTCACATGGTGCAGGGAGACCGAATTGCTCCCTGCTTCCTTGCAGGCAGTCCTTGTGTACAATGCTCACTTTGTGTTTATCTGAGGACAGAACCTTGGACAGGTGTCTAAAGTTGTAGGGAGAACCCAGGCCTCCTTGCCCCAGCAAGGAGAGGGAGCACGCTCTGGCCAAGGCCTGTGCTGCTGCCCCTCCTTCTCCCTGTGCCCCAGTGTTTGCTCTCTCCTTGCCAGGAGCCGCCACGTCCAGGTGCGGAAGTGTGCGGCCCAACTGCTGCTGTCCTTGACGGAGAAAATCGGAGTCACGGAGCTCGCAGGCACACCCAGGGCAGAGAGGCTGGCACACGTGGCAGGGAAGCTTGCTCAGGACTGTGACAAGGACACAAGGTAATGATCTTCATTTCACCTACTCAAACAGGAAAACTGACTTGGTGTCTGGCTATAAAGGGGAAAACCACAAAAGAGTGGGAACTAAAGGGACTATGAAGTTGCCTCCCTGTGTGGATAAGGGTCATAGAATCATGGACTATACTGAGTTGGAAGGGATCCATATCAGGGTCATTGAGTGCAGCTTCTGACCATGTGCAGGACACCCCAAGAGTCACTGCATGTGCCCAAGGGCATTTTCCAAAGGCTTCTTGAGCTCTGTCAGGCTTGGTGCTGACACCAGTGCTCTGGGGTGCCTGGGGAAATGACTCTACTGGGTAACCTGAGGTTGGCTAGCAAGAAGGAGCATTGGCAACTTCCTGTGACTTGAAGGATTCTTTGGTGAGATCAAAAGAGCTCAGATTAGCCAGTCCAAGAGTTTTGTTTGGCCTCAGGTGCACAACATAAAGCCAAAGTGTTGGCTAACGTTCATCACTGAAGCATCCCAAACACCTGTTTCTCATTAACTTAAGACATTCCTGGAAATACTTAAGGGGTCTTTAGCCAAGGTATTCAGTCTTTCTAAACCTCTCCTGCAGATTTCTCTAATGCTGTTATCTGTGGCTCAATGACTTCCAAATTTCTTCCTGACAAACTGTGTTTTCCTAGTGGCAAAATCAAGCCAAACCACCAAAATCCCCTCACTTGGATGATGAAATTCCCATTAATTAAAGCTGCTAAGAACACAAGAGCAACTAGCTGCCCCCGTGCGTACATGTAGTATAAAATACTCAAAAGCGAGCATGAGGTGTTTTGTCCTGGTGTCCCTGACAGTTGAAGAAAGGCAAATTATGGTGCAATGGCAGCAAGACACTGCTAATAAGCTCTGACAACAAAGCAGATGTGCTTCACTTGTTCTCTGGGGTCCTTTCATCCTACAGAAGCACACCCACAATTTCAGAGTGAAATGGTATTTTTCTGTTGCCCCACATTCTCCCCTTGCCTCTTGTGTTCAGCTGACAGCTCTGAGCAGTGACAAGTGGAGGAAAATCTCTCTCTTTGCTGAGGAGGTGATACCTTCTCATGCAAGGATTGCACCTGAGAAGTTTAGGCATCAGCTTCTTCTGTTAACACTCTTCCTTCGTTTGTTCACCTTTCTTTTCCTTCCTTCCATCCTTCCTTCCGTCCTTCCTTAGGCATTACGGACAGGAGATGGTGAAGATGTTGCTGAATCACCAAACACTGAAAAGGCTTTTGGAGCAATCTGTTTCCACCCGTGACCTGGAAGATATTATGACAAGAATTAAGATGAAGGTAAGTGCCTGGCAGGAGAAATGTCTCCTTTGTGCAAGCATTGCCACTGCTAAGATGAGATCAAACATACCTCATCTGTCTTTATCTCATTCCTCTCATGCTGAATCATTTTGCTCCTGGGAATGAGCTGGTAATCCCCAGACTGTTCATCTGCACACCACAAAGGCACTGATATTATTAGGGAAAACATGGAGGTTTGAATTTTTTGAATATTGGTGACCAACAAGAAAGGGGAAGAGGAGAAAATGGTTCAGATTTAAGCGTAAGCCCCACTGCGCTCTCCCTACTCTGCCCCCAGGAAAGCAATTAAGTGGGAATAGTGCTTCTGAAGATAACAGAGCCTTTGCAAAAGACACCGCAAGTAGTAGTACCAAGAAAATTTCCAACTCTAGAAAAGATGTCCAAGTCAATCCTAATTACAACAATTACTGTCTGTCTCCTGGGAATTCTGCCCTGCTGTCAAGGCCTGTGGAGCTGGAAGAAGCTTGGTGAATCCAGCAGCATCCAGTGGAAAAGCATTGGCTTGTTTGGGGGGAATTTCATTCTTTTTATCTGCATGATAGAAGGCAATGTGACTTTGTGTAGGAGCAGGGAAAGGGAGTGGTGAATCAAATCATCTTCCAACACAATGGGCCCAACCCCCAAAGAGTCCAATCTTTTCTGCTGCTTCCTTTGAGAGCACCTGTTGCCTACCAGTTTGCATGATTGCCATTGATGCTCAAGACTAATGAATTTGAATGGATTTTAGACTGCTGCTCAGTGTGGTGGCACCCCTAACCTGCCTCAGGCTATTGAAAACCAAGAGTTGGCATCACTGAATGTCTGGTCTGTTTATTTCTGTAAGTTAGGAAATGTTTCCCTGTCTTGGTTTTGAAAAACAGTTGTCTGCCAGGGAAAGCTAGAGCTTCCCTTGGAACAGAGAATGTAAATCCCCTTCCCTCCAAATTATTATAATTTTGCAATTAGGGGATTTCAGGCAAAGATATGGGAATAGGAGTAACAGTTCTTTACTAGGAATATTAAAAAAAAAAAATACAAATGTAGTAGTACAAAAAAAAGCCCAAGCAAGCAAACAAAAGTCATGGTAAAACCTTGACAGGGTCAGGGATACAACGTGACACCCTGTTGGTTAGGGTGTTGGAAGCAGTCCAAATAAATCCTCCTGGAGTAACAGACATGGTTCTGTGGAGTAGAGTTGATCCCGTAGAAAGGGTCCAGCTGTGGCGAGATGGGTCCGGTGGTCCGGTCTTCCACTGGGGTCCAGGGTGGAAAGGCCAGGTACCAGGCTATTACTGAGTCTCAGTTTTTATCTAGGTAGGAATGGTTGGCTCCCCTCACACTGGGTGGAGCATCTCTCAATGGGATGATGTAATGTGTCATGTAATTGGTGAGCCTTAGAGGCCCATTAGCAGAAGATATCCCCCGGAGGATGTACAGGTAGTGAAAGACATAAGAAACACTGCCCCACCTGGTTGTAACTGCTGGCCCATTATCAGAAGGTATCCGCCCCCCTCCCCCCTGGAGTTACAAGAGGTAAAGAAAAAACATCTACACTGCTTTCAACAGATGAACTAGAATACACTTTTTTTTTGGTTACCTAACCCAAGACATTCCCTGAGCCTTGGTAGCAGTGATCGTGGTTCTAACTTGTGTTTTAAACAGAGAATTTCCTATTTTCTCTTCTAAAGATTCATAGGGTTTCCCTATGTCTTTGTAGGGGATGGAAATCCAGAAGGCTGAACACCCACCTGTCAAGAAGCCAGAGAAGAAGAGGAATGATGGCTCGAAGGAGTCCCAGGCCACGTTGGCTTCTAGTAAAAGGTACTGAGCACTTTTGTTAGATGGGACAAAGCACATGACAAGCTTTACATGTCTCTTCCTCAGGAAAACCTTTCTGGCAGAGATGACCTGTGCCACACATTGTTTCCTTTCCCTACAAATGCTCCATGATAAAAAATGTCTACTTCTGCATTACACTGAACACAGCTCCTCTGGAGGGGTCTCCACAAAAACTGGGTGACAAAAAGACACCCATTGGTTGCAGCTCAGGTGATTCAGAGCAGAGGCAAGGGCAGTGTTGTGGAGGCTAGAAGGCCATGTCTCTGCTGCCTGACATGGGAAAAGTAAATTCAACCAGGTTGGTTTTTTTTTTTTTCGCATCTGTGTGGAGTGTTTTTGAGATGGTTGTTTGGATGAGAAGTCCCAATGTAGAAGTGAGATGCCATTTACCAAAGAAGCAGTTCCCATGCAAGTGGTTTGACCTGGCTGAATCATGTTTTCTTTCCCCTCAAACAGTATCAAGTTTGAGTAGTAAGGCAATTCCTGAGCAACTTTGGTCAACAAGTGCCTCAATGTGGACTTTTGGTCTTGATTTTCCTGTCCTTCACACTGTTTGCTTGATGGACACCATGTTTGGTTTCTTTCCCTGTGTGCTGCAACCAGCATTGAAGACAGGAATTTGGTCCTTGCTGTCTCTTCATGCCAGTGGTGGAGCCACTTGTACCTGTTCTCCTCTGAGATCAGAGGGGATTTATTTAGCTCTGTCATGCTCAGCAGGGGCAGGAAAGTGACCACATGCCTCATAGCATAGCTAGGATCTTTCTGTGCTCATGGAAGAGACAGGTTGATCCAGAAGAATTGTTCCCAGTGGGTTTGTTAAGCTGTGGATCTAGTCACTAGGGAAGCAAACGTAATGTGGGCATAGTGCTGGGATGTCTGGCTTCTGTTTTTATCTCTGGTACTGATCTTCTGCATCCTTCAGCTATGCCCCCGTTCATCTGATCAGATGCATCTGAGCTACTTTCCCAGATTGTCATGCCTAGTGAAGAGACACTTCTCCAGAGCAATGAGTTTCCTTATTATAAGACACACATGTCCCGTAGAAGGAGGCATTTAAGCTTGGAAGAGGTGTCTCTCTTTCCCCACAAAGCAATGCAACCTGTGTGCCTGGGAAGCCATCTGAAGATAGATCAGATGCATCTCATCCTTGGTCTCCCTGAGTGAGCACTGGCAAGAATGTGACTTGCAGATTGTTTTCTGTCGTGATTGTCATGAGGTCCACGTTGCTTTTCAGAGCCTCATGGTTTTCTACCTTTGAAATCACATCCTTAGGAAAGCTCCTCAAGATGCTTTGCTCACAATGATCTGAAGGTATTATCACCAACAAGTCATAAGTTGGTTTTATTTTCCAGGGTGAAGTCTACCTCTGATGGACGCCTCCTACAGCGCGCAAAAGCCCAGGTCACGTTACCTCCAGTTGTGGAAGACGTGGAGCCGCTCCAGAAGCTTTACAATCTCCTGGAAGCCAAGGGGTTTCAGACACGGATGGAAGGAGTGGCACTCCTCCTAGATCTGTGTAAAACCAGACCCCAGCTCATCTCCACAAACATTGTCCAAGTATGTAGGGTATCTTCCTTGTTCCTTTGCTTCAGCTCTTTTCCCAAGCCCGTAGCAGTGAAGTTAATTCAGCCTGTCTTGGCTGGCTACCTCCTGGCTGTTTGGGACAGGCTGGTCTCTCTTACCCAGAGAAATTTAATTCAGGGCCAGGCTTCAGGACAAGTTATTTCAGTCCAGCTGTATTTGTCTGGCAGGTGCCTATTGATGCTGTTCATCAGATGAGGACAGAATTTTCTGCTGCTCTAACTTTTGCTATCTCCAACTCCCAGCTGGGTGAAGTGAAGGGAATCCAGCCACTGAAAGCATGGCAATTATTCTCTAGATAAAAAATGGGTTTGCATGGGGAAACAAAAGTATCAGTCTGGGTTGGTTTCAACCCAGTTTTCTTTAAAGGACACTTCTGTAAACTGCATCTTGTCTTGCACAAGCACAACTCTGGCTGCTCCTTTCCATCCTCGTCCCTATTCCTCTTGGTAAAAACAGTGCTTACCCTTCAGCCATTTTATCTCTTTGGAATAGGGGGGAAATGACGAAGGAAAGGTCTCTTCTGTCTCCTCCCAGGAGCTGCTTTTTCCCTTTTTCCAGAACATGGGGCCTGATCATGTGGCTGTCAAGGGACTGAACCTGCTCTAATGGGAGCTGTAGGGCACATCAAATTTCAGAAGTCTACCTGTTACTTAGACAAATGATCTGTATCCTGGAAGGGTTGATCAGAGCCCTGCACTCTCCAGACACAGCTTCTGAGACAGACAAAACCAACCCTGGATCTCTTCCAGCCATAGTTCTGGCAAAATCATAATTGCCCTCAGCACCTGAGGCAACTGTAAAGAAAAGTGGGCATTGTACATATTTGCTTCCATTTTTCTACAGAAAAGATACTGTTTTACATTAATGAATGGATGGAAACACCATAGGAACTATTCTGTCCCCAACCAAACCTCTGAAAGAAAAATGAAAACCATTCAAGCAGCATGAGGTTGCACAACCATTCCAGGGAGTGCCCCCCAGGAAAAGAGTGAAAGTGTGCAAGCAAGTGCTGACCTGACAGAAAGGATCACTTTCATCTTTTACATTGCAGAGTGCTCATTTCTACATCCCCTCTTCAAACAAGGACATTTTAATCCAGCTCACATGGTGCTTGTTCTCTTCACAGATTTTTGATTATTTCATACTGAGAATTGCTGACAGTCACAAGAAAGTGAAGCAGAAGGCACTGGACGTGCTGGCAGAAATCATAAACATCCTGGGAGATGCCCTGAACCCGGAGATGATCCGTTTGGTGGAGGGAATTACAAAGAACCTGAACTCAAAGGATCCCAGGGTTCGCACGGCAGCTGTGAAAGCGCTGGAAGAATCCATTGCTCATTTAGGTAAGGCTGACCCCTGACATGGACTCTCCTCAACTGTGTCTCTGCCTCTCTGACACAAGAGAACACTGAGTGCCTTGATAGCTGTGCTTGTCTGTGGAATGCTCCAGCTGACATGCAGCAGAAGCTGTGGAGGTGCAGTCCTTACACACCAGTCCCCCAACAGGCTTGAATGTGCATCAGCATTTCCCAAAAGTCCCAGGAGCCCTTGGCTCTGTGCTGCTTGTCGGAAGAGGAAGTCCCAGACTACAGCTTTGCTAGACCTCAGAGGCAAAGGGGGTTTGGGAGTTTTCTTGGGCCTCATTTGAGTTCCCAGATGAATAGCTTTGCTGTTGGCATGAAGGGACACTGAGCCATCAGAGCTTCTGCAGAGCAGCCTCCTGGAAAGCTCTGCATTATAGGCATTGGCTGCCTATTGTCCACCTTTCTTCTTTGTCTTCTTTATTCAAAGGGGAACTTAGGATTCCCCAAGTCCATTTCTTTATAACAAACAGGTATAAATCCAGCTGTCAAGGATGCCTTGCTCCACATGTTGTTTTGCATGGGGCAAGGTGGCTGTAGCAAATACCTACATAGGCAAGGGCTGCTGTAAATTCCTTTGCCACACGGATTTATGTCAGCTCTGATAATGCCGCACTGGGGGAACATGCCTGAAGAATGGAGTGTTGAAGAGGCAGGTCTTCAAGGGGAGTTTCCACTTTCTCCTCCTCAGCTGCTCTGTGAGCTTATGGACTGCCTGACTCAGTGCCTACCTGTGTCCCAAGTATGGGGTACTTCCTGTTTGCTCTGGGATGCAAAACCTTCTCTCTGTTTATGTGTGATTGAACTCTTGAGGTCCCTGAGGTGAAATGTTTGACATAGCTCCTGGTCCAGCAGATAACTTTGGCTGTACAAATGGTCAAGGAGAGCTTTTCTTTTGGAATTTAAAACCCTCCCAAGTAGGCTGGAAGGAAAGAAGAAAAGCATTCAAAAATCAGCAGAAATTCACTTTATTTTATAAAACGCAGTTGCCCCTGCCATTCCCTCCCCATTGTCCATTCTCCTATGACCTCAGAAGAGTGAGCAGAAAGGTGTGTTTCTCTTGCAGATAAAGTATCACTGATGAAAGAGTTTGCCTTCCAATGGAGCACACTGAGGGGCCAAGCTCTGCTGGATGTCACGGAGCGTATCACAGGTACAGCCTCCCCTTCTGAGCCAAGAGGTCTTCTGAGGGAGTATTTACAGGGAATGCCTGTGAATAGACAGCAGAGTAGCTCCTCCAAATCAGGAGGTGCTGAGCTTGTCCCTCCTGCCCAATACCCCTGGCAGGTGTATTTGGCAGGTTTTCCCTGGCTGCTGCCGAGGTGTGCAGCATCGGAGATGGGGGCGGCGCTCGGCCTCGGGGCTCAGCCCTCCCTGGGGCATCTCAGAACCTGCCTCCAGGAAAGGGAGGGGTTAAAAATAGCCTAGCTGACTCCTCTCGTTGAAGCTCAGGGACATCTGTGATCCTCTAGGGAGAATGGTGGCAGATGCTGTTTCAGGGGATCGGTTTGTTTTGTCCTCACAGAATTCTTGCTTTGCTCTTGGAAAGTTTGGAGGCTGAACCCTGCAGAGACTGGAGGTCTCAGCTTAGGTCAAGCCTCCACACTCATCTTAGAGGCACGGATTAGTGCAAGGCAGCCTTTGGGGCAGAGGGGCAGAAGCTGAGTGCTGAGGCTCCCTGCCTGTGCTGTCCAAGTGGCACTGGACTGAGCATTTCAGGGTGTGCAAGCAATGTCTTCCTGTGTCAGTGCTGTCCGGAATGCTACAAGTGCAGCTGATAATTGATTCCTCAGAGGAGCAAGGCTTAATACACTTGGTGTCTTCATTAGGAATCTCAGAAGGGTATGTTCAGTGATTGGGAATGTCAAATTCCTTTAAAGAGCATAGGAATTAAGTAGATCTCCAGGAATAGGGAATTTAGTTCTGCAGGTATCTCAATCTCCTTTTCAACTATAGGAATCCAACCTAAATTAGGACTACTTTAGAAAGAGCAGATGTTCTCTCTGAGATTCAGTAGGAACAGACAGCTCTTTCTCTTCTCAAGTTCCATAGTGACCAATGTCTTTAATTGCATTTAAACTCCAGGTAACTCTCATTGCAATATGGGTACCATAACCCTTTTCCTGCTTAGCAGAATTGTTTTGGGGTACTTTCAGGAGCTGTTTAAATGTTGATGACTGCTGATGGATTAACAGCATGGAGAAAATGGAATCCCTTCCACCACATACTAATAAATAGCTAGGACATAACGTTTTGCCTGATCAGAAAATAAGAATGGTCTCTCTCAGCCAAATCTACCATGCAAGGAGTCTGTTGGTAGTAAAGTTTTTGTCTGTGTTTGCTCTAGTTGAGTTCAGAAAATGAGCAGAGAGCAGCTTTGAGAGACAATGGGAGAAAACCCTCCTGTTTGGGTTGAATTTCAGTTCCCTGGGTAGCATTTTTCTCTCTCTATGCCCCTACTTCAGTGTACATCAAAAGAAAAAATGCCTTTAACCTTGGGAAGGGCAATGCCATTAAAATGTGGAGATGCTCAAATGCCAGGGCAATGGGGTCTGGGTAATTCTCTAAGACACCCTGAGGTTGGAAGCAGCTGGTTGTTAGAAGCCACAAAAGCATTCTGCCAAAGACACCAGAGAGTGTCTTCTAATCCAAGTGCCAAGCAGCACCCATCCCTGGTGGGCAGCAGTTTTGAAGTATGGTCTAATTCTGCCCTTTGCTGTGTGCCACTGAGCAAAGGGAAGAGCCAAGTCAGACTTTTGGCACAGGACATCAAAGGTCACAAAAATGGACTCATCCTTTTTATTAGAAATTTATTTATTTATTAGAGTCTACGGTGCCTTTCAAAATCTTCAGTGTGGGTTTAGACAGCGTCTTAATGGAAATAAAATGTCAGTTTGTCATTTCAGTCATATTTCCTGAAGAATCAAAATGTGAAATGATTTAGTAAAGGCACAAAGTCTGCCACAGGTACAAGGCTCTGTTTGCAGAATTAGTCCTGAGGGGTTGGTGGTTCTGTTTCGGTGAGGATCTGCTGCTTTGCCCGTTTGTGGATCATGGGGCTCTGTGTGTTATTGTGCTGATCTTAGCCAGAGAGGCTTCCAAGAAGCAAAACTAGATGTAGATCCTTGTTTTCATTAGGCTTGATGTTTAAGAAGCTTGTGTCTCTCTCCCGGCAGTGCTTGTGGAATGGGTTTATCCCAGGAGCCCTGAAGTCGTCCAGTGCCACGCCCTGCCCGTGCTCTGGTCCTTCCTGGGGAACAAGGCGCTGCCGGTGCGAAGCGCCAATGTCCGCACTGTGCTCACCAAGCTCGCCTCTGCCCTCTACAAGGTGATGGGCACAGAGCTGAGGAAGCACGCTGCCAGCCAGCCTCCACATGTGCGGAAAAGCCTCTCCAGCATTTTGGGCTGGTGAAGGCTCCATGTTCTCCAGGAAGCTGACAAAGGGCTGAGCTGGACACCTCTGGATGTGGCGTTTCAGCTGTGCCAGAAATGACCAACTACTATGGAAGGATGTACATCTGCCCCCACTCTCTCTACTGCCCTTCCTAGTCATGGCCTGGGGGCCTGAAGCCACTTCAGATTGAGGACATGGTGAAGGCCAAGAATGGCTCAGTCTCACACAGAGGTGAGTGGGGAGCTGGGTGGCTCTCAGGTGGGAGGAAGGGTCTTGTGCCAGCCCAGAGAGCCTGTGCACATTCCCAGGGAACAGTTCTGCCCTGCATGAGCCCCTGCAATGAGCTGTGCTGCTCCCAGTGCCCCGTGTAGCTGTAGGGCTGCTCAGGCGTGGGGCAGGGAGAGGAGCAGGAGGGTGCATGTGCAGCTGAGCCATTCCTGGAAAGCACAGGGCTCTGGCCTCCCTGCTGTCCCAGGGCAGCCCAGAGGCCAGCCTCTTCCTGTGGAAGTGGGTCAGGGTGTCCCTCTGGCCTGCCTCAAGTGGCTGCCAGCAGGAGCACGTTTCCTTGTGCTGCTATTTGAAGTTTCCAGGAACTGTGTCCTGTGAAATATGGAGCTTTAGACACTTTAGGTTTGCACTGCAGCCTCTGATATATTTTGTGTCTCCATTTTGCAGACCTGCCTAGCTCCAACCTTACCAGGACGATTCTCACTGGACACTTCCTATGAGGCCTTACCCACAAAAGCCTTGCCTCCCATCCAGAAGAGCTCTCTTTCCTCCAAGCTCAGGAAGAAGCTGCTGCCTGTCTGAAGAGTGATAGAAGAATAGGATTTAAGTTTTACTGTTTATAGTTAGAGATGTACAGATGTTGTAATACTAAGGTGTAGATTTGAATAAATGTGTTTTGATTGTATCTTTTAAATTTTGATGCTATATTTTTATTTGTATATGATTTTTTTAATGAGATTTTTAAAAAAACCTTTTAATAAACTAATTTTTAAAATAAACAAGCAATGAATGTGTGACCAGGACCTGCTAGTGTGGAGAAAGTGTGCTGAGGTTATGGGAGTGCAGCTCGCTGAACATTCAAGGGTCTCACCATATCTTTTCCTTGCTGGGCCTCTCCTCTTCCTCTTTTGCCATGTTATCTTTGTGTCATTTGTGCTGCTGTTAATTACTTGGCATTACAGTGGGGCCACCTATTGACATGTTTGGGGGACAATGGAATCAACACATTCTGTAGAGTCAGAAGTTTTCTACCTAGATGTGTTCTGTGCTCACAAAAGGCCTGAGCAAAGAAACAAAGAGAAGTGTGCCCAAACGCCAGAGCTTTGCTCCTTTGCAATCTCACACAGATCTGACTCAGAGGTGTCTTCAATCACAATTTCATAGGTAAGGAGAAATCATGGGAAAAGATGCTGTGCTTTGGAACAGTCATCAAAAGTAGGTATATTTATCCAGGACAGCAGTCCAACAGGGTTGCATGCAACTTGTTTGCAGAAGCATGAGTGGACTGTGAGGCCAACAACAAATCGCAAGGGCTCCTCAAATCTATCTCTACTCCAGCCTGGGTGCCATTCAGCCCAGAGCTATGGGATAATACCCTAGTGCATCCCACACACATTCTGCCTTCAAGAAAAGCTTGGCTTGTCTTATTAGAGTGAAATAAATACAAGAGTCATAAAATGGGCAATTAAACTCATCACTCATCTCCTGCTTTCCAACACAAACCCTGTACTTCATGCTCCCAAGGCTTGTTACAAACAGGTGTTTGAGACTGCTTAAAAATTCCCCAGCTGTCGCGGCACTCTCACTGCTCTTTTATGGGGGTGGGACACGTTCCCCCGGGGCCCGTGTGTCCCAGGCAGTCGCTGGCGGATCAGCGCCAAGAATGGGAGCTGGGCCTGGCTTGCAGCTCCAAGAATCCCTTATTAACATCAAACGCAACCTAACTGAGAGACAGAGCAGAGGTTAGGACCTAAAAATCTCTAAAAGAAAAGTGAAAGCAAAAGGAAAGTGAAAGAAAAAGCATCTCTCTCAGGGCAGGGCAGTGGGTTTTAAGGGACTGCTTTGGGGGTAGAGTTCAGGACAAGGATCCAATAGGAAGAGGGGAACAAGACGAGGATTACAATACTGAAACCAATAAGGGAACACAGCAGGAGGGGAGCAGTCTGAACTACTAAGAAGTCATCCAAGACTGGGAAACTGATAGGGAACAGTCTGGAATGAAAAGGCAAGGTTTAGGGAAGGATTGACAGATAAATAAGTGAATGCAATCTTGGTAGTACTAGGTGCAAATTGTACAGCCAAAAATTTGGGGGGATACAACTTAGGACTAAATTATTAGCATAGAGGACAACAAAACAACCCATTTAATATAAAAAACAAAACCATATCATGACAACCAGCAAAGTTATCAGGAAAAATCAGATTGAATATTAAGCAACAGCTCTAGAAAATCCTCCGGCAACATTCACTATTACTATAATTATTACTCATTAGTCAGTTAAGGAACAACAAGGAATAAAGCAACAAGCAAAATGCAGTCAATCAAACCACAAATGTACCGAGAACTATCTCTGTGTGTGTGTGGGTGTGGGTGTGTGTGTGTGTGGGTGTGCATATGTTTGTGTTTAGGTGTGCTTGACAAAGGGACCAAAAGGATGAGGATCAAAAGGAATACGGCCTAAAAGCTTAACAGCACTCAAGCTTAACAGTAGTTAAACTGGAGCCTCCAGGAGTGGGGGTATTGGCCCAGGATCCATTGTTGATCCCTGATCCTGTGAGTGCAGTAAACTTGAGAGCTCGCTGGCTCTGAGAGGCCCCACTCAGAGGGAGGTTGCTGCTGGCAGCCACTGTGGTCCAGGAGAGTTCCAAGGGCCTCCTTTTGGAGCGATGGTTTTGGGCCACAGGAGAGTGGGCCTCAGTCATAAAATGCTTCATCGTGGCCGCACTTTGGGTCAGCACTCAGTCTTTGGAAGTGTGAGGAGAAGGATGGTATGCCATTCAGGCAGGAAAAGTAGTTTCCAAGGCTGTTCACAGAAAACCCCAGCAGCTGGTTGGACAGCACAAGTTCCTGGGAGCACTCAGTGTTTCTGATCAGCTCAAGAGGAGCTGAGCCCAGGGGCTGCTCAGCAAGGCCGAGGCCTAACAAGCCTTTCTCAGATCACAGCGTGGCCTGACAAGGCCAGAGGGGATTCACCACCACAATCTGAAGCACAAAGTTTGATGTAGGGTAAAAAGCCTGGCCCAATGGAAGTGGGCCATTTCCTCAGGCCTGAGGGAGAATCACAATGCACACCCTTGTGCTACTTATTCCATCTCTCCCCCCTTTCCCAAGTTCTTGGTGACAAGGTCACCTAGGTGAGACACACAGCTCACAAGCAGTACTCTTCTATTTTGTGGCCCAATGAATTAAAGTGAGATTACCCATCCCAAGTCTGTGTTCTCTTATTGGCTAACTGACTGTTTGGAGGACTTTCTGGAGCAGCAAACTTGCTTCCTCAAATATTTACTGTGCAAGGCATGGAGCACAGAGAAGAGATTTAATGTTAAAAGCATCACCCAGGCAATGCTCCTTTGACAAGTTCTGTCCTGAACTTTCCTTCAGAAGATCTGAAAGGTTCAATGTCTCCAGCAAAAGCTCCTGCAATGGCTGCTGACCAGCAGAGCAGGGCTGTCAGCTGTGAAACAAGAGTTGCCACCAGCAGCAGCTCACCCAGGGCAGCAAACCAAGAGCTGGCAAGGAGCTGATCTGAAGACCAAACCTCCCTTAGCTCCTTCTAAGAAGGCTGGAACAGTTCCTCATTCCAATGAGATGGAGTGCTGGACACCACCGCTCTGTGTGAGGACTGGACACAAGTTGCTCCCACTGAGTGCCTGGATGGTTTCTGCAGGAGCTGTGGGCTCCTGTTCCTGCTGGACACAATGAGGAGAGAAGGTGCCAAGTGCACTGACACACCCTTGCCTTGAGCATAACCCAGCCTTGAGCAAACACACTGAAAGGTTTCCCCTTTGGCCCATGTCTCCAAACATCAGGTCAGCTGTGTGAGGACTCAGGTTGGTTTGGTGCAAAGGAATTCCCCTTCAGAAATACTAGGTTGGTCTTCCTCTGTGCCTTCCTCTCAGCATTCTTGGAGATATTCCTATGTGAAGCCACCTGTCTCACACAGATTGAGAAAACTTAAAACAGGACACTCTGCAACAAGTCATCTCCCCTAAAGTGTTCCAACAATCCTGTTCCAGTAATAGGAAATGAATACTAATAGATGAAAGTGGAAAAACCCCAATGGTTTGTAAACAAACAGAATGCCCACAAGGCACGGAAAAAAAAAAAAAAGTCAGTAACTTCTAGATATCAAACTGTCAGATCTCACCGTTCCCCCACTGGAACAGACACCCAAAGTGGTGGAGGAAAATCCCCCCAGGACACACGTTACAAGATGGCGCAAGGTTCTCCCTCAGGAAAAACTGGAGCTATCACAGAGTAGTTTTAGCAGCACATGAAAGCTCGGTGGCTCATCCAGCATTGACTTTCTCCCAATGGCAGAGCTCCGTGGAAGGGTCACAGCAGGTGAAGCAGCTGGGCTGGAGCTCCTCGGTGCCTTTTCTCCCCGGCACGGCTCAGCCCACAGACTCTTGGGCTGGGAGCGGGGCCACTCTGCGTCTGCCAGCATGATGTCCCTGGGCTTGGACAAACAGTTTTCTGCTAGGAGAGCCCTGCATACTGTTCCCCACAACTTTCATAAAGGCCATAAAACCAATGCCAAACACTCTGCCTGCAGCAGCTTTTCACACAGGGCTGCAGAAATCCCGGAAAAATGCAAGTGACTGCTGGAAGAATTTTGTCCTATACCTGCCAGCAGAATTCTTGATGATCTAATGTAATTTCATTCAGATGTAACATGGGATCTGAGTTTTTTCTATTAAAATGTTGCATGATGATTTACAAGCCTTGGGAGCATGAAGTACAGGGACTGACATGTCCGGACTGACATGTGAAAGCATGAGCATCTCCTCCAAAGTGACCAGTTTAATTGTCCATTTTATTACTCATATTTATTCCACACTCCTAAGTAAAACCAAGATTTGCATGGAGGCAAACCCGGCATGGGATACACTATGGTCCCAGGATATAGACCCTATGGGATACACAGGGTCACCAGGGCTGGCAGGGACAAAGCAGGCAATCTGCTTCATTGTGAACCACTACAGAGCTACATCCCAATGTGGGTCTAAGTAACATGGTATTCCTATGAGCTCCTTTCCTTCATGAGTGTCCTAGCTTACAACGTAAGATGTGCCCAAAGTATGTATTCTATCACCATCTTCATGAGCTGTTGAAACCAGGTGGGGCAGTGCTTCCCTTGTCCCCTCCCTCCGGACTATCTTCTGTTCATGGGCCCATCAATGCCTTGCCCCATGACTCACAGGTAACTCCCTCGAGGAGCTATCTCTGTTTAATGAGGAATCAAGGGCCCACTGCATGACTCTGCCCAGGGGGAGGAGCCAAGCATTCCCTCCTGGATATGATCTGGGATTTGGTACAGCACAGGGGGCCCTCACCCACTGGATTCCCAGACAAAAAGGCACCTGCGCGGGCGCGAGGCCGGCCCGGGCCATGGCGGAGCCCGCCCCTCACGGCCCTCACGGCCCCGCCCTCAGCGGGCAGCGGCACGGCAGGCCCGGGGACCGCCTGTGCCCCACCCCTACAGCCCGGAGCGCCCTCCCGCTGGGGCAGCGCCAGGGCGTGCAGCCGGCCCCCCCCGCAGCCGCACTCATGGGGCGGGAGCCCGCGGGTGCAGCTGAGGACTCGCAGATTCACCAAGCCCTGTGGCCAGGGCCGCTGCAGCAGCGGAGCCCGGGGACACCGTGTCGCTGTCCCCGTGCACCGGGGACCGACTTCGCTGTTCTCTGGTATCTATCTCTGGCTCTCCAGCTTGAGACAGGGAATTTGCCCGCAGCTGGGTGTGTGGGAACCCAGCCCTCCTTGTCCTAGCGCACACAGATGGGAAGCCACTGTAATCCCAGCGTTGTCCAGTTGCCCACATCCTCCAGTGCTGGATCCTGTGGGAGATCCTGAGGCCATTGCTGGTTTTTGGGAGGTGTCCGCCTTTCCCCAGTGGAACACGGCAGCCACACGTTCCGGATATCCCCACCTCTGTGCACACGCCAGTCCCCTGCACCGATGGCACAGCCTCTTTGCACACCCATCCCGTGCACTCTGTCTGGGCAACTTCTTCTCTCGTCCATGGGACAGCTTCCCCTTATTTTGTGACTTTTTGGATTATTGTGCATGCCCCCATGGGATAAAGCGTGTGCCCCCTCTCCTGTCACACTAGTGCTGCTGCTGGAAGGTTTTCACTCTTGCACACAGGTTTCCAGCACGGAGGAGGTGTGTGGGGTGCTTGCCTCCATCCCTGTCTGCGCTCCCGACCCTCTCTGTGTGGGGAACACGCACCAGACAGCTGTGGGAACCCTTCTCCCCAGATGTGCAGCCCCTGAAGGTGTGTGGTGAGTGGGTGCTAGGGCACCTCTTAGATACTGCGCCAATGAATCAGGCGCACCTTTTCCCACCGCGCCTCTGCTGCCAGTGACTGATGGGTGAAATCAACAGAGTGGGATGAGGGGGAACACTGGACAATAGAATATTCCATCTGCTCGCTGCCCCTGCCTGCCTTGCCAAAGATACTGGTGTGAGGTCCTCCCTTTCTGCTGGAAAGGTGCATTGGGGCAGGGGGCTGAGACTGGGCTCATTTCCATGGGTGATTATCAGAGCAGAAATGAAGCAGCTCTGAGGAGCTCGAGAGGAGCTTGAGCCATGGCAGGTGATGCCTGTGAAATGGCATATTGTCTGTGCATTTGGCCTTCCAACCACCCTGGGCTGTGCATTGCTCTCCTTGGCTTTGTTTTATGACCTTTGCTGTCACAAGCAAAATGGTCTCCAAGCTGCCAGATTCAGATTCGGGTGGCAGTAATCTTTCCTGGCACGTGACCGAGGTTTTTGCGGCACACTTTGCTGCTTTCTGCAGCGGAAGCACCGGCACAGGCACGGATTAGCTGCACAGGGCTGCCACAGATGCTCTGAGAGGGGGAGTGGGGACTGGGCTCTGTGACAAGTTCAGAAGTAGCAGCAGCTCTGACCGAGTTACAGAAGGAAATGCCAGGGAATTTGAGCTCCATCCAGAAAGGCTGACAGACATCCTGCTGGGGAAAGCCGATAACCTTGTCACCCTTCTGCTCTTGCCTCTCAGTCTTCATTTTTATCCCATTAGAGGGGAACTGGCTTAGAGTTGTTCCCATATTATGTTCTTGCCAAGATCTGCTTGGGTAGAAATGGTTATGAATGAAGAAAGCAGGATTATTTTCCCTCTTAAATCCTGCTTTCTATCCATGGCAGCTGCCTGTTCTTCCTCTGCTCTTGTAAAAACACACACAGGTTTCTCTGGGAGTGTCTGTGTCCCTTCTCTTCAGTAAGAGAGACAGATGGAGCTGAGAGGTGTGTCCTCTGCTGCCTTCAGAAACAGATCAGATCAAATTAGTATCAGGCGTCATTTGCCTTCCCATGCTTCAGGAAGACTTGCCTCGCTTTCTCTTTTTCCTCGTATCCCTTGGATGTGGCTGTGGTAGGGTAGTCAAGCCAGATGCCGCAGAGAGGCAGGCTGGGCTCCTCTTCAACACCATGGAGGAAAGTCAAATGAACTCAATAAAACTGCATTTGGGTATTGGACATTCTTGTGAGAAGTCAGTCAATGCCAATTGCTTGAAGAGTTTTGATGCCTTCGGGGACCACGAGCCTCAGCTGCAGTCACTGGCATGCCACCCCACAGCCACAGAAAATACCCTGCCAAGACTGCCTTGCTGTTGCCAGCTGTGTTCACAATCCATCCATCCTGCTGCTGCTGCTCCTGCTGCCACTTCTTTGATCTGAAATGCTGCCTTGTGCTCTGCAGCCCCAGGTCCTGGCCACAGCTTCTGACCAGTGATGGAGACAGCAAGTATTTGTTATGTATTAGAAAAGCTGGACAGTAAAGGAACTTTCATTAGCCTAGACACCAAGGCCAGTCACACCTTCTAAGTACGAAATCAAGCTACATATATTGTTATTAATAGGAAATAGTATTTCTTACCATTCCTGTAAAAAAATACATTGCAACGTAGCAAAAAATAAATATGAATACTTCATCACCCAGGCACATGGGAAAAACACCTTGCTTTTGTCTGTCGTGAATTTTCTAGATAGAACTCATCTAGACACAGGCTTTGAGACCCAGAATGAGGTCATAAAATTATTTCCTTCAACCCAGCTCATGAAAGAAAACAGATTCCACCTTTTAGGAGAAACATATGTTCATTTAAAATACTCCTACTGCAAAACATCACCAGTTCAACACTGAGCTTTAGGAGCTCATGTGGTACATTTAAGTTACAAGCAACATTTTACCTGGATTTGCCTTGCCTGTGTTCCCATTAGACAGAAAAAAACCCCTCGCATTATATGTATTTTTTATGCTATTTACAAGTTTACCATTATGGTCTAGAATGAGCATAAAGCCACCCTCAAGATAATCTTATTAATTAAACCCCATGAAAACTAAGACACGAAATGGGATCATACACCTCACAGTTTTATTTGTTGCCCTGCAAAGCTGTTAAAATGACATTCAAAGCCCTCGTCTTTTCAGCAATGGATCTCAACTCGTTACAACTTCAGCTTATTTACATGCTGAATTTTATGTGAATTTGACTTTGAAGTAACTGCTTTTGATACAAACAAGCCTATAAACTAAAATAAAGATTTTGCTTAAATTAAACGGTAGTTTAGGGTTTTTTTCCAATCCATGGGGAAGACGGGATCCGTTTGCAGCCACAGGCAGAGGGATCACAGCAAAACCTCTTCTTGTCTTAGCCAGCATTGCAGATCCGATTGCGGACGCCCGGTGGAGCAGGATAGTTCCAAGTTGCTTGGCACTGCACGCTGTTAGTTGTGCGTGTGCAGAAGGAAAAGCTCGCAGCTGCTGTGGGAAAAGCACGGGTTTTCCCTACAACCACTCGTTTCTCTGCCTAAAGGATGATAAGAGGACAGTGACACAGGGAGTTCATGTGCCCTTCAGTTCCGTTCTCGCCCTCAGCTGAAGAAAGGAAACCTGCAAATGCATTAGCGCTGCCTTTTAAATGGCACCAAAACATTGAGTTTAAATTGGATATCCAGAAAAAACCTCTTCACCGTGAGGGTGGTGAGGCACTGGAAAAGCGCTGTCAGGACCTCTGGTTACTTCTCTAATGGGAATCAGCTTCGGGTTTTTGTTTGTTTGTTCGTTTCGTTCCACGGGGCTCGCGGCGGCTCCTCCGTTGGGCTCGCGGCGGCACCGCCAGCACCGCTAGCGGCAGCGACAGCGGCAGCGACAGCGGCAGCGACAGCGGCAGCGCCTCTCTCAGTCCTTTCTCCGCTCGACTCTCCCTCCGCTCACTCCCCGTGCCCGTCTCCCTCTCACACTCACCCGACTCCCGTGCCGTCCGTCTTCCGCCTCTCCCAGCCCGGCTCATGCCGCGTCCCGCAGGGCGCCCGTGGGCGACTCGGCCCCCTGCCCGCCCCTGTCGGGCCCGCCGCACTCTCACCTCCGCCGGCCTCTCCCCGCACTGGTTGTGGCGACTCTGGAAGAGTTTCTGGACGACTTCCTGCCGCTGGTGGCGGCAGAGCAGCAGCGTCCTTTGGCTCCGCCTGGCGCGGGCCCTGGCCCGGCCCCGAACGAGGCCCCTCCCGCGGATCCGCCCGGAGCCGCCCCGCTGCTGCCCGGCTCCCGGCCCGTCGCCGGCAGCATCGCCGGCAGCGTCCCCGCTCCGAGCTCCGCCGCTCGTCAGCTCGGCCGCCGGCCCCGAGCCGCCGGAGCCCGGGGCGGCTCGGGAAGCAGCAGCAGCAGCAGCAGCGCCTGGGCAAAATGCCGAGAGCACGGTGCCGCCCGCACGGGCGGAGAAGCCTCCCCTGGAGCAGCTCTACCGGCCGGGCCTGCTGTTGGGAGCGGCGGCTGCGGCAGCGTTTACTCCGGGACCCGAATCGCCGACGGCGCCCCGGTAAGAGACGGGGCCGGGTCGGAGGGAGGCGGCGGGCGGCGGCGGGGGGCGGCGGGCGGCGAGCTCAGCCCGGCGCTCGCCTTGGCTTGCAGGTGGCCATCAAGCTAGTGTCCCGGGATCGCATCTCGGAGTGGGCGCGGCTGGTGAGTGAGCGGCGCAGCGGGAGCAGCCGGCGGGGCGCGCAGGGTGGGAGCCGGGACGCCGCGAGGGGAGCGAGCGGCAGGCGGGCAGCGGCGAGCAGCGGCGGAGCCGGGCAGGGGGTGCCGAAGGTGCAGCATCGGCCCCGCTGACGGCGTCGCGGTGCCCCCGCAGCACAACGGAGCCCTTGTGCCCCTGGAGCTGGTGCTGCTCTGGATGGTATCGTGCCCTGGCTTCCGCGGCATCATTCGGCTCCTGGACTGGTTCGAGCTGCCCGACGGCTTCGCACTGGTCATGGAGCGTCCCGAACGCTGCCAGGACCTCTGGCACCTGCTGGACAAGCGGGGGCCCCTGCCGGAGCTCGTGGCACGGGGGCTGTTCCGCCAGGTGCTGCAGGCCGTGCGGCACTGCACCAGCCGCGGCGTCCTGCACCGCGACATCAAGGCCGAGAACATCCTCGTGGACCTGGCCACCGGCGAGGCGAAGCTCATCGACTTCGGCTGCGGCACGATCCTCCAGGACACGTTCTACACACAAATGTCAGGTGAGCCCAAAGCCGAGGCCCAGCCGGGCAGCGGAGGCTCTCCCCTCTGCTGGCAGAAGGGGAAGAGAGAGGGAGGGAGGGAGGGAGGGAGGGAGGGAGGGAGGGAGGGAGGGAGTGGGAATCCTTCTTCAGCCAAGTAGCTTTTTGCTGGGGCAGGGGCTGGCTGGGAGGGAGGGAGCAGCATCGGCCTGATGGGCTGTGCCCGTGTCCCATAGGAACGCCACAGTACACCCCGCCGGAGTGGATCCTCTTCAGCTGCTACCACGGCCAGCCAGCCACCGTCTGGTCTCTGGGCATCCTCCTCTATGACCTGGTCTGCGGGCACCTTCCTTTCCACACTGCTGAGGACATCATCCAGGGCCAGCTCTTCTTCCCAGCCCGAGTGTCTCAAGGTTGGGATGCACCTTCAAGGCACGGGAGGAAGAACGGGGTTGGGAGAGGGCAGCTGGCACGCAAGGGTCCTGCTCTTGCAGCTAGGCAGGAGGCTGATCTCCTGGGCTTAGCTGGAGGAGGTGGCACGTGTGCCTCTGTGCTGCTCTCCTCTGGAAGGGAGGATCGATGGGAAGCTTTTGGTTCAGCTCTGAGCACTCCTAGTGTGGCCTGGGCACCGTGGAATCCAGGAGAGCATGGACAGGAGCTGAGAAACTCTGGTTTCTCTCCGCAGAGTGCCAGCACCTCATCAGGTGGTGTTTATCCATGGACCCCATCGACAGGCCATCCTTGGAAGACCTTCTTGAGCATTCTTGGCTGCAGATCCCCCACCTGGCCCAGGAGACAGCAGAGATCCATCCCTCTGCTCACTAGGATCCAGGAGCCCAGCAAGTGCCAGCTGCACAGGTCTTGTGGCACTCAGATAAAAGCCCGGAGCGTTTCCCTGCAGCACGGAGGAGAGAGCACAGCCGAGATGCCCCCGCTGGTCCCCGGCGCATTGTGGAGGGAGTGGCTCGGTGCTCCCTGTCCTGCTGGAGAAGTTTTGGCAGTGCCGTGAAGTTGCCGCAGACTGGAAAAGGGGAAACATCCCCCTGCAGCTCAGTGGCGTTGTGGCGACCCCGCAAGCCGAGGCACAGCTGCCGTGTTCTTCTGGAGCGCAGAGAACCCCGTCCTGGAGCTGGATTGGCTTTGGTCACCGCCCCTTCCTGCAGGACACGCCAGATGAGTCCCCAGCGGGCGCAGGGGCGGGCGGGGGATGCTCCTGCTACCAGGCACGACAGGGCTCGGCCTGGCCATGCACTGGAGGTTCCCCGCTTGCCGACAGGGGGGAATATTATTTTTTCCGCCGGCCACCAAGCTGCTTTTTGGCAGGACGGATGTTGTGGAAGGGGATATGTGGCTCCTGGCCTTGCCGACAGCTTCTCCCAGGCAGCCTGGCGCGGGCTGGGGCGGGAACAACCAGCCTGACAAAAGCATCCATCCATGTGGTTGGGGGGCAGCAGAGGGGGACGGCCCTTGAGGAAGGGGTGGGTTCATGGGCGGGAAAAGTAGGGGTTTTCCCCACCTGTGGAGAGGTTTAATTCTCGCATGAAGGGGTCAGACCCTCCCCAGGCCCAAGAAACGATGATAACCTTTGACGATTTTTCTTTTCTTTTTCTGTTTCCAGGTCTTGTTTTGAGCTGACATTCATGCAATTGCTATTTGTTTTTTTCCAGGAAGATTGCTCCTGGCGCTCGGACTGGATGGGGTAGCGCCGGCACCATCCTTGGAGTGTGTCCTGTGCCAGCGCTACCCCGGGAGGCCACAGTCTGCAGGGACATCCCCTTCAGGAAGGACAAGGATCTCGTGTGGCATCGGCTCCTCGCCTGGCAGCAGGGCTCCAGAGGTGGGTACCCAGCTGCACAGCACGGGTGGCAGCGGCAGCAGGCACACCAGCATCCCACACTTGCAGCTGCTGTGGAGGTTTCTGTGCTGTGCTTAAACAGAGGAGGTGGAACGTGGCGTGCCATGCTGCTCTTCTCTAAACAAAGAGAATGGTTCGGGAGGTTTGGGCTCTGAGCACAGCCAGCAGCCTGGCCCAGGCACAGACTGTGGTGGGACAGAGGGGACAGGAGCCTCCTGTGACTGACCGTGGCTTTTTGGTTTCTCTCTGCAGGCTACCAGCACCTCGTGCCATGGAAACAGCACCGCTCAGCCTGCCAGTCTGGGAGGGCTGGAGGGCGGCAGGTGTTCATCTGCTGTCAGAAATGAATCCTTTTGTTGTTGTCATCATCATCGGAGTGTTCCTTTCATCCTCTTTCGAGCTTTTGGTCCCCTTCCTCCAGTGTAATCCTTTTGTGTCCTTCTCAGGCACTTGATAGCATTTGGCAGGGTAGGTTGAGTAACGTGAAAAATGCAACAGCAGCTCCTGTTGCCAGCTGCAGCAGCCCCTGCAAGAACACGGAGCCACCAGCCAGGTCCACGTGTGACTTGGAAAGGGAAGTAGTCTGCAGGGATGCAGTTGTTTCCCTGCTGCAATCCACACTTTCTGAATTCTCTATACCTTCTTGCTGAACTATTGGTTTTATAGTTTTAGCAGAGGAGTTGGCAGTTTGATGCAGTCAATTTGCATTTCCATCTCTTTCCTAAGGGCTGAGGTGAGGCTGACTGGCCTCGTTTCCTGGATTGTCCTTCTTGACAATGGGTATATTATCTGCCTTTTCCCAGTCACTGTGAGCATCCCCTTGATTGACATGACCTTTTAAGGATGATGAGAAGTGGCCTTGCAGCATCTTTCAGTACTCTCAGGCACACCCCATGTGGTACAGACTCACAGAATGTGAGCCTTGTTGGAAGGGACCACAGTGGGTCCCCTGGTCCAACGTCCCTACTCAAGGAGGGTCCCAGAGTGTCGTCACGACAGCCACAGTCTCCACATAAGCAGCTTGGGCATCTGGGATGTTCTGCTCTGTCCCCAACAACCTGGGAAATTCAGGTAGCTCCTGCGAGGACTGGTCACACCAGGGAAGACAAGGCTGCCTGGGCACCCCCACCACACCTCTCCCCCAAGTGCCCCTGAGGAGAGGGCCCAGAGAGGTGTCACAGGGACCCCAGTGCCACATATGGGGAGCAAGGTTGGGACTTCCACCAGGACAGACTCTGCAGGACTAGGAGCTACCAGCTGCAGGGAAGTGGAAAAAATCAGTCTCCCCTCGTGGTCTGTCCTGGTAGTTGCTCCCTGTCCAGCATCCCCTAAGAATCCCACATCCCTTCCAGATGCTATCCAAGGCCTAAGAGCCCTGTATCTCCAAAACAATCCTCAAATCACCCCTCAGGCTCTGATAGCAATCCCACACATGTCTTTTGCTGGGCACCAGACGTTACCACCTCCATCAACACGCAGGCATCCTGTCTTTCACCTGATCCCAGAAACAGCAGCCCCACCACTCTGTAGGGCCTGATCCCCTGCCCTTTCCCATCCTTCCCCAGACCCTCTCACTGTTCCCTGAAGGAAGGAAAAGCCACTTTTGCAGGGCAGATTGTGTGGTCTGGGTGAGGATTCCAAACCCACACTAATTTCACAAATAATTCCTGAGATAAGCACAACCAGGTCACATCCTCACTTGAGGACATCCTGCTCTCCCCTCCACTCCCCTGTTTCCCACAGAGAACAAGAAGGCTTGTACTAGAAGAAAACTTTAGGTTTTTAAACAGAACTTTTTTCAACCCTTTTTCCTTAGGTTTTTTTGCAAAGATACAGTAGTATCTGAATAACCTCTGCATATTTATATATATATGTATGTGTGTATATAAAAATATATTTGTGTGTGCATATACTTATAAACTCAAACAATCCTGCAAACTTGTGTCACTCAAGAGTAGCCCTTCCTGCTTCACAACAAAGAAGAAAACTCCAACAAAGGGCAAAAATGCAGCCCCTCTCAACCACAGGAACCAAACCACATCCATCTGGGGATGGAAAGAATCCCATCAGCTCCAGCTGGGAGGCTTTAACTTGGGTGTAAATGCACCTTTTTACAGCATTTCCAGGCACTGGCCATTGCTAGACAGTGCCATGCTGGGACACCATGTGCCACCCTCTCCTGTGCCCAGCCCTTGGGGAGAGCACACCAAGGACAAGGAGCAGCCCTTTAACAGGTGGCACATGGTCCTCACTCTGCAGGTGGGCTGTGACTTTCTAACTCAATTCAATACCTACAGGCAGAACTGGAGACAAGGGAAAAAGGCAAGGAGATGTCTTTCTCAGAGAGGTGGCCACAGTAACACAGACCAGCTGCCCAGAGCATGTTCCTGCATATTCAAGAGTCACTGAGCAAAAAACTTCCCAGAAGAAAAAGTTTTTTTCCATCTGAGAGCTCCTCCCTGCCTCTGAGGAAAAACATTAACACAATCTGGTTGAGACAAAGTAGAGGCAGAGGTCCAAGGCAGCAGGCTGGGTGACAGAACACTTCTAGTGTTAGCTACGATAACTCTCATGATCATCCAAGTAAGAATCACAATCTGACTCATTATAAAACAAAGTTCTCTTCATCAAGGTCATCATCATCATCATTCACTTCCTGCTACTGTAGATCATACTCCTCATCTTCAACCTCCTTGCCACCGTCATCGGTGTTGGGGGAGTCACACAGGATGATGCGTTTTTGCCTGTTGAGGAGAGCAGAAGAGCAGAGCCTCTGCTGTGAGCATCAGCTGCCACCCAGCCCCACAACACCCTACTGTCATTGTCTCAGCAGCATCCCCATCCAAAGAGACTCAAGAGAGTCCAGGGAGAGCAACTTCCATAACTGAGTTTGCCAGCAATGGAGCTTTCCTGATCACAGCTGCATACAAGCAAAGGTTTTGCTGGTTTCCCTACACCACTATGCCACTTAAATTGCTAGGTCAAACCACAAAACAGGATGCAAGTAATCAGTGTCTGTCATTCACTCTTTTGTACGTCAGTGAGCACAGGAGAAAACTCTGCTCACCTCCTTTCTGCCTGCACTGACTCACCTTCCCCTGCTACCCCACTGAGAAAACTCACCCTGGACGTGCGAGGGCTGAAGCAGGCACATTTGCAAGTTTCAGCTTTCTCTGAGCAGCATCTCCTGAGGTCTGGAGCCCAACATGGAAATCCTGTTAGTAGGGAAGAACAAAAAGAGACAGAAACAGAGTGTAATTTGGGGTGTATTTTGTGCTGCAAACCCCTAGCCTGCACACAAATCATCCTGAGTCTATCCCCTCAGCTGATCAAGGCCTTTAGTTTGCCCACAATCAAATCAGAGCAGAGCCAGACAAGCCACGAGCAGCCACGAGCAGCCTTCACCTGCGTGGAGTGCCAGAGGATGGCAAAGAGCCGCTCCCTGATCTGCCGCACCAACTCCAAACCCGCTCAGAAGTGCTCTGCTTTCAGCAGCTGGAGAGAAGTGGCCAAGTCCTGGTACTGCAGCAGGGTTTCCTCTGCAATTCAAGGACAACAGAGTCATGCTGCATCTCACACTCCTGAGCAGAGAGCTAGTGCTTGGCTCTGACTGTGAGGCCAGCCACAGCTGCTCAGATCTCCTGTGCACACACAACCCTCTTTCAGAAGAGAACATATTGCTCTTTACTGCATCAAACTCCACTAGCAGCCAAACTGCTCCAGTGGGCTTGCTCAGAAATGACATCAACAAGGCAAAAATGGACTGAGAGAAGTGAGGCCAGCTGGGTGTTGGTCTATATGCTATTACCCCACTACAGAGCTGCTGCTCTTTGACCACAGCTGGAAATGCTAGCCACAACTTCAAAGAGGCTGCAGGACTTACCCAGAAGGATCTGCAGAGCATTGGTGAGCAGCTCCAGGCTCTCAGTCTGCTGCTCCACAATATCCATGCTCTCAGTGTCCTGGTTATAGTAGCTGTACACACAGGAGTAGGCCAGCACCTGGAAAAGTACAGATCATGTTGTTAAGCAGCCTCCCTCAGCTTCAGAGTGGGCAAGAAGGGAGCAGCATCAAACCCTTGCAGACCTCATTATTACCAGTGGCCTCTGGCCTGTGGCCACAGCCCAGTGACACCAGTGCCAGGCTAACTAGAGCTACTGGCAGGGTTGCAAATCAATGTGCAATTATTTTACATTGAAGTCTAAAATACCTGATGGTTCCCACCTGCAAACCATCACAAGAGCACAGACTATAAATGCATAACAAGTGTGGCTGACTGGCAGGCAAAGAGTCAAACCCATCAGCACACAGGACTAGGCAGTGCTGGGCAGCCCAGGCTGAACAAAAGTGGCAGTGAACTAAGAGAATGGAGCCCAAAGGGAAGCAGGCATGGTGCTGTACAGCACCAAGAGCCCAAAACAAAGGCATTTCAACAAGTGGCAAACTTCAGTTATGAATGAATGACCCCTAAAGCCACTTAGGCACCGAGCAGGGAATGAGATCACTGTTTCCATTTAAAGGAATGGTAGCAGCAGCAGCAACAAGCAACAGTGTACCCCAGGAAACTCAGGGGCTACCACACTGAGAAGACAAAATAGGGTCAGGCAAACTTGTCCCACTTTGTGCCTCTCTCAAAGTCAAGCCTACCTGCAGAACCACGGTGTCTATGCAAAGTCAGTACTGCCAAGACAATTCCCACCTCCTGCCAAGACAATTCCCACCTCCTGCAGATGTTTCAGGACAGATCAGGCATTACAGGCCTAAGGTGTCACAGGCTTACTGCACACACCCAGTGCCTACACTACAAATCCTTTCTAACGGGGCTATGAGGACATGCAGTAGGTAACCTCACTGCTTCCAAAATATCTATAGTTCATGAAATGAAGAAAATCGTAACATGAGCATCAAGAGGAACATGCTGACTGTAACACAGCATCAGGAGAGCTTTCAAAGTACCTTCACTGGGGCATTTCTAATAGGAATGGACCAAACCCAGTGGATCAAAACCCTAAATGTAGACTTTATGTTGATTTCACGGTGTCAACTTGAGCTGAGCTCCAAATCCTATGACCTGACCGTAAGGAACACTGCAAACAGAGCTCAACTCAGACTCAAAGCAGGGAAGGGCAGACATGAGCTCTTCCCCTATCCTGATGCTATTCCTCCCCTCAAGCTTTCTCTGTCTCCTCTTGTTTGGAGAAGAACAAGGTTGGTGTCTCCTTACTTTAAGAAAGGCATAAAACAAACCAACAGAGTTTGGTTAAGTCCATATCTCAGCAAGACTTCATTATCCAGCCTTACCTTCCGTGCCTGTTCTAGCACTTTGCAGGCATCAAGAACAAAGGTCAAGTTCCTAATTTTTGGCATCTCTCTGATGGAAGACATGCTGTTCCTCAGACTTATGGCAAATTCCTACAATACCCAAAGGATGTGGAGAGGGAAAAGTCAGTGTCACTGTCAAGCTCCACAAGATTGAAAAAACGGCACCTTCCACACAACTAATTGTGAAGCATTCTGAAGTGCCATCCCAGAAGATGCAGGCAGCAGCAGAGCATTTCATGCATCCAACTATGACATTCCTACTATGCCATCACCTCAACCTTTTAGAGCATCTCAGCTCTAAGCAGAGCTCAGCCTTCAGTCACCATTGCTTCCAACTCCTGCACCTCTCTGAGCCCCTGAACACCACAAGTCAGGTGCTCAGTTTCCACAATAGACTGGGTAGGAGAAAGCAGCCAAGGATTACTCTTTAATGTCAGAGCCAGGGCAAAATGATCATCCAGTGATCCTCAGCTGGATGTGAAGCCTGCTTCTAAGCAGAGAAGACACTAAGGTGCCCCGGGGCTCAGCAGCAGTCAGCAGCTGCACAGGAAGGAGGAGGCCTTACCCTGGCGTGGTGATGAAAGGTGCATCTCTCCTTGTAATCCTGGAAACGCTTCTCCTGCCAAGCTGCTTTACTCACCTGAAAGGAAAGGTACAGGAACCGGTAGCAATTTCCCTCAAGTACCAGGGCTGCCTGGAAATGCCAGTATTACTGCCAAATTCACAAAGCCCAGAGCAAAGGGCCCAAGTGGAGGTCCTTACCATCTGAGAGGCTACAGGAGCCTCTGAACACAAGCAAGAACCAAGGAGATAGAGCAAACCACTCACCATAGCAGAGCAGTTGTAGTAATCCTCGTGATTGGGCCTCCAGGGCTTGAGGCAGCGCCAGCAGAAGCCGTGGTTACACTTTGCACATGTCATACTGCAGAAGGACAGTGCAAAGAAGGAGCAGACCTTTCTGCTCACTCTTCTGAGGACATAGGAGAACAGACAGTGGGGAGGGAATGAGCATAGGCGTTGTGATTGTATAAAATAAAGTGAATTTCTGCTGATTTTTGAATGCTTTTCTTCTTTCCTTCCAGCCTACTTGGGAGGAGTTTGAATTCCAAAAGAAAAGCTCTCCTTGACCATTTGTACAGCCAAAGTTATCTGCTGGACCAGGAGCTATGTCAAACATTTCACCTCAGTGACCTCAAGAGTTCAATCACACGTAAGCAGTGAAAAGGTTTTGCATCCCAGAGCAAACAGGAAGTACCCCATATTTGGGACAGAGGTAGGCACTGAGTCAGGCAGTCCATAAGCTCACAGAGCAGCTGAGGAGGAGAAAGTGGAAACTCCCCTTGTAGACCTGCCTCTTCAACACTCCATTCTTCAGGCATGTTCCCCCAGTGCGGCATTATCAGAGCTGACATAAATCCATGTGGCAAAGGAATTTACAGCAGCCCTTGCCTATGTAGGTATTTGCTACAGCCACCTTGCCCCATGCAAAACAACATGTGGAGCAAGGCATCCTTGACAGCTGGATTTATACCTGTTTGTTATAAAGAAATGGACTTGGGGAATCCTAAGTTCCCCTTTGAATAAAGAAGACAAAGAAGAAAGGTGGACAATAGGCAGCCAATGCCTATAATGCAGAGCCTTCCAGGAGGCTGCTCTGCAGAAGCTCTGATGGCTCAGTGTCCCTTCATGCCAACAGCAAAGCTATTCATCTGGGAACTCAAATGAGGCCCAAGAAAACTCCCAAACCCCCTTTGCCTCTGAGGTCTAGCAAATCTGTAGTCACGCTGAATTAACTTCACTGCTACGGGCTTGGGAAAAAAGCTGAAGCAAAGGAGCAAGGAAGATACCCTACATACTTGGACAATGTTCGTGGAGATGAGCTGGGGTCTGGTTTTGCACAGATCTAGGAGGAGTGCCACTCCTTCCATCCGTGTCTGAAACCCCTTGGCTTCCAGGAGATTGTGATCTGGACTTTTGCACGTTGTAGGAGGCGTCCATCAGAGGTAGACTCACCCTGGAAAATAAAACCAACTTATGACTTGTTGGTGATAATACCTTCAGATCATTGTGAGCAAAGCATCTTGAGGAGCTTTCCTAATGATGTGATTTGAAGCTAGAAAACCATGTATGCTCATGGACCCATGCAGCCTGGCCTTGAATACTTTCAGACTTGGGGAATCCACAGCTTCTCTGGGTAACCTGTTCGCAGTGCCTCACCAGCCTCACACTAGAGAATTTCTTCCTAGAAACTTGCAAAAGAGAGTAAAAATATTTCTGTAAATACATTAGTAGCAAAAAGAGGGCTAAGGAGAAGCTCTGTCTTTTATTGGTTGACGGGGGAAACTTTGAACAAAGGATGAGGAAAAGACAGAAGAACTTTAATATACTCTTCCTTGGGTAAAAGCTGTCAGGATGGGCATGCCCAGGGAGTGGTGGAATTCAATGGAAGTAAATCCAGTTGATGCCTCGTCACAAGTGTTTTCCCTATGGCTCAGCACTGGGGCCCGTCATGTTTCCTCTCTTTATCAATGATGTGGATCAATGAGGGGATCAAGGGCACCTCAGCCAGTTTACAGACGACGCCAAGCTGGGTGGGAGTGTTGATCTGTTGGAGGGGAGGAAGTCTCTGCAGAGAGATCTGGACAAGCTGGATGATCAGTTGAGGCCACTTGTATGAGGTTCAACAAGGTGAAGTGCCCTGTCCTGCACCTGGGCTACAACAACCCCATGCAAGGCTCCAGGCTGGGGGCAGAGTGGCTGGAATGCTTCCCAGAGGAAAAGGACCTGGGGGTGCTGGTTGGCAGTGGCTGAACATGAGCCAGGGTGTGCCCAGGTGGCCAAGAAGGCACAGAGCATCCTGTCCTGGGATATGCTTTTGTGGTGGCCTTGGTAGTGTTAGCACTCTCAGGTTTTTGGGGAGACTCCATGATCTTAAATGTCTTTTCCAATGGAAACAGTTCTGCAATCCTAAACCTCCATTCCTTGTTTTGAAGGATGCAGTTCCTCATAGACCTGCATTTGTGTGTTTAAGGAATTCAGCATCTACCTTTGCTTGAAAACCACAGAAATCAGGCTTTAAATGCTCTTGAAACCCTTTTCTTCCCGGATCTTAAGCTGTGTGTTTGAATTGCAGTGCTTTTGTACAGAAGGGTTGGGCCATGGGATAAATGCAGGCAATTTAGGTTCAATGGCACTTATTTCATCTGCTTTTCTCCTTCCTTTCTCCATGGGTGACAGATGTGGGAATATTTGTCTTGTGCTTTGGGTTTTGGCTAAGACTTACTCATGGATGTGTTGTAAAATCTCATTCTTATAAATTACTCAAAACCTGGGTGGGAATGAGTAAATAAAATTTAATTTGAACCCATTGAAAATTACAAAGCAAAGGATGGAACAGCACAGGAAAATTGATGGAACTCCTTCTGCACACCGGAAGCTCTGCTCACAAAATGGCAGCTCTGCCTTTTATACCCTGAGATTGTATCAGCCTCATTAATATTCATCAGCAGTCTCTATATGTCCTTTTCAGTTGTGGAGCCCTTCTCAATTCTTTCTTGGTGGTTGTCCTGGGTTGGCAGGCGACTTCTACTCTATATCCTACATCGTGGGGCTCTATTGTGTCTAGCAGTTGTTTCTCTTCCCCTTGGGCGAGGACTGTGGCTGATAGGCGGGCCCTCGCTGGGGGGTGGGGGGGGAAACGGCTGCGGGCTTTTTACTTTCACTTTTGGCTCGCGGCTTGCTCTGCTGGCTACCTGCTTCGCGTGCTTGCTGTTTGCTTGCTATTCTTGCTATTCTTTGCTTGGGTTTTTCCCTCTTCCTTTTTTCTTTCCCCTTCCCGAAGATTAGGACCGGCTCTGGACTGACCTGACCTGAGGAAGTTCAGGAATTTCTAGGGCTCGACACAGAAGATCGGCGCCTCTTCCCACACAGTACCTGTTTCCTTCTTTTTTTTTCCTTTTGTGTGGGGAGTGTTGTTAATAAAATAGGTTTTTCCACTTTCCCTCCATGGAGTTTTTCTTCCCTCCTGAACCCAGGTCTGGGAGTGGGGGAGGGGTGGTGGAGGTTTGTTTTAGGGGTTCTCCCTCTAATCTGTTCCAAACCGGGACAGTGGTGCCAGGTTAACCTGTCAGGCCTCCTAGCAACAAGTGTGCCCCACTCCCTGCTGTCTCTTACACAGGCAAATACACTCCCTCCCCCACATGTTCTTACAACCCTGTAAGCCAGAGCTGCCAGGCAGTAACCACAGATGGGGAGAGGAGTCTGGAAGGGAGAACAGAAAAGGGTTCAAAACTATACCGTAACAACAAAAATACCTATCAAAAGAACTGTAAACACCAACAAAACCTCTCCCCACCATACTCAACAACCCTTTCTCATTTGCATGAGACAACCACCACCCCTTCTTCACAACATTATCTGCCCCTTTCTACATAAAACGTCTTGCACACTGCTGGGAACTGCTGGAGACAAGGCCTACAGTCCCCAGTATGATTAGCCCAGTGTCCCTGCTTAAATCCAGGTAGGCTTGTATTAAAAAGGAGCCAACGATTCTAACTCCCCTGCCCACTCCCTTTAGTTTTTGTTTTTACGGAGCTCTTGGTGCATGTCCTGTGTGCCATTCCAACTCTTGTTATCAAACGTGTGATGTTGCTGCTGTAGCAGCAGCCTGAGTTCAGTGGGAACAACTCCAAAGCACTGGGTCCCAGAGCAGTGGGCACGGTGAGAAACCTTCCTCTGCTGCCATGGCCATCCAGCCATGGGGAGAGCAGCTGCTGGGGCTTCCCCCATTCCACCGACAGCAGTCTGCATGCAGCATGTAGACTGTATGGCCATGATTTTGCCAGAATGTGGAAAATGCAGTGTTTGAAGGTATTTATATGTTGTCTCCCACCCCTTGACTGGAGCAGTTTGGTAGGCAAGATGCCCTGTGGCAGGGCCATGGCAGGGACTGGGGGCTGTCACTTGCACTGACAAGTGTTATTTTTCCAGGCAGGCTCCTGATACGGCACTGAGGGAAGGCACCAGCATCTGTATCAGGCCCAGTGAACAGCAGCACATCGAGGAGACCCTCATCTGCCAAGAGCCCATCACCACCTTTGCTCCCCCCATGGCAGCACCAGATGATTCCGCCACAGGTGAAGGGCTGCAGCAGACTGGAGACTCCTTGAGCCAGGACTTGTTGCAATCTCATTCCTGCAGTTGTGCCTGGAGGATGCTGGCCTGCAGCGGCAGGGCTGATGCCCAGGAATGCTGCTGGGCTCAGGGAGGCAGAGTGTGTACAAAAGCTGCATTTGAAGCGCTGATCAAAGTGAGATCCCAGAGCCACTGGCAAGTGCAGCAGCTCTCTCCATTCCGTGCAAGTGAGAGCCCAGCCGTGGAGCCTGTCCTTGGGAACAGCAAAATGCTCTGAGTATAGTTTTGAATTTTCAGGGACAGTCACAATGAGAATTGTTGTGAGGCAGGTGGTGTAATGTAGAATTTGGGCGTGTGTGCAGGAAAGCAAACAGGAATAAAGCCTGGCCACAACGAAGGAGAACTTAGCATGGCCAGTTGACCCCCTACAGATACAGTAATCATATTGGCCCACTGAATCCTGGGGGCATCTAATGGAGAGTGCAAAGCTTCTTGGAATAGATAGGAGAGATGAGACTGGAAGAAATAATTTTGCTGATGCAGTCTCAGATGCCCTGGTCCCTTGGCTCAGGCTGAGTCCTGCCCAATCAAGCATGATTAGTTTTAACCGCTCTGTTGGAGAGTATTTCAGAATGACCTGCCCTGTGCTATTTCCCTTAAGAAAATTTTGATTTGTCAGGAACCACCAAGATCAGAAATGTTTTGGAGAAGATCATGTTGTTGTTGGGTTTGGGTGTCTGGGCAATAAAGAAAGCAGGGAAGAAACCCACAGAACCATGAAGCAGAGGAAAAGTGGAACATTTGGGTGGTCAATTTGTTCCCGACACATATCAGCCATCTGACTTCTGGGGTTGTCTGCTAAAGAGTGCAAAGCTTCTTTTATTTCCAATGCCTGGAGCCACTGTTTGTGTACCACCACTTTGATGTGAAGAGAAATAACCAAAATCCCACACCAACAAGCTGCAACCCAGAAGTGAGTGGGAATTACAGAAATAAAGGCCTTGAGAAGTAGCCTTGGAAAGTGTCTACTTCCTAGACAGTGTCAGACCCTGAGGCCTGGCCTGGCGGGGCCTAGGGCTGGCTGCCCTTGGGAGGGGAAGGGAAAGGGATGGAGTTGGGGTGTGGGTTCTACGGCCATGGAAACGAGAGAACCACGGGCGAGCGTGTCACAAAGGGGCAGCCCCGCACTGAGGTTCTGAAGGTTGTGGTTGACACGGACACAGCGGCTGGAGACGCGTCTGGCTCTGCCTCTCTGTGCCGACTGCTGGCGATTGGAGTCACCCAACCTTGTTCCAAGGCTGGGTACCAAGCTCCCATCGCCGTCTACTCCGAGAGTGTTCACAAATTCAAACCCAGGCACTTCTGCAAGGCAGAAGCACCGGTTTGAAGATGGATTTTACTGGAAAAGGAAAGACCACTGGAGGAAAAGGTGAGGATAGAAAGGAGCGGAATGGCCTGAGGCAAATGCAAAAAAAAACCCCACCCGAATTCAAGGAAATCTGGTCCATGGTGGTCAGTGCTGGCTCTGTGCTCTCAGAATAGGTGGCTGACAGCTACAGATGATCCTGCAAGGATGCCCTTGGCATCACAAAATTCTATCATTAGTTTACTTTGCTTTCTCCTTTTGGACAGTGGCCAAATCCCTCATAGTGTCAGCCAGGACAGGGACTGTGGCCACAGCTGACCACAAATTGGACATGATCACGAGATGCAAGTCCTGTTTCTTTCTTTGCCATCAATGTCAGATCTCGCTACAGATGAATTTCCTCTTCTTCCTCTGCTTGATGATCAGGTCCAACCCTGAGGATGGTATAATTGTGCTATAGAAACACCAGCAAGGCCTGCCTGCTTGCTGAGATGTCTTTGTGGTTTCCAGAAATAGCAGTCACAGCTCTGTGGGTGTTTACTGGGTATTCACAGAAGGCCAGCCTCAAGAAGGAATCATTTTTCCCCTCTTATCATAGGAGCCTTCCACCTTTCTGTTCAGACTTGCAAACTCAATACTGTTAGAAGAATTGAATGCAGACTAGTTCCATGAAAAATGAAAACAAAGAAATGTTCTGAATAATTCAGAAACCCTTTGAGTGCCTCATCCACCAGAGGTGTTGATGGTCAAGGTGGGAGATCAGCTAGTTCACTAGTTCTCTTGTGGGCATTGCTCAGCCACACACAGAGGTCAGGGGGGAGCTGGGCTGCTCTGTGGCAGGAGAAAGGACATTGTGCCAGCCCAGAGAGCCTGTGCACATTCCCAGGGAACAGTTCTGCCTTGCGGGTGTCCCCTGCAATGAGCTGTGCTGCTCCCAGTGCCCCGTGTAGCTGTAGGGCTGCTCAGGCGTGGGGCAGGGAGAGGAGCAGGAGGGTGCATGTGCAGCTGAGCCATTCCTGGAAAGCACAGGGCTCTGGGCTCCCTGCTGTCCCAGGGCAGCCCAGAGGCTACGCTGTTCCTGTGGAAGTAGCTCTGTGCAAGTGAGTCAGGGTTTTCCCCTGGCTGGCTTCAAGAGGCTTCCAGCAGGAGCATGTTTCCCTGTGCAGCTGTTTAGAAGTTTCCTTGAAATGTGTCCCATGAAATATGGAGCTTCAGATGCTTCAGGTTTGCATTGCAGCCTCTGATATATTTTGTGTCTCCACTTTGCAGGCCTGACTGGCTACCCTCTTGCCCAGAGGTTTTCCCTGGCAAGTCCCTCTCTGCTCCTTCCCTCCAAGCCATTGCCTCCCATCTGTCAAAGCTCTCCTTCCACCAAGCCAAGCAAGATCTGCAGTGGAGAGCAGGAGAAGGGGAAAAATGGCAGTGGCTCTGGTGAAGACCCCAGAAAAATCCAGGAGCTGAGTTCAGAGGGAAAATGTCATAAGGTAAGGAGACCAAGCTAACTGCTGTGTGGTAGATTTTCCTTTTCTGTCCTCTAGACAGAGCTCTGAGACCTTTTCCCTGACAGGAACTGACTCTTCCACTGAAATTTAAACAAGTCCAGATTTGACTCTTTAGCTGTGCCAGAAATGATGGGATACTAAGGAAGGGTGTGCATCTTCTCCTGGTGCCTCCAACCCCATTTCTCGGCCATGGTATGGTGGCCCTGGATCAACTTGAGCAGGCACAGACCTTGCAGAGAACAGCAGCAGGGCAGGGAGCTCTGCTGAACTTCCAGAATGCCAGGGAGCCTGAGATGAAGGGTGGTTGTGGAACGTGACAGTGGTCAGAAAATCGATTCTTAGGCTTCAGGCCCTAGCTTGAGGCCTGTGAGAAAAGCTAAGTACATAACTCTCTCAACTTTGGCCTGGGAAATCATACGAAGGAACCCAAACAATCCTTGTAGATACCCTTTTTCCTGACACCTGCTGTTTTTCCAACTTGTTTACTGGTAAAGATGTTGAGAAAGAGGTGTAGGCTCTATACGACCAATCATATTGATTGTACTGAAACACTGCATAAAAGAATCTTCCTTCCAATTAACTTTTGCTAAATGCCCTCTGATCAGAAGGCTCGGAGTCTCGTATCCTTATGGCTGCCATCCCAAATGGTAATGATGGATGGGTGGGAGCTGGAAAGCACCAAACACCCCAAAAGCTGCACAGTGTCTGGTCTCAGAGGCTGCTGGGGAACTGTAGGAGGGAATGGCAGCAGCAGGAGAAATGAGGACCTTGAGCAAAGCAGATTTTGACATCCTGCAGAATGGCTTTGTGGGGACTTGTCTGGACATCAGCACTGGCTGTTAGGTGTTCTAATGGCAGGAAGAGAATAAAGCCATTCCCATACCATCCAAAGGCCAGTGGAGGCAGTGGCAGCCCAGAACATCTTGATGCCAAACCTCTGGATGCCAGCTGGGAATGTAGACCCACTTCCAGAGAAGCGAGGATGAGGAGTGAGGTGGCAAATGTGCAACATACGCTCTCCCTCACCGCCTCCATTTCCATTTCCCATCCTGGGCGAAGCTCCTCCATAAACTGGTCTTTTCTTTTCCTGCCATCCCTCAGTTTAAAACATGGGTAAATGTCTGGAGGCATGCGTGGGGGCAAGGCTGGATGGTTGATCTGAGCACCGTGTTTTACTCTTTCCAGGCTTCCTTGCTATATTCCACTGGTGGGGATATGAAGAAGAGGTCATTCGGACTCCCTCTGATTCCCCCTATACACAAGGCAGGAAGTCCCAGTGTTGGCAGTGCTGCAGGGTCTCTTCAGAGCTCTCTGCAGCTGGATTTCCAAGAGTCCCCGGAGATGAGGTAAGCCAAGGTGTCTGCTGCTCCAGTGTGCTGTTCACCTCAGTCTTCCCGTCTTGTGAGGTTGTTTTGCACAGTCAGCTGTGCCATGGATGTTGGCAATCCTCCGTGTATTCACCATTTTGCCCATCTGGGATGATCCAGCACAATGCCAAACCCAACATCATGTGGCCCAAGAGCAGAGGTGGTGCTGGGGAAGAGGAGGCAGGGCTTACAAGCAGCTCAGGACAGGTCCTCTGCTGGACTTGGCTGTTGATTCCCTCTGTAATGTTTGTGGTGTCATTTGGGAAGTGTACTGCACGGGTCTGGATCCTGCAGATCTTTCAATACTTTGGATCCTGTGATCCCTGACTGTCAACTTCTGCAGCCACAAGAATCTGTATGGGCAAATATTGGCCACTCTAGAGGTGTTTGCAACTTCAGGTGCTGCCTCTGGAAACGTCAGGTGTAACTTCTCTGTGCCTGGGCCTCCTCTGTGCAATGAGATCCCAGATAAGTTTTGGGGTATAGATGTATAATCGGATTGATGTTTAGTATTTTGATCTGGGCTTAAGATCCAAAAGGTCGAGGTGCTGGAGAAGAGTTCTAGGACTGTACCTGTTGGAAAGCTAGTGGCTTGGTTATGTGTGAGAAAATGTAGCTGTCAAGCTTATCCAAGAGATAACAATAAAGAAGGAGTCCCAGAAGTAGCATTCCAATTGAAAAGCTTTTAATGTACAATCTGAATATCCTTGAGTAGCAGCTGAGTTGGAAAAGGCCTTTTCTCTTTGGAACAGCAAGGAGGTGTAATATCATTCTCAGGAGACAGCAGTGCTCTGAGCACATGGAGCATGAGACTGTCACCAGGGTAAGGCAGGAGCAGGCAAAGTCCAGCTTGGGCAACAGTACAAAAGGAGCTGCCCTCCATACAGACTTGTGTCTCAGCTCAGCAGCTCTTGCTGCTTCCGCGAGGCTGTAGGAGCCACTTGGCTGCCAAAGGAGAGAGAGCAGAATTGGGGAGGGATGATGCAAGTGGAAGAATGACTGCTGTGTTTCAGCCAGAGCTTGGCCTGCTCTGTCTGACTCCAGCAACTGAAAGCTTGAGGACAATTCATCAGCTTTGCATCTTTCTTGCATCCTTATGTGTTGCATTTCATTATTCATAGCCATGCTCATGCTAAGAAGGTTTGCCTCCTTTCATGGTATGCCCATTCCCTGCCTTCCCTTTTTGCCTCCTCATACGTTCTTTTGTCTTCCATTTTCTCAAGGCCAAGATCCAGCAACAGAAGCAAAGAGGACTTGGAACATGCAGGTAGGTAGAGGGTGTGTCTGTCCTAAAATGGCCATTGGAATCTCAACTCAGGGGTGACATTTTGAAAGCTTAGTTCAAACACATTCTTTTTAAAATTTGTTTTAACTTGTCTCAATTCCTTGATGGGCTCAGTGGACTCTCCTCAAGCCCAGTCACTGGGAGTGTGCTCCGGTGGTGCAGCAAATATTACTCCAGTGGCGCAGGGAAAATTGCTCCAGTGTGCAATGTTGGATGGCAGGAGCTGGAGTGGTACCTTGGGGTCCTGGAAATGCAGCGTTGGAAAAGGAAACATTCCTCTCTACCCTGCACATGCCTTTTATCTCCCTGAAGCCTTTCTAGGGTCACAGTTACTAGAGAAAAAAAGGCACTAGGCATGAAATGAGAAATGTTCCCATTCCTTCCTCCTGCCCTTGAAGGAGAAAGTCTTTCCTTGGGGCAGTTTCTGAGCTGATCCCATGGAGATCTGGAGGAGATTCCTGGACATTGCCTGCTTTTGTACTGGGAGAACTAGGGAAACCTCCTCTGAGAGAAAGTCCTTCTGAATATTGCAGTTAGAGAGAAGGAGACTTCCAAATGGATGCAGCCTCTGCAGGGTCTGAGTTTGTCATCCCCTGACAGCAGAAGACCAAAGGCACCTCTGGCAGGTTCACAATGACAAATCTCTTTCCCAACTCTCTCTTCCTGTGTCAGTGTTGCAGGCTGAGGCTTGGGGAGGAGATGCCTTCTGCCTTGTCCCCCATCCCTGCCCTTGCCAGATCCATGACAAGTTGCATTGTGCCAGACAAAATGCTGTCCCTGGTGCATCTGTATCAGCCAATGCTTTCAAGCTGCAAGCCCCAATGAAAGCCTGTTGTTGTTCCTTTGCCATCTCTGGGTGTGTAATGATAGGAGAGATGGGACTTGAAGAAATAATTTTGCTGATGCAGTTTCAGATCCACTGGTCCCTTGGCTCAGGCTGAGTCCTGCCCAATCAAGCATGATTAGTTTTAACCGCTCTGTTGGAGAGTATTTCAGAATGACCTGCCCTGTGCTATTTCCCTTAAGAAAATTTTGATTTGTCAGGAACCACCAAGATCAGAAATGTTTTGGAGAAGATCATGTTGTTGTTGGGTTTGGGTGTCTGGGCAATAAAGAAAGCAGGGAAGAAACCCACAGAACCATGAAGCAGAGGAAAAGTGGAACATTTGGGTGGTCAATTTGTTCCCGACACATATCAGCCATCTGACTTCTGGGGTTGTCTGCTAAAGAGTGCAAAGCTTCTTTTATTTCCAATGCCTGGAGCCACTGTTTGTGTACCACCACTTTGATGTGAAGAGAAATAACCAAAATCCCACACCAACAAGCTGCAACCCAGAAGTGAGTGGGAATTACAGAAATAAAGGCCTTGAGAAGTAGCCTTGGAAAGTGTCTACTTCCTAGACAGTGTCAGACCCTGAGGCCTGGCCTGGCGGGGCCTAGGGCTGGCTGCCCTTGGGAGGGGAAGGGAAAGGGATGGAGTTGGGGTGTGGGTTCTACGGCCATGGAAACGAGAGAACCACGGGCGAGCGTGTCACAAAGGGGCAGCCCCGCACTGAGGTTCTGAAGGTTGTGGTTGACACGGACACAGCGGCTGGAGACGCGTCTGGCTCTGCCTCTCTGTGCCGACTGCTGGCGATTGGAGTCACCCAACCTTGTTCCAAGGCTGGGTACCAAGCTCCCATCGCCGTCTACTCCGAGAGTGTTCACAAATTCAAACCCAGACACTTCTGCAAGGCAGAAGCACCGGTTTGAAGATGGATTTTACTGGAAAAGGAAAGACCACTGGAGGAAAAGGTGAGGATAGAAAGGAGCGGAATGGCCTGAGGCAAATGCAAAAAAAACCCCACCCGAATTCAAGGAAATCTGGTCCATGGTGGTCAGTGCTGGCTCTGTGCTCTCAGAATAGGTGGCTGACAGCTACAGATGATCCTGCAAGGATGCCCTTGGCATCACAAAATTCTATCATTAGTTTACTTTGCTTTCTCCTTTTGGACAGTGGCCAAATCCCTCATAGTGTCAGCCAGGACAGGGACTGTGGCCACAGCTGACCACAAATTGGACATGATCACGAGATGCAAGTCCTGTTTCTTTCTTTGCCATCAATGTCAGATCTCGCTACAGATGAATTTCCTCTTCTTCCTCTGCTTGATGATCAGGTCCAACCCTGAGGATGGTATAATTGTGCTATAGAAACACCAGCAAGGCCTTCCTGCTTGCTGAGATGTCTTTGTGGTTTCCAGAAATAGCAGTCACAGCTCTGTGGGTGTTTACTGGGTATTCACAGAAGGCCAGCCTCAAGAAGGAATCATTTTTCCCCTCTTATCATAGGAGCCTTCCACCTTTCTGTTCAGACTTGCAAACTCAATACTGTTAGAAGAATTGAATGCAGACTAGTTCCATGAAAAATGAAAACAAAGAAATGTTCTGAATAATTCAGAAACCCTTTGAGTGCCTCATCCACCAGAGGTGTTGATGGTCAAGGTGGGAGATCAGCTAGTTCACTAGTTCTCTTGTGGGCATTGCTCAGCCACACACAGAGGTCAGGGGGGAGCTGGGCTGCTCTGTGGCAGGAGAAAGGACATTGTGCCAGCCCAGAGAGCCTGTGCACATTCCCAGGGAACAGTTCTGCCTTGCGGGTGTCCCCTGCAATGAGCTGTGCTGCTCCCAGTGCCCCGTGTAGTTGTAGGGCTGCTCAGGCGTGGGGCAGGGAGAGGAGCAGGAGGGTGCATGTGCAGCTGAGCCATTCCTGGAAAGCACAGGGCTCTGGGCTCCCTGCTGTCCCAGGGCAGCCCAGAGGCCACGCTGTTCCTGTGGAAGTAGCTCTGTGCAAGTGAGTCAGGGTTTTCCCCTGGCTGGCTTCAAGAGGCTTCCAGCAGGAGCATGTTTCCCTGTGCAGCTGTTTAGAAGTTTCCAGGAAATGTGTCCCATGAAATATGGAGCTTCAGATGCTTCAGGTTTGCATTGCAGCCTCTGATATATTTTGTGTCTCCACTTTGCAGGCCTGACTGGCTACCCTCTTGCCCAGAGGTTTTCCCTGGCAAGTCCCTCTCTGCTCCTTCCCTCCAAGCCATTGCCTCCCATCTGTCAAAGCTCTCCTTCCACCAAGCCAAGCAAGATCTGCAGTGGAGAGCAGGAGAAGGGGAAAAATGGCAGTGGCTCTGGTGAAGACCCCAGAAAAATCCAGGAGCTGAGTTCAGAGGGAAAATGTCATAAGGTAAGGAGACCAAGCTAACTGCTGTGTGGTAGATTTTCCTTTTCTGTCCTCTAGACAGAGCTCTGAGACCTTTTCCCTGACAGGAACTGACTCTTCCACTGAAATTTAAACAAGTCCAGATTTGACTCTTTAGCTGTGCCAGAAATGATGGGATACTAAGGAAGGGTGTGCATCTTCTCCTGGTGCCTCCAACCCCATTTCTCGGCCATGGTATGGTGGCCCTGGATCAACTTGAGCAGGCACAGACCTTGCAGAGAACAGCAGCAGGGCAGGGAGCTCTGCTGAACTTCCAGAATGCCAGGGAGCCTGAGATGAAGGGTGGTTGTGGAACGTGACAGTGGTCAGAAAATCGATTCTTAGGCTTCAGGCCCTAGCTTGAGGCCTGTGAGAAAAGCTAAGTACATAACTCTCTCAACTTTGGCCTGGGAAATCATACGAAGGAACCCAAACAATCCTTGTAGATACCCTTTTTCCTGACACCTGCTGTTTTTCCAACTTGTTTACTGGTAAAGATGTTGAGAAAGAGGTGTAGGCTCTATACGACCAATCATATTGATTGTACTGAAACACTGCATAAAAGAATCTTCCTTCCAATTAACTTTTGCTAAATGCCCTCTGATCAGAAGGCTCGGAGTCTCGTATCCTTATGGCTGCCATCCCAAATGGTAATGATGGATGGGTGGGAGCTGGAAAGCACCAAACACCCCAAAAGCTGCACAGTGTCTGGTCTCAGAGGCTGCTGGGGAACTGTAGGAGGGAATGGCAGCAGCAGGAGAAATGAGGACCTTGAGCAAAGCAGGTTTTGACATCCTGCAGAATGGCTTTGTGGGGACTTGTCTGGACATCAGCACTGGCTGTTAGGTGTTCTAATGGCAGGAAGAGAATAAAGCCATTCCCATACCATCCAAAGGCCAGTGGAGGCAGTGGCAGCCCAGAACATCTTGATGCCAAACCTCTGGATGCCAGCTGGGAATGTAGACCCACTTCCAGAGAAGTGAGCACCAGGAGTGAGGTGGCAAATGTGCAACATACGCTCTCCCTCACCGCCTCCATTTCCATTTCCCATCCTGGGCGAAGCTCCTCCATAAACTGGTCTTTTCTTTTCCTGCCATCCCTCAGTTTAAAACATGGGTAAATGTCTGGAGGCATGCGTGGGGGCAAGGCTGGATGCTTGATCTGAGCACCGTGTTTTACTCTTTCCAGGCTTCCTTGCTATATTCCACTGGTGGGGATATGAAGAAGAGGTCATTCGGACTCCCTCTGATTCCCCCTATACACAAGGCAGGAAGTCCCAGTGTTGGCAGTGCTGCAGGGTCTCTTCAGAGCTCTCTGCAGCTGGATTTCCAAGAGTCCCCGGAGATGAGGTAAGCCAAGGTGTCTGCTGCTCCAGTGTGCTGTTCACCTCAGTCTTCCCGTCTTGTGAGGTTGTTTTGCACAGTCAGCTGTGCCATGGATGTTGGCAATCCTCCGTGTATTCACCATTTTGCCCATCTGGGATGATCCAGCACAATGCCAAACCCAACATCATGTGGCCCAAGAGCAGAGGTGGTGCTGGGGAAGAGGAGGCAGGGCTTACAAGCAGCTCAGGACAGGTCCTCTGCTGGACTTGGCTGTTGATTCCCTCTGTAATGTTTGTGGTGTCATTTGGGAAGTGTACTGCACGGGTCTGGATCCTGCAGATCTTTCAATACTTTGGATCCTGTGATCCCTGACTGTCAACTTCTGCAGCCACAAGAATCTGTATGGGCAAATATTGGCCACTCTAGAGGTGTTTGCAACTTCAGGTGCTGCCTCTGGAAACGTCAGGTGTAACTTCTCTGTGCCTGGGCCTCCTCTGTGCAATGAGATCCCAGATAAGTTTTGGGGTATAGATGTATAATCGGATTGATGTTTAGTATTTTGATCTGGGCTTAAGATCCAAAAGGTCGAGGTGCTGGAGAAGAGTTCTAGGACTGTACCTGTTGGAAAGCTAGTGGCTTGGTTATGTGTGAGAAAATGTAGCTGTCAAGCTTATCCAAGAGATAACAATAAAGAAGGAGTCCCAGAAGTAGCATTCCAATTGAAAAGCTTTTAATGTACAATCTGAATATCCTTGAGTAGCAGCTGAGTTGGAAAAGGCCTTTTCTCTTTGGAACAGCAAGGAGGTGTAATATCATTCTCAGGAGACAGCAGTGCTCTGAGCACATGGAGCATGAGACTGTCACCAGGGTAAGGCAGGAGCAGGCAAAGTCCAGCTTGGGCAACAGTACAAAAGGAGCTGCCCTCCATACAGACTTGTGTCTCAGCTCAGCAGCTCTTGCTGCTTCCGAGAGGCTGTAGGAGCCACTTGGCTGCCAAAGGAGAGAGAGCAGAATTGGGGAGGGATGATGCAAGTGGAAGAATGACTGCTGTGTTTCAGCCAGAGCTTGGCCTGCTCTGTCTGACTCCAGCAACTGAAAGCTTGAGGACAATTCATCAGCTTTGCATCTTTCTTGCATCCTTATGTGTTGCATTTCATTATTCATAGCCATGCTCATGCTAAGAAGGTTTGCCTCCTTTCATGGTATGCCCATTCCCTGCCTTCCCTTTTTGCCTCCTCATACGTTCTTTTGTCTTCCATTTTCTCAAGGCCAAGATCCAGCAACAGAAGCAAAGAGGACTTGGAACATGCAGGTAGGTAGAGGGTGTGTCTGTCCTAAAATGGCCATTGGAATCTCAACTCAGGGGTGACATTTTGAAAGCTTAGTTCAAACACATTCTTTTTAAAATTTGTTTTAACTTGTCTCAATTCCTTGATGGGCTCAGTGGACTCTCCTCAAGCCCAGTCACTGGGAGTGTGCTCCGGTGGTGCAGCAAATATTACTCCAGTGGCGCAGGGAAAATTGCTCCAGTGTGCAATGTTGGATGGCAGGAGCTGGAGTGGTACCTTGGGGTCCTGGAAATGCAGCGTTGGAAAAGGAAACATTCCTCTCTACCCTGCACATGCCTTTTATCTCCCTGAAGCCTTTCTAGGGTCACAGTTACTAGAGAAAAAAAGGCACTAGGCATGAAATGAGAAATGTTCCCATTCCTTCCTCCTGCCCTTGAAGGAGAAAGTCTTTCCTTGGGGCAGTTTCTGAGCTGATCCCATGGAGATCTGGAGGAGATTCCTGGACATTGCCTGCTTTTGTACTGGGAGAACTAGGGAAACCTCCTCTGAGAGAAAGTCCTTCTGAATATTGCAGTTAGAGAGAAGGAGACTTCCAAATGGATGCAGCCTCTGCAGGGTCTGAGTTTGTCATCCCCTGACAGCAGAAGACCAAAGGCACCTCTGGCAGGTTCACAATGACAAATCTCTTTCCCAACTCTCTCTTCCTGTGTCAGTGTTGCAGGCTGAGGCTTGGGGAGGAGATGCCTTCTGCCTTGTCCCCCATCCCTGCCCTTGCCAGATCCATGACAAGTTGCATTGTGCCAGACAAAATGCTGTCCCTGGTGCATCTGTATCAGCCAATGCTTTCAAGCTGCAAGCCCCAATGAAAGCCTGTTGTTGTTCCTTTGCCATCTCTGGGTGTGTAATGATAGGAGAGATGGGACTTGAAGAAATAATTTTGCTGATGCAGTTTCAGATCCACTGGTCCCTTGGCTCAGGCTGAGTCCTGCCCAATCAAGCATGATTAGTTTTAACCGCTCTGTTGGAGAGTATTTCAGAATGACCTGCCCTGTGCTATTTCCCTTAAGAAAATTTTGATTTGTCAGGAACCACCAAGATCAGAAATGTTTTGGAGAAGATCATGTTGTTGTTGGGTTTGGGTGTCTGGGCAATAAAGAAAGCAGGGAAGAAACCCACAGAACCATGAAGCAGAGGAAAAGTGGAACATTTGGGTGGTCAATTTGTTCCCGACACATATCAGCCATCTGACTTCTGGGGTTGTCTGCTAAAGAGTGCAAAGCTTCTTTTATTTCCAATGCCTGGAGCCACTGTTTGTGTACCACCACTTTGATGTGAAGAGAAATAACCAAAATCCCACACCAACAAGCTGCAACCCAGAAGTGAGTGGGAATTACAGAAATAAAGGCCTTGAGAAGTAGCCTTGGAAAGTGTCTACTTCCTAGACAGTGTCAGACCCTGAGGCCTGGCCTGGCGGGGCCTAGGGCTGGCTGCCCTTGGGAGGGGAAGGGAAAGGGATGGAGTTGGGGTGTGGGTTCTACGGCCATGGAAACGAGAGAACCACGGGCGAGCGTGTCACAAAGGGGCAGCCCCGCACTGAGGTTCTGAAGGTTGTGGTTGACACGGACACAGCGGCTGGAGACGCGTCTGGCTCTGCCTCTCTGTGCCGACTGCTGGCGATTGGAGTCACCCAACCTTGTTCCAAGGCTGGGTACCAAGCTCCCATCGCCGTCTACTCCGAGAGTGTTCACAAATTCAAACCCAGACACTTCTGCAAGGCAGAAGCACCGGTTTGAAGATGGATTTTACTGGAAAAGGAAAGACCACTGGAGGAAAAGGTGAGGATAGAAAGGAGCGGAATGGCCTGAGGCAAATGCAAAAAAAACCCCACCCGAATTCAAGGAAATCTGGTCCATGGTGGTCAGTGCTGGCTCTGTGCTCTCAGAATAGGTGGCTGACAGCTACAGATGATCCTGCAAGGATGCCCTTGGCATCACAAAATTCTATCATTAGTTTACTTTGCTTTCTCCTTTTGGACAGTGGCCAAATCCCTCATAGTGTCAGCCAGGACAGGGACTGTGGCCACAGCTGACCACAAATTGGACATGATCACGAGATGCAAGTCCTGTTTCTTTCTTTGCCATCAATGTCAGATCTCGCTACAGATGAATTTCCTTCTTCTTCCTCTGCTTGATGGTCAGGTCCAACCCTGAGGATGGTATAATTGTGCTATAGAAACACCAGCAAGGCCTTCCTGCTTGCTGAGATGTCTTTGTGGTTTGCAGAAATAGCAGTCACAGCTCTGTGGGTGTTTACTGGGTATTCACAGAAGGCCAGCCTCAAGAAGGAATCATTTTTCCCCTCTTATCATAGGAGCCTTCCACCTTTCTGTTCAGACTTGCAAACTCAATACTGTTAGAAGAATTGAATGCAGACTAGTTCCATGAAAAATGAAAACAAAGAAATGTTCTGAATAATTCAGAAACCCTTTGAGTGCCTCATCCACCAGAGGTGTTGATGGTCAAGGTGGGAGATCAGCTAGTTCACTAGTTCTCTTGTGGGCATTGCTCAGCCACACACAGAGGTCAGGGGGGAGCTGGGCTGCTCTGTGGCAGGAGAAAGGACATTGTGCCAGCCCAGAGAGCCTGTGCACATTCCCAGGGAACAGTTCTGCCCTGCGGGTGTCCCCTGCAATGAGCTGTGCTGCTCCCAGTGCCCCGTGTAGCTGTAGGGCTGCTCAGCCATGGGGCAGGGAGAGGAGCAGGAGGGTGCATGTGCAGCTGAGCCATTCCTGGAAAGCACAGGGCTCTGGGCTCCCTGCTGTCCCAGGGCAGCCCAGAGGCCACGCTGTTCCTGTGGAAGTAGCTCTGTGCAAGTGAGTCAGGGTTTTCCCCTGGCTGGCTTCAAGAGGCTTCCAGCAGGAGCATGTTTCCCTGTGCAGCTGTTTAGAAGTTTCCTTGAAATGTGTCCCATGAAATATGGAGCTTCAGATGCTTCAGGTTTGCATTGCAGCCTCTGATATATTTTGTGTCTCCACTTTGCAGGCCTGACTGGCTACCCTCTTGCCCAGAGGTTTTCCCTGGCAAGTCCCTCTCTGCTCCTTCCCTCCAAGCCATTGCCTCCCATCTGTCAAAGCTCTCCTTCCACCAAGCCAAGCAAGATCTGCAGTGGAGAGCAGGAGAAGGGGAAAAATGGCAGTGGCTCTGGTGAAGACCCCAGAAAAATCCAGGAGCTGAGTTCAGAGGGAAAATGTCATAAGGTAAGGAGACCAAGCTAACTGCTGTGTGGTAGATTTTCCTTTTCTGTCCTCTAGACAGAGCTCTGAGACCTTTTCCCTGACAGGAACTGACTCTTCCACTGAAATTTAAACAAGTCCAGATTTGACTCTTTAGCTGTGCCAGAAATGATGGGATACTAAGGAAGGGTGTGCATCTTCTCCTGGTGCCTCCAACCCCATTTCTCGGCCATGGTATGGTGGCCCTGGATCAACTTGAGCAGGCACAGACCTTGCAGAGAACAGCAGCAGGGCAGGGAGCTCTGCTGAACTTCCAGAATGCCAGGGAGCCTGAGATGAAGGGTGGTTGTGGAACGTGACAGTGGTCAGAAAATCGATTCTTAGGCTTCAGGCCCTAGCTTGAGGCCTGTGAGAAAAGCTAAGTACATAACTCTCTCAACTTTGGCCTGGGAAATCATACGAAGGAACCCAAACAATCCTTGTAGATACCCTTTTTCCTGACACCTGCTGTTTTTCCAACTTGTTTACTGGTAAAGATGTTGAGAAAGAGGTGTAGGCTCTATACGACCAATCATATTGATTGTACTGAAACACTGCATAAAAGAATCTTCCTTCCAATTAACTTTTGCTAAATGCCCTCTGATCAGAAGGCTCGGAGTCTCGTATCCTTATGGCTGCCATCCCAAATGGTAATGATGGATGGGTGGGAGCTGGAAAGCACCAAACACCCCAAAAGCTGCACAGTGTCTGGTCTCAGAGGCTGCTGGGGAACTGTAGGAGGGAATGGCAGCAGCAGGAGAAATGAGGACCTTGAGAAAAGCAGATTTTGACATCCTGCAGAATGGCTTTGTGGGGACTTGTCTGGACATCAGCACTGGCTGTTAGGTGTTCTAATGGCAGGAAGAGAATAAAGCCATTCCCATACCATCCAAAGGCCAGTGGAGGCAGTGGCAGCCCAGAACATCTTGATGCCAAACCTCTGGATGCCAGCTGGGAATGTAGACCCACTTCCAGAGAAGCGAGGATGGGGAGTGAGGTGGCAAATGTGCAACATGCGCTCTCCCTCACCGCCTCCATTTCCATTTCCCATCCTGGGCGAAGCTCCTCCATAAACTGGTCTTTTCTTTTCCTGCCATCCCTCAGTTTAAAACATGGGTAAATGTCTGGAGGCATGAGTGGGGGCAAGGCTGGATGCTTGATCTGAGCACCGTGTTTTACTCTTTCCAGGCTTCCTTGCTATATTCCACTGGTGGGGATATGAAGAAGAGGTCATTCGGACTCCCTCTGATTCCCCCTATACACAAGGCAGGAAGTCCAAGTGTTGGCAGTGCTGCAGGGTCTCTTCAGAGCTCTCTGCAGCTGGATTTCCAAGAGTCCCCGGAGATGAGGTAAGCCAAGGTGTCTGCTGCTCCAGTGTGCTGTTCACCTCAGTCTTCCCGTCTTGTGAGGTTGTTTTGCACAGTCAGCTGTGCCATGGATGTTGGCAATCCTCCGTGTATTCACCATTTTGCCCATCTGGGATGATCCAGCACAATGCCAAACCCAACATCATGTGGCCCAAGAGCAGAGGTGGTGCTGGGGAAGAGGAGGCAGGGCTTACAAGCAGCTCAGGACAGGTCCTCTGCTGGACTTGGCTGTTGATTCCCTCTGTAATGTTTGTGGTGTCATTTGGGAAGTGTACTGCACGGGTCTGGATCCTGCAGATCTTTCAATACTTTGGATCCTGTGATCCCTGACTGTCAACTTCTGCAGCCACAAGAATCTGTATGGGCAAATATTGGCCACTCTAGAGGTGTTTGCAACTTCAGGTGCTGCCTCTGGAAACGTCAGGTGTAACTTCTCTGTGCCTGGGCCTCCTCTGTGCAATGAGATCCCAGATAAGTTTTGGGGTATAGATGTATAATCGGATTGATGTTTAGTATTTTGATCTGGGCTTAAGATCCAAAAGGTCGAGGTGCTGGAGAAGAGTTCTAGGACTGTACCTGTTGGAAAGCTAGTGGCTTGGTTATGTGTGAGAAAATGTAGCTGTCAAGCTTATCCAAGAGATAACAATAAAGAAGGAGTCCCAGAAGTAGCATTCCAATTGAAAAGCTTTTAATGTACAATCTGAATATCCTTGAGTAGCAGCTGAGTTGGAAAAGGCCTTTTCTCTTTGGAACAGCAAGGAGGTGTAATATCATTCTCAGGAGACAGCAGTGCTCTGAGCACATGGAGCATGAGACTGTCACCAGGGTAAGGCAGGAGCAGGCAAAGTCCAGCTTGGGCAACAGTACAAAAGGAGCTGCCCTCCATACAGACTTGTGTCTCAGCTCAGCAGCTCTTGCTGCTTCCGAGAGGCTGTAGGAGCCACTTGGCTGCCAAAGGAGAGAGAGCAGAATTGGGGAGGGATGATGCAAGTGGAAGAATGACTGCTGTGTTTCAGCCAGAGCTTGGCCTGCTCTGTCTGACTCCAGCAACTGAAAGCTTGAGGACAATTCATCAGCTTTGCATCTTTCTTGCATCCTTATGTGTTGCATTTCATTATTCATAGCCATGCTCATGCTAAGAAGGTTTGCCTCCTTTCATGGTATGCCCATTCCCTGCCTTCCCTTTTTGCCTCCTCATACGTTCTTTTGTCTTCCATTTTCTCAAGGCCAAGATCCAGCAACAGAAGCAAAGAGGACTTGGAACATGCAGGTAGGTAGAGGGTGTGTCTGTCCTAAAATGGCCATTGGAATCTCAACTCAGGGGTGACATTTTGAAAGCTTAGTTCAAACACATTCTTTTTAAAATTTGTTTTAACTTGTCTCAATTCCTTGATGGGCTCAGTGGACTCTCCTCAAGCCCAGTCACTGGGAGTGTGCTCCGGTGGTGCAGCAAATATTACTCCAGTGGCGCAGGGAAAATTGCTCCAGTGTGCAATGTTGGATGGCAGGAGCTGGAGTGGTACCTTGGGGTCCTGGAAATGCAGCGTTGGAAAAGGAAACATTCCTCTCTACCCTGCACATGCCTTTTATCTCCCTGAAGCCTTTCTAGGGTCACAGTTACTAGAGAAAAAAAGGCACCAGGCATGAAATGAGAAATGTTCCCATTCCTTCCTCCTGCCCTTGAAGGAGAAAGTCTTTCCTTGGGGCAGTTTCTGAGCTGATCCCATGGAGATCTGGAGGAGATTCCTGGACATTGCCTGCTTTTGTACTGGGAGAACTAGGGAAACCTCCTCTGAGAGAAAGTCCTTCTGAATATTGCAGTTAGAGAGAAGGAGACTTCCAAATGGATGCAGCCTCTGCAGGGTCTGAGTTTGTCATCCCCTGACAGCAGAAGACCAAAGGCACCTCTGGCAGGTTCACAATGACAAATCTCTTTCCCAACTCTCTCTTCCTGTGTCAGTGTTGCAGGCTGAGGCTTGGGGAGGAGATGCCTTCTGCCTTGTCCCCCATCCCTGCCCTTGCCAGATCCATGACAAGTTGCATTGTGCCAGACAAAATGCTGTCCCTGGTGCATCTGTATCAGCCAATGCTTTCAAGCTGCAAGCCCCAATGAAAGCCTGTTGTTGTTCCTTTGCCATCTCTGGGTGTGTAATGATAGGAGAGATGGGACTTGAAGAAATAATTTTGCTGGTGCAGAAAATGGGATCAGATGCCCTGGTCCCTTTGCTCAGGGTTAGTTCTGCCAAATGCTGGGTACGGCCCCTTTGGAATGACTCTTTAATTGCTTATATGCAGCTGGAATTTTGAATACACCTTGGGAGAAGTATTGCTCAGTCAGTAAGGTGACATTTTTGCTGGATTCATCCTGGACTAGTAATGAGCCATCTCATTAAACCTTAGCTTTTGTACTTTTATAAATGACTTGGCCATGCTACAGGAATAAAAAATTACAGATTTAAAAATGATCCTCTTTTATGATCTGCCTTATCACATTTCCATGAAAAAATTTTTTTGAATTGTTATGAACTGCCATGATCAGAAATGTTTTGAGGCAGGTCATGTTTAGGTTGGGTTTGGGTATCTCTGCAGGGAAGAAAGCAGGGAATAAACCCCTGGGGCAGGTAAGCAGAGCAGAAGTGGAACATTTGGATGACTGCTTAATTCCCTTCAAATACAGACATGAAGAATTCTGGTGACATCTAATGGGGAATGCAAAGCTTCTTTTGTATCTAACACGTGGTGCCAATGTCTGTGTCCCAGCACTGCCTTTGTTGTAAAGAGCTATATAAACATTCCCCAAAGTACAAAACCAGACCTAGAATTGAGTGGAGGATACAGAAACAAAGGCCTTGAAAAGTACTTTTGAAAACAAAAACTTCCTATACAATGTCTAATTCTAGAGACCGCTGTGAGTTTCCAGCTGTTTGGAAGGAAAGGGATCCTGTAGTATTGGGGAGGCAACAGGTGGCGCATAAAATGGTAGAACCCTTCTCTCCTGGCTTGCCAGCTCCATATTGTTCAGAGAAATTAAACTGATGCTAGTGTCATGAAAAATAAAAAAGCAACCAATCTTTTCAGTAACTAAAACACCCCTTGAATTCTTCACCAATTAGATGGGTTGCTTGTAAAGGCGTGAGTTCAATTAACTCACTTCTTGTCTTGTACCTGATCAACAGCTTCTTCTGAGCCTACAACAAACACCCAGAGGAAGAAAGGAAAGAGCCGTTGGTGTAGGATAGGACCTGGAATGCCTCTGTTCCCAAGGGAACTGGCTGAGCTCTTTGGCTTGAAGCCTTATGTGCAGAACTCCGGCCTTGGGAATGGAGGTCTCGGCTGCCGGCCTGCTGACGGGGCCTTGGCCCAGGAGCCTGGGCAGAGGCAGCTGAGCAGCGCTGCCCCCAGGGTCATGGCCAAGGAGGAGAAGGTGAAGGCCGAGCATGGCTCAGCCTCACACAGAGGTAAGATGGGAGCTGGGTGGCTCTCTGGTGAGAGGAAGGGTTTTGTGCCAGCCCAGAGAGCCTGTGCACATTCCCAGGGAACAGTTCTGCCCTGCGGGTGTCCCCTGCAATGAGCTGTGCTGCTCCCAGTGCCCCGTGTAGCTGTAGGGCTGCTCAGGCGTGGGGCAGGGAGAGGAGCAGGAGGGTGCATGTGCAGCTGAGCCATTCCTGGAAAGCACAGGGCTCTGGGCTCCCTGCTGTCCCAGGGCAGCCCAGAGGCCACGCTGTTCCTGTAGAAGTAGCTCTGTGCAAGTGGGTCAGGGTGTCCCTCTGGCCTGCCTCAAGTGGCTGCTGGCAAGAGCATATTTCTCTGTGCAGCTGTTTAGAAGTTTCCTTGAAATGTGTCCCATGAAATATGGAGCTTCAGATGCTTCAGGTTTGCATTGCAGCCTCTGATATATTTTGTGTCTCCATTTTGCAGGCCTGACTGGCTACCCTCTTGCCAAGAGGTTTCCTCTGGCAAGTCCCTCTCTGCTCCTTCCCTCCAAGCCCTTGCCTCCCATCCGCGAAAGCTCTCCTTCCACCAAGCCAAGCAAGATCTGCAGTGGAGAGCAGGAGAAGGGGAAAAATGGCAGCGGCTATGATGATGACAGTAGAAATAAACAGGAGCTGAGTTCAGAGGGAAAAGGACATAAGGTAAGGAGACCAAGCTAAGTGCTGTGTGGTAAATTTTCAATTAATGTGCTGTAGGCAGAGCTATGAGACAGTTCCTTGACAGGAACTGACCCTTTCACTGAAGTTGGAACAGGTCCTGATTTGGCTCTTTAGCTGTGTCAGAAGTGATGGGAAACTAAGGAAGGCTGTGCATCTTGTCCTGCTGCCTCCATCCCCCCCTTCCTGTCCATGGCATGGGGGCCCTGGAACAACTTGGCGAGCAGAGACGTTGCAGAGAACAGCAGCAGGGCAGGGAGCTCTGCTGAGCTTTCCAAAATGCCAGGGAGCCTGAGATGATGGATGGGTGGGAGCTGGAGAGCACAGAGCATCCCAAGAGCTCAGCAGCATCTGGGTTCAGAGGCTGCAGGGAACTGTAGGAGGGAAGGGAGGCAGCGGAAGAAATGAGAGGCTTGAGCAAAGCAGGTTTTGACATCCTGCAGAATGGCTTTGTGGGGACTTGTCTGGACATCAGCACTGGCTGTTAGGTGTTCTAATGGCAGGAAGAGAATAAAGCCATTCCCATACCATCCAAAGGCCAGTGGAGGCAGTGGCAGCCCAGAACATCTTGATGCCAAACCTCTGGATGCCAGCTGGGAATGTAGACCCACTTCCAGAGAAGTGAGCACCAGGAGTGAGGTGCAACATGTGCTCTCCCTCACCGCCTCCATTTCCATTTCCCATTCTGGGCCAAGTTGCTCCATCAGTTTGACTTCTCTTTTCCTGCCAGGTCTTGGTTTAAAACATGAGTAAATGTCTTGAGGCATGAGTGGGAGCAAGGCTGGATGCTTGATCTGAGCACCGTGTTTTACTCTTTCCAGGCTTCCTTGCTATATTCCACTGGTGGGGATATGAAGAAGAGGTCATTCGGACTCCCTCTGATTCCCCCTATACACAAGGCAGGAAGTCCAAGTGTTGGCAGTGCTGCAGGGTCTCTTCAGAGCTCTCTGCAGCTGGATTTCCAAGAGTCCCCGGAGATGAGGTAAGCCAAGGTGTCTGCTGCTCCAGTGTGCTGTTCACCTCAGTCTTCCCGTCTTGTGAGGTTGTTTTGCACAGTCAGCTGTGCCATGGATGTTGGCAATCCTCCGTGTATTCACCATTTTGCCCATCTGGGATGATCCAGCACAATGCCAAACCCAACATCATGTGGCCCAAGAGCAGAGGTGGTGGTGGAGAAGAGGAGGCAGGGCTTACAAGCAGCTCAGGACAGGTCCTCTGCTGGACTTGGCTGTTGATTCCCTCTGTAATGTTTGTGGTGTCATTTGGGAAGTGTACTGCACGGGTCTGGATCCTGCAGATCTTTCAATACTTTGGATCCTGTGATCCCTGACTGTCAACTTCTGCAGCCACAAGAATCTGTATGGGCAAATATTGGCCACTCTAGAGGTGTTTGCAACTTCAGGTGCTGCCTCTGGAAACGTCAGGTGTAACTTCTCTGTGCCTGGGCCTCCTCTGTGCAATGAGATCCCAGATAAGTTTTGGGGTATAGATGTATAATCGGATTGATGTTTAGTATTTTGATCTGGGCTTAAGATCCAAAAGGTCGAGGTGCTGGAGAAGAGTTCTAGGACTGTACCTGTTGGAAAGCTAGTGGCTTGGTTATGTGTGAGAAAATGTAGCTGTCAAGCTTATCCAAGAGATAACAATAAAGAAGGAGTCCCAGAAGTAGCATTCCAATTGAAAAGCTTTTAATGTACAATCTGAATATCCTTGAGTAGCAGCTGAGTTGGAAAAGGCCTTTTCTCTTTGGAACAGCAAGGAGGTGTAATATCATTCTCAGGAGACAGCAGTGCTCTGAGCACATGGAGCATGAGACTGTCACCAGGGTAAGGCAGGAGCAGGCAAAGTCCAGCTTGGGCAGCAGTACAAAAGGAGCTGCCCTCCATACAGACTTGTGTCTCAGCTCAGCAGCTCTTGCTGCTTCCGAGAGGCTGTAGGAGCCACTTGGCTGCCAAAGGAGAGAGAGCAGAATTGGGGAGGGATGATGCAAGTGGAAGAATGACTGCTGTGTTTCAGCCAGAGCTTGGCCTGCTCTGTCTGACTCCAGCAACTGAAAGCTTGAGGACAATTCATCAGCTTTGCATCTTTCTTGCATCCTTATGTGTTGCATTTCATTATTCATAGCCATGCTCATGCTAAGAAGGTTTGCCTCCTTTCATGGTATGCCCATTCCCTGCCTTCCCTTTTTGCCTCCTCATACGTTCTTTTGTCTTCCATTTTCTCAAGGCCAAGATCCAGCAACAGAAGCAAAGAGGACTTGGAACATGCAGGTAGGTAGAGGGTGTGTCTGTCCTAAAATGGCCATTGGAATCTCAACTCAGGGGTGACATTTTGAAAGCTTAGTTCAAACACATTCTTTTTAAAATTTGTTTTAACTTGTCTCAATTCCTTGATGGGCTCAGTGGACTCTCCTCAAGCCCAGTCACTGGGAGTGTGCTCCGGTGGTGCAGCAAATATTACTCCAGTGGCGCAGGGAAAATTGCTCCAGTGTGCAATGTTGGATGGCAGGAGCTGGAGTGGTACCTTGGGGTCCTGGAAATGCAGCGTTGGAAAAGGAAACATTCCTCTCTACCCTGCACATGCCTTTTATCTCCCTGAAGCCTTTCTAGGGTCACAGTTACTAGAGAAAAAAAGGCACCAGGCATGAAATGAGAAATGTTCCCATTCCTTCCTCCTGCCCTTGAAGGAGAAAGTCTTTCCTTGGGGCAGTTTCTGAGCTGATCCCATGGAGATCTGGAGGAGATTCCTGGACATTGCCTGCTTTTGTACTGGGAGAACTAGGGAAACCTCCTCTGAGAGAAAGTCCTTCTGAATATTGCAGTTAGAGAGAAGGAGACTTCCAAATGGATGCAGCCTCTGCAGGGTCTGAGTTTGTCATCCCCTGACAGCAGAAGACCAAAGGCACCTCTGGCAGGTTCACAATGACAAATCTCTTTCCCAACTCTCTCTTCCTGTGTCAGTGTTGCAGGCTGAGGCTTGGGGAGGAGATGCCTTCTGCCTTGTCCCCCATCCCTGCCCTTGCCAGATCCATGACAAGTTGGATTGTGCCAGACAAAATGGCACAATTTTACAGATCTCCCTGGTGCATCTGTATCAGCCAGTGCTTTCAAGCTGCAAGCCCCAATGAAAGCCTGTTGTTGTTCCTTTGCCATCTCTGGGTGTGTAATGATAGGAGAGATGGGACTTGAAGAAATAATTTTGCTGATGCAGAAAATGGGATCAGATGCCCTGGTCCCTTTGCTCAGGGTTAGTTCTGCCAAATGCTGGGTACGGCCCCTTTGGAATGACTCTTTAATTGCTTATATGCAGCTGGAATTTTGAATACACCTTGGGAGAAGTATTGCTCAGTCAGTAAGGTGACACTTCTGCTGAATTCATTCTGGACTAGAAAGGAGCTGTCCCATTCAACCATGCTTATCTCACTTTTATTACTGACCAGAACATTCTAAAGTGCGAAAGAATCCAGTTTTAAGACAGATATTTATCTCTTACTGCTTGCCTGCCATATGATTTTATACTCTGTGAAACCATCTAAAGAATTAGTTCTCTTAGTTCTAGCACCTCTTTTGGAGAGTATTTCAGAATGACCTCTTCTATTTCCATTAAATTTTTTTGAATTGTCAGTCGTAGCCAAGACCAGAAATGTTTTGAGGTAGGTCATGTTAAGGTGGGTTTGGGTGTCTCTACAGAAAAGAAAGCAGAGAATAAACCCACAGAACAGGTAAGCAAAGCAGACATGGAACATTTACATGACCACTTAATTCCCTTCAAATACAGACACGCAGATTTCTGGGGACGTCTAATGGGAATGCAAAGCTTCTTTTGTATCTAACACGTGGTGCCAATGTCTGTGTCCCAGCACTGCCTTTGTTGTAAAGAGCTATATAAACATTCCCCAAAGTGCTAAACCAGACCTAGAATTGAGTGGAGGATACAGAAACAAAGGCCTTGAAAAGTACTAAAAAAAGTACTTCCTATACAATGTCAAATTCTAGAGACCTCTGTGAGTTTCCAGCTGTTTGGAAGGAAAGGGACCCTGTAGTATTGGGGAGGCAACAGGTGGTGCATAAAATGGTAGAACCCTTCTCTCCTGGCTTGCCAGCTCCATATTGTTCAGAGAAATTAAACTGATGCTAGTGTCATGAAAAATAAAAAAGCAACCAATCTTTTCAGTAACTAAAACACCCCTTGAATTCTTCACCAGTTAGATGGGTTGCTTGTAAAGGCGTGAGTTCAATTAACTCACTTCTTGTCTTGTACCTGATCAACAGCTTCTTCTGAGCCTACAACAAACACCCAGAGGAAGAAAGGAAAGAGCCGTTGGTGTAGGATAGGACCTGGAATGCCTCTGTTCCCAAGGGAACTGGCTGAGCTCTTTGGCTTGAAGCCTTATGTGCAGAACTCCGGCCTTGGGAATGGAGGTCTCGGCTGCCGGCCTGCTGACGGGGCCTTGGCCCAGGAGCCTGGGCAGAGGCAGCTGAGCAGCGCTGCCCCCAGGGTCATGGCCAAGGAGGAGAAGGTGAAGGCCGAGCAGGGCTCAGCCTCACACAGAGGTAAGATGGGAGCTGGGCGGCTCTCTGGTGAGAGGAAGGGTCTTGTGCCAGCCCAGAGAGCCTGTGCACATTCCCAGGGAACAGTTCTGCCCTGCGGGTGTCCCCTGCAATGAGCTGTGCTGCTCCCAGTGCCCCGTGTAGCTGTAGGGCTGCTCAGCCATGGGGCAGGGAGAGGAGCAGGAGGGTGCATGTGCAGCTGAGCCATTCCTGGAAAGCACAGGGCTCTGGGCTCCCTGCTGTCCCAGGGCAGCCCAGAGGCCACGCTGTTCCTGTAGAAGTAGCTCTGTGCAAGTGGGTCAGGGTGTCCCTCTGGCCTGCCTCAAGTGGCTGCTGGCAAGAGCATATTTCTCTGTGCATCTATTTAGAAGTTTCCAGGAAATGTGTCCCATGAAATATGGAGCTTCAGATACTTCAGGTTTGCATTGTGGCATCTGTTAAATTTTGCATGTCCCTTTTGCAGACCTGACTGACTGCAGTGGTCCCAAGGAGGTTACCCTGGGGTCAGTAGTTTCCCTGCCAATTTCCCAGGTGCTTTACACTTCCAAGGCCTTTCCTTCCATCCAGAATTGGCCTCCTTCCTCAAAGCCCATATCTAAATCTCCTTTATTATTAAGCTAACCTTTCTGCAGGGACAAAAAGTCCTAATTTCGGACATTGGGGTTTTTCTACTTTTCTGCCACTTGATTTTATCGTCTATGAAGCTGTTGTATAGAATGATTATTTCTCTGAATTTAACAGTTCTGTTGGAGAGTATTTCAGAATGAGCTACATTGTTCTACTTGCATTAAGAAAATCAGCCTTTAGTCAGGCTGGCCTGAAAGTGGCCCAGTCTCATAGAGTTTAGAATGAAAATCCGTGGGGAAAGCTAATTATCTAATGTCAAGAGCTCAGGTCATGTTTGGGTAACACTCCTGCAATCCTAAGATTTTCTTTCAATGTCCTCTAAAGCCTTCCAACAAAGAGAAGAAAATGTTGATCTAAGTGCGTACAGGTATTAGAACCCAGGACTTCTTTTAGGAACCGAAAAGATGATGTTTACTAAAATCAGCATAAGGGCAGATAAGAATCTGTCAAGAGCAATCTCCATCTCTGCCCTTCTCTATCAAACACAGAGGCTCTCCAGCATCCAGGGACTGAGGCCTTCACTATGCATCAGGTTTCAGTCTGCTGGCCAACAGAGTAATGTCATGTCTGCTGCCAGTAGCCCATTCATTGGGAGAGGGTCTAGGCCTATGTACTTTGCTGATCTCACACACAATCTCTGTGTCTTATGAGAGCTCTGCAATCTGGAACCTGTCTTGCCTGTTGCCCAGGATGGTGTTTCTGGGGGGCTTTAAGTCTGCCAGACATTTACAGGAACCTTTGCTTCCATTAGCAGACCTCACATGGAGCCAGGCCAAGGAGATGGATCATCCCACCTGTCCTGGTCTTACCAGAGATGAAGAGCTGAGGGATGGCTTTGGAAAGGTAAGGGATAAGGACAGGCATGAGCCAACTTCCTTTCCAGTGGCTGTTTAGTGCTTGGCCCAAAATGTCACTGAAAATCATGATCTTGCACTCCCGGGGGATGGGGTTTCTCTTAGGAACGTACTGGACAGCTACAGAGCAATTGCTTGGCTCTTTCCAGTGGTGCCAAGGTCACTGGTTTGGGGATCTTGGTGCTAAGCTTATGCCACAAGCATTCTTTATGTGCAAAGGTTGTTTTAGAGAAGTTCTGAATGGCAGAGGAAGCTGCACGTAAGTGAATGCAGGCAGAGTGAACCCTGGGAGGCAGAGAAGCAAAGAATCTAATGCTGGGTACATGCAAGGCTTCAGAATAAAATGGGAGAGTTTGATTTTCCCTGGTTACCTTTCTGGCTGAATCTCACAGTCCTCTCATGCTCAGTTTTTCTGCTCATTAACATCAATGTTTCTGCAACTTGTTTTCACATGACTCCTCTGCTTGGTCTCCTGGTCTCAGAGACCAAGTCCTTCAGGGTCCTTCAGAAGCCAGGAAGTGAGAAACAGCTGCAATTCCTGGCCATGAGTGTTAATTGCCCCTCCTTGCTGCATATTGCTCATGGTTTTTATTCTCCTGCCATGGCCTGTAGGAACTGAACTGCCTGCTCCCTGGTCGTGTGAGCTCCTCATCTGTCTCGGAGCACTCCTACAACTTTCATGCTTCAAGCAGGGCTTCCTGACATAGGTTGCACTTGGAGCAGTGTGAGGTTATGGCACTAAAGTGTTCCACCTCACTGTGTGTAATTGCCAAGGTGAGGATGGGAGACATTCTTCTGAAACTACTGGAATGGTTATGGAGCTGCATTAAAAACTGTGGCACTCTATGGACTCTGTGCTCCTGTTGTGTCTGGTTTGTGTATCTCTGCTAACAGTCTATGATGTCTTTCCATTGCAACCAGACTCGTGCTGCACTGTGCAAGTTGGCTCAAAAGAACTTAGAACGGAAGAAAATGGAGCTTTTTGAGAGAGAGATGGAGAAAAGGAGAGAAAAGGAAATGTCCGTGCAGCTGCCTCCACAGACAGTTGACCTCAGGGATGCAGCTGAAGCAAGTAAGTGGTGGCTACACTTTCTGACCACCTGCTTTGGTCATTTTTGACCACCTGCTTGCCCTTTGCACAGTGTTTCAATCAGACTGGGAAGCCGTTCTGCTTGCATCTGAGTGGAAGCTTGCATAGGATTTATTTCCCTTCCCCAAAGAAAAACACAGAGGCATGAAGTGTCTTGCACATGACCTCACTGAGTCAGTAGCAGAATATCAGCTTCCCACCTTCACCTCTAAAGTCATTCAGAGCAGAAAATTCTGTCTTGCAATGTTGACTGGGGCTTCAGACTCTGTCCTGGAGAGCAGCCTCCAGGGAAGGTGAGCCCAAAGGAAGGCTTTTCAACCAAGGTGCAAGAAACAAAAATTGAACTCCTTCTAATGAAAACACCAGAGATCCTTCTCCCACCAGTCCCTGCTGCAGAGCTGGTGCTGTAGAGATATGCTGAAGCCCTAGGCAGTGCCTCTGTTGTAGCCCCAGGAGCAAGCAGCATTCCCAACTGAATCCTGGCTGAGGGGCTCTGACTGCAGTGCTGTGTGTGCTGCCCCGAGGGCGGCAGAAGGGACTTTAGGCAGCAGCTCTCAGCAGGAGGGCATCATGCAAGGTTATCTGCAGTTTCCTTTGGTGACTTCCCCCGCCAGCCTCTGAAACAGGAAAACAAAAGCAAAGCTATACAGGATGTTCCTACTTTCTTAGGAGAAGCATCACTGCGATTTGATTTTAAACTAGAACACAGTAGATTTAGATTAGATATTAGGGGGAAGTTTTTTATAATGAAGGGGATGAAACACTGGAAGGCTTTGCCCAGAGAAGCTGTTCTTGATCCATCCTTGAAGGTGTTCAAGGCCAGTTTACATTTGACTTTGAGGAACATGATCTAGATGAAGATGTCCCTGCTCACAGGGCTTGGACTAGGTGGTAGTTAAAGGTGCCTTGCAACCCAAGCTCTTTGAGGATTCTGTGATTCTGTGATCATTGTCCCATGTTAGTGTGCCAGTGGTATACTTGAAGTTCTTTGGGATAACAAAGAGATGTTATTCAACTCTGGCAAGTTTTCTGGCCCTTTCCATCATCACCCTGTCCCAGCACTCTCCACTTACAAGCTCTTCTTTGGTCCCTGCAGGCTTTAGCCTTCCACCTATCAATGGCACAGCTTCAAGTGTGCAGAGGAAACACCCTGGTAGTACCTTGAAGAAGAAGGTCTTGAGGAAGCAGGACAGTGTGCCCTTACTGGCCAATATGCCCATCATCCATGGGGATGGCAGCTTCCCATGTAACTCCTCAGGTAAGCCTGCTCCGTGGCAGCTTTTTCCCACACAGGTTTTTCCTTGCACAAAGAGCACAAACTGCCTCCTGCCTCAGCCAGCACAGCTGGGATCTTGGGTCCACAGCCTGTCCTGAGAATGAACAGCAAATCTACTTTGGAGTTCCTCCAGCTTGGAGCAGCTGGTTCTTAGAGATCCACTGGAAAGCTGGGCTGATGAAAGTAGTGGTAAAGGCCTAAGCTCTGGCTTTTGCACACCCTGATAGTCCAAACTACAGCACTGGTGCCAGGAGGCAGCTGTAAGTGCAGGGATGAGCTGAGGGGCAGTCTGCCTGGGTGTGCTCACTGTGCACCAACGAGTACCACCATGACCAATTGTCCAGTGACCATCTCGGCCCTCTGCCTGTGCTGCTGTCCGGCTCTGCAGCCAGCTTTTCTGCTATCCCAGCAAGGGCTGTCCCTGCATGGCAGTCAGCAGCTTGGTGCAGTTGTGCTGCTGCTCCCAGAAGTGCCCGGTGGCTCCTTGCTGCCGCCACTATCCCACGGCCTGCAGTGCCAAGAGAGAACAAGCAGTGCCTCCCGTGTCACCCCGCCCAAATACAGCAGCCGTGTGGAACAGATGACAGCCAGGAGGGGCTGCCTGGTGCTCCCAGGCTGTTTGCTACCTGCAGGAAGTACACAGCACATAGTCCTTAGTGGCTCTTGTTTCTTCTTCGTGGATAGCCTGCCTGTGCTATGATCCCAAGTAGGGCGAGATAAGAAGGGAGCTAGGAATGATTCTTTGAATCATCTTTTCTAGTGATGCTACTTCCATGTTCAGGACTGACCAGAAGTAGCATGATTCTCCATTCACATTAAATCTAGATGTGTGTGTGACTTCTGCAGTGACATCAGTGATGTCAGTGACTGGGCTACATCAGTGACATCCAGATTAGCTCCCCTCTGAGTATTTTTGATGTTATGGTTCCTCCATACTTTGTGCAAACATGCAAGGTAGCACAAAAGGCCTACAGAGTCTAGAGCAGTTCATCTAGATTCTGTGCAATATTTATTCTCTATCATTTTAGACTGCTCAGATGTTTTCATCTACACACTAGAAAGTGACCTCTTGAGTGCATGACATGAAACTTTTGATTGACAATGCTTTTGATGACAAATGGGTTTCACAAGAAATGGATTTATCCTTTGAATTTTCTCATACCATGTAAATTGATTATCAAGTGTGTTTGTTTGCCAAAATTTGCACCTGTGTTTGCATATTTTTATCCCCCGAGTGCATTTGGAAGGCTTTTTTATCAACCGTCGAGAGTGAAAATGGCATTTTTCCACAAGAGAAGGTTTAGGCACTGCACAGTGTGCAAACACGTCCATTTGATGACAAATAAATTTCACCTCAGCATCTTTGAAATACAGCCAGTGTGTAGCTCTGAAAGAGTAAAGATTCATGATGCTTGGAATGAACAAAATCCATATACTACTCCCTTCCCAACAGTAGGCTAACATGTATGTGCACCCAGCTGCCTGCAGTCTGGGAGATTTGAAGTCAATGGAAACAGAGGCAGTGTCAGGTGTGAGGGATCAGGTATCGCTGTTCCCTGGGAGTTGCTCCATGGGGATTTAGCCTGGCCCAGCAGGGCTGGGTTGTTGAGGCTTGGCTTGGCGCTGTCACGAGGCAGCTGCAGGTCTTTCCTCAGGGAGTTGCAGAGTGCCTCTGTCCTCAGGGCTGGGGGAAATCAGGGTGCTGAGAGAAGAGAGGCACCTGAGGGGTTCCCTCGTGGGGTAGCGAGTCCTGCTGGTCGGCGCTGTCTCACAGGGAGTGGGAGCTCTGCGGCCTCAGGAACCTGCCGCTGCTGCCTGTGGTGCCTGTGGCACTTGGGAGCTGGCGCTGTGTGGGCAATTGTCAGGTTTAGCCTGGAGCTGTGGCCAGCAGGGGGCGGCTGGGAGAAAGCAAGGAGCCCAAGGAGCCCGAGAGCAGGGAAGTCTCTGACCCAGTGCCAGTCTGTACCACATGGAACCCTGGCTGGAGATGGGGCTGCAGGCCGCTCCATGGCGGGGAGCCTGGTCCGGCCTGCAGCGCTCATGGCTCACCCTCTCCTTACAGTGACCTCGCAGAGGGCCACAGGTGCTGAGTGCCCAGAGGAGCCGCTCCGTGGGCGTGGGCAGAAGGACACAGCCTCTTGTGATCCCCAGCAGTCCTTGCGGGAGGCTCTCTCCTTGCTGGGCAGCGATGACTGGTAAGAAAGGCCCCCCTCACTGTGTCTCCGCCTTAGCGGTACGGTAGGTTAGAAGTGTGCCTTGCTAGTGCCTCTGAGCCCCGACAGCCCAGAGGGCCAAAGGGCACTGGGGAAACCGCTCCAGAGCAGTGAGAGGATAAAGATTTGAGAGCTGCCTTTTCTTGGCCTTGGTCTGTGGCAGTGCTCCAGCTGCAGCAGGTCCGTGCTGTTTCCTTGCTTTGCCTGCTGCTCCGTGGAGCTGCAAAGGAGATCTTGAGGGAAGAGAGAGAGCTGTGGGACAAGATGATTTGCTGGCTGAAGCCAGAAGCAGGATGGCAGCAGTTTTGAGTGTAGAGATTTGGGTGCATTGGGGCACTGGCTCAGTGGGACACTGAGTAAGATTTCTCTCTGGTCCCACTGCTGAGAGCAATGGCAGGTGACAGGGTCTCCCTGTGATCTCCTGCATGTGAGTCCCAGAAGCAGCTCCAGGGAGCTCCTCTTTCTGTGAAATGGACTGAGTTGTGCTTTCAAGTCCCACAGCCTGTCATTACCCCTAAGGGCTCATTGCAGAAGAGAAGGAAAAAGAAATCAAATCCTCTAGGAATCTTGCACTTTTGGAATTCAACTTTTTCCTTCTCTCTGATTCATATGGGCCTGAGATGTATTGTCAATAGTCACAATGTGTCCCAAAATTAGACACAGACAGAAGGAGGCCCAGAGGTAGAAGCCTACAAATGTTAGGTGATATTGGTTGTCTTTTTGATGTCTGGGTTAGCATCCACTCACTGGTGGATTCTTCATTCAGACATAGATTAGAATGAAAATCTGCCATGATGCATCTCCTTGTGCAGTCGCCTTTGCTTTGCCCTTTCTCTTCTGCTTTCTCTTCCCCACTTGTCTTTGGTGCCCTATGAGGTGCAGAGAGCTTTTGCAGGTTTGTGGGGTCCAGATGACACTCAGGGGTGCCTGTGGGATTGGTCACCAGCCCTGTGCTGCAGCCCTGTGTCACGATCCGCTAATTCAAAAGCGGAGGTCGTGATGGTTCATGTGACCTCCAAGTGCAAAAGACACAGCAAGGGACAAGAGCAGGTTTTTTTTCAACAACAGCACACTTTTTGGAGTGTACTCACATAATAATGCGATAGAGGGTGAAGAAGAGAAAAAGACAGAGAAAATAGAAAAGGGGGTACTTTGGAATATAGCTACCAACAAGGACGAATCCTCATGGTGCATCGCTGACCAATAGATATGTCTTCCTGTGGAGTGTACACAAATAGGGTCTCAGTTCTTTCGGGGTTTTTACAGTCCTCGAAGCCGGGAGTGGGCAGCTGGCCAGGAGGTGGAGAGTTATGTTCCTTATGGAACAGGCAGTCCACAGAGGTGAATTCAGTCACTGTGACCGTCCCCATTGTTCGGGTTCCCATGGGAATGCATAGCAGCCCCAGGTCCAGCGAACACACCTGTGGACAGCACTTGGCAGACCTCCCACCTCAGCCAGGCAAGAAAATCCTGTGTTGGGATTTCAGGGTTTTGGCAGTCCTTGGGGTTTCCTTGGAGTTGATGATGAAGCAAATGAGAGATTTTTAGGACTGTCTCTTACACCCTGATGCCCCTCATACCTTCCTGTGACTCAGGGCCTGCACAAAGGTTTGCACCTTTTAAAGAAGAAGTTGCTGCTGTGGGGGTTGTTTAAGGTAGGGGGTTTGGGGAAGAGCCAGAGTTTCACCTGTTCCTGCCCAGGTGTGGAATCTTCTGGGACATCCTGTTGCTTCTTTGGGGAATGTGTGAGGTGGATGGGAGTGGGTGACAGACAGGCCTGGATTGTAGAGTGGAAACTCAGTTCCAGAGTGCCAGTGCAGACTCTCCCTGCTGAACTGCCTGTGCTGGGGCTGACATAGAAGGAAAATGCCCCAGTAACAGCCCAATAGGACTGTGTCTCAGGGACAGGTACGGGGAGGTGAGAAGAAACAGCAGCATGGCCTGGTCTCCCAGCTTCTAGGAAGCAGTGACACAGGGACTTCATGGGCCAGAGATTTCAGAAAGGCTGTCTTCTTAAAACGGCCACAAATGAAGAAGAGTCTGAAACCCCTCTGTTTGCCTCTAGGATTTGTGTGTGCTTTTGATAGCCTCAGCATCCTGTGGCAATGAGTTCCACAATTTCATTAAGTACTCCTTGAAAAACACCTCCCCGTTGTTTGATGGAGCTGCCAGCCTGGTAATTTCACAGGGTGCTGCCTAGATCTTGGGTGGAGAGAATGGTCAATCTTTTTGATACTTGCCTTTCAGGGAGGTGAAGGAGAAGGGACTCTTCAGCATCAAAGACCTGGCTGGGTCCCATTCAGAAGTCCTGCTTTGTAGCCTTCGTGACATTTGCTGGGCAGTTACCAGTGAGGTGAGAACCTGAATTTTTGTCCCCCATCCCTCATACAGGGTGCATAGAGAAGCTATGTGCTTGTACATCTGCATGTGTGCTCAGGGATTGCTTTTGTTTCTGTTTTTTGCCCTTATTTTTCTGATGTCTGTCAGCTATCTGTAGGATCTGTGTGTACATGGAGCTGTATTTACTGGTATGTCGGGTATCTGACACTGGTCTTGGAGTGAGGTGCCATTAAAATGCAATGTGCAAATGCAGAAACAGAGACACTAATTACGTTATTTGCAGTGTCCTAATCTCTGCCCGAGCTGTAATTCAACACTGCAAATCAGTCTGTCCAGCTGAGCCTGTGTTTTCTGTTTCTTGGCTGAGGGCTTCAACTGCTGGTGTTGCTTTTTGGAACAGGAACACATGACTCTTTTGTATTTATGACATGTGTCTTTACGGTTTGAAAGCAGCCCTAGCTTTAATTTGGTTCTTTGTTTTTCAAATAAATGGGCCTAAAATGAAAGCAGCTGGCATTCTAGAAGGTTTAAGTAGATCACTTTGGTCAAATGATTTTTTTTAGGCCTGCAGTAAGCCGGCCTGAGGCCAGAAATTGTTGCCAAACTAAGTGCCTTTCTGTGCTTGTGCTCTTCTGCTCTTTCTGTGCTTTTATGTTCTCCTGGACACAGCGAGAAGTGTTGCCATTTCCTGGGACTTTTGTCTAAGGCAACTGGTTTCCTTTTCAAGGTGATTCTTATGTTTCCCCTCATGACTTCCCCAGGTGACCAACCTGCGCTCCAAGGTGTCCTACTCTGCAATTGTCACTCTGGGAGAGCTCTTTGCAACCTTCAAGAAGGACATGGACTCTGAGGTGGATGAGGTTGCTCGGGTCCTTCTCCAGGTGGTGTGCAACTCCCCAGAGTTTGTTCAGAAAGCAGCCACTCAGACCCTGGGGATGATGGTGGCCAATGTGACTCCTGCACAAGCCATGACTGCTCTCATGGACCGCGCAGTCCAGTAGGTTCTCCTGCTTGTAGTGATATTCTTCACCTTCCAGTGAGTGGGTGGGGGAAGGGATGAGAGCAAGAACGGGAATGGTGGGAGGGAAGGGTCCTGTATCCTGCATCTTCTGTGAACTCCGTGACTTGATTCTCCAATCCAACCCACTTCACCTCTTTCCATTTGCCACCAATTTCTACCCTCCTGCAGCCTAGTAGCTGACAGGATCACAGAACTGTAGAATATGGGGAGTTGGAAGGGTCCCATCAGGATCATCAAGTCCAGCTCCTGACCTTGCATAGAACAGCCCAAGGGTCACACCACGTGCCTGAGATTGTTGTCCAAATGCTTCTGGAACTCTGTCAGGCTTGGTGCTGTGACCACTGCCCTGGGCAGCCTGTTCCAGTGCCCAACCAGCCTCTGGGTAAAAAACCTCTTCCTGATATCCCAGCTGAACTTCCTCTGACTCAGCTTGCTGCTGCTTCCTGGAGTTGTCCCAGTCTGTCAGAGTTGCCTAGGTGTGGTGAATGGTGGGGAAGTGCAAGTGCCTGCAAAAGCTTGGGATAGAGCCTTGTGCTTTTTTGGGAAGAGGGACAGTTGCAATTGCAGCTGTGAGAGCTCTTGGATATTTCACAGCACTAACCACAGAGGCCCTGGGAAAAACCACGCATCCTCATTATGCCATTAACTTGAGAAATCAGGAGGGTACTTGCTGGGGTGTGGAGCACATGGGGGAGAACGTGCTGGGTGTGGCACAGCCTGCACAGCAGGGGCAGCTCCTGCCAAAAGGAGACTTGTAGGAGTGTCCTGGCCTTGGAGCTTTACTTTCTGTTCAAATAATGTTTCATGTTAGCCTTGAGATGATGAATCACTTTACAGGTACCTTCACAGGCCAACTGCCATGGGTCAGCTGAAGCAAATGCTGCCTTAAGTGTTGGTGCTGGGCCTGGTAGCCCCCAAGAGACGCTCTCTAGAACGGGACAACCTGGCTAAACTGGCTGCCATTCTTTCCTCAGCTTTGCAATAGGGTAAAACATTCAGCTGTATCCCTTGGCAAGCCTCAAAGAAGAAACTGGCTGCATTGCTGGATATTCTGCAACTTCACGCCCCTGCATTTTTCCTGCATTTGTTTTGCCTGCATTTGTTTTTCCAAAGACCTGCAGATTTGGGGCTAAATGCGTGGAAAGAGCCTCAGTTCTTCTGCAGCTCTGTGTAGTGGGTGCCCTCTGATGGGTCAGCATGAATTGTCTAGAATTTCTACAGAATTCAAATGTTGTCAATTTCTTTAGCCTTTCTCCAAGTAAATTTTGGGAAAGAAATTGAGTGTCACATGGTGCAGGGAGACCGAATTGCTCCCCTCTTCCTTGCAGGCAGTCCTTGTGTACAATGCTCACTTTGTGTTTATCTGAGGACAGAACCTTGGACAGGTGTCTAAAGTTGTAGGGAGAACCCAGGCCTCCTTGCCCCAGCAAGGAGAGGGAGCACGCTCTGGCCAAGGCCTGTGCTGCTGCCCCTCCTTCTCCCTGTGCCCCAGTGTTTGCTCTCTCCTTGCCAGGAGCCGCCACGTCCAGGTGCGGAAGTGTGCGGCCCAACTGCTGCTGTCCTTGACGGAGAAAATCGGAGTCACGGAGCTCGCAGGCACACCCAGGGCAGAGAGGCTGGCACACGTGGCAGGGAAGCTTGCTCAGGACTGTGACAAGGACACAAGGTAATGATCTTCATTTCACCAGCTCAAACAGGAAAACTGACTTGGTGTCTGGCTATAAAGGGGAAAACCACAAAAGAGTGGGAACTAAAGGGACTATGAAGTTGCCTCCCTGTGTGGATAAGGGTCATAGAATCATGGACTATACTGAGTTGGAAGGGATCCATATCAGGGTCATTGAGTGCAGCTTCTGACCATGTGCAGGACACCCCAAGAGTCACTGCATGTGCCCAAGGGCATTTTCCAAAGGCTTCTTGAGCTCTGTCAGGCTTGGTGCTGACACCAGTGCTCTGGGGTGCCTGGGGAAATGACTCTACTGGGTAACCTGAGGTTGGCTAGCAAGAAGGAGCATTGGCAACTTCCTGTGACTTGAAGGATTCTTTGGTGAGATCAAAAGAGCTCAGATTAGCCAGTCCAAGAGTTTTGTTTGGCCTCAGGTGCACAACATAAAGCCAAAGTGTTGGCTAACGTTCATCACTGAAGCATCCCAAACACCTGTTTCTCATTAACTTAAGACATTCCTGGAAATACTTAAGGGGTCTTTAGCCAAGGTATTCAGTCTTTCTAAACCTCTCCTGCAGATTTCTCTAATGCTGTTATCTGTGGCTCAATGACTTCCAAATTTCTTCCTGACAAACTGTGTTTTCCTAGTGGCAAAATCAAGCCAAACCACCAAAATCCCCTCACTTGGATGATGAAATTCCCATTAATTAAAGCTGCTAAGAACACAAGAGCAACTAGCTGCCCCCGTGCGTACATGTAGTATAAAATACTCAAAAGCGAGCATGAGGTGTTTTGTCCTGGTGTCCCTGACAGTTGAAGAAAGGCAAATTATGGTGCAATGGCAGCAAGACACTGCTAATAAGCTCTGACAACAAAGCAGATGTGCTTCACTTGTTCTCTGGGGTCCTTTCATCCTACAGAAGCACACCCACAATTTCAGAGTGAAATGGTATTTTTCTGTTGCCCCACATTCTCCCCTTGCCTCTTGTGTTCAGCTGACAGCTCTGAGCAGTGACAAGTGGAGGAAAATCTCTCTCTTTGCTGAGGAGGTGATACCTTCTCATGCAAGGATTGCACCTGAGAAGTTTAGGCATCAGCTTCTTCTGTTAACACTCTTCCTTCGTTTGTTCACCTTTCTTTTCCTTCCTTCCATCCTTCCTTCCGTCCTTCCTTAGGCATTACGGACAGGAGATGGTGAAGATGTTGCTGAATCACCAAACACTGAAAAGGCTTTTGGAGCAATCTGTTTCCACCCGTGACCTGGAAGATATTATGACAAGAATTAAGATGAAGGTAAGTGCCTGGCAGGAGAAATGTCTCCTTTGTGCAAGCATTGCCACTGCTAAGATGAGATCAAACATACCTCATCTGTCTTTATCTCATTCCTCTCATGCTGAATCATTTTGCTCCTGGGAATGAGCTGGTAATCCCCAGACTGTTCATCTGCACACCACAAAGGCACTGATATTATTAGGGAAAACATGGGGTTTTGAATATTTTGAATATTGGTGACCAACAAGAAAGGGGAAGAGGAAAAAATGGTTCAGATTTAAGCGTAAGCCCCACTGCGCTCTCCCTACTCTGCCCCCAGGAAAGCAATTAAGTGGGAATAGTGCTTCTGAAGATAACAGAGCCTTTGCAAAAGACACCGCAAGTAGTAGTACCAAGAAAATTTCCAACTCTAGAAAAGATGTCCAAGTCAATCCTAATTACAACAATTACTGTCTGTCTCCTGGGAATTCTGCCCTGCTGTCAAGGCCTGTGGAGCTGGAAGAAGCTTGGTGAATCCAGCAGCATCCAGTGGAAAAGCATTGGCTTGTTTGGGGGGAATTTCATTCTTTTTATCTGCATGATAGAAGGCAATGTGACTTTGTGTAGGAGCAGGGAAAGGGAGTGGTGAATCAAATCATCTTCCAACACAATGGGCCCAACCCCCAAAGAGTCCAATCTTTTCTGCTGCTTCCTTTGAGAGCACCTGTTGCCTACCAGTTTGCATGATTGCCATTGATGCTCAAGACTAATGAATTTGAATGGATTTTAGACTGCTGCTCAGTGTGGTGGCACCCCTAACCTGCCTCAGGCTATTGAAAACCAAGAGTTGGCATCACTGAATGTCTGGTCTGTTTATTTCTGTAAGTTAGGAAATGTTTCCCTGTCTTGGTTTTGAAAAACAGTTGTCTGCCAGGGAAAGCTAGAGCTTCCCTTGGAACAGAGAATGTAAATCCCCTTCCCTCCAAATTATTATAATTTTGCAATTAGGGGATTTCAGGCAAAGATATGGGAATAGGAGTAACAGTTCTTTACTAGGAATATTAAAAAAAAAAATACAAATGTAGTAGTACAAAAAAAAGCCCAAGCAAGCAAACAAAAGTCATGGTAAAACCTTGACAGGGTCAGGGATACAACGTGACACCCTGTTGGTTAGGGTGTTGGAAGCAGTCCAAATAAATCCTCCTGGAGTAACAGACATGGTTCTGTGGAGTAGAGTTGATCCCGTAGAAAGGGTCCAGCTGTGGCGAGATGGGTCCGGTGGTCCGGTCTTCCACTGGGGTCCAGGGTGGAAAGGCCAGGTACCAGGCTATTACTGAGTCTCAGTTTTTATCTAGGTAGGAATGGTTGGCTCCCCTCACACTGGGTGGAGCATCTCTCAATGGGATGATGTAATGTGTCATGTAATTGGTGAGCCTTAATGGCCCATTAGCAGAAGATATCCCCCGGAGGATGTACAGGTAGTGAAAGACATAAGAAACACTGCCCCACCTGGTTGTAACTGCTGGCCCATTATCAGAAGGTATCCGCCCCCCTCCCCCCTGGAGTTACAAGAGGTAAAGAAAAAACATCTACACTGCTTTCAACAGATGAACTAGAATACACTTTTTTTTTGGTTACCTAACCCAAGACATTCCCTGAGCCTTGGTAGCAGTGATCGTGGTTCTAACTTGTGTTTTAAACAGAGAATTTCCTATTTTCTCTTCTAAAGATTCATAGGGTTTCCCTATGTCTTTGTAGGGGATGGAAATCCAGAAGGCTGAACACCCACCTGTCAAGAAGCCAGAGAAGAAGAGGAATGATGGCTCGAAGGAGTCCCAGGCCACGTTGGCTTCTAGTAAAAGGTACTGAGCACTTTTGTTAGATGGGACAAAGCACATGACAAGCTTTACATGTCTCTTCCTCAGGAAAACCTTTCTGGCAGAGATGACCTGTGCCACACATTGTTTCCTTTCCCTACAAATGCTCCATGATAAAAAAATGTCTACTTCTGCATTACACTGAACACAGCTCCTCTGGAGGGGTCTCCACAAAAACTGGGTGACAAAAAGACACCCATTGGTTGCAGCTCAGGTGATTCAGAGCAGAGGCAAGGGCAGTGTTGTGGAGGCTAGAAGGCCATGTCTCTGCTGCCTGACATGGGAAAAGTAAATTCAACCAGGGTTTGGTTTTTTTTTGCATCTGTGTGGAGTGTTTTTGAGATGGTTGTTTGGATGAGAAGTCCCAATGTAGAAGTGAGATGCCATTCCCCAAAGAAGCAGTTCCCATGCAAGTGGTTTGACCTGGCTGAATCATGTTTTCTTTCCCCTCAAACAGTATCAAGTTTGAGTAGTAAGGCAATTCCTGAGCAACTTTGGTCAACAAGTGCCTCAATGTGGACTTTTGGTCTTGATTTTCCTGTCCTTCACACTGTTTGCTTGATGGACACCATGTTTGGTTTCTTTCCCTGTGTGCTGCAACCAGCATTGAAGACAGGAATTTGGTCCTTGCTGTCTCTTCATGCCAGTGGTGGAGCCACTTGTACCTGTTCTCCTCTGAGATCAGAGGGGATTTATTTAGCTCTGTCATGCTCAGCAGGGGCAGGAAAGTGACCACATGCCTCATAGCATAGCTAGGATCTTTCTGTGCTCATGGAAGAGACAGGTTGATCCAGAAGAATTGTTCCCAGTGGGTTTGTTAAGCTGTGGATCTAGTCACTAGGGAAGCAAACGTAATGTGGGCATAGTGCTGGGATGTCTGGCTTCTGTTTTTATCTCTGGTACTGATCTTCTGCATCCTTCAGCTATGCCCCCGTTCATCTGATCAGATGCATCTGAGCTACTTTCCCAGATTGTCATGCCTAGTGAAGAGACACTTCTCCAGAGCAATGAGTTTCCTTATTATAAGACACACATGTCCCGTAGAAGGAGGCATTTAAGCTTGGAAGAGGTGTCTCTCTTTCCCCACAAAGCAATGCAACCTGTGTGCCTGGGAAGCCATCTGAAGATAGATCAGATGCATCTCATCCTTGGTCTCCCTGAGTGAGCACTGGCAAGAATGTGACTTGCAGATTGTTTTCTGTCGTGATTGTCATGAGGTCCACGTTGCTTTTCAGAGCCTCATGGTTTTCTACCTTTGAAATCACATCCTTAGGAAAGCTCCTCAAGATGCTTTGCTCACAATGATCTGAAGGTATTATCACCAACAAGTCATAAGTTGGTTTTATTTTCCAGGGTGAAGTCTACCTCTGATGGACGCCTCCTACAGCGCGCAAAAGCCCAGGTCACGTTACCTCCAGTTGTGGAAGACGTGGAGCCGCTCCAGAAGCTTTACAATCTCCTGGAAGCCAAGGGGTTTCAGACACGGATGGAAGGAGTGGCACTCCTCCTAGATCTGTGTAAAACCAGACCCCAGCTCATCTCCACGAACATTGTCCAAGTATGTAGGGTATCTTCCTTGTTCCTTTGCTTCAGCTCTTTTCCCAAGCCCGTAGCAGTGAAGTTAATTCAGCCTGTCTTGGCTGGCTACCTCCTGGCTGTTTGGGACAGGCTGGTCTCTCTTACCCAGAGAAATTTAATTCAGGGCCAGGCTTCAGGACAAGTTATTTCAGTCCAGCTGTATTTGTCTGGCAGGTGCCTATTGATGCTGTTCATCAGATGAGGACAGAATTTTCTGCTGCTCTAACTTTTGCTATCTCCAACTCCCAGCTGGGTGAAGTGAAGGGAATCCAGCCACTGAAAGCATGGCAATTATTCTCTAGATAAAAAATGGGTTTGCATGGGGAAACAAAAGTATCAGTCTGGGTTGGTTTCAACCCAGTTTTCTTTAAAGGACACTTCTGTAAACTGCATCTTGTCTTGCACAAGCACAACTCTGGCTGCTCCTTTCCATCCTCGTCCCTATTCCTCTTGGTAAAAACAGTGCTTACCCTTCAGCCATTTTATCTCTTTGGAATAGGGGGGAAATGACGAAGGAAAGGTCTCTTCTGTCTCCTCCCAGGAGCTGCTTTTTCCCTTTTTCCAGAACATGGGGCCTGATCATGTGGCTGTCAAGGGACTGAACCTGCTCTAATGGGAGCTGTAGGGCACATCAAATTTCAGAAGTCTACCTGTTACTTAGACAAATGATCTGTATCCTGGAAGGGTTGATCAGAGCCCTGCACTCTCCAGACACAGCTTCTGAGACAGACAAAACCAACCCTGGATCTCTTCCAGCCATAGTTCTGGCAAAATCATAATTGCCCTCAGCACCTGAGGCAACTGTAAAGAAAAGTGGGCATTGTACATATTTGCTTCCATTTTTCTACAGAAAAGATACTGTTTTACATTAATGAATGGATGGAAACACCATAGGAACTATTCTGTCCCCAACCAAACCTCTGAAAGAAAAATGAAAACCATTCAAGCAGCATGAGGTTGCACAACCATTCCAGGGAGTGCCCCCCAGGAAAAGAGTGAAATTGTGCAAGCAAGTGCTGACCTGACAGAAAGGATCACTTTCATCTTTTACATTGCAGAGTGCTCATTTCTACATCCCCTCTTCAAACAAGGACATTTTAATCCAGCTCACATGGTGCTTGTTCTCTTCACAGATTTTTGATTATTTCATACTGAGAATTGCTGACAGTCACAAGAAAGTGAAGCAGAAGGCACTGGACGTGCTGGCAGAAATCATAGGCATCCTGGGAGATGCCCTGAACCCGGAGATGATCCGTTTGGTGGAGGGAATTACAAAGAACCTGAACTCAAAGGATCCCAGGGTTCGCACGGCAGCTGTGAAAGCGCTGGAAGAATCCATTGCTCATTTAGGTAAGGCTGACCCCTGACATGGACTCTCCTCAACTGTGTCTCTGCCTCTCTGACACAAGAGAACACTGAGTGCCTTGATAGCTGTGCTTGTCTGTGGAATGCTCCAGCTGACATGCAGCAGAAGCTGTGGAGGTGCAGTCCTTACACACCAGTCCCCCAACAGGCTTGAATGTGCATCAGCATTTCCCAAAAGTCCCAGGAGCCCTTGGCTCTGTGCTGCTTGTCGGAAGAGGAAGTCCCAGACTACAGCTTTGCTAGAATTCAGAGGCAAAGGGGGTTTGGGAGTTTTCTTGGGCCTCATTTGAGTTCCCAGATGAATAGCTTTGCTGTTGGCATGAAGGGACACTGAGCCATCAGAGCTTCTGCAGAGCAGCCTCCTGGAAGGCTCTGCATTATAGGCATTGGCTGCCTATTGTCCACCTTTCTTCTTTGTCTTCTTTATTCAAAGGGGAACTTAGGATTCCCCAAGTCCATTTCTTTATAACAAACAGGTATAAATCCAGCTGTCAAGGATGCCTTGCTCCACATGTTGTTTTGCATGGGGCAAGGTGGCTGTAGCAAATACCTACATAGGCAAGGGCTGCTGTAAATTCCTTTGCCACACGGATTTATGTCAGCTCTGATAATGCCGCACTGGGGAAATATGCCTGAAGAATGGAGTGTTGAAGAGGCAGGTCTTCAAGGGGAGTTTCCACTTTCTCCTCCTCAGCTGCTCTGTGAGCTTATGGACTGCCTGACTCAGTGCCTACCTGTGTCCCAAGTATGGGGTACTTCTTGTTTGCTCTGGGATGCAAAACCTTCTCTCTGTTTATGTGTGATTGAACTCTTGAGGTCCCTGAGGTGAAATGTTTGACATAGCTCCTGGTCCAGCAGATAACTTTGGCTGTACAAATGGTCAAGGAGAGCTTTTCTTTTGGAATTTAAAACCCTCCCAAGTAGGCTGGAAGGAAAGAAGAAAAGCATTCAAAAATCAGCAGAAATTCACTTTATTTTATAAAACGCAGTTGCCCCTGCCATTCCCTCCCCATTGTCCATTCTCCTATGACCTCAGAAGAGTGAGCAGAAAGGTGTGTTTCTCTTGCAGATAAAGTATCACTGATGAAAGAGTTTGCCTTCCAATGGAGCACACTGAGGGGCCAAGCTCTGCTGGATGTCACGGAGCGTATCACAGGTACAGCCTCCCCTTCTGAGCCAAGAGGTCTTCTGAGGGAGTATTTACAGGGAATGCCTGTGAATAGACAGCAGAGTAGCTCCTCCAAATCAGGAGGTGCTGAGCTTGTCCCTCCTGCCCAATAATACCCCTGGCAGGTGTATTTGGCAGGTTTTCCCTGGCTGCTGCCGAGGTGTGCAGCATCGGAGATGGGGGCGGCGCTCGGCCTCGGGGCTCAGCCCTCCCTGGGGCATCTCAGAACCTGCCTCCAGGAAAGGGAGGGGTTAAAAATAGCCTAGCTGACTCCTCTCGTTGAAGCTCAGGGACATCTGTGATCCTCTAGGGAGAATGGTGGCAGATGCTGTTTCAGGGCATCGGTTTGTTTTGTCCTCACAGAATTCTTGCTTTGCTCTTGGAAAGTTTGGAGGCTGAACCCTGCAGAGACTGGAGGTCTCAGCTTAGGTCAAGCCTCCACACTCATCTTAGAGGCACGGATTAGTGCAAGGCAGCCTTTGGGGCAGAGGGGCAGAAGCTGAGTGCTGAGGCTCCCTGCCTGTGCTGTCCAAGTGGCATTGGACTGAGCATTTCAGGGTGTGCAAGCAATGTCTTCCTGTGTCAGTGCTGTCCGGAATGCTACAAGTGCAGCTGATAATTGATTCCTCAGAGGAGCAAGGCTTAATACACTTGGTGTCTTCATTAGGAATCTCAGAAGGGTATGTTCAGTGATTGGGAATGTCAAATTCCTTTAAAGAGCATAGGAATTAAGTAGATCTCCAGGAATAGGGAATTTAGTTCTGCAGGTATCTTGATCTCCTTTTCAACTATAGGAATCCAACCTAAATTAGGACTACTTTAGAAAGAGCAGATGTTCTCTCTGAGATTCAGTAGGAACAGACAGCTCTTTCTCTTCTCAAGTTCCATAGTGACCAATGTCTTTAATTGCATTTAAACTCCAGGTAACTCTCATTGCAATATGGGTACCATAACCCTTTTCCTGCTTAGCAGAATTGTTTTGGGGTACTTTCAGGAGCTGTTTAAATGTTGATGACTGCTGATGGATTAACAGCATGGAGAAAATGGAATCCCTTCCACCACATACTAATAAATAGCTAGGACATAACGTTTTGCCTGATCAGAAAATAAGAATGGTCTCTCTCAGCCAAATCTACCATGCAAGGAGTCTGTTGGTAGTAAAGTTTTTGTCTGTGTTTGCTATAGTTGAGTTCAGAAAATGAGCAGAGAGCAGCTTTGAGAGACAATGGGAGAAAACCCTCATGTTTGGGTTGAATTTCAGTTCCCTGGGTAGCATTTTTCTCTCTCTATGCCCCTACTTCAGTGTACATCAAAAGAAAAAATGCCTTTAACCTTGGGAAGGGCAATGCCATTAAAATGTGGAGATGCTCAAATGCCAGGGCAATGGGGTCTGGGTAATTCTCTAAGACACCCTGAGGTTGGAAGCAGCTGGTTGTTAGAAGCCACAAAAGCATTCTGCCAAAGACACCAGAGAGTGTCTTCTAATCCAAGTGCCAAGCAGCACCCATCCCTGGTGGGCAGCAGTTCTGAAGTATGGTCTAATTCTGCCCTTTGCTGTGTGCCACTGAGCAAAGGGAAGAGCCAAGTCAGACTTTTGGCACTTGACATCAAAGGTCACAAAAATGGACTCATCCTTTTTATTAGAAATCTCTCAATTGCCTCTCTATGGTGCATTTCAAAATCTTCAGTGTGGGTTTAGACAGCGTCTTAATGGAAATAAAAGGGCAGTTTGTCATTTCAGTCATTGTTCCTGCAGAACCAAAATGTGAAATGATTTAGTAAAGGCACAAAGTCTGCCACAGGTACAAGGCTCTGTTTGCAGAATTAGTCCTGAGGGGTTGGTGGTTCTGTTTTGGTGAGGATCTGCTGCTTTGCCCGTTTGTGGATCATGGGGCTCTGTGTGCTATTTTGCTGATCTTAGCCAGAGAGGCTTCCAAGAAGCAAAACTAGAGGTAGATCCTTGTTTGCATTAGGCTTGATGTTTAAGAAGCTTGTGTCTCTCTCCCGGCAGTGCTTGTGGAATGGGTTTATCCCAGGAGCCCTGAATTCATCCAGTGCCACGCCCTGCCCGTGCTCTGGTCCTTCCTGGGGAACAAGGCGCTGCCGGTGCGAAGCGCCAATGTCCGCACTGTGCTCACCAAGCTCGCCTCTGCCCTCTACAAGGTGATGGGCACAGAGCTGAGGAAGCACGCTGCCAGCCAGCCTCCACATGTGCGGAAAAGCCTCTCCAGCATTTTGGGCTGGTGAAGGCTCCATGTTCTCCAGGAAGCTGACAAAGTGCTGAGTTGGACACCTCTGGAAGTGACATTTTAGCTGTTCCAAAAAATGACCAAATACTACGAAAGGGTGTGCATCTGCCCCCACTCTCTCCACTGCCCTTCCTAGTCATCGCATGTGGGGCGTGAAGCAACTTCCAGTAGAAGACAAGGTGAAGGCCAAGCATGGCTCGGCCTCCCCAAGAGGTGAGTGGGGAGCTGGGCTGCTCTGTGGCAGGAGGAAGGGACTTGTGCCAGCCCAGAGAGCCTGTGCACATTCCCAGGGAACAGTTCTGCCTTGCATGTTCTGCCCCTGCAATGAGCTGTGCTGCTCCCAGTGCCCCGTGTAGCTGTAGGGCTGCTCAGCCATGGGGCAGGGAGAGGAGCAGGAGGGTGCATGTGCAGCTGAGCCATTCCTGGAAAGCACAGGGCTCTGGGCTCCCTGCTGTTCCAGGGCACCCAGAGGCTACGCTGCTCCTATGGTAGTTCTTTGGAAGTGGGTTAGGGTATCCCCCTGGCCAGCCCCAAGTGGCTTCCAGCAGGATCATGTTTCCCTGTGCAGCTGTTTAGAAGTTTCCTTGAAATGTGTCCCATGAAATATGGAGCTTCTGATGCTTCAGGTTTGCATTGCAGCCTCTGATATAATTTTGTGTCTCTACTTTGCAGGCCTGACTGGCTACCCTCTTGCCAAGAGGTTTCCTCTGGCAAGTCCCTCTCTGCTTCTTCCCTCCAAGCCCTTGCCTCCCATCTGTCAAAGCTCTCCTTCCAGCAAGCCAAGCAAGATCTGCAGTGGAGAGCAGGAGAATGGGAAAAATGGCAGTGGCTATGATGATGACAGTAGAAATAAACAGGAGCTAAGTACAGAGGGAAAAGGTCATAAGGTAAGGAGACCAAGCTAAGTGCTGTGTGGTAAATTTTCAATTAATGTGCTGTAGGCAGAGCTATGAGACAGTTCCTTGACAGGAACTGACCCTTTCACTGAAGTTGGAACAGGTCCTGATTTGGCTCTTTAGCTGTGTCAGAAGTGATGGGAAACTAAGGAAGGCTGTGCATCTTGTCCTGCTGCCTCCATCCCACTTCCTGGCCATGGCATGGGGGGCCCTGGAGCAACTTGAGCAGGCAGAGACGTTGCAGAGAATAGCAGCAGGGCAGGGAGCTCTGCTGAGCTTTCCAAAATGCCAGGGAGCCTGAGATGATGGATGGGTGGGAGCTGGAAAGCACTGAACAACCCGAGAGCTCTGCAGCATGTGGGCTCAGAGGCTGCTGGGGAACTGTAGGAGGGAAGGACAGCAGCAGAAGAAATGAGGACCTTGAGAAAAGCAGACCTTGACATTCTGCAGAATGGCTTTGTGGGGACTTGTCTGGACATCAGCACTGGCTGTTAGGTAGTGTAGGGACAGGGAGAGAATAGTGATGTCAACCCATTCCCATACCATCCAAAGACCAGTGGAGGCAGTGGCATCCCAGATCATCTTGTTGCCAAACCTGTGGATGCCAGCTAGGAATGTAGCCTCACTTCCAGAGAAGTGAGCACAAGGAGTGAGGTGGCAAATGTGCAACATCCGCTCTCCATCACCACCTCCATTTCCATTTCCCATCCTGAGTGAAGCTCCTCCATAAACTGGTCTTTTCTTTTCCTGCCATCCCTCAGTTTAAAACATGGGTAAATGTCTGGAGGCATGCGTGGGGGCAAGGCTGGATGGTTGATCTGAGCACCGTGTTTTACTCTTTCCAGGCTTCCTTGCTATATTCCACTGGTGGGGATATGACGAAGGGGTCATTCGGACTCCCTCTGATTCCCCCTATACACAAGGCAGGAAGTCCCAGTGTTGGCAGTGCTGCAGGGTCTCTTCAGAGCTCTCTGCAGCTGGATTTCCAAGAGTCCCCGGAGATGAGGTAAGCCAAGGTGTCTGCTGCTCCAGTGTGCTGTTCACCTCAGTCTTCCCGTCTTGTGAGGTTGTTTTGCACAGTCAGCTGTGCCATGGATGTTGGCAATCCTCCGTGTATTCACCATTTTGCCCATCTGGGATGATCCAGCACAATGCCAAACCCAACATCATGTGGCCCAAGAGCAGAGGTGGTGCTGGGGAAGAGGAGGCAGGGCTTACAAGCAGCTCAGGACAGGTCCTCTGCTGGACTTGGCTGTTGATTCCCTCTGTAATGTTTGTGGTGTCATTTGGGAAGTGTACTGCACGGGTCTGGATCCTGCAGATCTTTCAATACTTTGGATCCTGTGATCCTTGACTGCCAACTTCTGCAGCCACAAGAATCTGTATGAGCAAATATTGGCTACTCTAGAGGTGTTTGCAACTTCAGGTGCTGCTTCTGTAAACGTCAGGTGTAACTTCTCTGTGCAATGAGATCCCAGATGAGTTTTGGGGTATAGATGTATAATCGGATTGATGTTTAGTATTTTGATCTGGGCTTAAGATCCAAAAGGTCAAGGTGCTGGAGAAGAGTTCTAGGACTGTACCTGTTGGAAAGATAGTGGCTTGGTTATGTGTGAGAAAATGTAGCTGTCAAGCTTATCCAAGAGATAACAATAAAGAAGGAAAGAGAGCAGAACTGGGGAGTGATGATGCAAGTGCAAAAATGACTGCTGTGTTTCAGCCAGAGCTTGGCTTGCTCTGTCTGACTCCAGCAACTGAAAGCTTGAGGACAATTCATCAGCTTTGCATCTTCCTGGGTTTATGTGTTGCATTTCATTATTGATAGGAGTGCTCATGCTAAGAAGGTTTGCCTCCTTTCATGGTATGCCCATTCCCTGCCTTCCCTTTCTGCCTCCTCATATGTTCTTTTGTCTTCCATTTTCTCAAGTCCAAGATCCAGCAGCAGAAGCAAAGAGGAGGACTCTGAACATGCAGGTAGGTACAGGTCGTGTTTTTTACAATAACCATTGGAATCTTGACTCAGGAGTGACATTTTGAATCCTTGGTTAAAACCCATTCTTTTAAAAATTTGTTTTAATTTGTTTCAATTCCTTGATGCGCTCAGTGGACTCTCCCATGGCCCAGTCACTGGGAGTGTGCTTGGTTGCAGTGAAAATTGCTTTAGTGTGAAGTGTTGGGTGGCAGGAGCTGGAGTGGTGCCTTGGGGCCCTGGAAATGCAGCGCAGGAAAAGGAAACATTCCTTTCCGTTCTTCACATGGGTTTTATCTCCCTGCAGCCTTTCTAATGCAAAATCAATAGAGAAAAATAAGGCATTGAGCATGAAAAGAGTAATGTTCCCACTCCTTCGTTCTTCCCTTGAAGGAGAAAGTCATTCCTTGGGGCAGTTTCTGAGTGGAAGTCTTTTAGATCTAAAGGAGATTCCTGAACATTGCCTGGTTTTGCACTGGGAGAAATAGGGAAACCTCCTCGGACAGGAAATCCTTTTGAATTTTCCAGTTAGAGAGAAAGAGACTTCCAAATGGATGCAGCCTCTGCAGGGTCTGAGTTTGTCATCTTCTGACAGCACAAGCCCAAAGACACCTATGGCAGGTTCAGGATGACAAATCACTTCCTCAACTCTTTTTGCTTGATTCAGTGTTGCAGGCTGAGGTCTGGGGAGGTGATTCCTTCTGCCTTGTCCCATATCCCTGCCTTGCCTGATCTCTTACAAGTAGAATTCTGCTGGACAAAATGCGGTCTCTGGTTCATCTGTGTCAGCCTCACACAGAGGTAAGATGGGAGCTGGGCGGCTCTCTGGTGAGAGGAAGGGTCTTGTGCCAGCCCAGAGAGCCTGTGCACATTCCCAGGGAACAGTTCTGCCCTGCATGAGCCCCTGCAATGACCTGTGCTGCTCCTAGTGCCCCGTGTAGCTGTAGGGCTGCTCAGCCATGGGGCAGGGAGAGGAGCAGGAGGGTGCATGTGCAGCTGAGCCATTCCTGGAAAGCACAGGGCTCTGGGCTCCCTGCTGTCCCAGGGCAGCCCAGAGGCCACGCTGTTCCTGTGGAAGTGGGTCAGGGTGTCCCTCTGGCCTGCCTCAAGTGGCTTTCAGCAGGATCATGTTTCCCTGTGCAGCTATTTAGAAGTTTCCATGAAATGTGTCCCATGAAATATGGAGCTTCAGATGCTAAAGATGGTTTGTGTTCTGCTCTGTATTACACTTTGTGTCTCCACTTTGCAGATCTGACTGACTACAGTTTTGCCAAGAAGTTTTCCCTGGACGGTTCTTCCTGTGTGCCCTTACCTTCAAAACCCTTGCCTCCCAGCCAGAAGAGCTCTCTTTCCTCTGAGCTCAGAAGAAGCTGCTGCCTGTCCCAAGACTGTTTGAAGAATAGGATTTATGTGTTGGTCTTTAGAGTTACCGATGTACATATGCTCTGATATTTAGATGTATGTTGGAATAAATGTGTTTTGATTTATCTTTTAAATTTTGATGATATATTTTTAATTATAAATAATTCATTTTAATGATTTTATTTGTTTGTTTTAAATAAAATAATTTTTGAAAAACCAAGCAGAGATTTCAAGACCAGGACCTGCTAGCTTAGAGATTATCAGAGACCAGCTCACTTGATGTGCCAGTGTCTCACCATAACCTTTCCTCAATTTTCCTGTCCTCTTCCAGTTTTGCTATGTTTTGTGTCATTTGTGCTGCTGTTTATTACTTGACATTTACAGTGAGACCACCCATTGACAGGTCTGGGGGACAATGGACCCAAAATATCCTGTACAGTCAAAACTTTTCTACTTAGCATGTTGCAGGGAAAAGTAGTCTGTGAGCTTATGGGGTTGCCATCACCAGCAGAGTGAATGTGTCCTTTGGAGATTCCTCTGGAGACAAAATTAGGGACCTGCTCCATGCCGCAATATTCTCTTAGATCTTTCTAAAATATCCTAGAAAAGGCAGTGAAATTTCACATCTCCTTGCACACCCACTGTTTGAATAGGGACATTTTTGTTCCTCCTCAAAGTCATTGCTCTTGCACAGCAGAAACAGGAACATCTACAACCAGGAATGATGCAAGATCCTGCGGCTGGTGCTTCTGAGTACTGGGAAGTGAAGATCTGGGTGGCTACCAATATGAACACTTACATAGCATTTCATGCTCTTTCAAGATATGCAGATCTCAGGGCTTTTTGTTTCAAAGCAGCCGCTGTTCTGACTCTAGGGACAAACAGTAAATGGGAAGCAGCGACTGCCAGCATTGCAAGAGCATGGGGTACAACCTGAAGTGTCTATGTCAAAAGGTGAATGGGAAGAGTGTAATTGCCAAAGGCAAAGCTTCATTAGGATAGCAGGATCAGTTCTTAACTGCATGCTTGCAAGAAGATCATTAGGGTCTTTCTTTTTGTGTCTCATGAAGAAAAGGAGCTCTTAGAAATACCCTGCTACTTAAAAACAGATTGGGATGCAGCTCTGTAGTGGTTCACAATGAAGCAGATTGCCTGCTTTGTCACTGCCAGCCCTGGTGACCCTGCAAGGGACCATAGTGTATCCCATGCCTGTTTGCCTCCAAGCAAAGCTTGAGTTTGCGTATTAGTATGGAATAAATATGAGAGTAATAAAATGGACAATTAAACTGGTCACTTTGGAGGAGATGCTCATGCTTTCACATGTTAGCCCTGTACCTCATGCTCCCAAGGTTTGTTACTCATCGTGCAACATTTTAATAGAAAAGACTCAGATCCCATGTTACATCTGAATGAAATTGCTTTTAGATCATTAAGAATTCTGCTGGCAGGTACAGGACAAAAGTCTTCCGACACTCACTTGCAGTTGTTCTGGATTTCTGCTGCCCTGTGTGGAAAGCTTCTGTAGGTAGTGTTTGGAGTTGGTTTGGGCCTTTATGAAAGATGTGTGGAAGAGTATGCAGGGCTCTCCTAGCAGAAAACTGTTTGTCCAAGCCCAGGGACATCATGCTGGCAGACGCAGAGCGGCCCCGCTCCCAGCCCAAGAGTCTGTGGGCTGAGCCGTGCCGGGGAGAAAAGGCACCGAGGAGCTCCAGCCCAGCTGCTTCACCTGCTGTGACCCTTCCACGGAGCTCTGCCATTGGGAGAAAGTCAATGCTGGATGAGCCACTGAGCTTTCATGTGCTGCTGAAATTACTCCGTGATAGCTCCAGTTTTTCCCCAAGAGAAAACTCAGCGCCATCTTGTAATGCGTGTCATGGGGGGATTTTCATCTGCCATTTTGGGTGTCTGTTCCAGTGGGGGAACGGTGAGATCTGACAGTTTGATATCTAGAAGTTACTGACTTTTTTTTTCCGTGCCTTGTGGGCATTCTGTTTGTTTACAAACCATTGGGGTTTTTTCCACTTTCATCTATTAGTATTCATTTCCTATTACTGGAATGGGATTATTTGAATACTTTAGAGGAGATGACTTATTGCAGAGTGTCCTGTTTTAAGTTTTCTCGAACTGTGTGAGACAGATGGGTTCACATAGGAACATCTCCAAGAATGCTGAGAGGAAGGCACAGAGGAAGAAAAACCTAGTATTTCTGAGGGGAATTCCTTGACACCAAACCAACCTGAGTCCTCACATAGCTGATCTGACATTTTGAGACATAGGCCAAAGGGGAAACCTTTCAGTGTGTTTGCTCAAGGCCAGATTATGCTCAAGGCAAAGGTGTGTCAGTGCACTTGGCTCCTTCTCTCCTCATTGTGTCCAGCAGGAACAGGAGCCCACAGCTCCTGCAGAAACCATCCAGGCACTCAGTGGGAGCAACTTGTGTCCAGTCCTCACACAGAGCGGTGGTGTCCAGCACTCCATCTCATTGGAATGAGGAATTGTTCCAGCCTTCATGGAAGGAGCTAAGGGAGGTTTGGCCTTCAGATCAGCTCCTTCCCAGCTCTTGGTTTGCTGCCCTGGGTGAGCTGCTGCTGGTGGCAACTCTTGTTTCACAGCTGACAGCCCTGCTCTGCTGGTCAGCAGCCATTGCAGGAGCTTTTGCTGGAGACATCGAATCTTTCAGATCTTCCAAAGGACAGTTCAGGGCAGAACTTGTCAAAAGAGCATTGCCTGGGTGATGGTTTTAACATTAAATCTTTTCTCTTTACTCCATGCCATGCAAAGTAAATACTTCAGGAAGCAAGTTTGCTGCTCCAGAAAGTCCTCCAAACAGTCAGTTAGCCAATAAGAGAACACAGACTTGGGATGGGTAATCTCACTTTAATTCATTGTGCAGAAAACTACAGGAGCACTTACTATGAGCTGTGTGTCTCACCTAAGTGTCCTTGTCACCAAGAACTTGGGAAAGGGGGGAGAGATGGAATCAGTAGCACAAGGGTGTGCATTGTGATTTTCCTCAGGCCTGAGGAAATGGCCCACTTCCATTGGGCCAGGCTTTTTACCCTACATCAAACTTTGTACTTTAGATTGTGGTGGTGAATCCCCTCTGGCCTTGTCAGGCCACGCTGTGATCTCAGAAAGGCTTGTTAGGCCTCGGCCTTGCTGAGCAGCCCCTGGGCTCAGCTCCTCTTGAGCTGATCAGAAACACTGAGTGCTCCCAGGAACTTGTGCTGTCCAACCAGCTGCTGGGGTTTTCTGTGAACAGCCTTGGAAACTACTTTTCCTGCCTGAAGGGCATACCATCCTTCTCCTCACACTTCCAAAGACTGAGTGCTGACCCAAAGTGCGGCCACGATGAAGCATTTTATGACTGAGGCCCACTCTCCTGTGGCCCAAAACCATCGCTCCAAAAGGAGGCCCTTGGAACTCTCCTGGACCACAGTGGCTGCCAGCAGCAACCTCCCTCTACGTGGGGCCTCTCAGAGCCAGCGAGCTCTCAAGTTTACTGCACTCACAGGATCAGGGATCAACAATGGATCCTGGGCCAATACCCCCACTCCTGGAGGCTCCAGTTTAACTACTGTTAAGCTTGAGTGCTGTTAAGCTTTTAGGCCGTATTCCTTTTGAACCTCATCCTTTTGGTCCCTTTGTCAAGCACACCTAAACGCAAACATATGCAAACACACACACACACACACACACATAGATAGTTCTCAGTATATTTCTGGTTTGATTGACTGCATTTTGTTTGTTAGTTTCTTGCCTTGCTGAGCCTTAACCAACTAGTAAGTAATAGTGTGAATGTTGCCGGAGGATTTTCTAGAGCTGTTGCTTAATATTCAATCTGTTTTTTCCTGATAACCTTGCCAGTGAATTTTTAAGCAATCTCAAACACTTGTTTGTAACAAGCCTTGGAAGCATGATGTAGGGGGTTTTCACTGGAAAGCAGGAGAGTCTTTCTAAAGTGATGAGTTTAATTGCCCATTGTATTACTCTTCTATTTATTTCATTCTAATAAGCGAAGCCAAGCTTTCCTTGGAGGCAGAATTTGTGTGAGACGCACTGTGGTATTATTCCATGCTACGGTATTATCCCTGGGCTGAATGGCACCCAGGCTGGAGTATAGATAGATTTGAGAAAACCTTGTCACTTGTTCTTGGCCTCACAGTCCACTCATCCTTCTGCAAACAAGTTGCAAACAACCCTGTTGGACTCCTACGCTGGATAAATATACATATACATGACTTTTCCAAAGCAGTGCATCTTTTCCCACATCCTCTTCTTACCTGTGAAATTGTGGTTGGAGTCAACTCTGAACCAGATCTGTGGGAGATTGCAAAGGAGCAAAGCTTTCAGATGTGGGCACACTTCTCTTTGTTTCTTTGCTCAGGCCTTTTGCGAGCGTAGAATACATCTAGGTAGAAAACTTTTGACTATACAGGATGTTTTGTGTCCATTGTCCTCCAAACATTCCATTGTAAGGCCAAATAATTAACAGTCACACAAATGACACAAAGATAACATGGCAAAAGAGGAAGAGGAGAGGCCTAGCAAGGAAAGGACATGGTGAGACACTGGAATGTTGAGTGAGCTACACTCGCATAAACTCAGCACATCTACTCTAGGCTAGCAGGTCAGGTCTCGCAATCTCTGCTTGGTTTTTAAATTTAATTTATTTAAAATTAATCATCAAAATAAACTATTAAAAACTATATATATCATCAAAAAGTAAAAGATACAATCACAACACATTTAGTCAAACCTACATCTAAGTATCAGAACATATGTACATTATTATAAAGCCTAATGTATAAATCCTGTTCTAACACTCTTTGGAGAGACAGCACCTTGTTCCCCAGGAAGGACCAGAGCACAAGCAAGGTGTACCGCTGGATGACTTCAGGGCTCTCGGAAAAACCCTTTCCACAAGCACTGCTGGGAGAGAGAAACAAGCTTCTTAAGCACCAAGCCTCATGCAAACAAGGATCTACCTCTAGTTTTGCTTCTTGGAAGCCTCTCTAGCAAACATCAGTGAAATAACACAGAAAGCCTCCTTCTGTCTGTGTCTAATTTTGGGACACATTGTGACTATTGACAATACATCTCAGGCCCATATGAAGCAGTGAGAAGGAAAAAGTTGAATTCCAAAAGTGCAAGATTCCTAGAGGATTTGATTTCTTTTTCCTTCTCTTCTGCAATGAGTCCTTCAGGGGTAATGACAGGCTGTGGGACTTTAAAGCACAACTCAGTCCATTTCACAGAAAGAGGAGCTCCCTGGAGCTGCTTCTGGGACTCACATGCAGGAGATCACAGGGAGACCCTGCCACCTGCCATTGCTGTCAGCAGTGGGACCAGAGAGAAATCTTACTCAGTGTCCCACTGAGCCAGTGCCCCAATGCACCCACATCTCTACACTCAAAACTGCTGCCATCCTGCTTCTGGCTTCAGCCAGCAAATCATCTTGTCCCACAGCTCTCTCTCTTCCCTCAAGATCTCCTTTGCAGCTCCACGGAGCAGCAGGCAAAGCAAGGAAACAGCACGGACCTGCTGCAGCTGGAGCACTGCCACAGACCAAGGCCAAGAAAAGGCAGCTCTCAAATCTTTATCCTCTCACTGTTCTGGAGCAGTTTCCCCAGTGCCCTTTGGCCCTCTGGGCTGTCGGGGCTCAGAGGCGCTAGCAAGGCACACTTCTAACCTACCGTACCGCTAAGGCGGAGACACAGTGAGGGGGGCCTTTCTTACCAGTCATCGCTGCCCAGCAAGGAGAGAGCCTCCCGCAAGGACTGCTGGGGATCACAAGAGGCTGTGTCCTTCTGCCCACGCCCACGGACCGGCTCCTCTGGGCACTCAGCACCTGTGGCCCTCTGCGAGGTCACTGTAAGGAGAGGATGAGCCATGAGCGTTGCAGGCCGGACCAGGCTCCCCGCCATGGAGCGGCCTGCAGCCCCATCTCCAGCCAGGATTCCATGTGGTACAGACTGGCACTGGGTCAGAGACTTCCCTGCTCTCGGGCTCCTTGGGCTCCTTGCTTTCTCCCAGTCGCCCCCAGCTGGCCACAGCTCCAGGCTAAACCTGACAATGGCCCACACAGCGCCAGCTCCCAAGTGCCACGGGCACCACAGGCAGCAGCGGCAGGTTCCTGAGGCCGCAGAGCTCCCACTCCCTGTGAGACAGCGCCGACCAGCAGGACTCGCTACCCCACGACGGAATCCCTCAGGTGCCTCTCTTCTCTCAGCACCCTGATTTCCCCCAGCCCTGAGGACAGAGGCACTCTGCAACTCCCTGAGGAAAGACCTGCAGCTGCCTCGTGACAGCGCCAAGCCAAGCCTCAACAACCCAGCCCTGCTGGGCCAGGCTAAATCCCCATGGTGCAACTCCCAGGGAACAGCAATACCTGATCCCTCACACCTGACACTGCCTATGTTTCCATTGACTTCAAATCTCCCAGACAGCAGGCAGCTGAGTGCACATATATGTTAAGCTGCTATTGGGAAGGGAGTAGTATATGGATTTTGTTCATTCCAAGCATCATGAATCTTTACTCTTTCAGAGCTACACACTGGCTGTATTTCAAAGATGCTGAGGTGAAATTTATTTGTCATCAAATGGACGTGTTTGCACACTGTGCAGTGCCTAAACCTTCTCTTGTGGAAAAATGCCATTTTCACTCTCGATGGTTGATAAAAAAGCCTTCCAAATGCACTCGGGGGACAAAAATATGCAAACACAGGTGCAAATTTTGGCAGACATATGCTCTTGATAATCAATTTACATGGTATGAGAAAATTCAAAGGATAAATCCATTTCTTATGAAACCCATTAGTCACCATAAGCACTGTCAATCAAAAGTTTCATGTCATGCACTCAAGAGGTCACTTTCTAGTGTGTAGATAAAAGCATCTGAGCAGTCTAAAATGATAGAGAATAAATATTGCACAGAATCTAGATGAACTGCTCCAGACTCTGTAGGCCTTTTGTGCTACCTTGCATGTTTGCACAAAGTATGGAGGAACCATAACATCAAAAATACTCAGAGGGGAGCTAATCTGGATGTCACTGATGTAGCCCAGTCACTGACATCACTGATGTCACTGCAGAAGTGACACACACATCTAGGTTCAATGTGAATGGAGAGCCACGTCTCTCTAGTTCTGGTCAGTTCTGAACATGGGAAAAATCACATCACTAGAAAAGAGCATTCAAAGAATCATTCCTAGATTAACCTACTTGGGATCATAGCACAGGCAGGCTATCTACAAAGGAGAGACAAGGGCCACTAGGGACTATGTGCCGTGTATTTCCTGCAGGCAGCAAACAGCCTGGGAGCACCAGGCAGCCCCTCCTGGCTGTCATCTGTTCCACACGGCCGCTGTATTTGGGCGGGGTGACACGGGAGGCACTGCTTGTTCCCTCTTGGCATTGCAGGCCGTGGGATAGTGGCGGCAGCGAGGAGCCACCGGGCACTTCTGGGAGCAGCAGCACAACTGCACCAAGCTGCTGACTGCCATGCAGGGACAGCCCTTGCTTGGATAGCAGAAAAGCTGGCTGCAGAGCCGGACAGCAGCACAGGCAGAGGGCCAAGATGATCAACTCATGAGTGAAGAACTCACATGGTCGAGTGAACAACTGATCATGGTGGTACTCGTTGGTGCACAGTGAGCACACCCAGGCAGACTGCCCCCCAGCTCATTCCTGCACTTACAGCTGCCTCCTGGCACCAGTGCTGTGGTTTGGATTATCAGGGTGTGTGAAAGCCAGAGCTTAGGCCTTTACCACTACTTTATTCATCCCAACTTTCCAGGGGCTCTCTATGGACCAACTGATCCAGTACTACCAAGCTGGAGTAACTCCGGAGTAGATTTGCTGTTCATTCTCAGGACAGGCTGTGGACCCAAGATCCCAGCTGTGCTGGCTGAAGCAGGAGGCAGTTTGTGCTCCTTGTGCAAGGAAAAACCTGTGTGGGAAAAAGTTGGTTTGGAGCAGGCTTACCTGAGGAGTTTGTGGATGTCTTGGTTTGAAAGACAGGTATCTGCTAAGGAGGGGCAGAGCCTCCTTAGGAAATGTAGAATTCAAATCCCCTCCCTCCAAATTATTATAATTTAGAGAACTAAAAGGGCTTTCAGGCAGAAGTATGGGGATAGGAATAACAGTTCTTTACTAATATGTATAACAAGACAAAACAAACAACAACAACTACAGCATTAACAGTAAATAGAACTGGACCTTAAGGGGCTTTGTTTCACAAAGCCCAGGGCAATCTGATCTCTTGGGACTCTGAAAGCACCAAGCTGGAATGGTGAAAAATCCCAGGCTGGTGGATGAGATCAGAAGCTCTGCGGTGGTGGCTGAAACATCAGGGATGTCCCGGCAGGGCAGGGCAGGGCAGGGCATTGCAGGGCCACAGCATATCAAAAAGCCCCAAAGCAGTGCCGAAGAAACAGCAGTGGTGGGGCACGGCAGGCCCAGCTCGAGCAGGGCAGGAGGAGGAGAGCTCAGATTTCCTGGGCACATGACCAGATGATGGTAGCTTTCCTCAGGATTGGACCCAGTGGTAACAGTGAAAACTTCTCCCACAGCAAGCAGCAGCCTGACCATCCTCTCTCCAATGCTGAGAGCAAGAGAGCGAAGCTGCCCCCAGCCCCATCCTTTGCCTGCCCCAAAAACTCTCGGTATCTCCCCCCCTCCTTGGAGAGAAATTTCTGGAGACAAAAGAAGTGTAGCCAGCTGCTACAATTCCTATCCTTTGGCCCCTTTTCTCCTGCTTGAGTATCTGTAAGTACCCAGTAGTTAGTCCCCTAGCAACTCTTAGGAAAAAAATTTATAGGTAAAAAAAAAACCAACAAGAAAAACAAACCTAACCCCCAACAGTGGGAAGCTGCCATCCCCATGGATGATGGGCATATTGGCCAGTAAGGGCACACTGTCCTGCTTCCTCAAGACCTTCTTCTTCAAGGTACTACCAGGGTGTTTCCTCTGCACACTTGAAGCTGTGCCATTGACAGGGGCTAAGCTAAAGCCTGCAGGGACCAAAGAAGAGCTTGTAAGTGGAGAGTGCTGGACAGGGCGATAATGGAAAGGGCCAGAAAACTTGCCAGAGTTGAATAACATCTCTTTGTTATCCCAAAGAACTTCAAGTATACCACTGGCATACTAACATGGGACAATGATCACAGAATCACAGAATCCTCAAAGAGCTTGGGTTGCAAGGCACCTTTAACCACCACCTAGTCCAAGCCCTGTGAGCAGCAACAATTTCATCTAGATCAGGTTCCTCAGAGAACCTGATGTAAACTGGCCTTGAACACCTTCAAGGATGGATCAAGAACAGCTTCTCTGGGCAAAGCCTTCTGGCATTTCATCTCCTTCATTATAAAAAACTTCCCCCTAATATCAAATCTAAATCTACCATGTTCTAGTTTAAAATCAAATCACAGTGATGCTTCCCCAAAGAAACAAGGAAAACCCAGTATTGCTTTGCTTTTGCAACACTGTCCAAAGGGCAAGCAAGTTGTCAAAAACAACCACACTTGGGACCACCATTTACTTGCTTCAGCTGCATCCCTGGGCTCACCTATTTCTGTCTGGAGGAAGCTGCAAGGATGTTTTCTCTTGTCTCCTTTTATTAATCTCTTTCTCCAAAAGCTCCATTTTCTTCCATTCTAAGTTCTTTTGAGCCAACTTGCACAATGCAGCACAGGTCTAGTTGCAATGGAAAGACATCATAGACTGTAAGCAGAGATACACAAACCAGACACAACAGGAGCACAGAGTCCATAGAGTGCCACAGTCTTTAATGCAGCTCCATAACCATTCCAGTAGTTTCAGAAGAATGTCTCCCATCCTCCCCTTGGAAATTACACACAATGAGGTGGAACACTTTAGTGCTATAACCTCACACTGCTCCAAGTGCAACCTATGTCAGGAAGCCCTGCTTGAAGCATGAAAGTCGTAGGAGTGCTCCGAGACAGAGGAGGAGCTCACACGACCAGGGAGCAGGCAGTTCAGTTCCTACAGGCCATGGCAGGAGAATAAAAACCATGAGCAATATGCAGCAAGGAGGGGCAATTAACACTCATGGCCAGGAATTGCAGCTGTTTCTCACTTCCTGGCTTCCGAAGGACTCAGCTCTGAAGGACTCTGAAGGACTTGGTCTCTGAGACCAGGAGACCAAGCAGAGGAGTCATGTGAAAACAAGTTGCAGAAACATTGATGTCAATGAGCAGAACAATTGAGAGTGAGAGGGCTGTGACATACAGCTGAAAGGTAACCAGGGAAAATCAAACTCTCCCATTTTATTCTGAAGCCTTGCATGTACCCAGCATTAGATTCTTTGCTTCTCTGCCTCCCAGGGTTCACTCTGCCTGCATTCACTTACGTACAGCTTCCTCTGCCATTCAGAACTTCTCTAAAACAACCTTTGCACATAAAGAATGCTTCTGGCATGAGCTTAGCACCGTCTCTAACCCAGTGACTTTGGCACCACTGGAATTAGCCAAGCAATTGCTCTGTAGCTGTCCAATATATTCCCAAGAGAATCCCCATCCCCCAGGAGTGCAAGACCATGATTTTCAGTGACATTTTGGGCCAAGCACTAAACAGCCACTGGAAAGGAAGTTGGTTCATGCCTGTCCTTATCCCTTACCTTTCCAAAGGCATCCCTCAGCTCTTTGTCACCGGTAAGATCAGGACGTGTGGGATGATCCATCTCCTTGGCCTGGCTCCATGCGAGGCCTGCTAATGGAAGCAAAGGTTCCTGTAAATGTCTGGCAGACTTAAAGCCCCCCAGAAACACCATTCTGGGCAACAGGCAAGACAGGTTCCAGATTGCAGAGCTCCCATAGGATACAGAGATTGTGTGTGAGAGCAGTAAGGTTACATATGCCTAGACCCTCTCCCAATGGATGGACTACTGGCAGCAGAGAGTTCAATTTAGGAGCTGTAAAGAGCAAAAGGCTCCATTTTTTAGAGAGATCACTGCTTGTCACTCAGAAATTCATTGAGGGGATGGAGCATGTCCAGAGCAGGACAATGGAGCTGGGGAAGGATGTGGAGGACAAGCCCTGTGAGGAGGTGCTGAGGGAGCTTTAGCTAGAAAAACTGGAGGCTCAGGAGGGACCTTCAGGAAGACATCTAGAAATGCCTACATGACAGTGCTCCCTACAAGGCCTGTTTACCTACCAAACATCCCCTTGCTGCAGCCAAGCGCTTTAAACACTGCAGTAGATGGTAGTCTCCTCTTTTTGTTTGTGTGCTTGTGGTTGGTCAGTTTGCTCGGTGCAGAAGCCCTATTAATTTTTTCCCAGCAAGCAAAGATGCTGCTGCACCAACTTTCCTGCCTTTTCCAGCACTGGATGAGATTAGGATACAGTTGGAGTTTTCCATGTCTGCAGCAGCAATAGCAAAGGCCTTGCTAGCTAGTTGCTACTTTTCTATGGCAGAGCTGTCAAGAACTAAAAGCTCTGTTTTGCAGAGAGAACCCTGCTTGCCACTGGGAAGCAAGGGAGCGGCTGTAGTATGTGCAGAGAAGCACAAGGGAGCTGGAGAAGGATGTGAAGGACAAGCCCTGTGGGGAGGTGCTGAGGCAGCTTTAGCTACAAAAACTGGAGGCTCAAGAGGGATGGACCTTCAGGCAGACTTGCAGAAATCTCTACATGACAGTGCTCACTACAAGAGCTGTTTCCCATCAGAACATCCCCTCACTGCACCAATGTGCTTGAGACACTGCAGTAGGTGACAGAGTAATCTTTTGGTTTGTTGGCTTGTGGTTTGTCACTCAGGTTTTTGCAGCTTTGTTCTAGGAGATATCCTGCACCTTTTTTAATTATAGGAGGCAGAAGCTCACTCCCAGTAATATGTCCCTGGACATGAACGATTGCCCTTTTCTATAGGAAACAAAACTCACCCCCCTCCCATGTTCCTGATGTCAGTTTAGAAGAGGCCTTTGTCACTCCAAGGGTAGCCAGAATCCTTGGTTTTGGCAGCTTTGGTCTAAGAGAAATCGTGCAATGTTTGTAATTTCAGGAGGCAGAAGCCCACACCTGACCACAGGCCCCTGAAAAAGAACAGTGGCCCTTTTCCATGGGGAAACAGAACTCACTCCCCCATATTGCTGATTTCAGTTTTGAGGACGTGTTTGGTAGTCCAAGGGAAGCCAGAGTCCTAGTTTTGGTAGCTGTCATCTCGGAGAAATCCTGTGCTATTCATAATTCAAGCAGACAGAAGTCCACTCCCTGCAATGGGACCCTGGGCACAAATGGTGCCACTTTTCCGTGGGAAACAGAACTCACCCTCACGGGTTCCTGATGTCAGTTTGGAGGAGGCATTAGGCACTCCAAGGACAGCTGGACTTGTAGGTTTTATTTAGTTAGATCTGGGAGAAATTCTGCGGCGTTCATAGTTTTAGGAGAGAGAAGCCCACTCTTGGCCACAGGCCCCTGGACACGAACGGTAGTCCTTTTCCATGGGAAACAAATCTCACCCTCCCAACTCCCTGATGTCAGTTTTGAGGAGGTGTTCAGCCCTTCAACAGAAGGGAGAGACCAAGGTTTTGGCAGTTTTTGTTCTGGGAGAAATTCTGCGCCATTTGTAATTTCAGGAGGCAGAAGCCCACTTCCCGTCACAGTCCCCTAGACAACAACTGTGGCTCTTTTCCATGTCAAAACAAAATTCACACCCCTAGGTTCCTGATGCTAGTTTTGAGGAGGCATTTGGCACTCCAAGGACTGCCAGAGTCCTAGGTTTTGGAAGCTTTGGTCTGGGAGAAATCCTTTGCCATTTGTAATTTTAGAAGGCAGAAGCCCACTCCTGGCTACAGGGCCCTGGACATGAAAGGTGCCCCATTTCCACGGGAAACAGCACTCACCCCTGCAGGTTCCTGATGTCAGTTTGGAAGAGACATTTGGCACTCCAAGAGCAACCACAGTTCCACCTTGTGGCAGCTTTGATTATGGAAAAATCCTTAGATATTTGTAATTTTAGGAGGCAGAAGCCCACTCCCAGCTCCAGAATCCTGGACACAAATGGTGGCCCTTTTCCATGGGAAACAAAACTCATCCCCACAGGTTCCTGATGTCAATTTAGAGGAGGCATGTGGCACTCCAAGGACAGCCAGAGTCCTAGGTTTTGGAATCTTTGGTCTGGGAGAAATTCTGCAATGTTTGTAATTTTAGGAGGCAGAAGCCCACTCCTGACCACAGGTCCCTTTTCAAGAATGGTGGTCCTTTTCCATGGGAAACAAAACTCATCCCCCATATTCCTGATTTCATTTTGGAGGAGGATTTTGGCATTCCCAGAGCAAGCATAGTCCTAGGTTTTGAAAGCTTTTGTCTGGGATATATCCCATGCCATTTGTAATTTTCAGAGGGAAAATCCCACTCCTGGCCACAGGCCCCTGGACACAAATGGTGGCCCTTCTCCATGGGAAGCAAGACTCATACCCCCAGGTTCCTTATGTCAGTTTTTATGAGACATTTGGCACTTCAAGCACAGCTAGAGTCTAAGATTTTGGAAGCTTTGATCTGTGAGAAATCCTGCGACATTCTTGATTTTAGCAGGCAGAAACACACTCCCGGCCAGTGGCCCCCGGATTTGAATGGTGGCACTTTTCCAGGAAAAACACAACTCTCCAGGTTCCTGATGTCAGTTTGGAGGCTGCATTTTTCAATCTAAAAACAGCCAGGGTTCAAGATTTTCACAGCTTTGATCTGGGAGAAATCCTGCGCTGTTCGTAATTTTAGGTGGCAGAAGTCCAATCCTATGTACAGTCCCCTAGACATGAACTGTGGCACTTTTCCATGGGAAACAAGACTCTCTCACCCAGGTTCCTTAGGTCATTTGGGAGGCGGTGTTTGGCTCTCCAAGGGAAGCCAGGGTTCTAGGTTTTGGCAGCTTTGACCTTAGAGAAATTCTGCAATGTTCCTAAGTTTAGGAGACAGAAGCCCACTCTTGGCCAAAGGCCCTTGGACACGAACGGCGGCCCTTTTCCATGGGAAACAAATCTCACATCTTCAGGTTCCTGATGTCAGTTTGAGGAGGTGGTTAGAACTGCAAGGGCAGCCAGAGTTCTAGGGTTTCGCAGCTCTGGTCTGGGAGTAATCTTGCGAAGATTGTGATTTTAGCAAGCAGAAAGCCATGCCCAGCCACAGGTCCCTGGACATGAACAGTAACCTTTTTTCATGGAAAACTAAACTCACTCCCCATATTCCTGATGTCAGTTTGGAGAATGTATTAGGCACTCCAAGAGCAGTCAGAGTCCTAGATTTTTGCCTCTTTGATCTGGGAGGAATCCTGCGCCCTCTGTAATTTTCAGTTAGAAGTCCACTCCGGGCCACAGGCCCCTGGACACCAATGGTGGTCCTTTTCTAAGGGGAAACAGCACTCACCCTGCAGGTTCCTGGTGTCAGTTTGGAGGAGATATTTGGCACTCCAAGGGCTGCCAGAGTCCTAGGTTTTGGCAGCTTTGGTCTGGAAGAAATGCTGTGCCATTTGTAATTTTACCAGGCAAAAGCCCACTCCCAGCCACAGGCTCCTGGAAGTGTACGGTGGTGCCTCTTCCATGGGAAAAAATCCTCACTCCCCCATATTATTCATTTCAGATTTGAGGAGGGGTTTGGCAGTCCAAGGGAAGCCAGAGTCCTAGGTTTTGGTAGCTCTCGTCTTGGAGAAATCCTGCACCATTTGTAATTTAGGCAGGCAGAAGCCCACTCCTGGCAAAAGGACCCTGGACACAAATCATGCCACTTTTCCATAGAAAACAGAACTCACCCTCCCAGGTTCTTGATGTCAGTTTGGAGGAGGCATTTGGCACTTCAAGGGCAGAGTCCTAGGTTGTGGCAGCTTTGGTCTGGGAGAAATCCTGCACTCTTTGTAATTTTTAGTGGCAAAAGCTGCCTCCTGGCTCCAGGACCCTGTACACAAATTGCGGTCCTTTTCCATGGGAAACAAAACTCACTCCCCTAGGTTCCTGATGTCATTTTGGAGGGGGCATTTGGCACTCCAAAGGGCAGCCAGAGTTGGAGATTTTGGAAATTTTGGTAAGGGAGAAATCCTGTACCTTTCTTAATATTAAGAGGCAGAAGCCCACTCCCGGCTACATGCCCAAAAACACAGTGGCCCTTTTCCATAGATTTCCCCCCCAGTTCTTGATCACAGTTTGGAGGAGGCATTTTGAACTTCATCCTATGTTTTGGCACCTTGGATTTGGGAGAAATCCTCTGTCTTTTGTAATTTTTGCAGGCAGAAGCCCACTCCTGGCCACAGGCCCCTGGACATGAATGGTGGCCAGTTTCCATGGGAAAACAAACTCCCCCCTCCCTCCAGTTTCCTGATGTCAGTTTGGAGGAGGCATTTAGCACTCCAACAAAAGCCAGAAACCTAGTGTTTGGCAGCTTCATTCTGGAAGATACCGTGTTTTGCTATAGGAGGCAGATGCACACTCCCAGCCACAGGCCCCTGGACACAAACGGTGTCCCTCTTCTGTGGAAAACAGAACTCACCCTCCCAGGTTCCTGATTTCAGCTTGGAGGAGGCATTTGGCAACCAGAGTCCTAGGTTTTGGCAACTTTTCTCTGGGAGAAAACCTGCGATTCTCGTTATTTTAAGAGACAGGAGCCCTCACTCAGTCACAAGCCCCTGGACAGGAATTGTGGCCCTTTTCCATGGGAAATAAAACTCAACCCCAAGGTCCCTGGCTGCAGTTTGTATGAGGCATTTAGCACTCCAAGGGAAGCCAGAGTCCTAGGTTTTTGAAACTTTGGTCTGGGAGAAATCCTACATTGTTTGCAATTTTCAGAGGCAGAAGCCCACAACCAACCGCAGGCCCCTGGACATACATGGTGGCCCCTTTCCATGGGAACGAAACTATTACCACAAGTTTGAGGTGGTTTTCCACTAGGTTTTGGAAGCTGGTCTGAGGGAAAAATCCTTAGATATTTGTAATTTTAGGAGTCAGAATCATGCTCCCAGCCACAGACCCCTGGACACAAACGGTGGCCCTTTTCCATGGGAAATAAAACTCATTCCTCAGGTTCCTGATGTCAGTTTTGAGGAGGCACTTGGAACTCCAATGGTAGCCAGAGTCCTAGGTTTTGGCAGCTATTGTCTGAAAGAAATCCTGCACTATTCTTAAATTTAAAAGGCAGAAGCCCTTTCCCGGCCACAGGCCCCTGGACATGAATGGTGGCCCTTTTCCATGGGAAACAAACTTAATCCCCCCATATTCCTGATGTCAGTTTGGAGGAGGCATTTGGCACTCCAAGGGTGACCAGAGTCCAAGTTTTGTCAGCTTTGGTCTGGAGAAATCCTTCACCATTTAAAGTCTTAGGAGGCAGAAGTCCACCCTCAGACCCTGGCCCCTGACATTAAAGCTGTCTCTTTTCCATGAGAAAACAGAACTCATCCTCCATGTTCCTGATACCAGTCCAGGAGGCATTTTGCACTGCAAGGGAAGCCAAAATCTAGGTTTTGAAAGCTTCAGTCTGGGAGATATCCTGAGTTGTTTTTAATTTTAGCAGGCAGAAGCCCATCCCTGCCACAGGCCCCTGGACATGAACAGTGGCCCTTTTCCATGGGAAGCAAACTTCCTTCCCCAGGGGAAGAAGCTTTTGCTGATCTCCAGCCAGGTGCTGCCCTGGCCCCACCCTAGCTATTCTGTCAGGTGTTGTCCCTGCTCCACTAGGGCAGAGGTCAGAGTTACCCCCACACTGATCCTCAGGAAGAACCACTGCCCCTGAGGAGCCCCAGCCCCCGAGGAGCTCTGAGCTCCACCTGCTGGGCTGTGGCCGAACCAAACAAGCACCCTCAGAGCTCTGGAGAAAGGTCCTGACCCTGGCTCAATCAGGGCAGAGACCACGGGGAGAAAACCAGCTGGCAGCTTCTGCCCACAGGGAGGAGCAGCAATAGCTGACTAAGAGAGACTCTTGCCTAGGGCCTGCAGGGACAGGATGCAGGGATTGGCTTTGCACTTCCCGAGGGCAGGGTGAGATGGGATGTGGGGATGGAATTGCTCCCTGGGACAGCAGTCGGGCTCTGGCACAGACTGGCCCAAGAAGCTGCGGCTGCCCCTGTATCTCTGGAAGCATCCAAGCCCCAGTTGGATGGGGCTTCCTGTATAAGAAGGATGGGATGGGGTGTGATGGGGTGTGGTGTGGTAGGATAGGATGGGGATGGAACTGTGGGGGTGGGATGAACTTTGGGAGGAATGGGGATGGGAAGAGGGGAATGGGGTGGTTTGGCCTTTTGGAGTGGGGTGCTAGAGGGAGGGATAGACAGGAGGACTTTTTGGGATGCTCCTGCTGCTTTTAGCAGTTATCAGTCCTGGAAGTATCTTCTGGGCGGTTGCACTAAAATTGGGAAGGCTGAGGTAAAGGTTCTGAGCTGTGGAGGGCTGAGGTGAAGTGTGAGGGTTACAAAAGGTGAAGAATGAAGTCGCAGAGCACCAGGCTGTGCAGAGCACAGTGTACTGAATTGCAAAAGTCCAGCAACAGCCTGTTCACAGTTGCAGTCAGTTGAGAAAGCTCTTGCTGCTTGAAAAGTAACGTGCAGCTGTCGAACATCTCAAAATGTGGAGATAAGCTTCTTTCTACATCTTCAGTGTTGCCGAGTTTTGCAGAACAGGTGTTCCTAAAGCATGTGTTCTCCAAACAGCTCTGAAACAGTGCATAGCACACAGCCTCTCTGGACCTCCCTTCTCGTGCTGTCTACATTTTCCACTTTCACAGGTCAGTTGCCAAATTTCAGCACCTGCTTTCATAGCAAAAACTTCAAGAAGTAAAAGCCAGTACAGGGCTGCACCTTCTCCTTTCCCCACATAGAGTCACATCAAACTCACCCAATCACTGTGTCCTTCCCTTGTCTAATGTATCTATGATTTTGTTCTCCGCATCTCAGAACCTAAAGGCAAGCATAATTGTTTCCACAGAGGGCTGGAAGAATAGGTAGAAGCACAACTAGCTCTCCTTGAACAGTTTCCTTGTGATTTGCCACTGTGCATTTGGCTGGAAGGGCAGTGGCAGCCGTGCTTTTCTTACAGCCACAACACTGTGTACATCAGCCCAGTGCTCTGTGGTTTTGTTCTTCGCCTATTGTATCCTGGTGTGCTTCTCACAGAAGTGAATTGTTGTCTACATCTCGCAGAGAACACTCTGCTGGCAGAGAAGAGCTCCTAGGTTTTACTTCTGCCAAAACACCTCTGGGTCGTGCATTTTCCCTCTAAGAGCTACCTAGCCCCATATTCTGCCTCTCTTATCATCTGACTCTGAACAGAAAGCTCCTCAGCCACATCTTGTACAGAGAGCTGCGCCAGGACTTATGTGCCTGGTTCTCTGCTGCTTTGTTCTTCATTTACATCACCAGGACAGAATTGAAACCCAGCTAAGGCATTCAGCTTTGCTGCTTTTTAGTGCATGTACTACACACAACCCCTGTGTGTTGGTGCATTGTTTTACCTCAGCTTTTGGTACACACATATTCTTTCTGTTCTGCAGAGTCCAAACTGTCCACATAGCAGAGAGAATGTGGCAGAGAGAAACACCTGCTGGATTAGTCATTCTGTGCCCAAGATGTTCAACACAGCATCACAATCCAGGCAATGAGAAGGAGACATGGAGGACATGTTTTTGTCCTGGCACATTTTTCTGTGTGAGACGTCTCTCTGGGTCTTTAGTCCTTGCGCAGCTGTAACATGCATGGTGGTACTTCATACTGAGAAGACCTGTGCAGAGAGAGCGGGCATCTGGCAGCCCTTTGCAGGTTGTACAAGAAAGAGGACGGCCCCATAAATGTGATTCAAATACAAATTTCAATGCCTTTTAGGGGCAAGCTTCAGGCAACCTTGTTGTTCTGGCACAGTTCTCTGCTTGAGACATTACCAAACAGCTTTCCGTTTAGATTTAGATGGTAAGAGAAGCAGAATAATGGTATACACATTTCTAACTATGTTAGGTACAAGGCCCGAGTGACTTTGGGCAGAGTGGTTTGCTGGATCACTTCACTGGTGGCACAGTGCTCTGTGCATGAAGTAGAGGACGATTCATGTCTGTAAGAATGCAAGCGCGACAGGTTACAAAAGATGAAGAACAACAGCACCAGGCTGCAGAGAGCTCAGCGTACCGAATTGCAAAAGTCCAGCAACAGCTTGTTCACAATCAGAATCAGCTGAGATTGCTCTTTCTGCTTGAAAAAGTGAAGCACTGTTGTTATTTTCCTTACAAAATGGGAACTCATCCCAAATTCTTTCGCCATCCAGCAATTGGAACTGAAGATTCCCCTCACCCAGTTTTGCTGATCAGTTCCTTTTGGTGGAGGCTGGTACGGGGCGACAGGTTGGGCACCTGATAGTGTCCACTCAAAACAGACAAGTGGAAGACCATGGGGTCCATGTAGAGTCCACAGGGAAGGACCACTGAAAATCTCACCAGTCAATGGGGTTTTCAGGGAGTAAACATGAGAGGCCACCCCTGGTGGGTAGCACAGGTAAAGCCAGGTCTTTGCTAAAGGGATGATGTTCCCAAAATATCTTGAAAGAATCCCTTGGGAGAATGTTGAGGTAGTTCACACATTCTCCCAGAGGTAATTAAAGACAATCTATGCCAGGGGAGGCAATAAGGGGAGTCGAGAAGGGGTCAGATATACAGATGGTATTGGTTTGTTGAGAAAGGATTGTTTGAAGTGGAATGTAGAGGAATATGGTTAAGGCAAGTAGCTGCAGAAGACATGTATCCTCAAAACTTGCCAGCTGATCCAGAGGGGCTACATTTGGACACTGGCAGGATGGGGACTGGCTCTAACATACAGTGTATGGTAAAAGGTGTGAGTACAAATAGGAGGAGCAAGGAATATCAGGGAAATGAGGATTATACATAGAAGGATTAGGATTTTCTTTTAAGGATTTTGTTTGGGTCACTGGAGATACAAATGATTTTGAGCTGTGCAAGAATGAGGACCGGGAGACAGTAGTGAGGGTGGGGGCTAGAGAAAGGGCAGAATAAGCCCCTGGATGAAATGGTTAGAGAGATACAGCAACTGGTATGTAAGAAGATATGAGGAAAAGGTGAAGGCAGAGGAGATGGCAGAATTCTTACTACCATGGAGGTATAAACCATAGGGCCCAAGGGGGCCCCCAGGATAGAATGGAAGGGATTGGCCACAAGGACATGGCTGAGGCACTCCCTCCTCAGCAGGGAAGAGCCATCACAAACAGCATCTTGGAAGGAATCAGTGTACTTATCTGCAGGGGCACTGAAAGTGAGATTGTCTGCAGAAACCACTGGATCTTAAGGAGAAGGAAGTCCAGCAATTAATGGAGATGGATTGTTAGGGGTGTCAGGGCTTTCCATTATACCAGAGACCAACCACACTGGAGCCCTTGATAATATTTAGGGTGGGTCTGGACTGGGAAGAGGTGTTTCCTGATAGACACAGGGGCCTCTCGATCACTTCGAATTTTATCCCTAAAAGGAAAAATTGTCAAGAAGTACTTTAATTATTCAGGGGGTAAGTGGAAAAGAGGCGTGAATGTGTTTTATTCAACCACGATTAATACATGTGGGAGTTAGGTTTGAAATGCATGAATTTCTGTTTGTTCCTACTTGTAATGAAAATATCCCTCGAACCCGGCTGGAAAGTGGCTTCCAGCTGTTCCAGGCTAGCCCTGGCTCGGGATACTTCCAAACTCGGTTGGTGGCAGCAGGCAGACCGGCCACCACCCCCCTGGTGGGTCGAAGCTGCACGAGAGATGTCAGTGAGGCTTGACGAAGGTAGGAAGCGAGGAGGCTACTTTGTGGCTAGATGGTTTTTATTGTCACCTGCCTTTCACAGGGGAGCCACACTTCTCTCTGAGCCTCTCTCGAGAGTGTTCCCGCCCAAGGCATGGCAACAGCTTATATGGGGTTGGGAGAAGGGGGTGGACACAAGAGGGAAAGCCAATAAGGGAAATACGGATGTCACACAGACAGCAAATGGGAAACGAGGGGTGGGGATTCCCCAACCTGCTCCAATCTGGGACCGAGTGTCTCTGAACATTCTGGAAGAAGAGGAGAGGCTTCCCAGAGAGTGACAGGCTGTGGAGAACAAAGACAAGGGGAAACCAAATGGGTAGAAATACAGGGGGGAACTTGGGAGAAACCATTACAGAACAAATTAATATTAACAATAAATCAAAAGGTATAAAACGCGCCGCTACATTGTAATTATAAGTTTTTGGGAAGGAATTTGCTAGCTACATTTGGAAAGCAAAATAACATTGTAAAAGGTGGTACAGAAGATAACACTATTGGAACTTTGTGTCAAATGTCTGAGAAGGTCTATGCTGCAGTAAACCCACAAGTATGGGCAGTCCCAGGGAAATCTGGAAAATGAACTGTGGAGTCTCTCCAAACTACTTTGAAGCAACCAGGACAAGTGGTGTCTAAAAGGCAATATCCTCTTTTCAAGGTAGGTAAAGAGGGGCTTACAGCCTGTTATTAAGTCCCTGTTAAAGGCAGGTCTTTTGGAGCCATGCATGTCTCCCTCCCAATAATATTCCTGTCCTGCCAGCTAAGAAATTGCATGAATTCACACCAGAAGGAAAGCAGAATTTTAAAGTGTTAGGGGAAAAAGAAAAATAAAAAGGCAGATTAACTGAAGCTCTTGCCCTAGCTCTTCCAGACAGGGAAAAATAATTTGAATTATATGTGGGTGTTAAACAGGACCATATTAAAAGGATTTTAGTATGGGAACACAGGGTAACACTGCAGCCTATTGCTTACCTTTCTAAGATGATAGACCCAGTGGCCTGGAGGCTGGCCTCATTGTCTGCAGAGTTGTGCAACCATGGTTTAATTGTAACTGAAGCCTGAGAACTGATAACAGGAGAATGTTTTATTATTGAAGTCTCACATCAAATTAAAGTTTTGTGAACTGAAAGAGCCTCTAAATAGATGTCCAGTACTCAGTTACTACAGTCTAGATCTTATTTAATGAAACAGAAAGATTTAGGATTGAGAAGTGGGGAAGAGTCAGCCTCCTCCTTGAACAGTCCTGGAGAGGAGGCTGGGAGGAAACCCATGACTGCATTCAAGTGACAGATGTCCATACCCAAGCTAGGAATTACTTACGAGACACTCCCTGTCCTAAGGGAGAAAATGTGTTTATTACTGAGCCTTTGGAAGTAATAGAAGGGAAGCGATTTACAGGAAACACTATTATTAAGGGAAGGGAATTGGAAGAAGGGAGGATGTTGCCACCCACATAGTCAGCTCAGACAGCAGAGCTGTATGTGCTTGTAAGAGCCTGTGAATTGACATTCTTACTGATCTAAGTATGCATGTGGAGTAGTACACGCATTTAGAAAACTGTAGGAGGAAAGAGATTTATCAACCTGAACGGGAAAAACATTAGCTCATGAGAGCCTTATTACTCACCTGTTCGAGGTGAATTTACCAAAAATGGTGGCAATAATGCACATTAGAGGACATCAGGCAGGGTACTCAGAGGAGGTGACAGGTAGTTGATTGTATTTCAAAACAATTTGAGAATTTCAAAACAATTTCAAAACAATTGGAGGCAACTAGCTGAGCGAACAGCTTTAAATAATAGGCAACCACCTCAACAGGACCCTTGTCATGCTGTAGGAGTTGATGTTTTGCTCAGTAATGGGCCTTTTTCTAATCCAGATTTACAAGTATGGTAAGATCCTCTGGTTTTAACACAGGCTCAACAATTAGGTATGAATGCTATAATTAAAACAATAGAAATGGCAGATCCAAAACGGAGATATGTCACTATAGGACAAAGTTTTAAGGAGCCTTTTCTGCAATTTGTAGAAAAAATTGCTGCAGCAATTGAAAAACAGGTAGATGATGAAAATTTAAGACAAATTCTATGTAAACAATTGGCCAGAGACAATGAAAATGAAGACTGCCAAAAAATTATTGAAGCTCTGCCAGGAGATCCCTCTGTCCCTGATATGGTCACAGCATGTTCAAAGGTTGGCACAGTCCAACATAAAATGGCTGCATTGGCAGAAGCCCTTAGGCCTCCACAAAAATGTTTTTCTTGCGAGGAACAAGGACATTTAAAATCACAGTGTTCTAAAAATGTTAAACAGAAAGTGAAGTCTAAAATGAATCCAAGTAATAAATTTACTTGTAACCATTGTAGTAAAAATGGGCACTTTGAAAAACAATGTAAATCAAAATATCATGCAAATGGACAATTATTACAAGGAAACAAGAAAAAGGACGTGAAAGGGCGCATATAGACACAAATACCTCAGCAACCAAAAGCCCTCCCAGCACTGCAAAGTTATCCATTTGTGAACAATACTCAGGGGCAACAATTAGTTCAGCAGAAATCGATATACCCACCACAGACACAATGACTACTTATACTCATGATATTGTTAAAGTACCCTTGCAAGCATGGGGACCTATTAGCAAAAGTCTCAGTGCTCTTTTGATTAAAAGATTTAGTGCCACCTTATTAGGACAATGTACATAATAGAGTAATTAATGCTGATTACACAAGACAAATATGTGCTATGATTTCAACTAATTATCCACCAGTTACTATAACTAAAGGAACTTTAGTTATAGTATTGCTCAATTGCTCAAATTGTTCCTTCTTTGAGTTGTGTTCCCAAAACAGAAAATCAGCTATGTTCCACTAGAGGCTTTGGCTCTACTGAGATGCCTCAAGTGTTTTAGGCACAACGAATGACAGCTCAGCGACCTACATTAACCTGCACCTTGACTTCTGAGAATGCAAGAGTCCCTCAACAGATAAAACTGAATAGCCTTCTAGACATGGGATCTGATATTATTATTGTGTCTTTACATTCATAGCTCTCACAGTGGCCAGTACAAACAAGTGACACTAGGGTAGTTGGGCTGGGAGGCACCACGGTGAGTGGAATTTCAGTTAACAATATTTTGATTACAAATCCTGAAGGGCAAAAAGCAACCATAAGGCCATATATTACCTCTGCTCCTTTGAATCTATGGGGTCGAGATTGCCTCAGTCAATGGGGAGTGAAAATTACCACAGATTTTTAACAGGGGTCACTGTGTTGCAGAGTGCTAAGCAACCCATTCTTGCCTTAACCTAGTTGTCCATCAAACCTGTGTAGGTTAATCAGTAGTCCCAATTAGGGGCTACTGATTAAAAAGTGATGTTTGCAGGGCAGTGAAAAATTTACTGCCCTACAAACATTAGTCCAAGAACAATTAGCTGCAAGTCATACTAAACCTTCATGCAGTCCATAGAGCACTCCTGTGTTTGTTATAAAAAAAAAGAAATCTAGTAAATGGAGGCTTCTACATGACTTGAGACAAATTAATGCCGTAATAGCTACAATAGGAGCTTTACAGCCTAGTCTACCATCCCCTGCTATGATTCCTATAGACTAGAACATTGTTGTGATAGACTTAAAAGGTTGTTTCTTTACAACTCCCTTAGCAGAACAAGACAAAGAAAAATTTGAATTCACTGTGCCAACAATTAACCATTGTGAGCCAACACAAAAGTATCAGTAGAAATTTCTTCCCCAGAGGATGAAAAATTCTCTTACTATCTGTCAATAGTTTGTAGCACAAGCCTTGTCTCCAGTAAGAGAAAAATTTCCTGATTGTTATTGTTATCATTACATAGATGATATTTTGTTAACAGCCAAAGAAAAAGAACAATTGGCTGATTTACAATCTTTTGCTATAACTTTTTTGCAAAATTATGGCTTTAGTTTAGCCCCAGAGAAAATTCAAACAATTGAACCTTAGAAATATTTAGGTCTCATTGTGTCTCAGAAAAAAGTGAGACCTCAAAAGATACAGTTACAAAACAAAGTTGAAAATTGAACTGATGTGCAAAAATTAATAGGACCAATTAATTAGAGAAGACCTTATTTGAGACTAACTAATTCGCAATTACAGCCTCTTTTAGAAATGTTAAAGGGGTCAGACAATCCTACTGATATCCGTGAGTTGACCCCAGAAGCTCTTTCTGTTCTTGAAATAATTGAGAAAGCTTTGTGCGAAAAATTTTTCTCTCGCATTAATCTGGCACAAGCAGTGCAAGTATTTATTCTGATTGACAAGATAGTTCCTTTTAGAACCCTTGTGCAATAGAATAATCAGTAGAAAGATCCTTTACATATTTTAGAATAGTTGTTTTTACCTTTCAGACCTGCAAAAACTATTCCTAGTCTTTTTAAATTAATTGCTGAAATTATTATTAAAGCTCATAAACTATGTGTTTAATTATTAAGCTGAGATCCTGAAAGAATTGTTTTGCCTGTTCAGAATTAGGATTCTTAGTAGTTGTCACAATCTGTTAATGCGAAAGCAGGGGTCGTGATGGTTCGTGTGATCTTAGAGTGCAAAAAGTACTCAAAGGGGACAATAGTTTAATCACACACACAAATGCACCTTTATTGATGCCAACAACACTTTCAATAGAGGGAATGAGAAAAGAAAAATAGGATACGGAGCGAGGAAAAGGGGGGCAGGGGGTATAGAGCTACCGACAGCCGAGTAGCGTCCTCATGGCATCATGCCAATGGATCCGTCTTCAACTGTGGGGAGATCTCAAAGTGTGAATCAAAGAGGAGTAGCTTTCATAGTCATTTCAGAAGTGGGGGGCACCTGAGAGTCATTGTGCAGAGACCCATTGCTCTGGGAACCAGGTGCAACTGTTCAGACTCTAATCAAGCGGGTTTGGCACAAGCAGGTCCGGCCTTCACTGCTGGTAAGCACAGGCTGTCCAGCTGTCTATTGGTCTTTGTACAAGTTCCCATGGGAGCAGCCAGCTCCGGTTCAGTGGACATACCTGCAGTACAGTGCTTGTCAAACATGCACCGTGGCTTAGGCCCTAGCTCCTTGACACAGTCCTTGACGAAGGATCGTGAGGCAAGACCAGGGACTACCAAGTCCCGACTCTTACAGTAGTGTCTTGCCAACAATTACCAGTTACAAGATGCTATGGCTGCTTTCACAGGGCAAGTGTCTAATCATTTACCAAGTCACCCCTTGTTAAAATTTTTTGAGGAAGTACCAGTTAGTTAAAAACAGTTAAGCATAGAAAGCCCTGTTGATGGGCCAACTGTTTTTACAGATAGTTCTAGAAAAGCAGAGAAGGATGCAGTGAAAATCAATAGTAACAAGCAACACATAGTCAAATTTCAAACAAGATCACCTTAAATTATTGAATTGCAGCCCATGGCCACGGCCATGGCATTTCAGTTGTTCCGCCAAGCTGTAAACAGTGTAACAGATTCTGCTTATGTAGCAAATTTGACCCAAAAATTAGATAAAGTTGTTTTATCTGAAATTAATCATCATCCTTTATTTGAGATGTTGCTGGAAGTGTAGAATTCAATTCAGCAGTGCACTGAGCCATATTTTGTACTACACATTCATAGTCACTCTTCTTTGCCAAGATTTTTCACAGAAGGGAATGCTGTAGCTGATGCTCTTGTTGCCAACGCTACTTTAACAGTTCCTAATTGTAAGCAACAAGCAATCTTGTCTCATCAATTTTACCACCAAAGAGTTCAAGCTTTCCAGCTGCAATTTGGCCTCAGTAACAATGCTGCTGCATGCCCTGATTGTCTAAGTTCACATGTTCCTGTATATTATGAAACTAATCCTAGAAGGCTGCAAGCATTGCAGCTCTGGCAAACAGACATTACTCAAATTTCTGATTTTGAGAGACTGAAACGCATACATGTGTCAATTAATACTTTATCTCATGCTATTGTAGCAACTACACATGCAGATGAAAGAGCTGTAGATGTTATTCGTCACTTTCAAAGAAATTTTCTGTTTTAAGGGTGCCTTAACAAATAAAGACTGATAATAGATCTAGTTATATATCTCAGAAAACACAGCAGTTTTTAGCTGCTTAGGGCATTGTACATAGTACAAGTATTCCTCATTCTTCCACTAGACAAGCTATTGTTGAAGGTGCTCATGGCACACTGAAACATCAGCTTCAAAAACAAAAAGGAGGAATGCAAGGAGAAACCCCCCCAGACACGACTGGACAAAGCAGTTTATGTGCTGAATTCTTTATCCTACAGGGAGACAACTTCTTTACCTCCTTTGTTTTCTCATTTTTCCTCTTTAATTTCAAAGAAATCTGAACTGCAGAAGCCTGCTCGGGTGCAAGTGAGAGATCTGGTTAGTGGTCAATGGAGTGGTCCTGTAGATTCAATAACCTGGGGAAAGGGAGTATGCTTGTGTCTCTACAGAAAATGGAGCATGTTCCATTTTCCTGCTTGCTGTGTTAAGCCTTATCTGGAGCGGACAGGAAGGAACAGGATAGAAGATTCCACCGCAACCAAAGCAGAACATGTGGGTGACACTGGCTGAGGCTACATATCAGGCCACACTGTGTCTATCAGTCTCCAATCCTGAGAATCCATTCTCTATGTGTCTTGTTAGTGTACCTTTTGACAACTGGCCTTGTCCCTCACAAGCTTTTAATTGTAAAGCTATGAATCCTGTACAAAATGTAGATTTTTGGGATAGTATCTATGCACACTTGCCTCAGGTTTCCATTGAGCCACAGGAACTAGAATTGCTGGGATCATTGCAAATGGATGCTTGTGTAATATTTAGTTACAAAAGGAAAGACAAGACCACAGGGGGGCAGTCTCAGAATGTAAATGCAACACTAGATGTGTACAGACATGCAAGCTTGTGGTGTAACTACACCTCACGTCATGTATCACGTGCCTCTGATGTGGCTTTGCAGCTACTGAAAGATGTGTTTTTAATCTGTGGTGCTTGGGTTGGTATTCCAAGTAGGATAATAGGGGGTCCCTGCAGTTTGGGGCGATTGACTCTATTGACACCCAACATAACAATGATGCATCAAAAAATAAGTGGTAAGCGATCACTTTGACATAAACTTGCTTCTCAATGTCGGGATGAGGTGGCTTTTTGGGGACCTGCTTCTATTGCTTCTGCATCAATTTTTGCACTTAGAGTAGCTTCAGCTCATGCTCTATCTTCGTTAAATAAACTTGGTTGTTAGCTAGCTGAGCAAAGCAATGACACATCTGGGGCTTTAAGTGGGTTACTAGATGTAGATAGCATCAGACATGCTGTGTTACAAAATAGGGCAGCAATTGACTTTTTTATTGTTATCATAGGATTTTTATTTGTTATGCCAGGATTTTGAGAGAATGTGTTGCATGAATTTATCAGATCACAGTGAGTCGATCTACAAAAGTATTGCAAGCTTGAAAGAGAGAGTCAGTCACTTACAAGTGGATGAAGGATGGGGATGGCTGGATAGTTTTGTCAAGAGCTGAGGCATCACTGGCTGGCTTAAAGCCTTGTTGAAAATTAGATTGTTAATTTTGTTAGTGATTGTAATTATTGCTTTGTGTCTCCCCTTCTGCTTGGATTTTTGCATCAGGCCCTGCAAAAATCCTTGACAGCTGTGTTTGTTGCTCAAATACAAAAAGGGGGAAGTATGGAGGGGCTTGCCAGCTGGTCTGCAAGCAAAACTGAGTCAGTAGAAGAAATAACAATTGATGATTTCCGAGTGTATCCATAGAGAGGAAGAAGACAAGGCTGTCAGCAGGGGAACCGATTAAAAAAGATACATGAAAATTTTTGTAAGTTAGACTACGTGCATAAGTAAACGTGTCCATGTGCCTTCTTAACTTTCTGTAAAACTTTTGCCAATTATATTGACGCTAATTGCTTTGCACCAATGAATATAATAAGTTGTTGTGATGTAGTCAATGACTTAAGATCATGCTTTGTTAAGAGTATATAAGCTGGAGAACACGCAGAATAAAAAACTTCCATTTTGGATCCTAATCACATGTGTATGTGTATGTCACGTCTGACCTAACAGTGACAGTAATTGATTGGCAAATGAAAAAACTCAGAAAGCAACACTTTTGCCAGAAATCTGGAAGATCCTCTCTTTGCTCCCAGTGACTCAATCACTGCCAGAGAAACTATCTTTTCCACCAAAGGAGCTGGAGATAATTAAAACTAGCGGGGCAAAGAAAAAAAATGCTAATTGGTTTACAAGGGATGGCAAACAGTCAATACCAGAAGCTTTGGCCCTACAAGTAGTAGAAAAACTCCATGAAAGGAGTCATTTGGGTTCTTGAGGACTGGTAGAAGCCTTCCTCAAGATTATGTTGCTGTGTCTCTTGTGAAATCTCCATCAACAGGAAACTTAGCTGGCACAGCCCCTGCCTTTGGACTTTGATGTTCACAACATCCAACCAGGGGATTTAGTCCTGGTTAAGGAGTAAAAAGTAGCACCACTGGTGGTGAAGTGGCATGGACCTTTCCAAGTATTAGTGACCACAGAAATAGCTGTCAAGACAGCTGAACACAGGTGGACACATCACACTCTGGTCAAGGTCTCTAAGGCCCCAGAGAACTGGACATCTCAGCTGGAAGAGAAGGACAGGAGGCCACGACTGACACTCCACAGGAGTGGACCAGAGCAGCAGCCAATGCATCAACATCGAGGGAAGCCCTGTGTGCCTACCCACAGGCTGTCTACTGAAATAGTATAGGCATCCCTCCTTTAGAATCTCCACTCACTGGGGGCTACTACTTGCTATCATTGTTTTCTTTATCTTAAGTGGCTTCTGTGCCTTCACACACCACAGGTGGTGCAGAAGACGAGGTGAAAATTAGACTAGGTCATTAGAATACACTATTACAATATTTTCCTTACTAATTCTACTTTTATATTGTCAGCAAAGTTTAGGCCAGGAGTGGAAGAATCAATGTGCAGCCTTAGGAGAAGAAGCAGCCAAAGTTTCTAACCTTAGCAATTGTTGGGTCCAGGGAGGGCCAGGAGGATCTGCAGAGTGGCCATGAGTTGCTAGCAGAGTTGAACCTAAATGGTGGGTCAACACCCTAAGTGGGGCCCATAATGGAATGGGATTTGGGGACAAAGAAGGAAGTCAATAGTGACTTCATTCTTCTGAAACAGGCACTTATTGCCTGAATAGGCCAGGGGGGACATATGTAGAAAAAGCGTTTGTGAATTGACTTCATCTTTGGGTTGAAACAATTGGGTTTGGACTTAAAATTACCCTCGTTACAATTATTCCAAATATCAAAGCAAATGCAATCAAATGTCTGTTAAGCTCACTAATGGTAGTTGTTCCTATCATAATTAAAGAAAATATTTTGAAGGCTGTAAAGCAATGGGGAGGGACAAGAGGTTTTTTGACCACCTGTTTTTAAGCTGCCCTCAACAAAATTCCACAAGTAGAACACATGTTGTTTGTGATTATCAGTGGAAATGGCAACACCAGAATGGAACCTGAACCTTTTATAGTGAGTTCTGCTCCAAATCCAGCCAAATAGCTTGAAGATGTAAATGTAGATGGCAACCCCGTGTGGGAGCTTGGAAATGCAAATATTGTGACCCTTATGGTGGGGCAACTGTGGTTGGAGGACCATTAGGAGCAGGAAACAAGCATATTGTGACTCACCAATTGACGGCAAGGAGTAGGAGTGCCCCTTTGCTAATGCAACATGGGCTTTGAAAGGACATTGTTGGACTTGTGGCCAACATGCTTATCGCAGGTTACCTCCAAACTGTTCAGGGATATGTTACATGGAACATATTAGACCCTTGTTCTTTTTCTTACCACAAGTTCAAGGAAATCATTTAGGAATCAAAATCTATGATGATTTAATTAGAGAAAAGAAATCAATTGATGTAGCACTGGCTGGAGGGAGCACCCCAAAATGTGGAAAAGATGAATGGTCACCTGAAATAATTCCCTGTTCCTGCTGGAGATGGTGTTCCAGCGAATCCCGGCTGCCCTGGCAGGGAATTGTTTCAAGTCCGGTTGGGCAGTGGCTAGCAGACCGGCCACTACCTCCTTAGTAGTTCAGAAGATGCACGAGAGCTGTTAGTGAGGCTCGACGAAGGTAAGAAGAAGGAGGCCTCGTGGCAAGATAGAGTTTATTGTCACATGCACCCCATGGTGCAGGCACTCACGTGTCCCAGGAGAGAGAGAGAGCTAAGAGGGCCAAGGCCAGAGCCAGGCCCAGGCCCAGGGGCCTGGGCCCTGAGCGAAGCCCCAGCCTGAGGCAGAGGCTGAGAGGCAGAGAGAGCGAGCAGGGGGAGGCTCACTCTTATCAGGGACTAGGGGAAGGGGGTGGACACAAGAGGGAAAACCAATCAGGGAAACGGGGAGGGCACACAGCCAGCAAATAGGAAACGAGGGGTGGGGCATTCCCAGCCTGCTCCAATCCGGGACCGAGCCCCTCCGAAGCCTCTGGAATGAGGGGGAGAGGCTTCCCGGAGGGGGGCAGGCACTGGGAGGAGACCAATGGATGATTGACAACATATTGCAACAGAGGGGAACAAAGGGAATTTCCCAGGCAGGAGATTGTACCAAATGGGGAGAAGTACAGGGGGGAACTTGGGAAGAACCATTATAGAAAAAAGATTATTAACAATAAGTAAGAACTAGAAAACGCGCCGCTACATTTCCCCCTTTCTTTTTACAAAAAGATGGTAACTTAAAACTATAAACAGCTACTCGGTGGCCACAGCTCAAAGTCCTGGTCACAGTCTTGTTCAAAGTCTTCTTCGGGGAAGGGCTCATCTTCGCAGATGTCTTCATCTTTAAGTGGAGGAGCTGTGGCACACTCAGCTTGGAATACTTGGGGGAATGTGCTGGCATGCAAAATAAACTTTTTGACATAGCAGCAGGTAAAACGAGCAGCAACAGAAACACAAAAAAGCACTAGCAAAACAATCAGAACTAAACAAATGATGGATCCAGCCCACTCAGGTAGCCCCCAGTCTTCAAAAAGTCCAGCCAGCCAGTCGGATGCCCGAGGACAGCCTGTTCTTGATGTCTCTGACAACCCTGCAGATTGTGGCATGGATGTCTCCGACAAGTTTGCTGTTTGTGGCATGGATGTTGGCACTGTCCACGCCATGGCCGGAGACTTCAGGCTGGAGATCAGCAGCAGCAGGAATAGAAATCTGGCTGCTGTCAGTGGGGCCATCGCTGAGTGGGTTTGACCTGAACTAAATAGAACAAGAAACTACAACATAATTAGAAAACAGGGCAAAGGGGTAAGGGGAGGACAAACTCGTCCCAGGAGTTCTGGAGCAAGGGTAGGAAAGTCATCCTGGCCTGGGCCTTGGGGTCCCGGCACCACCCCCCCGGTATCCCAAGCATGGGAACTGGAAGTAGGACTGTGGGAACCAGACGCCCGAGGTGGCTCTGGCACAGGAGGGGGTGTGGCCTCCCGGGGTGACATCATGGGAGGTGGGGTCAGGTTGTGGGTGGAGCAGGAGTGGGGAGGAGTTAGGGGAGGAGTATGAACAAGGGGTGGAGCTCTTGAGCCCCGGGATGTGGGAGGGGTTAAGGGAAGGGAGGGGTTGGAATGTGGGAGGGAAGAAAAGGGATTGTGGGGAGAAGGAGTGGGGGAGGGGGACACTGAACACGTGGACGGCTGCACCATGCAGTCGCTGCCATGTCTTGCCTTGGGGGAAGGAGAGGGAGAAGGAGATGCACAGCCACAACTGCCATTCTGTGCACTCTCTTTGTTTTGGGAAGAAAACTTAACTCGGGGTTTAGGAACTGGGGTAGAAGGGGATGGGAAAATGGCTTGAGCTGCCTAGCCGGGGCAAACACAAGCACACCTGAACAGTCTGGCCATGACTGTTCAGGCTGGGGTCGGGCACCTGCAGGGAGCCAGGGCTAGCAGGGCAAGTTTTCTCTGCTTTTCCCCGGAGAATGCCCCTTCGAGGGAGAGAGGGAATGGGAATGGGGTCTGGGGTAACTGAGGCAGATTGTCCTCTCTGCTCTTTCTCCACTTTCTTTGGCTGAATTAAAGACTTCCTTCTTCTGTGTGGAGAAATTTGCACCCATTTTCAATCCACACACACACACTCGAAAAATAAAAATGCACAACTTAAATCAAACTAAAAGAAAAAGAAGAAAAAACCTAAAAACTGCCGCACACAGTTAACAAACCCTGGAGGGCAAAAAGGCAACCTCCTAGGGCGGAATGCATTCCTTTGGCTTCTAAAAAGCCTCCCGATTGGCTAAAAAGCCGTGAGCATTGGAAGTCAGGAGCTCTCGTAGGATCTGGGTTCGTCCCGGCTGCGCTGCCGCTGGAGGCAGTGGGGGGGGGGCGCGCGCACCGCCGCCGGCGAGACCACGTGTTGCCGCGGTCATGCGGCAGCCGAGCGTGCTGCCACCGCCGCGCGGGCGGGGGGGGGGGAGGGGGCGCGAGCGGGGCTGCCGCCGCAGAGCCGCCGAAACCGAAACCGCCGCGCGGGGGGGAGGAGGGGAGACGGACGCCGTGCTAACCGCGAGCGGGGCCGCGCCGCTGAAACCACGTGGTCCCGCGGTGACGCGGCGGCGCCGCTCCACGCCGCTGCAGAGCGCGGGCGAAACGAAACAGCCGCTGCCGCATGACCGCCGCCGCTGCAGAGGGGGAAGAGGGGGGCTTCCCCCACTCCCGCCCGCTCCGCTGCGTATGAAACCCGCTCGGCCGGTGCCGCAGCGCCAGCTCTCCAGCTCTCGTGCGCCCGCGCGGTCTCTGCCCGCCTCGCTGCCGCTGCGAAAGCGTGCAGCCGTGGGACTTACCAATCCTGGGCTCACCAACTGACTTCTCCAGCTCCCCACGGAGGCGAGCTCCCTCGCTCAAGCCTCCTCCTGGTGCAGGCTTGTAAAACAAAAAATAAAACCGAGTGTGGTGGTTTCCTTTCGTCGGAGGAGAACTCTTCTGGGTGTAAAAGAGCTACTCTCCTCTCCTGCCAGGAGCCTGGCAGGCACGTAGCTGTCTTCGGCTTCGCTACACTGCGAGGATAAATCCAATGCAGGTGGAGCCTTCTCCCGCGGGTTCTGGCGTTCACAGACTTCCACGCGGAGACAGCCTACGCAACCTCTTCTCGTGGTACTTCTGCCCCACATTGGAGCGCCAATTGAAATAATTCCCTGTGCCTGCTGGAGATGGTGTTCCAGCGAATCCCGGCTGCCCTGGCAGGGAATTGTTTCAAGTCCGGTTGGGCAGTGGCTAGCAGACCGGCCACTACCTCCTTAGTAGTTCAGAAGATGCACGAGAGCTGTTAGTGAGGCTCGACGAAGGTAAGAAGAAGGAGGCCTCGTGGCAAGATAGAGTTTATTGTCACATGCACCCCATGGTGCAGGCACTCACGTGTCCCAGGAGAGAGAGAGAGCTAAGAGGGCCAAGGCCAGAGCCAGGCCCAGGCCCAGGGGCCTGGGCCCTGAGCGAAGCCCCAGCCTGAGGCAGAGGCTGAGAGGCAGAGAGAGCGAGCAGGGGGAGGCTCACTCTTATCAGGGACTAGGGGAAGGGGGTGGACACAAGAGGGAAAACCAATCAGGGAAACGGGGAGGGCACACAGCCAGCAAATAGGAAACGAGGGGTGGGGCATTCCCAGCCTGCTCCAATCCGGGACCGAGCCCCTCCGAAGCCTCTGGAATGAGGGGGAGAGGCTTCCCGGAGGGGGGCAGGCACTGGGAGGAGACCAATGGATGATTGACAACATATTGCAACAGAGGGGAACAAAGGGAATTTCCCAGGCAGGAGATTGTACCAAATGGGGAGAAGTACAGGGGGGAACTTGGGAAGAACCATTATAGAAAAAAGATTATTAACAATAAGTAAGAACTAGAAAACGCGCCGCTACAGTCACCAGAAAAAATTATACCCCACTATGGACTAGCCACTCGGAATCCTTATGAATTAATATCAGGTGCCAGAGAACCCATTTATAATTTGAATGGGGCAATTAGGCTACAAGCTGTCTTTGAAATAATAACCAATGAGTCAGCTATAGCTCTTGACTTTCTGTCCAACCAGTCCACTCAAAGGAGGACTGCAATATTTCAACATTGGATGGTACCGGATTTTTTATTAGCAGAAGAAGGATTTGTGGAAATTAAATTATTCAGACTTCTTGAGGTGCCCTTGTGGTTGTTACATCACAAGGAGGAGGGCTGGCTGTGATGTGCACTAGTGCCTGAGATATCATGAAGAGTGGGGAAGTGATGTGCTCTGGTGCCTTTGACATCACAAGGAGAAGGGCTGGATGTGATGTGCTGTGGTGCCTGTGACATCACAAGGAGCCGGATCGGTTTTTTGTGCACTGGTGCCTGTGATATCACAAGGCGCAGAGAGCTGTAGTGCATGTGCCATCACAAGGAGCATAGCTGAATGTGACATATTCTGGTTCTTGTGATATCACAAGGAGCAGGGGCGTGATGTGCTCTGGTGCGACATCTAAAGGAGTTGAGCTGTGATGTGCTCTTGTTCCTGTGCCATCACAAAGAGTGGGGCTGTTATGTACTCTAGTGTCTGTGACATCACAATGACCAGAGTTGTCAGGTACTCTGGTGCCTTTGACGTCACAAGGAGCATGGTTTCAGGTACTCTGGCACCTGTGACATCGCAAGCAGCAGGGCTGTGATGCGCAGATATACCTGTGACATGACAAGGGGCATGGATGGCTGTGACGTGCTCTTATGCCCATGACCTCACAAGGAGTCTGGCTGTGATGTGCTCTTGATCCTGTGACGTCGCAATGAGCAGGGCTCTGATGTGCTCTGGTGCCTGTGATAACACAAGGAGTGGGGCTGGCTCTGATGTTCTCTGGTGCCTGTGACGTTACAAGGAGAAAGGCTGTGATATGTTCCGGTTCCTGCGATAAAACAAGGAGCGGCGCTGGCTGTGAGGTTCTCTGGAGCCTGTGACATCACAAGGAGCACTGCTGTGATGTACTCTAGTGCCTGCAGCATCACAAGGAGTGGGACTGGCTGTGATGTGCTCTTGTACCTCTGCTATCACAAGGAGCAGAGTTATCACGTTTTCTTGTGCTAGTGACATTACAAGGAGAAGGGCCATGATGTGCTTTTAATCCTGTGACATCAAAATGAGCAGGGCTGTGATGTACTCTGGTGCCTGTGAGATCACAAGGAGCAGAGCCCTGATGTCTTCTCATGCCTGTGACATCATAAGGAGCCAGACTGGCTGTGATGTGTTCTGATGGCTGTGAAATCACAAGGTGCACAGGTGGTTGTAATGTACTCTGGTGCCTATGACATCACTCAGAGCAGGTCAGGTTCTGATGTGCTCTTGTTTCAGTGACATAACAAGGAATGAGATCTGCTGTTTTGTGCACTGGTGCCTATGGCATCACAAGGAGCAGGGTCGGTAGTCATGCTCTCTGGTGCCTGTGACATCCCAAGGAGCAGGTCTGTAAAGTGCACTGGTGCCTGTGACATCACAAGGAACACCACACTGATGTGCTCTGGGGCTTGAGCCATCACAAGGAGTGGGGCTGGCTCTGAACTTCTCTTGGGCAGTGATATTGCAATGAGCAGGGTTGTGATGTGCTCTTGTAATTGTGACATCACAAGGAGCAGGGCTGTGATGTACTCTGGTGCCAGTGGCATCACAAGGAGCAGTGCCTTGATGTGCTCTGGTGCCTCTGAAAACATAAGGAGCCAGGCTGTTTGTGATGTGTTCTGGTTCCTGTGACAACACAAGGAGCAGGGCAGGTAGTCATGTGCTCTGGTACCTTCGACATCAAAAGTAGCAGGGCTGTGATGTACTCTTGTTATTGTGACATCCTACAGGTGTGTGTACTCTGGTGCCTGTGACATCAAAATGCGCAGGGCTGTCATGTGCTCTTTTCCAGTGATATTACAAGAAGCAGGGCAGTGATGTGCTCTGGTGGATTTGTGTCCTAGGTTACAATGTAAGTTGTGCCCGAAGTATGTATTCTATCACCATCTCCATGAGCTGTTGAAACCAGGTGGGGCAGTGCTTCCCTTATCTTCTGTTAATGGGTTCATCAATGCCTTGCCCCGTGACTCATAGATAACTCCCTTTGGGAGCTATCTCTCTTTAATGGGCCATCAAGGACCCACTGCATGACTCATAGAATGAGATCAGCCCATTGTGAGATGTTCTGCCCAGGGGGAGGAGCCAAGCATTCCCACCTGGCTATCATCTGGGATTTGGGACAGCACCGGGGGCCCTTACCCACTGGACTCCCAGAGGGCAAGAGCTACCAGACCTTTCTACAGGATCACTGCTTCAACAAGACCATTTCATCTGGACTGCTACTACCACCCTAACAGGGTGTCAGGTTGTATTCTGAATCTGTCAGTGGTTTTTTGTATTATTTCATTTATTTTATTTTACTTTATTTTACTTTATTTTATTTCTTTTCTTTTCCTCTTATTAAATTGTGTTTCTGACTTGGAATCTCTCACTGGTTTTGCTTTCAAACCAGCACAATTTAACATGACAAGGAGCCAGGCTGTTATGTGCTCCAATTCCAGTGATAACACAAGGAGCAGGGCTGTCTGTGATGTACTCTGGTGCCTGTGACATACAAAGGAGAAGGGCTAGCAACAAGGACTCTGACTGCCCTTGGAGCCCCAAATGCCACCTCTGACCTGACTCCAGGACACTGAGGGAACAAGCTATTTTTCTTATGGAAAATAGCCATTAGTCATGTCCAGTCCCATCTAAGAACAGTGAGGTTCCAACTCACAAAAACACCGCTGGATTTCTCCAAGACAAAAGCTGCTAGCAGCTAGGAGTCTGATTGCTCTTGAAGGCCCAAACCTACCCTCTGACCTGACCCTGGGACACTGAGGGAACAAGTTATTTTTCCTATGGAAAATAGCCATTATTCATGTCCAGACACATCTTGACAAAAGTGGGGTGTCAACTTCTAAAATTGAGAACATCCCGGAATTTCTCCAAGATAAAAAATTTCGTGCCAGGGCATGGGTAGAAGCACCCTGAAATGCAGCAGCACAGCTCTATTTAAACCCTTCAAATGCTGGAAAAGATGGCTTTTCCTTCAATTGAACCCCTGAAACTGAGGCAACAGGAGGTGTCTACCTCAATTTAAACCAATACAATGGCAGGTATATGGGTTCTCTCCTTCAATTTAATCTGCTAAAATAGCAGAAAAAAGAGGATTTTGCCCCAAATTAAATCTCTCAAATGATGGTGTTATGAATAAGGTGTGGTGATTGGCTCATGCAAATGAGGAAGAGTTGTTGAGTATGGTGGGGAGAGGTTTTGTTGGTGAGATAAATAAGCCTAAACAGAGCAATTGTTGCTAATGAAGCCTTTTGTTAGTTCAATGTTCCTTGTTAAATGTTCATCCCCCCTTGTTAATTACCATGCTTATTCACCCCTTTGTTCTGTTCCCTTTTTCTGCTGAGTTGCCATTGAGCCCCATCACTGCCCCAACATGGCAACCAAAGAGGAGGAGAAAACGTAGCAGACATGCAAATGGAGGAGGCCCAGTGCCAACTGGGAGAAAAATCGAGAAAAGATCGCTTCAAGGCAGAAAGACTTCATCAGATTGAGCCACCCAAAGACATGGATAGACCATGCAAGGAATAAGATTACCCCTTCCCAAAGTTGGGTGGTTTTCACCCCCACACCCTAACTTTCAGAGACATCGTCCAGAAAGGGACCCCTAGACTTCAGAACCAGTAGGGTTTTGTTGGAGCTCCCATGAGGATGGAAGTCCCGGCTCTGCCTGCACCCCAGTGGACAAAGCTGCACACCTCCTCCTCTGAGTTGCTTCTGGGTGCACTGGCGGCGTGCGCACGACCCGTCGGCCCCCCACCCTAAGCTGATCCTAATAAAGGCATTTAGAAGGAGAAACTGAAACTGTTTATTTCAGTTGGGGTTAACAGTTCTTTTGATATGTATTTTTGTTGTTGCAGTATAGTTTTGAACCCTTTACTATTCTCCCTTCACTACTCACCTGCCCTTTTGTGGTTACTGCCTGGCACCTCTGGCTTACAGGGTTGTATAAACATGGAGGAGGGAGTATATTTGCCTCTTGTGAGAGGGGACAAAGAGTGGGGGACAGGTTGCTGGGAGCCTCGCAAGGTAACATTGCACTGCCAATCAAGAGATGAGAAGGGCTCCACCAATGAAAGGCACAGAGGGACTGATTGACAGGCCTTGGGGAGCACCCAGGTTACATATATGGGCAAAGCTATGGACTGTGGGAGGGGCCAGAAGGACATATATGGACTGCTGATGAATATTAATGAGGCCGATACAATCTCAGCGTATAAAAGGCAGAGACGCCATTTTGTGCGCTGAGCCTCTGGTGTGCAGAAGGAGTTCCATCAGTCTTCCAGTGCTGTTCCACCCTTTGCTTTGTAATTTTAATGCTTCAAATTAAATTTTATTTACTCATTCCCACCTGGATTTTGAGTCCTTTATAACAATAGGAAAAGAGGCATTTTTACCTCAGTTTAAACCCTTACTAAGCAGGGACAACAGGCTTCCCCCTCAATTTAAACTGCAGAATGATGAAAGTGGGGGGCAGTTTACCCTCAATTCAAGCCGATAAGATGGCATCTGTATTTTCCCCCTTCTATTTAAAATAGAACACAGGGATTCCCTGTCAACTGATATCCCTAACATGCTGGAAAAGCCAGGTTTCCTTCAAAGAATACCCTTAAAATCAAAGGCGAAGGGGGATTCCCCCCAGTTCAAACACAGACAATAATGGAAGAGGAGTTTCTTCCCTCAATATAAACTCCTTTTGTCCTCATAACCCTAATTTTTTTTTCTGGAGGCATTTGGGAGGGACTGCCAAGATGAAATCAAAAGAAAAACGGAGAAAGATCCCTCCTGCAAATCCACACACTGACTCACCTGCACAGCTACTACTGCCTGGCACAAATGTTTGTCCCTTGGCTCCTCTAAACAATGCTCCACATTCAAGTGCATCCAGGTGTTCCCCCAGACCCAAAGAGTTGCTCTAACCATCGTTCCACGAGACATCCCCAGGAGCCCACCATAAACCCCTCTACTCCAGCAGCTCCATGCAAAAGTCAACTAAAGGAAACCCTACCCCTAAAACAGCCCCAGATAGGAGCTGCCACCTCCTCACTGTCACTGCTAATATATGGGGCTGCTCTGTCCCCTCCTCATATTAAGTGTTCACACCTGGGGCTGCTCTGTTCCCTCATCATCCTCACAGCTCACACCTGGCACTGTTGCCAGTCTGAGTGTGGGGGCAGAGGCTGAAAGGACTGCCTGCTCATCCCCTGAATGCCTCATTGTCTGCAGCTGACACACTAGGGCACCAGGCTTTTCTTTCTGTGGATAAGGACCTCTCTTCTCCTTCAGGTGCTCAAGGCTGAAAGTGGGATTCCACCTCCAAAATTCCATGTGTCTAAGGTTAATAATTCCTAACGAAATTCCCCACTGACCATAAGCCATCACCTATAGTTTTTTCCTCTGGAATCATTACCGACTTGCCTTTCTGTGGGAGTGTTTGACACATTCCATGGAGAGCTCAGGGGCTTTTTTATGGCTTATCCTCACAAGTCCAGGCCAAATCCAAACACCCAGAATTCAGGGAAATATGGATACATTTATAAATATAGATACGTTTATAAATACTCCCCTTCCCTGCAACTCAGTCTTTCACTACACATCTCCAGAGCAGATTTACTCCTTCCTTTCTTGCCAACAGCACCTCTCCAGCACAAATTCCCCCTTCTCACAGACACAAACTAAACAGAAATCTACTATAGGTGTTGGCTTGGAAAGTAAAATTCTTAGTACATCTGGCTACATGATTAAAACACATACATGCATTGATGGTCGTCAACGGAAAGCTTTTCAGTGGAGAAAATAGCTATTTTGGTAGCACACTTTCATGCACCTTCAGAAAAAGCAGAATTAGCATCAACTCTTAAGCCCCCCTGCTGAGGAATCTAGCCCTCCTTGGGACATCCAATGCAACAGACATTGAAAAAGGAAGGGAAAAGCAAAGTTTGGAGGAAAAACAGAACATAAATACATGAGCATTTAAAAAGCCATCACACAGTAATAGTGGGAAACAGTGACATTTATTCTTTCCTCGCTTTTTGTGATGACATAAATATGAAGTAAAAACACACTAAACCCAAGGCAGAGCTAGGATTTTACAGGTCTTCATTTTGGCAGTCTGCATGACAAATGTCTCTTCCTGCACTAACACCCAGCCCAGTTTAAATCCATCCTTAGCCTGACTCTTCCTTGTCTCCCATTTACCACCGCTCTGCTCAGGGCTTTGCACCTCATATTCTTTCCTCCCACAGCAGCATTGCACTGGAACACAGCAATGTTTTGGCTGGCACTCATGTCCTCTCCAAGTTTATCTTACAAGGAACTCTTCTGCTTTCCACTGCATAAGCCACAACAACATTTGCTCACTAAAATAAATCTTTACCACAATGAATGGCAGGTGCAAGGGAACAAGTCCTGCACAGCAATATTTTTCAGCCTAAGGAGAAACAAATAATTTCTAAGGTTTGGATCCCATTCCAGTGCACCAGAACCAAATCAATCTGCTCTGGCTCTGAAAACATCGAGAATGCTAAACTCAGCTGCCAGCACGAAGCACGTCGCAGTTCCTACCCCCCTGTCCCTCACCTCCTGCTCTGTTGTGTCCTGAGCTACCACGCTACAGACTGCCAGCAGCAAGATTCCTCCCTGAGAACCATCACACCGATGTCCTTGGACTTTCCAGCTTCTGTGGGGATATTGCAGGAGCCTCCTGCATTCCATTCCCTAGTGCAGCAAAAAGACTAAGTCCTCACCCACCCTGTGTCTTTATAAAATCGTGTACAAGGTTTAACCAAGCCTCAGGTCTGAGGGGCACCGTCTGCCCAAAAAGCCCCAAGTCTGCATCCGGAGGAAATGAACACCACAAACAGATCAGTGAATGCCAGATGCAAGGGACACTCTCATCTTGGACCTGCAATTAACTCAGTAATAGAGAAATGTGAGACTGAAAGTCTCACAAGAGAGTCCAAAATGTATTAAACACTGTTTCTAGAAGGTGCCTACGTCATTATTTAAAGGTGTGGTTCAGTTAAGGAGCAATATCAATAAAACACACAGATGAAAAGTCTGTTTGTTTGAGTTTTTTTCCTTTAAAAAAACTCAACTACCTAAAACATGGTTTAGTAATTCAGGGGAGTTCAGCCTGCCACTTTCTGTTGATCAAGGATCAACTAAGTCTATGCTCTAAGATACAAAGAGCAGTTCAATATATTAAGGAGGTGGGACAAACAGTTATCATTTTCCCACTGAACTTCAGCCACAGGAGAAGCTTCTCTCTATTCCAGAAGCTGCAAGGAATTTGGGCAGGTGAAATGACATTGGAGAATCGCAGCCAATTCAAAGGCAGAAAGAGAAGATCTACCATTAAAAGGCAGAAAAAGGGGAGAGGTTTCAGAAAACATCTCTGTGCTCTAGTTAATCATTATTTCCAATTTCCCAGTGAGAAGAACAGAACCCTGCAGCAATTAAGGCCACACAGTCCACAGCAGTGAGTGCTCAGCACACATCCAGAGAGGCAGTTCCAGCATCTGAAATAACAACAACAAAAAAGAAAAAGTTGATTTATTTTGTTTTAAAGTTACTTGAAGTTCTTCAAACCAAACCAACCTTTCCTGCTGATTTTGGCTCACTGACACACACACTAGAAGCCAAGGATCACACAGGTCCTGCTTGCAGAATTCTTGATCAAAACCCTTGCCCTTCCTACTCAGCATTGAGGGAGATCTGACAGAGGACTAATAAAGAACCTTTGCTAAGAGCAGTCATCACCCCAGGCCTTCATGCTTGGCAAGATTTTGTAGGGAATGGACCCAATTCCATCTAAATCTCTGACAAGTCTCATCAGAAAGATACTGGGCAGTCACTCAGAGCACAGAATTAAAAGACTGCGCAAGGAAGAACCGAAGTTTTTCCATGAATTGCACAAGTTCTTTTTTTCTCCCTCATCACTCTGGGTCTGTAAGACCAGACATTTGCAACCTAAGCAGACCTAAGGCACTCGTTCCAGTAGCAGCTGCAGTTCCGAGCTTCCTGTTCCTGGATTGCTCTTCTATGCACTCACAGCAATCTCACCTCAGCCCAGAGACTCTCTGTCCTCAAAGGAAAGGAAATACAACCCGGTAGAACACAGCTCTGGCACCACATTTCCTCTTCCCTTCTCCCCTTTTCCAGCAGACCAGGCTGCTGGAAATGGCATTCCTTACAGGGCTCATCACAGCAGACAGCAGAAGACAAACATGTGACTTACCCACACCATGGGCAGGACCAGGTTGGGTTTGGCTGCTCAAATACCCAAGCTCTTGGCTACGACGGGACAAGTTCAGTGGTCCTTCCTGTCCTGAAGGAGAGGAGAAAAGGCAAGTTAAGCCCACTGTGGAATCAAAGACTCCCCCATTTCATCTTTCAGCTCAGATTGCTCACCATGGAGTTTTAGCCCTCAAAAAGGAGAGGTGGCACCAAATCTAATAGAAAAGTGCCCTTTCCCAGTATTCAAAGGGTGCTCATTTTTCTTCTAGCGTTGTTTCCTCAATTTTTGCAGAACCATTCTCATCCCAAACCCCACTTGTCAGTTGTTCAATCCTTTGGCACTGGACCTGGACAAAAGAAGGGACACACTTAGATCACTGGAAAGCATGGAGAGGAAGCCCTCCAAAGCCAGACAGAGTAAAACTACAGGAAACGCAGGAAGACAGAGTCCTTCTTTGCATGTCTGCATTTCTTTTCTAAAGACTTCTCTGCAGCTGGATGCTTTTTGCACTTGGCTTCCTTTAAAGGAATGGATTTGCTGCTACACACATCTGAGGCCCAGATGTGACCATGAGAAGGTGGAATGGAGTTGAGGAGTCAGACAGGGAACGGCCAGGGAGATGCAGGGCCTGGGAACATCGAGGATGGAGAAAAGAAGCAACAGGGATTGTTCTCTTTTTTTAGGTCCATCAGTGCTGGGAGCTCAGAAAGCACACGGTACCACAGGGATCCTGGGCAGGAGCAGGATAACTCCAGGACAAAGGGTAAGCTGCTCCCACTCCAGTGCTGTGCCAGGGAAGGAGGGGAATTTTTTCCTTTCCCTTTTCCAGTGGGATACAGGTGCCACCCTGTGGGCCTGATATTTCTGAGCCTGAGAGAATTTTTTAGCTTGCTAACAATTGCTAGCTTTTTCCCAAGGGAAATCTTCTCAACATGTCCTTTCCTCAAACAACCTTGTCTAAGTAACTACTTTTCTCATAACAACTTTGCCCAGCTGGTGTTTTTCTGCTTCTGTAGTTTAGCCAATGGAATTTGACAGGTGTCCTTCCTATGCACCAATCATGTTCCTTTTGTATCGTAACATCTTATAAATAGTGGGAAGAATTGGAAAAATAAAGCCTTCTGATTTCTTTGTCTTCTGAGAATTATTCTGGAGTCTTTGGTCTTTCTTTCGTGTCCAACAGTGACACCACCCCCCGCAGAAGCAGGAAAACTGCCTCAAGATCCAGTACAAAACCTGCTTTGGCAAGCCCAGGGTGCCAGGAGCCAACAGCCATTTCTCTTGGATTTCCTGCTCACAGAGACTCGAAGCTTGCTTTGCCTCACAGGCACTTTTCTGCCAAGGGCATTCCCATCTCTTTTGGATCCTGAACAAAGGTTTGGAAAGCTGAATTTTATAAGAGAACTGCTTCCTATTTTGATCAGTCTTAACTTGGAGTTTCCCTTGGCACTGAAATCAGGGGGTGAACCCAGTGTGGCCTCCAAGGACCATAAGATCCAAGCTAGCCAATCCCCAGTTCCCTCAGGATTGGTTTGCTGAACCTTTTCAGTGTTAATTTAGCAAACTTAAAGGTTTGGCGATGTCAGGATCAAAACAACCAGAAACCTGTGAAAAAGAAACTGAACTAAAGCCGGCTAAAAGCGGTCCCTGCTGATGACTCACTACAACAACTCGTTCAAAACGAGGCAGGATTGATTCAATATTCACCAACCCATCTGGCCAAGGTCAGAGTTCTCTGCCCACTGAGGACACAACAACCAGCAGGGACCTTTCTCCCACTCTCCAGCATAGGCTTCCTCCCTCCACACACAGGGAACTGCAGCCACTCAGAGAACACTAACTTAGTCCTGGGCTGACAACAGGACAGGCACAAGAAATATTTTGAACTTGTTCCAACCTCAATGCTGTCCAGACCCGGGAGAAAGCACTTCCCACCACTCCTGGAATTTTCTTCCCTGTCCCAGCTTCGGAAGGTTTCTGTGGGAGCCGGGATTATTGGTGCAGTTCAGAAGCTGCATACGCCTAAAGCATTCCCTCACGGGCATGGACCTCCCCTCGTGTCTTTCATTTCTTTATCCCAAATAGTCTCCCCAAAGCTCAGCAATCTCGAAAGAAAAAAAGGGAAAAGAAGGAAGACCAAGTCACTCTGACATTAAGTTGGGTTGCTTATCCCAACACACTTCCAGGCAAAAAAACATTTCTGCCGTTCTTAAACATCCACTTGATGCTGTCTCAAGTCCATAGTAACTACTTAAATACTGTATCAAGAATCATAAGGACAGGAGGCTTGGAATTCTCAGAAACGGCTGGAGACAGCTCAGCTTGGCTATGTCAAGCACTTTTCCACCCAGGGAACCGAGCGCTCCCAGCTTGAAACAGCACATTTGCTACAAATCCGACAGAAATGGCACTAGAGCTGCTTTCACACACACACAACACGAGGCTGCTGCGAGCTGCCCTTTTGGCAGCAGCTCCCGGGGACGTGACCAGCACCCCCTGCTCCCAGCTGGCTCAGCCTGGACTCCATGTAGCACTCAGCCAGAGCTGCGAGGAGCTGAAATTCCACCTGGGGAGCCCTGCCCGGCAAACCGCGTCCCCCGCACCTCCTATAGCAGAGAGCAGCTGCCTCCTCCTGCTGGGCGCTGCCAGCTGCGGGCAGGGGGATGGCGCAGGCAGCTCTGCCGACTACTCTTTCTTGAAGATTTTGTGTTTTCCTCCATTTTCCCGGGCCGGAGGGGAGGGGGGGGGCGGGGAAGAAGGCGCCACCCGGGTCCCGCCTGGCCCTGGCGCCATTGAGCCCACAGCCCGTGTCCACACAGCTGGAAATGCCGCGGGAAATCGCACTGGGACGGCGTCGGGTTCGCGTGCAGGCGGCCGACGAGACGGAGCAGGGTCCTTGCTTTCCTGCCATTTTCGTCCCTGCCCAACGCGCATGCGCGCACTGCTGCCCTCTTTGAAAGGTCAAACAACTGGCCGGCATATTGAGTGTGGCACACGTGATTTCCGCTCTTCGCCGTGGTCATCTTGGCTGCTGGCAGAAGTCCTTTCCGGTAGAGCCGCCATCTTTGTTGTGGTACCCTTAAGGCCCCCCGTGCTCCTCACACAGGTGTCTATCTATCGACTGCCTGAACCCGGTCCGACGCCGACCCCGCTCTCTGGGCGCGACTTTCCGCCGCCTTTCCCAGCGCGAGGACACGGGCGGCGGGGTAAGCGGCGCCGGAGCCGAGTGCTGCCGTGCGAGAGGCGGCAGGCAGCAGCGCCGACGCGTCTGCCGAGGTCCTGCTGCGGCCGCCATCTTGAGCGTGGCCAGAGCCCGACGTGGCTCCTGCAGGGCCCTGGCTTGTGGTTGCTTCCGCCATCTTGAGAGGGGCATGAGCGAGGGCAGCTCTGTTCCGACCCCGCTCGCCCTCCCGCTGGCCCTGGCGCGCTGCGACCGCGCCTCCGCCGCCCACCAGCCCCACCGGGCCTCTCCCTCTGCTGTCATCCTTCTCAATCATCACCCTACACGGCGGCCGCTCCTCGCAGCGCCGCGGCCCCCCCCGCTCAAGCTTGGCCATGTCCCTGTGCACCCTCCCCTCAATTTACAGAAACCAGCCCGCTCGCCCTTCCCACGCCCGGCAGCCGCGGAGCCCGCCGCCGCTGTCCCGCGCCACCTAGCGGCGAGGGGCAGCGCACCGGCTCGGGAGACAGCGGCAGTACCGCTCTCTGCCCACAAGGCGGCAGCACTGCCGCCAACTCAGCTGTGACGCCCCTCGGGGACAGGCAGAGAACGAAGGCAAAAGTTGCCCGAGAGCCCTGTTTCCTTCCCTCCCAGCATCTTTTCCTATGGTTTCGGGGCATTTGATTGGTTCATTCCTAGATAAAAATGTTATGCCATGATTTTCAAAACTACTACCCATCTCTAGTCAGGGTTTCCTACATTCTTGTATCCAATAGAGTAGATAGAGCTTATTTCAAGATTAATTTAGAGATAAATTACTATTCTTTACCAATACCTATAAAAATTAAAAACTTGACAGGTTTTAGTATTCTACACCCACCCCTCCTTGTGAATTTTCTGGCAGCTTTGGGTCCCTCTGGGGGAGGGCACCCAGCATGATCCCTCCTCATTCCCCACTCACCTGCTTCTCCACCGCAGCATGGCTCTCTCCTAGGGACGTCTGGATGCCTCAAATTACATCAGAGCCCGAGTCTCCATACCCTCCCCCTCAGCCTTTTTTCCTCACCCTCCCAAAGGTGGCACAGAACGACTCAAACTGCCCTGGACAGCAGTGTGGCACTTTATTCAAGCCCTTTCCATGTGTATGCCCCCCCAGAAGGGACTATGCAGCAACCAGAAAGGGGGGCAGCCCCTAGAGGGGTTGAAGTTCCTCCCCTCCTCCGCTTGTCACAGGTGAGAGAGGCAGAAAGAGGGAGTGGCAGCAGAGAGTACACAGGAAGAAAAGGAAAAACGGTGCAGGATGAAACTGAAAAAAAAAAAAAAAAACAAAACAAAAAAAAACCAACTGGGATGGGCAGCATGACAGAGAGGGATTAAAAAAGAACAGGAACAGCAAATGGGACACAAGGATCCAGCAAGAAACAATGGCACACAGGAGCACCACAGAGCCACCAAGAACAAAAGAGGAACACGAGTGAGGCATGTAGGAGGATGGAGAAGTGCCAAACACACAGTGAAGACAGAGGGATAACAAAGGGGGAAACAAGGAGAGAGAAGCAATGGCCATGGCACGTGCCGGTGGGGGGAAGGCGGGCAAGGCGCAGCACAAGGATGGAGAAGGAGAGGGATGGGCAGCGAGACAGAGGCTTACCAAGAGAAGGGTACAATGAGGGTGAAGGACTGGGCAGAAGGACAGTAGGAGGGACAAAGAAATACACTCTAGCTGCAGGACAAAGAAAAAAAAGAGGAAAAAAGAAGGAAAGATAAAGATGCAGGCAGAGAGGGAGGGAGACAAAAAGTAGGACAGAACAGGGTGAAGAATTGAGCAACATTTATTAAATACTGAGTATTTCTTAAAAGAAAAAACAGGAACAAGAGAGTGTGAAGTAGTGAAAGGGAAATGGGAGGGGGAGCACACAGGACAAAGGAACACAAAAGACACACTGACAGAAAGAAGAAAAGGGGATGATAGTTGGATATAAGGCTGAAAGAAAATCAGGAACAAACCCCAGAACTTATTAGTGAGTGTGGCTGATGCACGTGTCAAAAAACCACCAGCTCAAACAGGTTACTGTCACGGCTTGGCCTGGGACTCATTAATTAACATCTGTCTCCTGGCAGGGCCATAAAGCCCCTGATAAAAGATGAGGTGAAAGCTGAATGGTTGATGTGCTCCAGCTTTGGTGCTGCTCAGCCCTAATCCCAGCTTGTGCCACCCTGATCTCCTTTCGCAAGGAAATTTTACCTTTATCCATTCTCTTCCCCTCAGTGTGCTCGGAATGAACGTGATGAGAGGCTGAGAAGTGTTTTGCACAGCACAATTAATAAAATGGTCTAATTTTCAGAAGACAATTGAGAACAGACACCAAAACTGCCTTGAGGGCACAGAAGTTTCCTAAGAACTCTCCTGGAACAGGGAAAGAAGAGAAACCAAACAGACTTTCAATGCAAGACTCTAAAACCAGCAAGAGGTTTATTCTTGTGTATTAAATGTTATAAGTCACATGCATAATTATAGAGTATTTTATAGTTAAAAAAATATTTCAAAAACCAACCCTGACAGTTTACCTGCAACTGCTATAAAATATCTATTTTATATATATATATATATATAAAAACATGATGATTTTCTGTAATCAAAAAAAATTAGACAAGGATGCAACCATCCAGGTAATGCTGAGTGAACTGATGCCCTGCATCGGACAGTCTTGTCAAATTCCTGCTGGCAGAACTGAGCTCACCCCGGCCAGTTCACAGACACACTCATCTCACACACGGATTCAAATGCAAATGACAGCTGTGGAAACAATGAGTGGAAAAAAATCGTATTTTGCACACTATAGCCAAGACCTGTGAAGGGCCACAGTAGAATATGCTGCAAAAGAGCCTGTGGTACAAGAAATGCAGCCTTGTGGGCTGTCTCCTCAGACATGCTGGTGGAATATTCTGCGTAACTGGCCATGTGCACAGTGCACCTGGGTCTTATAAGCCACGTCAGAAATGTCAGCATGTGTTTTACCAGGCACTTCAGGTTTAAGGCATGTTTTAGCTCCTAAGGAAGGCAGCCAATGAAGATGTTTGTAAAAATTACCAAGGAACAAACATAAAAATGACAAGTGTTGGTTTTAAGCAGCGGAGTCATTGCTGTTCTGAAGGATGGCCCCATATAGGTCGCTGTTAATGCGCTTGTAGACAAAGTGAAAGACCTGGGGCTGTGGACGGCTGTGCAACTCTGCCTTGATTTTCTGAGGGTAGGTATCCTCTGTCAGTTGTTGCCAGGTGTCATCAACAAAAAGAAACAGCCTGTATTCTTCTGGATTTGCCACTTTAAACTTCTCAGCACAAAGCTGACATACGTCTTCGGTAGTGATATATGGCTTTACTAGCAAAGTCTTTCCTGTACAGCCGCTAGTAACTTCCTGGAATGCAACACGAAGGTAGTTCTGTGGAATAAGAAAGCAGACATCAGGAACTCGAAAAATCCTCAGCCTCTGAAAACTGAGAAGTCAACAACAAAAAGCAAGCCTCTCCCTGCTCCAGCTGTGAAACACACCCTGGTGATTCCCGGACATTACGGCCATCCCATGAGCTGCAACCCCATCTAAGCCTGGCTAACACAGCTTCACAGGACAGCATTTAAATTTTTTTACAGGGATTCAGAAAGAAAATTTACTCTGCACCATTCCAGTAAATGCACACGATCTTGAGGCAAAAGCTAGATCTTTTTTCCCATAGAAACTGATGCACACCCACAACTCTGCTAACACAGATACATTCTAAATAGGCCCCACAGGGAAATGCAGTTTCACCTGTTTCCTGTTTGTTTTTCTCTTGGGGTGATTTTATGATAATACTGTATTCCCCTATTGTCTGCTTTATGCCCAGAAATGGGTCCTGGAGCTTTAAGCTGGGTCCAGGGGAGGGGTGGGAGCCAGGGGAACTCTGGCGTTGTGTTCAGGCACTTGCTCCCCTGTGTGCTTGGCTTTGCAATGCAGAGGGAGTTACATTTCTGCCTTTGGCTACCTTAGTTTCTGTTAGCTGAGGCAAGAAGTTTTCACAGGACTGCAACAGCAATCCTCCGGTGATTTCTGTGGCTTCCTCTGGAACTGCTTGGCTCAGCTTTGGTCTGAGAACCAGACCACCGATGGGAGCCAGACGCCGGATCCCACCTCTGCACCTCAGGGGAAGCTGGGCCAGCTATAGAGAGAACTCTAAATCCACCAGCTTTCTCTGCAGCGAGGAGCTTCAATATGTAACAGTTATTCATTTTTTCCCGTGGCCTGTGGGTACTTTGTTAAATAAACAGTTTTTTCACTTTCATCCAAGAAATTGCTTTCGTATTGGTGGTAAGGGAGTGCCGAAAGCCATTTTCTTTAGAGGAAACATTTATTCCAGAGTGTTTTCTCCTAAAATTGTCTCTAAACTAGAGACAGTTTTAAGAGAAAAATAGCTGGAATTAAAGACTAAAATGCAGTAAGGTTGAAGGAAGTGGAAAAAATTACAGTGAGGAAGAAAGTGTTTATTGACTGATCTGGCACCCATGGTTCGTATGCTAAATTAAGCATATGAAATCCCAATGGTAGAAGTTCACATTTCACGGAAACAAGCTGTTAAAAGCTAGGACTGAGAACAACATTCCAATGACTCAAGTTCTAAAGAGCACTCTTGTCTAAATCAAGTATTTCTTGATACCATGCAGACTGAAACACTGAAAGTCTGCAATAGATTTTAAAAAGCAGGACTGAACCTGACTGAATAAAACAAAGCAGTTTTTTTACCTAGTTTGAAGAACTTGTAGAAAAAACCTAGCCCTAGATAGAGCAGAACACACTAGATTTCATTTTTAATGCATCTACCACACACAAGGCCTGTTTTAAAACCCAGGAGCTTTTAGATGGACATGATTGCTCGAATGAAAACTGAAGTTTTTTTACAGATGCCTGTAATTTATAGACTAAGTATCAAAACTATTTCCATAGTATCAGAAAGCTGTATTTCATCATCATCAAAGTACTGAGGTTTTTTGTTTTCCATCCATCTGGGGAGAGTGGAAAGACAACCTCCACGCCTTAAGAGCCAGCAAGGCTGTGAGACCGCAGCACAGAAATGCCATGACCACACCCTGCTTCTGTGGGAGAAAGAGAACTGGAGCTGCAGGTGTGTTCCATGGTGGTTGTAGGGAAGGTGCTCCATTTCAGGACTGCAAGACTCAGAGAGAGAAGAGTGAAAACTGCCGTTCTGAGCAGACAGCAAAACACTTGCATTTGTGCCAAGCACATCCTGGGGGTGGTGGGATCCCCTGATTTGAGGCACTCTTTTGAAAGAAGCAGGAGAAGCACTGGATATACTCGGTGATAGCTCTTCTCTGCCCCCTGCATCTTCCTGCATCCAAGTGAACATTGAGCCTGGACTGAGTTCATTTGCAGAGAAAGAGAAGATGGAACTTCCTACAAGATCCTGCAGAAAGAATCTTCTGTCATTTCTTCACCCAGCAGAAATACAAGGTGCTGGATGCTCCTATGGAAAGTGCAGAGTTTTGCCAGAAAGAACAAGGACTCCAGCTGCTGGAAGCTGGCACTTACATACAGGTCAGCAGAACAGAACGTGGATCCCAGGAAGATGGACGGGCTTTGGGCATTGGAATTGCTCGTATTTGCTTCTCCTCTTCCTAACTGCAGACAGCTGAATTCCAAGGAGTAAATCCACTCTTCCCATTTCCAACACCCTCCCTCTTTCAGCGCACAAGCTGCTGCACCTTAACAGTCAGTCCAAAGCAGGTGAAAGATATGCAGGCCTGCTTTCAGAAGATGAAGTGGTAGCCAATGCTTTGTTATTCTCCAGTTGAAGGTACTGCCCTACTCTGGAAGAGCAATACAAGATACAGGGGACAAAAAAAAAAACCCAAAACACAAATGTGAGGACATCTATATTACAGAACTCTGTTGCCTGCTTAAACTTCAAAACTGTCAGGGAACAGTTCTCCCACCTCTCCTCTCTGCTACCTGCTTTATGTCACCACTGGCTACTGCGCAGCTGGGCTGATTTAGACCCCTGGAAATCTGGATTTGATCTTTTGAACAATAAACCGTGAAAAAAAGCTGAATCTAAGATATAATAGTTTGTCCTCACTTTACATGACTTAAAAGAGAAGGTAAGAAAGCTCTATTATTTAGTGTTTTCTTCAGACCATCATAATGAAACTGTTTGATAAAAAGTGCAAAGAATTCAAAACCGAGGCAAATTTGCTAGCCGTAATCTCAGCACTGTTTAACTCCACTTGTGACCCCAAGGGAATTTGCTATGAATCACACCTCTCAAATGGGAATTTCCAACAACACAATTATCCCATTTTCTAGTTCAGCCCTACGCTCTACCTGAAAATCATCAACTGAAGGTATTGTCCTGTTCGTTGTCCTCCTCTTGTGCCACTGCCGGAGAGTATCTCTGGCCTCTGAACTGAGCAGCTGGGCAGCTTGTTCTTCCTGGAAGTTCTTGATCAGTGAAAGTGCTCCGTAAGCGCTTGTCAAGTAATAGCCTCCTGTGAAGGACAGCAAGGGAAGAACTTCTCAGAGTGGTCACAGTCACAAGTACAGGCAGTTTTCTTTGAGATACATAAATACACTCAGAGAGGCTCCCAGCAACACATAGATACGAAAGTTGCCAGAATATTTACACACTAAAGGAAAACCCTCCCTGGCCTGCACAACACTGGAGAGTGTGTTCTCAGAGACATGAAGGGGTTGCATGTGCTCCATATTACACAGTGGTGCCCATGGCTGGGTCCACTCCTGCTGAGGAAAGCCAAGTCCTCAAATGACTCCTGTCACTCCTTTACTCCTGAGTGTTTACTCTTCCGCTCTTGGAATACCAGCTTTATTCTAAACAATTTTCTAACAGTGTTTTGGTTTCTTCCCAAGCTTCAGAGGTGGATGAAATAAACATGGCTGTTGAAAAAAAGTAAAAAACAATCTAACACTCTTCATCAACTTAAATGCCACCACTCTCAGTGGCAATAAAGCAACAACTGAGTGTGAGACTTGTACTCTGGAATCATTCCAAAGAGTTGCCTTTGTTTTTAAAACTACCGATCTATCACCTTCATAGCATTCCCCAGAATGTCCAACTAGTTCAGGAGATGGTGTGTACAGTCCTGCACACTCCCCCTTTATTACACAAGTAGAGAACAAATTAAAGCCACAACAGAGTTGCCAATGTACAAAAGAAGCTGCAGATCACAAAGTAAGATAGTATCAATAGGAGGTAACAGTCCTCAGCAACCAGGAGAAACAAAAGACATACTGTCTGTCTTGTCTTTTTAAAGTCAACTATTTGGGTGGGGATGTTCAGCTGAGAGGCAGTGCAGTCTATTCAGAGGCATTCAGAGATGCATTCTATGCCCACAGTAGTATTTTCTGTATTACTGACCCTCTCAGCCTTTAGCTTTGCAAAAAGATGAACATTTAAAATTCATGCAAGACCCATTAGACAAATTGGACAACACATTACAGTTGAAACGCACAACCCCAAAGCACTACACAATTTTTTTCTGCACAACAGAGCTGAGCTAGTGCCATTGACAGGTCCAGCCAATAGACAAGACTTTCTTTGCTGCATTCAAAACAAGACTTAATAGTCCAGTAAACCTTTCTGCTTTTCAAGCATGTTAATGATCTCCACCTTCACATCTCAAGTATTTTCCATGCTAAGATTCCTAACAATGCACTCAAGGATGCTTTGTACACCAAGCAAGGAACAGACTAGTACCAAATTGGAGGAACTGTGGCATGAATTCTCCCGGCATACTGGCACACAAGAGGATATGGCAATTTCAGAAAGTCAGAATATAGCAGGAATAGGAAACACACACATATACCTAAACACACAGCTAAGCTTGGCTGCAAGAACCTTCAAATTTCCTCACAAACCTTTCAGATTCTGGAGCCTACCAGGGCCTTGCAGAAAACTTCTTCGCTAAAAATACTACCATGGCAAACAGCAAGGAGGCAGATTTCCTTGCCTCTAGGAGACTTTAGCCTTCATTCAAGAAATGCCTCAGGAAACATATTGTTAGGGCTCCTAAAAATACTTTGTGAGAAGCAAATATTGGGAAGAAGCAAAGATCACTAAAACAGGCCAATACTCTCAAGAGCATTTCCACAAAGGTGTAAAGAAGTCCCCCAGAAGTTTTCACAAAGCACCTTACCCAAGCCTTGTTATGTGCTTCACAATTCGCTGAGTGCTGCTGCCCCATAAATCCTCTCAGGAAATTTTCAGGCACAAAAGGCTAAGGCCCTTCAGTGCCTGTACAGTGCATGTGTTTGCCTGCTGAGTCAAAATGGGTTGGAAACAATGTATTTGCTCACAAACCAATACACAGCAGCAGATTTTCAGGCCGCTGGGGCTTGTGCTCTGCAAGCTACTCAGCAGTGGAAATGATGATTATGTTCTCTTGTTACACTATCAACATTACTGTCATTAGGTCTGCCCTTCATAGGATTCCTACTCAAAGAGGAACAGCAACAGTGCTACAAGAAGAACAGCCCCTCACTAGTCCTTCAGGCAGTTCTAGTAAAAATAAATAGATTACCTTCTCCATGCAGCAAGGATGGATCCAGCAACTCCATCATGTATTCAATTTCAGTATCCAGCTCCAGCATATCACACTGGGCTAGCACATATGTCAACACAGGCAAGAAGTCATCAGCTCCATACAGCCTCCCTGGGTTGAAGGAAACACAGGCAGTGAGACACAAACCACATTTTTTTATCAGTTCCCATGTTTGAAAGGAAAGCACTCTTGTGCCTTCTCTACCCAGCATGCCTGTATTACTCCAGAACCCCCTAAAGTCACCGATGTGCACCTGACACTCACTGCACAGGAGACCAGCTCAATCCTATCCTTCAAACAAGCACAAATCTTATGATGCACACCTTGAGGCATGCAAGGGAAATTTAGAGACTGGGCTCACCCTGGCACCAGCTCAACTGGTGAACTGGTGAAAGGCTGCCGTGCCAGCACTTCATCTGCAGTGCTACCATTGCCTAAGAGGAGATGAATAGGCATTTTCTTTATACATCTGGGGATTGCATTCACTTTCTGGAAGCATCCAGACAAATACTGGTCTCTGAGTATGAATCCCACAGCAGAGAAACCTGAATATAAAAGATTTGATTAGATTAGATTAGCCTATTAGATTTGACAAGAAAACTCAACTCATTTCCTTGACAGATAATTGTCAAAAACACCAGTGAACAAGGCCTCCTGTACCTGAAGGGAGCCTACAAGAAAGATGGGGAGAAACTAAAAGGGCCTGGAGTGATCCACAGTGATCCACAAACACTGTGCTGTACCTAGGCCCGCCGGTGCTCCTGGCACTTTTCCTGCATTTTGACTTTCTGTTCAGAAATCCGCATGTGGCCAAATTTCTGGGTCTGGCAAAACAGTGTTCACTGCAGAATGGATGCGATGATCACTCAGAGTCGCCCAGAGCAGGAGCCAGAGTAAAACTCCAGTGAAACTCAAGTGACACCAGCTGAGGCACACGCCCCAGCTAACACACTTACCTGGCTGGGAGTATAGATACCCAAACAGCTGCTGCTCAACGCCACATTTAACAAACTTTACATGACAAAACAAGACAGCCCACTGAGCACTTGCCACATCTTAGCCCAAGTCTCCCAGTGCAGCACTTCACCAGCAGTAGCCTCAGTGTTTTCCTTCTGCATGTTGGAAATACCTTAATCAATGCAATAACATCACAGTACAGAGAGAGGAGTTTACAGAACTTCAGGCCAAGATCCCTATATCCACTTTTAAAATGCAGAATTTTGAAACATTATAATAAGCTGAGCAGGAGCTCGGGGCTTTAACAGCCACAAGCTTTCACCATTCATCTCAAATCTCCAAAGTAAGTGTCTTGATCTGCACCAGACCCAGGTCCAGATGCAGTGCTTCCTTAGAAAGAAAACTGCCAAGCACCTGCAGCAGCTTATACTCACTTAGGGGAAAAAAAAAATCTCCCACTACCACAGCTTTGCCACACCTTAGCTCATGACCTGTCACAGCAGTTTGCAAGAGAGAATGTCAGAGTTGCACCTATAAATTCCATCCAGCACAGCATTTTGTACCACTGCTCAGCAGGTCCTGACTGGTCTGTAATGCCATTTCAGTATTTAGGTTTCAAAGGCACTTTTCAATTCTTGCTACAGTGCAGAAATAGGTGTCATTTCTGTTCCAAAAGCATGACAGAAAGTGTCCAAATGAGTACATTCAGTGGCACAGCTAGCCAAGAATACTGGATTAGAGGCTGCTTTTCTCCACCCATTAAAACAAAACCGTTGTAGTTGTCATATTGCACACATGCTATTGAATTACAATAGCTAATTATACGGTGCTACCTCTATTACAATTTGCAAAAAAATACTCATTTAGAATCAGTGTTGAATTCAAGGCTCACAGGACAGCCTTTTTCTGCCAGGAAACTTCAAAAGCCTACAGTTAAAGATAGCTGCTCTTTTTCAACTTCTTCACATCTGTAGGATGCTCTGCCTGGAATGAGGCAAAACAATGCCCTGTTTTGCAAAGTTATCAGTGGTGAACTAAGAAGTGGTGTCACGATGCTTTTGGTGTTGAATTATGCTAAAACCAGTCTGACTCATCAACCTCGAAGTTAAACATCCTGACAGCAATGTGGCAAATAAAGTATCCTTATCTAAAAACACAGAGGCTGACACAGCTGACATGAAGACATCTGGCGGACAGTCAATCACTTTGTACTCTAAAAGTCCAGTCCTGCTTTCAAATGGCAGGATCTTCTAATATATCCCTTCCTGGAGCGTGTGTGGAGACTCCTTCCTTGGGTGCAAAGGCCTCTCATGGCCATTCCTGGAGGCCGAGCAAAAGAGATTTGCGCCCCTGGTTGTCGATCTCAGTAAGGAACATCAGTCTCTACTCAGTAGTTGTTTTGGGTCTTTTTGCTAGCTTTAATATAATTTCTTTATTATAATTGTTTTGATATAGTGCATTATACTATACTATTAGTTTTTACCTACACTGTGTAGTAAATAATTCAGATTAAGATCTTTTTTTGTCTGATCATTTATCATAATAAATATTTCGTTTTTATATAACTATAAAAGTTTTGCCATCCTTAATCCTGTAGGACCGAGTTGTACAAAGGTTCAATCACACCTCTATAATTCCTTAGATTTTAAACCATTGACAAAGTCTAGGCTAAGACTGAATCCAGGTGCACCCAAGCTCCTCTCTGAGAAGGAGTTTAGAAAGCAGGAGGGTCCTTCCTGTACCACGGGCGGGCTTCTCTAATTAACTTTGTCTGTAGCTCCCACTCCACCCATAACAACAACTCTGTTTCAGACTGAGCCTTTAAGATGTGCAGCCAGATAGTTCAGAAACAACAGGTCAGAAGCAGAGAGGAAGAATTCCTCTCAAAAGGGCAAAGAGAGACTACAAGAGCTTCAGAAGGAGACCTGTCTGCAGAATGAGATGGGCTGATTCCTCTCAAAGACAACATTGGGTATAAAATATCAGTGTACCTGAACTACCAGAAGCACCATACCTGAGTTATTCTCCATAACAGTGTAAATCAATTTGCAAACTCTCAGCAGCAGCATGACTTTCTTTTCAGGTGAATACATCTTCTGCATAGTCATGAACTTGACTTTAATCTTCTCAACATCCACAAAGTCTGGTGTCGGAACAAACACGCCCAGTTCCTGAGGATTCCTCTGCCGCACCAGCTGCAGGTTTTCCTTCAGTTGTTTCCAGGAACCATCCGTGGTATGAAACTCTTTCAACATCGCTTCAATGTGACCCTTCAACGGCTTCAGAATGCACTTATGCATGGCCTTCTCCAGCACAACATCTGCAAGAGTAAAACACAAATCCAGCTCACTTCCCCCTCCTCTCTAAAGCAGAGCCAACATTAACACAGCTATTCCCTAAAGAAACCCTGTAGAGGAAACCTACTTTCTAAGGCCCATTTATTACACAAGCTGAGTTTCCAGATGTTTGTTAACACAAAAACAAGAGGCAGAGCAGAATCTGTTTTTCACTGTCATTTCTGGCAATGTGGTAAATAAAACAACCCACACCCACACAGACAGACCACAGATAGTTTAAAAAAAATTTTTTTAAAAAAGTGGGTCTATTGAAGTTTTTCTTTTATAGGTTGGAAGTCTGCAAGTTTTATTTTACTTTAAGTTTAGACTTTAACTCTCAAACTTATCGTAAAACAGTCAAAATCATAATTTTTGTCTCCTTCGGCATTAAAGCCTGTCCTTTATGCAAAGTTTCCATTGGAAACTATAACTCAACAAAGATTTCCTAAAACTTGGCTCAACTTTGTCAGGATCTTTATGAAGCTGGACAGATTACAGGCTTTAAACTATAAATTAAAACCAAGCTGTGTTTGTCCAGCTTCAGATTTCATCATACAAGCTTATATACAGCTTTGTCATCAAGTTCGAAGTTCTTTGGCAATAGAGTGCACATGGCACAGTAATTGCTAACTTCAGGGCTTATTTTTAATTCTTGTTCTACTCCAGTTTTTCTTTAACCCTCATTCTCCATTTTCAAAGTATGGACTGTGTCAACAGAGAAAGCTCTTTGCTCAACATTTTCTCTGCAAACCTTTACTTTAAAAGCTGATTCCCCTTCTCAGTATCTTCATGGCAACATAGCTTACATTAGTTATGAGGTTATATTGATTATTTGTACTGTGGTGGGGAATATGGTGGGGAAAGTTCCTGTGCCATCCCCACAGGAGTGGGGCAGGACCACAGCCTAGAGCAGGCAGATGGGCCAGAGAAGCAAAAGGACTGAGAGCAGACAGAGGAGAGGCTGTGTCACTGCCAGGTCACACGTTTACACAAATTAGCAGTGGACATTATTGTTAGTAACGGTGACTCATTAAAATTTCATTAAACCTCATGCCCATCCCAGGTTCTTTGCCTGTACTTCTGTGGGTTTTTTAGAATATGGCCTCTTTCTTTTCTCCCTACTCTCTCTCCTTTTTTTTTTTTTAATTACATGCTATTTCTAAGGCTTAGGATATACACACACACACCCACATGCTCTCCAAACAAAAATTATTCTGTTTTCTTGGTTTTTTCTTTCATTTATCTTATCCTTGTGTCCAGCCCTTTTTCCTTTTGGGTCTCCATCCCTCTCTTTCCCACATACACCCTTCATACACACACTCCTCCTCCTATGGTGCCTTGACTTCATATGTAGCATTTTTTCTGTGTTTGTCAGTAAAGGCACCAGAAAAGGCATGATCAGTCTGAGACATGTTCTTGGTGGCCTCTCACACAGTGGCCAGGGCTGGATCCAGGTTCCCACCAGACCAGAGGCATCAATTAGCAACATTAGCAAGTGGCAACACTTCAAACGACTGATCCTTATCTACTGTACTTGGTAGAGCCAAACAATCAGCACCAAACCAGCCAGGTAAATAGAATCATCATCCTTCTACACAGGGACAGAAACTGCCTCTCCCTGCCATCAAAGCAATCCTCAGGAGTCATGGGTCAGAAACAATTGCAGAAACTATTTTCCACCAAGAAAAAAGCATGAGTCTCACCCACGGGTACTTTGGTTAGCTAAATTCTTAGTGTACAAATCCTTCTTTGCTGGCTTCACTAATGACTATTTTTTTGACAATTCAGCTTATTTTATTTCTACTACCTGTTTTTTTTTTAAATAGGAAAAACACCAACTGCTTTGCTTGTAAGAGGAACACCTCTGCAGTGTGCATTCCAACCACCTGGTCTTGTTTATTAAAGCAGTTGGTGCTGCTAAACATCATGCAAAGTGAGAGAGCTCTATCCCCGTGAAAGCTGAACTACACTGGAAGTTATGCACATGAATACTGAGCACGAGCCATCCTTCATCTCAATAAAGAAGAGTCATCACCACATTTGCTCACAGGAGCCTCGGGAAACTCAGCATGTTTCTGTATGTGACTGATCCTCTACAGGAATAGGAGGGAGAAGCACTGCCTCCCCAGATGCCACAGGAACTGGATGCTGCCGGGAAAGAAAATCCCTCCCCAGAGCCCTAGTCCTTGGCTGGGGCCAGGCTCGTTGTCTGTAGGTGAGAAGTGGAAGGCTCAGGGCTTCTACCCTCAACCCTTCCAAAGGTAGTGCCACTTCCACAGATGAACTGTGCAGATTTTTACAGCTGTGCAAGATGGCAAAGAGGTTTCTTTCACATTTGCAATTTGTCATAGGCTCCAAAAGCAGTGCCTGGAAATTGCTTTGAAATTTACTCAATCATATTCCACAGTTTCCATGGAAATTTGAAATAATTTTGAAGCAGCACAGACGAAGGAATCACATAACTTGTGGCTGTGCTCAAAGCTCTAAGGCACAACAAAACAAAGAAAAAACCACAACAAACAAAAATCCACCAAACCACACACAAAAAACCCCCAAAATAACACACAATCTTTTCTTCTCCTTTATGAATTCTTGGCACGCAGATAAGAACCACTGAGTTCTGCCCTCAAATGAAAAAGTTACAAAATCTAGCAAGCTGGTGAGGCTAACAGCAACATGACTGATAAGGGCTGGACTGTTTTGTTAACGGTCAGCAGTAATACCCACATGTATCCTAATAAATACAAAGCTTACAAAAATTTATATTATTATTAAAACCTGGTGGGACAGCACTTCTTGTGATCTGAGTCTTAGAACAATATTCAGTGTCACAGCACCTATGAGCATGTTTGGGGCCAGACCATCCAGCCAGCAACCCTTTTTTCAGCACTGCTGCTTCTGGCTGCTTTCAGATAAAGGTGTCTTTGGGTAAGATCTCACAAACCAATTCTCAGCCACCAGCAGTTTTCACTGTTTGACTTCTAATGGCCACAAAAAAGTGTATGAGGGTTTCCCAGGCAAATCAGCATTTAAGTTGTGAATTGAGGATTGATTCTTTACCTTAACATCTCTCTATATTTTTAAGATCCAAATCAACAACAAAAATTCCGTTTACTTCAGATGCATGTTTTCAAATATCCTCCCAGGATGCTTATCACTCCAAAACCAAAACAGACACTATTCAGATTTTTTTTTTAACTGAATATAATTTGAGCTGAACGCTGTGTATCGTTCCTGAAATGCTTATAATTAGCCTGTAGTCTCAAAATGGGAACTGGAAGTGCTTTGATAAATGAATTGTAAAAGCCAGCCAGCTAGTTTCGTTGTGACTTGTGGAAACACATCTGTATCCTGTGCTGACACGCTATTTTTGTTTTGCTGCCAACTACACAAGTCTGCATCCAGACAGGACAACGTATTAGTCATTGCCAGTGTCCTTACACAGCCTCCTTACAAACCACACTTCCTCAAATTGCAGGCACGCTCTCACCTTTTCCAGGCTGTTTCCCTGCTACCTACCAACTATTGTTGCTCCACTGAGATGACCATCAGATTCCAGTCCCTGGGTTTACACTCAAGCTCTGTCTACCATGGTCAAACCATTCATATCAGGGAAATCAGTGGTCAATAGGAGACTGAGTGAGCCTGAGAACCACCACAAAAAGGCACGTTCCTGCACAGGTCACACTGCCTGGGAGCTGAAAGCAGAAAGTTGCTTTGGAGTACCACAGCATGATGGCCAAGCATCCATTTCTTGGTGGGTGCAGACATGGCAATCTCCTCTACAGGAGCAAGACTTGAAAGTAAGACCTCACACAACCCACATTTCTTGATAATCAGAACAACCCTGAAAACACAGGTGGGACTGAGGTGGTTGATGTACATACAGGCAGTGGTGGCAGAGACCTAGCAACTAGGGATGAAAGGTAAGCTTCCCCTCATCTGACCTACACCAAGCACACCAAAGAATGACAAAGCTATCTGTGCTAGGTGTGTTCTGCTTTAAGCAGCTGTGGGTTACTTAAAACTCATGTTATAGCTGTGTGGCAAGCACTTACCTTCTGTTGAAGTAGCAGGAAAGAAAAGAAACAGGGAAGAAGTCACAAAGGAAATCCAAGGAATGGTCAGAAAAAGAACCTGATCCCCTGCCTCTGCTCAGAGCTTTTACCACTGCTTCCTACTTGCCCTGTCCCACCACTCCTGTGGTGAAAGGAGGTGCACTGAGGGATGTGTTTTTAAGAATAAACTCTACATTAAAATATGCAACAATGAAGGACAGAATACCAGAACAAATGTACAAGCACTTAAAGAGTAACACAGTGGAAAAACCAGCTGGCATGAGTTTTTCAAGCAGATATAGTGACATATCATTCTAGTTCCTTTAGGAGGATAACTGGATTAGTAAAGAAGAGGGGATCTGGGATGGGCTGCCATTTAACCTTTTTAAAACCGATAGGTCTAATACTGTGCACCTTCCATATAAACAAACAAGGGAAATACTTTCTTGCCATAATAACCACAAGCAGGGTGCATCAACAGGTGCATAGAATACTGTACTGAGAACCCAAGTATCCATGGCTGACTGTCAAACAAGACAGATGTTGGAGGAGAGGTACCATGGGGGTCAGTCCTGGGCTTCAGTTAATTAGTATGTCCTGTCTTTGGACATACTGCAACTCCTCTGTACAGACCCAAGGCCCTCCAACAAGGCATGGACCACCAGTAAGGGGCCAACACATTCTCTCCAAGCTTCTTTAACATTCAGCATTTAAATAACATCTTAGGAATACCTAAAAAAGTAGCAGATGGTATTTTTAGGCACGTTCCCACATAATCAGTTAGTACCTTACTGACAAATGGTTTAAACCAGTCATTTCTTGGTTCAGGGCCAGATTCGGGCACTGAGATTGAAGTTGTTCAGATGTCAGGTGTTAATCCCACTTGGCAAAGTGACAACATTCAACTTGACTCCTGTTCCGTTCAAAACCAGGGAAAGATGAAAAGACAAACAAAAACTCCCAAACATTTGCTGATCAAGCAGCTCTGGACTATCAGGGTCTCCTCAGACCAGTCTTTATTCTGTGGATACAAACTGAGGTTGTCTTTTAATACAATTGAGGATGTCTTTTTAAAAAATAAATTGCATTCATCCTTAAACAATAAAGAGCCACATGCCTTACTCTTGATTCTGTCCCAACACTAGGAGTTCCATTGCTTCAGGGAGGGTTAACAGCCTACAGTGCTAAGGTTAGGAGGCATCTGTCAGGACTAATTAGAAACCCTGAAGCATATTTTCCCAATGATTTTGCAGAAGTTTAACAATTTGATGGGACCCTATCTGGGAAACTTAAGAGATCAGCCACAGAAGTCTTTTGCTTGCAAAAGTCCATGATGCAGTTCTAGAAGAAAAGCTACATGATCAAAAAGATCATTACAGAGACACGGGAAGAAGTTCCAAACACCGAGGGCTTTACTAAAGCTGAGGGTGCTGTTCCAGCACCTACAGAAGTTCAGGAGACAAAAGAGGGTAAAGTGAAGCTTGAATGACTCAGAAAGGAGGAGTATTATCCCAGAAGCATACATCTAGCACCAGGCTGACACAGAGCAAAAAACTGCACTGCAAAGTATGAACTGAGGAGAGAGGATAAACATATACAAAGTTAAAACTTGGGCTGCAATTCCATATTGAAATAGTCAAGGAGAACTATGGACAACAGGCAGGGCTCTACTTCATAAAAAGCTCTCCATAGGGATGACTAAATTTTGCTGTCACATAGTTATCTGCTTAGATCAGCAACATCTGATGCTGCTGATCCACTGCAGTTGTTTGCTGGGTCAAGCCAAAGACAGTAGATGATTCAAAAGCAAGTTCTTTATTTGCTTAAACCAGCTCGCTTTATAAATTAATTGTGTTTAGTCACAAAATCAAAACCAGACTTTCTGTTGCTGAAGACAACCAGGGCAGTTTTAATTGTTATATTTCATAGCTTATGCTACTCTGAAGTCTGAAACATTTAATAGCAGACAACATTTTTTCCAGTCTTGGGAGACCCACAGTCCAATTAAACCATACCCCTGTGAAATGAAAAGTACATAACAAACTAGGCATTCACAAAATTACAACCAAACACAATCTGTATTGCTTTGTCAAATATCCAGCACTCTACAGAAATGCAGGCAAAAATATGACTGCACCCCCCGCTTAATTTGGTGCTTTTTCTTCCATGTAACACCCAGCTAACAGTCTTTATAATTATAGTGAGAATATTACATGTCTCTTGAGTCTCAATATTGGGGATACTCTTCACATTTTTTTATTTGCTTTAGCAGTCCTTGAGACTTTGTGTAAATGAAGTTGAGTTTACGTGAGAATATTTCCTCTTGGTCAAGGACAGGCAGAACGTCAATATAAAATTATCCTCTAGTCCCAGGAAAGGAAGTATCTGCCAATTTTGCACTGAGCCAACTGTTGGGACACTGGGTATGGAGAAAAACAAGCAAATTAGGACTGACGTGAGCTCACAAGGAAAGTATTCTGCCCTGAGGCATGTTTACCTCTTAAATGTGGCTTACAGGCTCTTTTACAAATACTGCTCAGACTCTGCAAGAGAGGCAGCTGAGATTTATGCAGCAACAATGATTTCATTTTTTTGGATATGCAAATCTCTCTCTCCTGTTAAAACATATTCTAACATATAGCTCATCCATAACCACTCACAAACACATCTAACAGAGAAGTACAGAAAACTAGAGATCAGCAGCCCCTTCTCTCTCTTGCACACATTTGTTTTCTAAAACTCTTACATATCTTTTTATTTAGTTTCACGTGCAGGCATAGTACAGCTTTGCTAGAAATTACTAAGAACGTCTGGAGGAATCAGATTTATTTCAAAACTAAGTTGTCATAAAATGTCTCTCTGCTCTTAAATGTCACTGATTTTGAATAAATTCTAGTTCTACAGCTACAATCCATATGGTTAGATTTGGCAGTTTTAGACCAAACGTTGAGAACTATGTCAGCCCAACTAAGAGAAAAATACATGTGTGCCAGCAAATGTATTGTTAACAGTACAGCAGATTAAAAAGTAATAATCATAGGTAAAAAGTCCACATTGCACCTATTTTAAGGATAACTTCTTATGAACAACTTCATAGTGTAGTAATCATTTAAAGCAAACAGGTAGGGAGGGGAGGGGGAGGCTGTTTTTAAGACTCAAATACTCGGCAGCTCAAGCTCTACTGGCCAAGTTAGCCCCACCTTTCTGAACTGGACAAAGTCTATCACTATAAACAAAGATTACACATGTTCACCTTCCCTCCCAAAACACAAGACACAGTGTTTCTTACCTATTTGGTCTTCAGGAATCAGTGATTCGATTGGGGGATCAAGTTCGGAGCTTTGGGACAAATAGTTCTTGACTTGGGTCATGAACTGACGAATTGTTTGCAGCATATCAGTGCTCGAAACATGGCACTCCTTGTTTTCTTGGAGAAAGCTGACATAGTCCTGTACTAAGCATCCAAAATAGGTGCGTTTGTCCCGGGACATCTCTGCAATTTTCTTTATCATCCTCTTCTCAGGGGTCATGAAGGAACTGAAAACTCCGCTGACTTTCCGTAGCTGGGATTTCACAATCTTGGGGAGAACAAACGAACTGCTTCTTTTCTTCTTGGGCTTCAAAGGGGGTGCCATGCTCTCCTGGTCACTTTCCCCCTCAAAGTCCTCCAGGCTGCTGTTGGTGTCCCCCTCATAGCCGAAGAGCGGCATGCTCCGATCGAAGTCCAGCGAGTCAGACGAGGAGGTGGAAATGCTCATGTCGCTCAGTCTCTGCCGGCCTCCATTCCACGGGATATGTGACTCAGAGACAGCAGCCAGCGTCTTTTTGGGAGCTGCTGGAGCCGGCTCGGGCAGGGTTTCACCTGAAACAGCGGCTGCCTCGGGCATGCGCATGAAGCCGGGCCGGACCGCCGCCACACTCCTGGAGGCACCGTCTGCCTCGGAGCACACAGCCTGCTTTTTCAGCCGAGGAGGCGGAATCGGGGTGGGCTTGTTCTGCAGCAAATCCAAGCCTCTCTCCTTATGGCTGACTGTTTCTGGCATGCCCGCCTGCTTTATAGTCCTGGAAGTCTGTGGGCTCGTGAGGGTGCTATTAATAGCAGGAGGTGGTGGCCGGGGCGGGGGGGAGCGAGTCCTCGTTGTGCCATACGCGTCTGGAGTTCTGGGGCTCTGCCTTTTCAGACTTCCACCGACATCCTGGCTGTGCACTTTTAAGAAGAGGGGATTAATGAAACACAGCGCTCCGTTGGTCTGGCTGCACTCCAGTTCTGAAGGCGTTCTGGTTCGTATAGAATGCACTCCATTTATAAGGCAGAGCTGGCGAGAGTCTTTGCGAGCACTGTCCAAAGGCACAGGCCTACAGGGAGGTGAAGGATCCGGGAGTTTGCTGTTAGCCAGGGAGCTCCAAAAGTCTGAAAATCATCATTGCATTAACGTAAGAATGCAAAACAGCATGCAGATGCCTTTCAGAACATTCAGCTCAACAACACCAGTTTAAAGTAGCAAGAAATTTAGGCAAGATTTTATTAATTCAAAACCCCAAGTGAACCTCTTAAAACACCACCAGACATAACTGCATGGTACATTCCTGGGGCTGCGCTTACTCATTTATAAACACCATGACCGATGCATAGCTTCCAATCAGCTCACTAAGCTTAAAATTAAACTGAGAATCAAAGAAAGGAATGGAGACTGTAACAGAATACTTTTTACTGGCTTGAGACTAAAATGAACACAAACTGCTCACTAGCATCTCTCAGGAGAAATAAAGCAAGATTCTCAGCTGGTATTAATAAGCTCACTTCATTAAAGGCAATAGTTAAGCTGATTTACACCAGCTGATAAAGGCCACTTATGGAAACTCTACAATTATCTTGGTTCAGTTTCTTTTCATAATGAACGCATGAAACTATACATGAAAAGGCAGCTCACATTTTGCTGTGGTGGATGATGCACACATCACCTTTAGCCATGCAGACCAAGCATTCAAGTGTTTAATAAGGGCACCAGCCTGCTACCCTGCCTTTGCCGTGGGGACAGTTTGCCTGAGAACAGACACACAGTGACACATAAAGAGACCCAGCGTGCAGTCCCACACCAGCAGCATGGAAAACTTATGCTACAACAGCAAGTTGTAGCTGTAGCCTTTGCACTTATGCCAGCAAAGTGTCAGCATATTTTGTGCACTGCTAAAGAGCATCGGCTCCTGAAGGTATGGAGATTGAAACCAGATGTGCCCTGGAGGACAGCAATCATGCTGAAATAAGGGCAGAATACCAGAGGAGAGAGATTTAGCTAAAATTTGCTAATCTTGTCATGGTCCTTTTCCCATAGTGTCAAGATGGCTCACTGGAGGCAACTGAGCAGTGATACCTGGGCCCAAGTGCATGAATGCCAAGCATCCACAACATGTCCATGCCCAACAGCTGTGTCCTGCCTGTGGGGCAGAAGAAGGAAACAGCCTGTGGTCACAGGCCATGGCCAGAGGATGTCTATAGGCACAGGCATGTTTCTCTACATAGTCATGCCATGTTGCTGGTGTTACCAGCTTCATGACTTCACATCCTGCCTGCAGATCTCTCAGTGCCTGTGCCTGGCACGTGCCTGCTTGCAAACACACGTGATGTAAGCACTGCTGCAGCTGAAACACAAGGGAGACTGAGAGAATTTTATATTCAGCACATGAAACCTTATAGGTTGGCAGCAGCCTTGAAATCTTGACCAGAAGTTCCTCCTGATTTGGTTTGCTGGGCTACATGCTGTTGACTTGAGCTGTGCAGCTCCCCCTCTGAGCCTACTGCACAAGAGAGCACTGACGGGATACAGTCCTGTGTTCACAGACCATAGGATTTTGTGCCCACATATTCCTCAAAGAAAACTCACACTTAACAGGAAGGGCTGTTGGTAGTTTTTAGGCCTCTCTTGAGTCCACAGCATTGAAAGGCTGACTTTCTGGTGTGCTCTTCTGCACATGGACACCTAACCCTCCATCAAAATCTCAACTTTGTTGCCTGCTTCTAGCTCATGGAAACGGTGATCTTAATCTGGTGTATATCAGGTAATTGATCCCAAATACAGCAACCACACAGACACCAATCCATCAATCTCCTCCTCAGCTTTCAAATGTAGTTGCTAAAGAAAAAACACACACAATGCAGAGACTGTTCAAGAGCAAGACTAATTCTGCATCAAGTAGGCCACATGTTCTGGGGTACTGGTAACGAAGTGTGGTTAGCCTGGAGAGCTTGATCAACATCACCATTATTGTCCCCTCTGGAGAGGACATGTTACTTTAAGGCTTCCATGTGTCACTAGGAGACTGTGTTCATTACACTGTATCCCAGTCAGACCTTCCACTTTATTTCTGCCATCTAAACATTGACCTCAATAGTACCATATTTGCCTCTATTCCCATGATAATCCATAGTTTCACCTGATTACCTAAACTTGCAGCCAAGCATTGAAGTAATTTCTCTCCTCTCTAAAACAAACCCTTTAATTGCATTGCTACTGCAGCAAACCAAAATGCAAAGCACTGCAATACATCCTTGAGGATGGCTTTACTGCAAAGTCCCACCAGACCGTTCAAGAGATCCTCATGCTAACACAGATTTAGAGAGAATCCTTTTCAAAATCAAAGATGATTAAAAAATCTACTGCAACAAGACTGCTGACAGTCAACCTTCCCTTTCTGAAAAAGAAAATTAGGCCACGCAGCACTTTGCTCAATGTGGAGTTGCTCAATGATTCATCGGGGTGGTGCCCAAGTTTCAAATCCCACCAGGCTTTGCATCCATCTCCTCTGAGCTCAAAGTATGTTTTACAGTGAGCCTGTGTTTGGCTGAAGCAACCAAGCCATGCAAGGACATGTCCTTGCATTGTCTTTTGGTATTTTAAAAATTTCACCTAACCTCTGCCCATGAATACATTCTACACGTTATATACACATTCCTCATTTTCTAAATATGCCACTTCATTGAGGCACTGATCTCAAAATTCACCATTTTAAGTTTGCATGTCAATCTGAACAGAAGTTTTATTAACAGGGGACCTCAGTTCCTACACTCTCCTCACAATAAATTAATTATAAAGCCAGTGCCTGCTATGTGAGCATGCAGACAACGTTAGGTCTTGGAGCAGAAGCCATATCAACCTCTGTGTGGGGACTGTGAGATGTGCTTTGCCCAAGGGCTGCCCAGAGAGGGGAGAGAAGAAGGAAGAAAGAAACAGCACTAACAAAAATATCACAGAAGGCACAGAAGGAAGGAAGAGCACCACTCCTTGGCCAGAAGAAGGCCTGGCCTTCCCAAATAAGAGAAACTGCTTTTCTAAAAAAAGTTTGTATAATCACTAACCAATACAAACTATTTACTGATACAGCCTATTTTTTCAGTGTTACAGGAGTGCTACAGGGAAGGACATCTATGTAGAGAACTACTTACTCAGTCCAAGCTGAGCAATCTCTTCAAGTTCAGCTTCTGTCTTTGCTGCAGCAATTGCATGAGGCAACTTCAGTGTGAATGGAAGGACATCCCTGTTTCCAAAGGGAAAAACCAATATGGTTTTCAGTAACATCCATACTTTTAAAAGCTTTTTTTTTTTTAAACAATGGCAGTGGCTGATCTCTAATTATTTTCTTCTTGGGCTGTGGCAGGTACAAGATCCTTAAACACACAGCACAGTTAAACATTACATTACCAACCCCAGGGCTCCTTTACACTGCAGAGCAGTGTGAAGGGCAAATGACAGTCAAATGCCCAGAATGCTCCCTAGGATCATTTCCACAGAGCCATGCAGTATTTTCTGCCTTTCCAGCAGAAGTTTTTACACCTGGTCTTCTACAAGCAGATCAGTGAGATGCAAATTTGTTACCTGCCCTTAATACTTCAAAAAATCTTCTTACTTTCTGAGTACACTGTTGACTGCTATTCCACTTTTCAGAATAAAAATTTTATTTTAACTAAATGTTGCTAAACTGCCACATCTGTAGTAGAAGTACCCATAGAATTAAGACTAAATTAGAATCCTACACAACTGCTGTCAGTGTGAATTTTGGTTTTAAGGTTGTGCACAAGCCAACCATCTCTTATAGTACAGAGAGATAGTGGGTCTTTATCACATAAATATTCTCTATGTTGTATGTTAGCTTCTTGAAAAAATAAGATCTCAGAATTCCACTAACACTCAAGCCAAGCATATGCACCAGACTGATACACTAGCTAAAAAGCATTTGAAAGGCACTTTACATGGTACCACAGAAAATCCAGAGTCCAGATCATCATCATGGTCTCAATTCAAAGATAGGTAAACCCTCATAAAAACTGGTCGGGTACCTCCTGCAAGAAATTCCCTCTGGTTTTAGAAAATTCTCCTGGATTTCCTGTGATGTACCAAATGGTACTGTCTCTTTTTCACAATAGCTACGTATCTGCCTCCTTTAGTCTATACAAAGCAACTTTGAACCTTCTGTGAAAGAAAATGGATAGACTAATGCCAAGAACTCTGTTTGCTGCATGATCCTGTAGGTACTCAGGGAGAATTTACCAGAGCTTGGCAAGTGGGCAGGACTGAAAGGGTGACAAGATAAGGAATATCTCCTCATTGAACTACTTTTAAGTGCATTTTCAGCTCTTTTCTCATCTGAGTGCTGACCAATTATCCATGTGGTATCAATGCTGCTTTCATTACATACATGTACAGCTTGGCTAAACAGGCTGTAGCCAAGGTTCCAAGATGCTTCTCCACCACAAACAAAACCAGCACAGCAGCTCAAGAGCATCCCACACCAGCAATCATCACATGGTCAGCATGAACTGGCAGTCTTGATGCAGTAAAAGGACCGAGACCATCACAGCTGCCTCTCTCTGCTTCCTTCAGAAAATGTGCACCTGTGCAGTTTGGTTTTGTCCTGTCTGTGCATACATACAATGGCTCAAAACATCAGTCTGGAATTTTTTACCAGCAAACTGAAGTCAAATTGAAAATAAAAGATAAAAACACCAGCTACTTTTTTTCTGCACTCTACCTGGAAAACAAGTTTGGCAACCATAAACTGTGAAGCTGACAAGGCCGTTTTTGTTGTTCACCATTTAAACTGACATCTCTCAGTTGTCATATTCTACATATCTGATATTTTTCCATTATGCTCAAAAAATTCTTCTACCAGCAATTCCAAGAAATGGACTTTGGTGATTGTTTTTAAATGAGCTATGGAGCACTTAAGAAAGCATCAAAACATATCAGCTGAAGTAAAGTTCAGCTTGGCACCACCTCACAGCTGAGGGGGTAAAATCACAGCAGCCTCCCAATACTCAGTATGAAGTAAGACAGAGAGACTTGCTTCCAAGACTCACCTCTGATTTCTACCATTACCTTCTAAGACTACACAGGAATATTTGCAGATTGCAACATAAATATCATGCTAAACCAAGTCCTCATAATTCTTTTTCTCAAGACAGTCTAGCAGATGTGACTTGGAACATAGCACCATCTTACCTGCTAATACAGTAGAAAGCAATGAGTCTGAACAAATCAGCAAAACTTATTCCAGACCCCTGCAAGGAAAATGCTGCAAAGAAAGTTACAAGAAAGAATCACACATTAATCCACTGTTTCTTAAAACAGTTTCATAAAACACATTTTAGATTTTAGCATGAAGTTAGTAAGTTTTCACCATCAAGCTACTATTCGGTTAAGAGAAAACAACTCTATAGAGGAGTACATATCCCTGCTGAAGGCATTTTCAAGAATATACTGATAACCTTGGTGGCTGGTTTACTTTTATATTCCAAGCATATGGTCTAATTCCTATAAAACAGATTAAGTGTGATGAGGCCTGCACAATGTTTTGCTAATAGATAACAAATCAATAACTGAGGCTTTGTTTGCCCAGTGTACTAATATTTATTTTTATAAATAAATATATTTATATTAAAGATATAAAATAAAGATTTTATATCTCTTATTTCCTCCTCTTGAATTATATTCTACTTACTTGTCTCTGCCCTAGGTGTGTAGAACCTAAAGGGATAAATTCTCATTCACTCCAAGAAAACCTTTTAACCTGAAAACCCTTAAAAAACTCTGACAGCTGTTGCATGCCATTGCCTTGCACAAGGGGAGAGGAAGACTGAGCAGTACCTTTCATTTTTCCCCACTTGATACCATTGTTTCTTATTGATACAAATACTAGTTCTCAGTAATAGTGACAATTATCTCAGGCTCTCTCTGATGCCAGCTGCAAATCTCACCCAATGACTACACAGATCAAGCAGAAGAAGCTCCTAGAATGAAACGATCCAGATCTTTTGCCTCTGGTCGAAAACCTCAGCTGTGACAAATGGATAAAACCATCAGTAAATACTCCCCCCTGTGGAAGAATTTTGTTCATAAAAGACACTATATAATTATTTTCTAGATGGAAATTTATTAGTATAACAAGCCTATAAACACAGCCTTAGACCACACTTAGATCAACTATCACTGACAACTTTCTCTTCTCTTTGCCTTGCTTGTAACTGGAACTAAAACCAGACACATAGAATTAACTTTTTGTTCATGGGTGCAGGGGAGGGAGAGATAAAAAAGGAAAAACTCAATTAAAACTATATCAGTTTACAAATAGAAACAGAAGTTAACTATAGACTCTCTGTTTCAGGGATGTTTAACTGAAAGAGTTGCTAATTTTCTCCAGTTTTCTCTTTCTTGTTAAAAATGAAATATTTGCTCCACTTGCAGTTTCAGCACCGCATACATTCACCAGCGGCAGCTTCTTTTTTTCATTCCTAAATCTCAAACCTACTTTTCACACCCTCTCTTCTAAAGATATGAGGGCATTATTGATTCAAGACAATTTGGAGTGCTAATATTTGCTCCTTTCTACTAAAAAAGGAAAGAACAAATATAGTTTGAATTAAAAAGAGAAATCATTGATCTTGCAACTGAAACAGTTCTAAAGGGTTAAAACCCAGTTAGCTATTACAAAAAAAAATACAACCACCACCAACAAAAACAAACCCAACAACCCATCCCACAACTAAATTGCAGACAGAGAGCGCTCATGACAAAGTTACATCCAAGATCAGTCCCCTGCGTACAAGGAAATGCAAGGACATTTCATTGAAAGCAGACAGCATTACAGACTGTGTTTCTACAAAGGTCATGTAAGTTTCTAAGAGGATAACTACCCATAAAAATAAATTAATTCTGGATTCAGCAAGATACACAATGGAAACATTCCAGTTGCCGCCTTAAGTGTCTCCATAGATCTGCCCAACGCGTGGCAGAAGAGGCCTGACCCACTCCCAGAGCGCACCTCAGAGAGCAGCACAGGCAGCCCATGACACTATTTGCACAACTTTGGGTATCCTCTGCTGTGGGTTTCAGCAGTGTGAATGCTCCTGCAACCTATGGGGAAAAAGTACCTAAGGAACAGCTGAAAAGTACATAACTCACAACTTACTGTATGTACTTTCTTTGATGGCAAATTCTTTCAGGCAGGACCCACAGTCACTGGACAGACGCAGAGAAATGACTTTCTTCTGCAGCCTTGCAGATTTCCTAACCAGAAATATCTGTTGTGGAGAAGGCAGAAGGACATGGTTTTAGCTTCATCACAGATGCCAGAATAAATACAGATCATATACAAAAAGGAACCAGAACAACCTCATGATGTCTAAAACATACTGTATTTTTACTTGGTCATTACTGTATCAGGTCCAACACTTGGGTGTAAAATGGTAGCACAACATTTGGGAAAAGCATGTCCTCAAAGAAACTGAGATTCTCCTTACCCCAGGAGGCTGTGTCTGCAAAATTTCCATGGCTTCAGCATCATTCAGGCCAAGCTGCAGCCACACAGGGTGAGTATGGAGGAGCTTGTCCAATATGCTTAGCTTGTTGGATAGGCTGTCATATCCAGAATCTCGGGGGCAGCTTTTTACATCATTTTTCTCAGGAAAGGCATTATCCATGTCCTTTATTAGACTGTGGAAAATTAAAAAAAAATTAGACATGCTAACCTTCTATGAAGAACTACTCAGGTCAACAAACAGAATTATCACAAAGCTTGTGGCACTGCTGACACTCTGGGCTGGCACTTCTCCTGCTGAGTTATTCTTATATTTAGCATACACAAAAATTCTCTTTAAAGGTTCTCAATTCAAAGTCAGCTTGAAGATAAGTCTTAGCATTCTTCTGTGAGGTTTGAGAAATTCAGCCATCACTTCAAGTACAATCACATCTGTGCAATGTATGCACAGATGTGATTGACTTGCCTCCTTTGCTGTGCTAATATATGGAAAAACTTCTCTTCAAGGATATTTATGCAATTCAGACACTTTTATTCCCTTATTGATTGCAAATGCTGCAACCCACAGAAATCTTGTTCTCTCCTGTGTGCCAGAAAAATCTGTTCAATACTCTGACAATGGAGCAACCCACTACCTATTTGTGATCACTGCACCAGACACAAGAACTTTGTCTGTTTGGAGGGATTATTTTCAGAATACAAGTCCACAAACCAGCATCACTTCACCTTATGCCCAGACTACTGTCTCTGCTCCAGCAGCTCTGTTGCCTTCACATCTGCATATCCATCTTTGCTCCCCTCTGCTAAGAGGTCAGAGTGGGAGGAGGTGAGAAAGAGAAGAGAAACCCAAGAAAGAAACAACAAAAAAAAAAGTTAAACCCCCAAATAACCCTCCCTAAGGCACAGCTTCCTTAAAAATATGTCGTAAGTGGCAGTCACTTCTTATTGTACTCCTGCTATGTTCTGTAAATATTTACATTTTTTTCCATTTTGCCATGAAAGGTCCTTACCTCACATTTTAATACTATACTTCCCAGGATCAGAAACAATGAAGGAATTGTATATTTATGTCCAAATTCCTTTGGCTCTGGATTGACTGCTCTCTGAGAAATAAAGGCTAAGCTAAGTGTGAACATGGCAAAGTAATGTAAGGTTAAAATTTATTTGGGGCAGGGCATCTAAAGTTCTGCTACATTCAGTAGTGAAGTACAATTCTTGGAAGCTACAGATTCTTGTTATTAAAAATTCAAATAAACAGAATACTTTGAGAACTCCTTTTGTTATGCAAAGCTTCACCATCATCCATATAATACAGAACACCCAATACAAGTGTATTTCTGGCTCAAATTCCTCATTTTTGAGCTAGAAGTACATCCTGTGATTCTCCCCATGCTAGAAATCACTATGGAGCAGTTACTCTGGTAACAGCTTCCTGATGACAAAATTTAGGAACAGACAAAAAGCACCCTGCAAGCTCAACTGACTCCCTGAGATGTCAGGCAGAGGATGTGTTCCCCTTACAGACCTTTTCTGTGGCAGGAGAGGCCCTGGGCAGCAGAGGGCAACATAGCTCCACCTACCCACTGCACACTGTGCAGCTCTTCTGAATTCCATGATTTGGACAGGTCCTAAGCATCACTAGCAGCATTTACCATCGTCATTATGCCAGCTACTGTACCCTCAGCAAGAGGGTACAGAGTTCACAAGCACAGGAGCACCGAATACTTAAAAACCAAAAAAGCCTCTCCACCCCCTGAAAAAGACCCACGCCAAAGAAAACAAGCTGAACCAAATTAAAACCCACCAAGTAAACAACAGGAAAAACCCAAACGACCACACTGCTTTCTTTTTTGTTCAGCAATTTACACCATCTCTTGAGAGGGCAAGAAAGGAAAGTAAATGGGGAAGAGAACTTTCACTGTATGATCAGGTAAGAACAGGCAAAATCATTTGACTTTTCATTTCCTAGATCAATTACTACTACCAGCATTTGCCTCTTTCTTTTTTCCTCTTTCTGTTTGCTTATTTATGATGTGATGCTTTTCAGATTTCCAAGGCATCTCAAACGCAGGTGATTTTTTCCCCCCTGCCCACAAGCATCAGAAGATCTTACTAATTGCCAGTATGCCTTCAAGGGGCACAAAATAGACGGCAATACATTGGGTAAAGGAAGGAAGTACTTCTTACATTGGTCATGACTGAGTCTGAAACTGCCTCAGTAGGAATACTGGGTTCCCTTTTCAACCGGTCCCACCAGAGCCTAGTGTCGCAATGGATGAATCTCCAGAAAGTCAGATCATGAACCACAAAAAGTGTTCTCCCAAGCTGTACCTCCACCAGTAAATACTGCTCAGAAATTTCCCACTCTCCCTCAGTGCCAGTTAGCTGGATTACAAACCAAAGAGAGCTGTGGCAAAGTGCAAATTATACACCAATGCTAGATGCAAGCTTAGACAGATAGAAATCTTTCCACTCCCCTTGGTCAGGAGGTGAAAACCAAATGTGCTGCAGGGGGAATATGTCCAAGAGGGAAAAGTTTTTTGCCTACTAGAGACAGCTACCTCACATTCTAAAGAAGGTGTGCAACTGGTATGAGCTAGAATGCCTGGCATTGCTTGCTACCACAAAACCATCTAAAGCTGACAAGGCACATAGGGTCACGGTGTTCCTCTTTGGTATGACTGGCTTCATGTTGTCCCACACCCCCTAGACCACCATAAATCAGCAGACTAATTTAAATGGGGAGCTGTCAGGCTTGTGGAACCTCCAGGTACTCACGTAGGCAATCCGTCCCACATGCTGAGATCCAAGGAGGAAGCTCTCTGACCTACATACATGGGCACCTCCTTGCTGCAGCTGCTTCTGCTCCCTCAGGAAATAAGCCAAAGATTATGAGTATCTGATCATGACCAGAATTTCTGCCTCTCCTAAACACTAATGGTTCAAACAACACCAATGCAACTCAGCTAAATCAGCACTAGAATGTTATTGTAATCTGTGGTCAGGTAAACAGGAATAGGAAACACTTTAAAAAAATTATTTCCTATTCCCAAGTAATAAAGGAGGAGGCAAAGAGAAAGATCTAACCTGGTGAGCTTTGGAAAAAGCACACCTTGGAAAAACCACATACAACCTACAAGAAGCCACTTCCCAAGGCCTGGGAGCAAATGCAGTAAAAAAGACCCCACTGATGTGTTTTGACAGCCTATTTGCAGTGGTCTAGCTCTACTGAGCATCATATTCCCAGTTTGCTTTTTATTCTTAAAATAATTTTAATTAATGACCTGGGCATTAGACATACAGTCAAACCCTGATACATGGGAATTCTCAAAACTTGTTATATATTAAGAGTTAGACTAAAATTATTTGGGACTGGCATGTGTGTGTAGCTACTTTGGAAACAATTGCATGGAACGAATAAACCATTTGAATTCATGAGCAACACATTAACTCAAATGTACTGAACAAGAATAAGAAGTTGCTGTAACCTAAATGCTAGCAAAATATGCCGTATATTATGCAACAACTAAATTCCTCTACTGGTTTTACTTTCGGATTGGAGGATGTTTGGTTGGTTGGTTTGTGTTATTTGTTTGGGATTTTGAAAAAAAAGATTCCTGATAAAAGACAATCTGACCAGGTCACATTAAACTCGAAATCAAAACACAAATCAGCCATAACGAATGGTCTGCCTTAATTCAGGGCTGCTACATGGTTCCTCTTCAGTGGGAAAGGTAGGTTTCAACACTACTTATGATGAAGTAAAGAAAACATATGATTCATGCAAGTTTCCTTACACTTGAAAAAACCCATACACATGTGGGAAGTGCAGAGAAGTAATTGTCAAGATAAACAATGCTGTGCTGCACCCTGATTAGACTTAGTTCACAGTAACAACGACAAGGAACAGGCTGAAGCTTGTAACCAAGGATGATCCTTGGTCATGATGTGAACCTTGCTCCAGTCCCACCAAAGCTAACCACCTCACAGTTAACTCAGTTTGACTATCCACTGCAAAATGCCTGGATTTCTGTAAATCTAACAGCTCTTAACCAGCCCAGCCGAGTCTATTCAGTGAAACTGAGCATCAGCTGGGAGGGGCAGAGAGCCACTGGCAACTTCCTCTTGCATCCATTAAAGCTAAAAGAACACAACAAGGCAGCTGGGCAGAAGGTTTCTGGATACTTGCCCACCTGTCAGCAATAACAGAAGTGGTTCTCTATGCAGGGTAGAAGATGGCTCTACTGAAGTCAGTAACCACTGTGGAAAAGATAGCAGCATAAGGGCTGTGCAGTGCAGGACACAAGGCAGAGAGCAAAGCTCTGCCCCTGTTCCTTTCACGGGAACAGAGAAGGAAGGGAATAAGCTGCCACAGCTGCCACCACCAGCAAAGCATCCCTGAACCACTCCACAGGCACCAAGTGCCCCGGGAAAGCCTGGAGCTTTACAGCCTTCCCTCCAGAGGGACAGCAGGAAGCGTCAGCCCCTCATGAGCATTCACACAGAGGTGCAGGGGGCCTGGGGCCTCCTAAAAGATCATCCAGGTGCATCCAGGTGCCGCCAGTTCTGTCCCACATGCTCCTGGGCTTCCACTGCATGCAGAAGTTCTCTCATTACTCTTTCAAAGGTCATCAGAACAGCAGGACAGAAATCATTCCCACTAATTTCCTTTTCTGACAACTGCGCTCATTTGCATTATTGAGATAACTGTCTGCACTGGGAAAAGGCCAGGCATCAAAAAAGTTGGATACTGAAACAGTCCCCCTTAAAACACAATTTTGCAAGCCTTTTTTTTTTTTTTTTTGTCTGGCTTTTACACATTTACAAGCCAAAGTGGTAAGCCTTTGAATCATTCTTGATATAACTTGGGCCATATATATTAAAAGGAGAGATGAGCCCAAAATAAAGAAGTATATAAGGTGAGGAGTATAAATCTGAAAGTCACCACATAACCACAAAAAATCCTACACCACAATACTAAGGTTGCAGACACACAATTTCATGTCCTTATTTTTCTGAGTTCAGCTGAGAGCTCTGCAAACGCTGCCTTTCCAGAACTGCTGTGTGTGTCTGTGGATACCTAAGGTGGAAAAAGAGCGAGGAAAATGGACATTCCATTGAGCTTAAACTTCCCTAGATGCAAATCGACAGGTCATTTCAAGATATCAACTTCTGAACAGCAGAACACGCAATAAGAAGAACAAACTACATTAATTGCCAAGTTTTAAATTAACTACAAAGAAATAAAGTTATGATAGTAAACACAGCCTTGTGAGGTGTCTAGCTTAAACAAGAACTCTGGAAAACCTTTGTTGAAATTACTATAATCTTGCTCTGTAGCTGTATATATAAAAAAAGGTGTCAGAGCATAACTAAATTACATAATTTATACCAACTTTGATACAACTTCTCCCTTACATAGAAGCATGAAGTTCAGAATTTTTGTAGTCACAGTAGGTTTGACTTCAGCCCATTTAATCAGACTTCATATTTCACATTATCATCTTGAAGTGATGGAAAAGAATTTTTTTGATGGCTAATAGTACTTTTCATGGAAATTGCATTATTCACTTTTTAATGTTAGATTTACTTATGTATCTTAATCCAAAATATATTTGTAGTCAAGATTAACAAATTAAGATTAAAAATCCATTTAAAAAATCAAAAAAAGAAAACTCATGATCTGTAAAATAGGGAGGTTTAGTTGATTGTTTCCAACTAAGTGCTTCCACCAAGATTTTAAAATCAGTAGGCCTTAGCCTTTCATGCATAGGATGTATTCAAAGATACAAGAAGCCTTTTCTTAACTGAAAAGTAACTGATGATCTCTGAAGTTAATTAGCTAAATTCATAAAATGAAGAAAGTATCCTTTCTGCGCCTCTAAAAGAACTGTGCTCTCCAAAGCTTTAAAACTTGAATAATGTTAAACCAGGGCCATAGCCAAGGACTTTAATTAGTTCAACTGTCTTGCATTCTTTACCACTTGGGCAACAAAGCTGCTGCCTAATGTTTTTGAAAATAATCTACATATGCTTTGTAGTAAGTTGTAGCAGATTTCAACAGAATTCATAGGAAGAAAAAGAGGCAAAAATCTTAGATATAATTCTAAAAACAATTTTCCACTTCATTAACTCACTGCTAGAAGAACAAAGCCCACCAGCTCCAGGGCTGGCCAAGACCATGCAGTCAGACAAAACACAACATCTACACTGGTTGCTTTTCTCTTGCAACAAATATTTCAGGTAAGTACAAAAATGTGCTCTCCTGTTAACACAACGACTAAAATATTGATTATCCTCCAGATGTCAATTTAGCAGATGTTACTGTTCAAGAAAAGCCAGAATGCTGGGGTCCCATTCTGCCCACTTAAAGGTACAATTTTTTTAATGTGCAAGTTACTCATATATAAATTAACTTAAACACATAACCCACATATACATCTGCTAATAGCCGTCCATATTTTACTTCCTAACCTGAGAGCATTAATAGATCATGTTATTGTGTCTTGAATCTTCAACGAGCAACTCGAAACAATGGACGTTTTGTACGGCGTGAAAGCAAAGCTGTGCCACAGACAATGGTAATAATGTTAGTAGTTTCCTGCTTTAGACATTTATCACTATCCAAGATTTTTAGCAAGGAAGTAGAAATGAAGCTCAGTTGCAATTAGAAGGTATTAAGGCAAATACACTGAACAACTGAATCTCCTGCACAAAGGCAAATTCCTTGGATCAAGAGAGATAATCTACACCTCCTATGCTGCCAGGGACAAAAGTGCTAGGACATAAGCCACCCAAGAAGAAAGCACAGTGAAAACATTCCTGTCACAGTAGACTCTCCAGAACCATGAAAATAAACTTTTAATCACCTTTGCCAATCAGCAGATTCATCTTCCACTGTGAGATCTGTCTGTACCATCTCCTGTTTCAGTTCTCCGATTTCTGAGGCAATTGTGTCAATGAGCTGGAAAGGGACAAAAATAGTATGACATCAAGTGAGTGGAAGAGGCGTGGAAAAGAAGCTGGGGCAAGTTTAGTCACTAGAGATTACAAACTTTTTCTTTTTTTGTAAAATCATATCCTATTTGGACTTGCCCTTGCAAAGGAACAAGTAAGGGCTGACGCCAAGGTTCTCAGAGGAAGAGTAATTCCTGTTTTGTATCAGTACAAAACCTTCCAGTTTAGGTAGCCTTTTAATTTAAATGGATTAAATTTGCAGCCTCTGTGTATTATACAACATCTTACAAGAACTAAATTATTTAACTGGTCATAGCATTTACCTTCTCAAAAAAAAAAAAATAGAAGAATTCCATGTGCAGGAGTTTTATTTCAGAACAGACTCTAAGCCAGTATTACAATACTGAGGAGGATGAAAAGCAATGAAGCAAGAAGGGAGTGGGTGGCTGCTTTTCACATTAGGTTTTGGACTCCACTTGAACACAACAATTCAATTAAAAAAGAGTTGCCTTGCAACCCTTCAGCTCAGGTAGAACACCAACCTAATTCTGGGTATGAGGGCAAAAACTCATTTTAAGGTGGGCAAAATTAGCACTAAGGTTGTATCCCAAGAAATGCAGAATTTGCTAGCCAGACTTCAGGGAAACATTTTGTTGAGCAGAAACCAACCATGAAATTTGCAAAGCATGCTCTCTTGAACACTTCTTGGTAGCCAACACATCAAGTTTGCTTGTCAGAACACATCATAACAGCCTATAAACCCTAGCAGGGTTCCCCTCTCCTGCAGGGAGGGAACCTAATGGAAGGTATGCAGTGATGCAGTGATCTCTACCACCACCCCTGAACATCACAGCAAACAAAAACCCTGGCACATGAAGCAAAACCAGCTTTGGGGTCCAAGTCAGAACAGTCTTCACAGCTGCCCTGAAGGTATGAGCCCGAGTCCCACTCAGAGCAGGCAACTCAGTACAGCAGCATTTTCAAAAAATTGTAGGCATCATTTTCCCAAATTGTTACATTGGAAGTTTTCCTCCATCTCTGGAATTCATACTCTCCTTTGCTGAGCTGCATTATTCCAATCAATTCAAAAGAAGTTTTGTCTCTGCTTACAACTGGCCAATTCCAATAAATAAACCTTATGTAAGAATGAATTACCATTACCCACACCCTAAGGGCTTTTATCTGTCTAAGTCATAGCTCCCAGTGTTGGAAATCATACAAAGTTTAACATTTTTTAATATCACTTTAGTTAGGGGTTTTGTTTGCCTTTGCCCAGGGGAAAAGGAATTGAAGTTTCTTTTCAGAGGGCTGCTCCACCACTCCAGGCCTGATGAGCTTAACATCTCAGCAGACTGGGAACAGCACAGAAGATACACAAAAGATAACAACCATTAATGAATGTCAACTCCAAACATCACCCCTGGCATGATCCAAGACTCCTGGTCTGGGAAGAGATATACAAGAGAATGAAGAATGAGAAACTAATTAATATTAAAGGCAAATTAGTTGGGACCAGTGAACATTGAACCTATGAATTTCTCTAGGTTTTGGCTGAATGTGAAACATTTACTAAAGACTTGTGTGATGGAATAATTTTCTCTGCACAACAGGGCAATGTGTGGATGAACTGGTTTCTATTGTTCTGGCAAGAACAACATTCTGGCCAGAATAAAGTAATGCCTTAATTGTCTAGCACTAAAGATTGTTGTTCATTATAAATGTATATTATAAAGTTGGCTTTTTGCAAATATTAAAATTAATACTATATGTATAATGTGTTAAGATTTTGCTGTATTTTCTTTTATTAGTAGAGTTTAGAAATGTGATGAATGTATATTTTTTGGCTGTAACATAGACTTAAAAGTAAAAGACTGGGGGGTTTTTTTGTAACATCTAAACTGGCCAAACCAGAAGGTAGAGGGAATCCTCCTGCATTCACTATAGGAAGATCAATGACCAAAAGCTACAAAAAAGAATTTACTGAACCTCTGTTATCAGTACCTTATCCAAATGAAGATGACCAAAACTTCAAGAGAAGAATTTATGGAACCTATGCTATCAGATAGAATGGAGCCACTCGCAGATGGATCTACCAGATAAAATGATTGGGGGAGAGTTGACACTGAACAAAGAAATTCATACTCAAAAGGAATGTTTGAATCATGCATGTGAATTTATAAATATGCAACAGGCTGATATTTTTAAGGAATGAGCCTTTTCATTAATGCGTGTTCTTGGCTGAATGCCAAGCCACCCGGCTGTATAATATTTGCTTTATCTGTCTACTAATTGTCCATTTTTTATTAAACTTATAAATTTTTCTAAGAAAGTGAACCTCGTTCTTCACATTGTTAGAGAGTTTTTATTTTTCTCTTCATTTCAGTGACACCAGCCATATGTACCACTGACACTGCAGATGTTCCACCTGCTGATTCCCAAACACCCCTGAGTCACTGCAGCCAGGTGTGAGCAATGCCTCCCTGACATTCTAAGGGGCAACCAAGGAACCCAGGCCAGCCTCAGGGAGAAGCCAGAGTGGGGTGAATTTATGCATTGCCAGCAAAGCACCTCTGCAAAGCTGCTTCAGCTGGCAACTGCAAGAAAGCTGAGCTGCTACTCCCTATGAATCAGCGCTGCACAAGGAGCTCCTCTTCATGGGCAGCATCACCTCAAGTCTTTGCATTGTAAGACCAACAGTGGCCATAAAGAGCCATCATGGTGGTGTACCCTGTTCTCCGACACATCTCCAGAGACTAAATGTCTTGCAGGCCAACAGTCTGCACAACAAAGGAGCTTTGCAGCACCTCTCCCTGCCAAGCATACAATGTATGAGCTCTCCACAGAAGCGTCCATGTGTTTTCAGCCACCTCCTCCACACCTGCTTTGCTGTGTTGCTACCTGGCTGGCAACTGAGTTAACTCTGTTAGCAGGCTTTGACCAGAGCTGCAAGAAAACCCACCTCCCTCCCAGAAAACAAAAGCTCGGGGAGCTATAGCAAAGAACTCTCATCCAAACTGTACTAACAGCAAAGTAGTCTTACACCTTTGAATTTGTATGCCTGCCTCAAAGAGAACTCTGAAGAAATTATCATTCCCGAGAGGAATTCTTCCATGTTTAGCAACTTTGCTTCATTTTTAAAGAGAACTTAAACAAAATGGCATATTTCAAGCAACCTTATGCTCACATTCTATTCTACAGGCTAAATTTCTTGGGTATACTACATAGCCTCCATGACAAATCAGCCTTAGTCTCTGAAAAGTCAATACTGGACTCTGGACAAGGAAACCAGGTCAGTGTGGTATCAAACCCCAAACTGACCTGAGAAGTTCCCCAGGATGGAACACACACTGCAACCCAGTCAAGACTAATCACATACCACTATGTACTCCACCTGAACTAAAACAATGACCTTTAGGAAGAAATACCTCATTTTTTTCTAGAATAAACCACCAATATTTTCTGCAATTTCCAACTAATTTTCCTTAGATTCTCTTTAATGAAAAAAGTTGCTCTTCTCTTGTTTTAAGAAAGGAAAGTCTTATGGAGTTGCATCATTTCTGTATCCTTGCAATTAACTGACACATACTGTTACAACAGCATTTTTCAATCAAATAACATAAGGTGTACTCATGATTTTATGACAGCATTTCCCAGTATTTAGGAGCAATGAAACTTCTGGTGATTATACAGCACACATGATGCACACATGACTAGCACCATACAAGGTAAGCTGTTATTAACATGTTTCTACAAAACGAAGGAAGGATCCTGGGTGTGTACTATTATTAGCTCCAGCCCTGAGGAAACAAGCAGCAGCAGAAGGCTCTGCCATTTTAGTGCAAGGCTAAGAATATCGGAATTCTTCAAAGAGACTTCTCTATTTGCAACAACTGTGGTACCTCATTGGCTAGAAATACTGGGAAAACTCACCCCCCCTTTGTTTCAACAGACTTGAAATCAACACAGTAAGAGGCAACTTCCTACAGGAAATGCAACTGAAGTGGACGTATACATTTGTCAGAGGCCACTGTTAGTGTAAAACAGCATACATGAGCCCAAAGACTTAAAAAGTAATCAGAAGAAATCTTTCGGGGACTGTTCAGGTCTGTGAAATAGATATTACTCTGCTGTGCTATAGAAAGAGGAGGTTTACCTGATAAATGCATTTGGAAGTATGACATCTTCTCAGGTGATTAATTAATCAGTATTTCTTAAAAAACAAAATTAAAATGAGATCTTATATAACATGATAAAATAGTTATTTTTGTGTGTAATGATTTTCCTTTGGAATTTATTTCTATTTATAATAAATATAAATTCCTTTGGAATTTATTTCTATATTTATATATAAAGCACTGTTCTGTAAATTCAAAAGACACTACAGTATAACTGCTGTAAACCCAAATAATAATTATGACTCAGGCAACATGAATTCACATAGCAGCCCAGTACAGTATTGCCTAACCAAATCTATCCTAAACATTGGAATGCCAAATACCCATGTACTAACTGTTTACATTCCTAACATCCATGAACAAAATAATGAAATGCAAACATCTTAAACCACAGCATTTCCTTTCATAACGCACCACACTCTGCTTATTGTCAATTGATTCTAAGCTCAACAAGACTGAGTTCAGCTTTTGGGAGCTGGCAAGGGTGAGAGAGAAACTCCTACATACAGGCCACAAACGCGGCACCTCAGCACTGCAGCATTCTCTCACCACATCTATTTTGCTTTGCATCGTTCAGGATGTTGTACAAGCAGCAAAACTCAGAGCCAGTGTGTTCACCAGAAGCAACTCACTCCCAAAGGGCTCCAGTCACATTTGTGAAGCTGCTCTACTGACACTCACATCACTGCTGTGCATCAGGAAAAGCACATGCCCAGGGCCAGATATAGACAGTGCCTCTCTCTGAAGCCCAGCATAACTACAGCTCTTATTACCCACTTGACTTTAAGAGTTTCCTGTTCCCAAGAGGAAGACAGGTGGCTTTGATCTGATGTATGTTCCCAGACATTTTTAGAAAAAACTGCGTGACAACTGAATTTCTGCTTTTTGAGTTGAAATGTAAATAAGAAAATTAACAAAACTGCCATCGTTCTGGTAATGCACTTGGCTGAAAGAGTCAGCCAAGATGACCACTGCAGAATGTTTCCAAGCCCTGAGATTTAAAAGAGCTGAGAGGAAAAGATAAGACAGGTGCTTCTAATCTGGCAAGGGGACACAGGCTGAAGACAGCGAGATCAGTATCAGACTGGACAAACGAGCCTCAGCACTTACCACTCCCCCTTCCTGCCAGCATCTCATTTTTCATTCTTTCTGGAGACCTGCATCCTCTTTGGCATCACATCTTTTCCTTCCTGTTTTGATAAGCAGAACGTAGCACCCCTCACAGAGGGCCCTGTGTGATGAGGTGGCCAAGTGCCAGAGACGAGCCCAACTGGGAACACTGCTTCTGGACTTGTGCAAGCCTCTGAATACAATCCAATATTTTGATACACGGCTGCAGATTCTGGTTATTTTGCACAGTGAGCTATGAATTCTCAGGGCCACTGACATTGTTCAGTGTCTTATTCATCAAAAACAAAGTTTTACCCAATGCTTGGTTTTGGAACAGAAAAGCTTTACTGGTGTTAAAACCTCTGATGCCAGTTCAGTAAACACTGGAACATTTTGATGAGAAGGAGGATAATTCAGTAAAGAGGACATTTGTCAGAGACATACATTCAGCCCCTTGCCTTACCACAGACTCTCTCTCTAACCACTGGCAAGCTATTCAGTCCCAGAATTATCCAACATTAACCCCATTTTTGCCTCATTCTTACTACTTGTTGGCTCTGAGCATTCACCAGTTACAAGGTGTAGAGTCCACAGAATTTAGCCTCTAAAACTACAGACTTCTACTCTGTCTAAAATAGGGACAGTACTGTTTTGCTTGTGTACTAACAGTCAAAACAATGGCCGTGAAAAAAACTAAGAGATGGTTAGAAGCTGTAGCAATGAGAACTGCTTAAGAACCAGAAAAAAAAAGATAAAATTGGACTTTCCCACTGCTATTTGTCAGCGATTTTTCTGGCAAATGTTGCTGAGAATGGTAAGATACTCCCTTAAGAAGATTTAAGTGCCCTGAGAATCTGCATACCATTGTGGTCAAGGTTTCTTAGGCAACTGCAAATTAACAAGCACAACATGAGAGCCCTATGCAAGTACAGGGCACAGTCTGCACATGTGGGAGAGCATTCTGAAGAACAGATCAGCAGGGATAAAAGGTCATATCTTGATACCAGGTCTCCTAAACACAGACAAGAAAAATTAAAATAATGCAAACTCAAAAAATCTGATGTGCCAAGTATTTTTGCTTGCTCACCAGCCCAACTGTAGCAAACAAATGTAACTGTTGTCACAATTCTATTCACATGGAGGAAGGAAGGAAAAAAAGGTAATTTCACTGTACACACACAAGCTACCAGGTGCACTGCACACAGGCTGGGTGTTGGGGGTTAGGTTTGTTTCTTTTTTTTTTTTTTTTACCTACAGAATTTTTTCCCAAGAGTTGCTAGGCAACTAACTACTGGGTACTTATGGGTACTCAGGTGGGACAAAAGGATAGCACCTGGCTACATTTCTTTTTTGTCTCTGGGAGTTTCTCTCAGAGGGGGAAGATAACGTGAGGTTTTGGGAGCAGCAGGGCTGGGGGCAGCTTCGCTCTCTTGCTCTCAGCATCGGAGAGAGGATGGTCAGGCTGCTGCTTGCTGTGGGAGGAGTTTCACTGGCACCACCGGGTCCGATCCTGAGGAAAGCTACCATCATCTGCTCGTGTGCCCAGGAAATCCTGAGCTCTCCTCCTCTTGCCCTGCTCGAGCTGGGCCTGCCCTGTCCCACCGACGCTGCTTTCTCGGCGCTGCTTTGAGGTTTTTTCTGCTACAATGTGGCCGCGCACTGCCCCGTCCTGCCGGGACATCCCTGCCCTTCCAGTGACCACCGACAGAGCTCCGGATTTTATCCGATCCACCAGCCCGGGATCCCTCACCATTCCAGCCTGGTGCTTTTTGGAGTCCCAAGAGACCAGACTGCTCTGGGTTTTGTGGAACAAAGCCACCCTCAAGGTCCCTGGTTCCGTTCACTATTAATGCTGTAGTTGTTGTTTGTTTGTCTTGTTATACATATTAGTAAAGAACTGTTACTCCTATCCCCATATCTCTGTCTGAAAGCCGTTTTAATTTTCTAAATTATAATAACTTGGAGGGAGAGGATTTGAATTATCCATTTCAAGAGAGGCCCTGCCCCTCTTTAGCAGTTACCTGTCTTTTCAAACCAAGACACTGGGCACACTGACAGCCTGTAACTTCTAATCCCATGCTCTGGGCTCAGAACCATGGTCCAACAGTGCAACTTCCCAGGGACAGTGAGAGGTCTGGTAAAATAGCTTGGAGGCACCTTTTTCCCTGCCAGCATGTCCTTAAGAAGATCTAGCAACTTAGTTTTCTAATTGACAATGTTTCTTGAAATTGCCCGGGCAGACTGCATTTCTAATCCTTTAGAATAACTGCAATCCCATAACAATGAACAAAGCAGCTGTCCCAGCATCTATTTTCTACGTAAGAATTACACAAGGAGATCCCAAAGGACTGCAGAAAATGACTGAGTGCTTGCTTACAGTCCCATCTGACATCAGGAGTCCTTCAGCATACATGCAAGAGACAACCTAGAGATATTTCTTGGAACTGAGACAGTTCCTTGCTGTGATGTGAAAAATAGGGCTATTCTCGCTATTTGGCTGTGGTGTGCTATCAACAAGGCTGACGTTTGTGCTCCTGAGTTATGAGAGGTAGCTTAAGTGCGTTGCAGAACTGAGAGGTGATTCCTGTTACCTGATTACTCTGGTAATTGCTTAGCAAGACAAAAGGAAAACGCAATGTCACTGCACTGCTGATCATTCATTCCCTAAAGATTGCCCTAAGGTCAACTTCTGCTCCAGAGGAAGAGAAGGAATGGAAACACCAACACCCCAAAGATGGCAGCGTTAGCATCTTTCACTGGAAGAAGCTCCAGCAAGTGATGAATATTCTAAGGGATGTGATCACAGGAAGTTAATACAGTGCTCAGAAACACCTGTAAATTTTGATGTCTCTCTAAAGCAAAATCCTGCCTAGCAAGGCAGCCACTGCGACCCTGGCACATAATTAACAGGATTCAGTCATCTTTTGAGAACGGCACTGGTAACTCATACTGCAGCCTGACTTTTTGGGAAGCCAACTGTTCTCAAAATAGGCAAGGAAATGAAACCAATTTTCAATCCAGTAATGGAAATCATAAACCTGTACCACAACATTAGGTGACACAAATCCAGTTTATGAAGGGTCCAATAATTTTGTGCCTGTGCATAATAAAGCTTATGTTCTCAGCATTAGCAGCAAAGAAAGTCATGACCTATTTTACACCAAATATTCTATTCCATATACAGACATAATATACCTGAGAAATAACTGGGGTGTAATCTAGCCACAAATCTGCCTGTAAAAAGAAATGCTCAAGAAGTACTTCCCATTTTACAGAAAAGGGTTACTATGTATCAGAAAGTACTGCACATTCTGCTGCGCACATTTCACACATAAATCTACATACTTTATGTTCTGTATAAATATTCCATTTACCTTAAAGAAACTTCCTCTTTTGTCCGTACAACAGGTTTTCATTGTCAAAGATGACATCTTCCCTGAGAAGACTCCACTGTATGCCTTGATCTCCTAAAAGCAGACACATATTTGTAATGGTTAGTCCAATCTGTAGGAAATTCCTCTGCAATTCTAAGCCACAGAAACAGTCACAAGTGTTCTGCCAAACACTTTCCATCAACATCATCCCATTTATTTTTTACCAGAGTCCTTACATATCCCTTCAGTCCATAATTTTTCCATCAATTGCTCCAAAAAGACAGTGCTACTCAGAGTTCCATATCTCTCCCTTCTTTTCACAACTGATCCTGTAGCTGTGACTAGATTTTAATGTGCTCATTAAAAAGGAATGCTAAAACATAATGATTGCTTTCTTTGTTTACTTGACCTCAGTCTGCAGTACAAACAGAACAAACTGTTAGATGTCATTACAATTCACTGTCAAATATTACAGTATTAGCAGGACTTATGAGGAGGGGAAGAAACAGTTTAAAATCACCTACAAGGGAGAAAACACTCTACCGCTAAAGTAAAAATCAACCAACAACAACAAGCCCAAACACGCCCCCAAATATGCTGCTTTGGGCTTTTAAAATGCAATTGAGTAATATTCAAGTCAGGAACTGAAGATGAAGTTAGGAATAAGCTCCATTTTCTGCTGTCACGTAGACAGTTCAACACCCAAGACAATACACTAATGCATCTCTCATGTGAGGAATATCAAGAAGGTGATCTCCATCTCAAAGTAGAGTAGCAGAGTTCCTCTAAAGTCACAACCAATTCGCACCAGTAATTTTTGGATCAGCTTCTGAACTAAGCAGGAGTCAGTTCCATGGCTAAAAAGGCTGCCTACGATTTTTACAGGTGAGCTGTAACTGTATCTAAACAGCCTAACTCTTCTCCTTACCCACATTTTCCAATCACATAGCAGGGAGTTATGTTGGAAGTTTCAGCTACGAAAATTGCAAGTAATGCAAGTAAAAAACATTACAGAGTAGAGACAAAGCTTGTGATTTGATATAAGCAGAAAATAATATAAAAATGGCAGTCAGCAGCATGGCTGCCACCAAGTTTAGTGGTGTGGCTGCAGAGGGAGATGGAGCAGAACAAAGCAGGTGTGACAGAGAATGCAGACAGGTAAAAACCCAAATTTGACACATACCTCACACCAAACACAGCCATGCTTCTGCTTCCTTCTAATGCCTTATAAGAACAGACACGGATAAGGAAGACCAAGGCAGAAGGAGGAGCTTAAATGAATAAAAGGGTTACATGAAAAACCTCAGCAAGCAAAAGTACATGAGAAAACTGAGAGGTACAAGCAGGAGAAAAGAAACATTTTAGTTTTAATGTAGCAGTTGTTTTAATGTAGCAGGACGCTTTAAATAGTTCGCCTTGTTTCCAGAGGTCCTACCACAAGGGCACTACAAGAGATTACATTTTTCCACTTGGATTCTGGTTAAAAAGCAGCCATGCCAGGAAGCTCAGGAACCTGCCTGTTTTCCAGGCAGGGTTTGCAGATTCTGAAGGCTGAAAATCCTGAATTCTGCATTGTTGTGAAAACCAAACACTAGGGGATGAGCAAGAAAAGACAAAAAACAGTGCTGGGAAAAAAAAAAAATTACAACTTTCTTCCTAAATCAGTATATTTAAAGGATACACTCCTGGTGAAGCTCTGAAGAATTGTGAACTGTGTTTCTTTACCTAGAGGTGCACCTAAGTAACTTGACTGCACTAATCCTGTAAGAGATTATGTTCAGTGAAGTGGGCGGTTTTGCCAGTGCTGCTAAATGAGTTAAGCTCCATCTCCTCATCTGCCACATACACAAGGGTACAGAGCAGTTGTTCTCCTCTGGGGAGTGTAAGAAATTATACTTAAAAAAAAAAAAAAGTCTTCTTTAGGTCAATTCTGGAAATAAAATTTGCACCTTAAGAGTGTTAAGGCAGAGGGAGACCCAAGAATCACAGAACCATTAGGTTGGAAGAGACTTCCAGGATCATCAAGACCAACCCAACCCTAAACTCAACTAAACCATGGCACCAAGTGCCACATCCAGTCTTTTCTTAAACACATCCAGAGATGGTGAATCTACCACCTCCCCAGGTAGACCAATACTTAATTACCCTTTCTGTAAAAAACTTTTCCCTAATATCCAGCCTATATTTCCCTTGGCGCAGCTTAAGTCTGTGTCCTCTTGTTCTGTCAGTTGCTGTCTGAAGAAAGAGACCAACCTCCACCTGACTACAGCCACCTTTCAGGAAGTTGTAGAGTGATATGGTCACCTCTGAGTCTCCTCCAGGCTAAACAACCCCAGCTCCCTCAGCCGTTCCTCACAGGGCTTGTGTTCCAAGCCCCTCACCAACCTTGCTGCCCTCTTCTGGACATGTTCAAGCATCTCAACGTCCTTCCTCAACTGAGGAGCCCCAAACTGGACACAGCACTCAAGGTTTGGCCTCACCAGTGCCATGTACAAGGGAAGAATGACCTCCCTGCTCCTGCTGGCCACACTATTCCTGATCCAGGCCAGGATGCCATTGGCCTTCTTGGCCACCAGGGCACACTGCTGGCTCATGTTCAGTCGGTTATCAACCAGAACCCCCAGGTCCCTTTCTGCCTGGGCACTGTCCAGCCACACCGTGCCCACCCCGTAACGTTGCAGGGCGTTACTGGGGCCAAAATGCAGGACTCAGCACTTGGACTTACTAAACTTCATCCTGTTGGATTCCGCCCATCCATCCAATCATTCCAGGTCTCTCTGCAGAGCCTTTCTCCCTTCCAACAGATTGACACACGCTCCCAGCTTAGTGTCATCTGCAAATTTACTAATGAAAGACTCAATACCCTCATCCATGTCATCAACAAAAATATTAAACAAAACTGGCCCCAGCACAGACCCCTGAGGAACACCACTGGTGACTGGCTGCCAGCTGAATGCAGCACCATTCACCACCACGCTCTGGGCTCAGCCATCCAGCCAGTTCCTAACCCAGCTAAGTGTGTTCCTGTCTAAGCCGCAAACTGCCAGCTTTTCCAGGAGTATGCTGTAGGAGACAGTGTCAAAGGCCTTGCTGAAGTCCAAATAGACAACATCCACAGCCTTTTCCGCATCCTCCAGGCGGGTCACCTGGTCATAAAAGGGGACCAGGTTGGTCAAACACCACCTACCCCTCCTAAACCTGTGCTGGCTGGGTCTGATACCCTGGCCATCTTGTAAGTGCTGCACAAAAGGACTCAGTATAAACTGCTCCATTATCTCACCTGATACTGAGGTCAGGCTCACTGGCCTATAATTACCAGGATCCTCCTTTCTACCCTTTTTATGAATAGGAATCACATCAGCCAGCTTCCAGTCATCTGGAACCTCACCAGTAAGCCAAGTTTGTTGGTAAATGATGGAGAGCAGCTTCACAAGCTCATCTGCCAGCTCCCTCATCACCCTGGGATGGATCCCATCTGGGCCCATAGATTTATGGACATTCAAGCAGCTCAACACTTCTCTGACTGCCTTCTCCTGGATAACAGGATGTTCCCTGACATCATCCACCAACCCAGTATGACAATTATCCTGAGGATAAGCCATCTTCCCACTAAAGACAGAAGAAGGAAAGGCATTAAGCACTTCCACCTTCTCCTCATCTGCAGTTATTAAGTTCCCTCCTGCATCCAATAGATAACCAAGGTTGGTCTCATCCTTCCTTTTACCATTAACATATCTGTAAAAAGATTTTATTATCTTATACAGAGGTTGCCAAATTAAGTTCGAATTGAGCTTTGGCCTCCCTAATTTTCTTCCTACATGCCCTACCAACCCCCCCTAAATGCTTCCTGAGAGACCTGACCCTCCTTCCAGAGACAATACATCCTTTTTTTATTCCTAAGTTCTTTCAAAATCTTTCTTTCAAAAGAAACCCAAAAAAGAATTAGAATAAAACCTCAATTTTCCAAGTTGATCCTATTCCCTTAATGACAACACCAAATTAAATGACAGGGAAAAAAATCTCCAGAGATTTTAAAGGAATTACATTAGAAGGTTATGAGCAAGATCCTGCAGTTGTCTGTACATCTCTAGTGTCAGTCATTAATCACTCCATTTGCAAACAACAGCACCTTCACAGGAAAGTTCATGGGCTTAAATTTTTTTTTCAATTTAACCACAAGGATGTCTGCATGCAATCTTATTACCAAAATAACACCATGCTGCGATTTTTACATTCTCCATTCAAACGTACAGAGGAAGGAAAACACACAAATACACAGTTTTTGCCCTTCAAAGAGTGGTATGACTCCAGTCAGAAGAAAGCTTCAAACAAAACCACAGCTTATTTCACTTGTAAGAGGTTCCAGAATGCTAAACTTCTTCATAACTTCTATTATTGTCACTATTTATGCAGTATTACTGCTATCTGTAGGACCTTAACTCTGAGCCTCAGCTGGGCTCTTCTCAATTCCACACAGTCAGTGAATCAATCCCCTCCACCTTGCGTGGTTACAATGCCATTTCAAACTAATTTAAGGTAACTTAAATAATGTTTCATGTTTGAGTGAGTTTTAGTATTTCTGACTAAAATCAGCACAATGGGAAACACTGCTGGGCTTTTTTGCTTGTTGGGAAGGGTTCTTTTGGTGCAGATGCTTCTTTTTCACCATCCAATACACAAGAAGACACTTGGGCTCGCTGGTAAAATGGATGGCCAGGCTGGGTGCAAAACCCAAAAACATCGGGGCGGGCTCCTATCTCGGAGCTGAGAGGTACCTCCACATCATGAAGAAACAACTGCAGAAAAACAAACCTACTGTCAGGAGGCTTCATTTCTCTACACAGCTGTGCACATCTGATGCTTACTCAGATCCAAAACAGGCTAGAAAACCACTGCACTGAAGCTGTCCTTGTTGAGTTTGGACTGTATGAGGCTGTCAAACAAAAAATCTCCCTCCTTAGATTGGGAAGCTAGGTGGAGAAAGTCAGCAAAGCATGTCATCTCCTGTACTTACTGGAGAGAAGCCTTTTCTCCTCCTCCTGGGTTCCAGGCACTGTGGCAGAGATCCCAGACACTGCCCAGGTGCTGCCTGCTCAGAAACCCACCTGGAAATGTCACCATGCTGGAGGAGCCAGCTCACTGTGTGATTCACGTGGCCTTTTGCCTGGCCATCTGGAGAAAAGCCTTCTCTGTGTCCCAGTGCTTTGTCTCAGCTCTCCATGGGCAGCAGGTGCCAGACAGTTCCTATCCACAGCTCATCCAGGATGGAGCTCCCGTGTGTGACCAATAAGACAGGGCAGGGAGAAGGCATGATCTGTCTGCTTGGCAAATTTCCCCCAAGTCCAATGCTACTGCATGGATGCTCATGTCCATGCAACCTGTATATCTAAAAAAACTAGGTGCCTTTCATCTTTCTTCCATTCCCTTTTCCTGCCAGTTTTCATTCACATGGGAATGCCAGAGCACCTTTCACATGTTGTATGCAACCTGACTTCTGACTCCTCATCAAAACAGCTCCTACTTTACTCCCTTTACTGCAATTTTATTTGGATTTTTTTGTATGTTCTTATATTTAACTATATTAGAACCAATGACCACCTCACTGGACTTTTCAGGATCCTCCCTTTGTAATCCTCTCATTCCAATTCCGCTCTTACAAAGCAAAACATCCCATTCCCTTTAGCTGAAAGTCCTGGCAAAGATGAGACAGTCTCTCTGTATGCCTCCCCTGAGCTCAGCCACAACAATCTGAGGAACATATGAAGCCCCTGCCCACAATCCTCCTCACCCCACCTCTGCTCGGTTTCCTAAAGGATCAAGGGTACCCACCAGCTTCCTGTTGCTTTAGCTCCTAACTAGGATTTTTGATTTTTTGGCCAACCTAACAAGACTTGACTGAGGAAAGACTCTAACACAGACAAAAAGATAGCAGGAAGAGACTTCATGTATGCCACCACTGAAGGAAGAGATCCACAGCCTTCCTTTTGCTGGCTGCCCCACAGAATTATCACCTTTTTTTCCTGTATTTTAAATGTAAGTTACCTCCCTGAAGAAACTCAAGTCTGCACTCCTTCATTCTCCACTTGTAAAGGCTGTGCAATCACTGAGTACAGATTCTTATAGAAACTACCTCAGGCAAATTAAGAAAGGGTTTTACTCTTCTGCAGCCAAGAAAACACAGGAGAAAGTATCAGTCCAGACCTTAAGTATGAGCTGGCAAAGGTCAGCTGATGTCAGAGGCTAATGCTGATTGCTACCTGTCAGTGCGTCCCCTCGGCCAGCAGTGGGGTACAGCTGGAATACAATCCCTACTGTCCCGTAACAGAAAAGCATGGAAGCTAGGTAGAAGCTACTACAGATGTTCTTGTAAAACCAACAGTGAATTAGCATCATATTACAATAAATTTTTACAGCAATTTATAAATACATACTATTAAAACAACTAAAATTAATTTGTTGATCCCATTTTCTGGTGGGTTAAAGAGGAAACCAGAAATAGAAAGGATAAATACATTTTACTTAATTTTAAAAAGTAAAAAACCCCCACCCTGCTCAAATGCAACTTTACACTTGACAGTATGCCAAGAGATATACACAGTACTTCAGATTTTCAGCAAATGTAATCATCCTCATGCAGTTCATTTTCCTGTTCTCCTAGTGCATTTGCCAGTCCCTGGGAGCTGTGTTCATCTCTAACCTACAAAGCTCTGGTTTGTCCAATTACTCTGACCTTATCTGAATCTTGGCAAAATTAAACTTTCCCTTTTGAAAGTATTTCCTCTGAGAAGCTGACTGCAAACCTCCTTCCAGGAACATAGATACAACTGAGCACAGTATCACTTTGAAAATCTATCAAGTAAGACCTTCAGTCCGCAAACTATCACTGGTGCCAGGATCTGGCAGACCTCTCAACTCAAATGTTGCATTGTGTTAACACAGCTGTATCCACAAGCAAAATGCGAGGGGATTATGTAAAAAGAAATTCTAATTTCCATCATTCTTCTGTCTGCAGAAAGGGTTTACAGTGTTTAATTCAAGTAATGCAAGGGCACATTACTTGTAGAAAACAGTAGGATATAAAGCAAAAATGGCAAGTCACTCTTTACACACTGGTGGATTTTTGTATTTTGCCATTTTATTTAAAGAGTTTTAAAAATCTTAGAAGTAACAAAAATTCCCTCACTCTTTCTTCAAGCACTCTTTATACTTTAATCTTTGCTACCTGAACATAATATGTTTGAGCCGCCCTCCTGAAGAAAGCCACCACTATGATGTCAGTGAGTACTTTTCAGTCGGTATTTCTGCCCTCGATGTAAAAAAGATCTTACAAAGATAGATATTCCCTACACATATAGGCAGAAGGGCCATAACTGTTTGCAATCCTTTTCAGGAAACAATACTGTCGTCATAAACTGCAAAGGAAACATAAATATGCAAATCTCCAAGCTTTTCAAAGGCAGTGAGGGGGTCACAGGTAAACTGTATCAATGCTGCGCATTCGCTTAACATGAAAATGCTGTTAAAGCACAGCCAGCTCTCCAAGGACAACTCCACTTCACCATGCATTAAGCCACTACGTACCAGCCAGTTTTTAAGAAACTGTCACCCAGACAGACCAATTTTCAGGGGCTGTGATCCAGCCTATGCGTCAGTCATGGCATAATTATCATCAGTCATGGCATAATTATCGGAGTCAGCCTAAAGTGGGAACATCACTGCCAGGCTTATCCACTGATCTTTCTACATCTGGTTTCAGCCAGTCATCACTCCTGCCTCAACCAATCTTTTGCCTGCAGGCTTATTTTTTCTCCTTGATTCCAGATCCTATTCGCTGGCAGCATTTTATGAGACTAAAGGATAAAGAGGAGTTATTACTCTGAACTTGTTTTAGCCCAGCACTCTCAGGAGAGGCTCTAAGTCCCATCATATTTTGGGCAGATCCACTGTCTCACAGCTGTCTACCTACTTCTTTTATCCACAAAGTCATAAATTCAGAAATGAAAGCATCTGAAAATCCCATCTGAAAAGGGCACAAGAATCGGCCTGGCTCTGCTCCTTCCAACACTGAGCAGACATAGCATGACTCTTTCCAGCAGGAGCATATAGTTATGCAAACACTGAATGCCTCAGAAAAGCCAATCCTCAAGCTTTGCAGATCATGGCACACTACCAGGAGAGTTCTGTTTGCTGCTAGCACTGTCTCTCTGTGCCCCTTCCCAAGTTTCTTCTTCCTCTCTTCCACTAAACAACCTCTTCCTGCTTGCTCCTATGGCATACTTTCCACATTACTGAAAAGGAATAAAAAACCCAAGTCATTTCCTCTGGCACAGCATTTAGTCATGGAGGATACTACCAAATCTCTTATAAGAGAATGATTGTTTGTTAATACATTCATGTCTTGCTTTGCCTCTGGAAATGTCAGAGAAATACATTTAGGAAGAGATTGACTTTGATTTGGATAACCTTTCAGAATGTTTCTGTTCTTCCCAAATTCCTTGGCCTAGATACCTCCCAAAAACTAGCATTTCTTGCAGTATTTCTGTAATTTCCACTTACTATTCCTGCCAAAACCACTGAATAACAAAAATAAAAACATTCACAAGTGTTTTCAAACATCTTAAAAAAGTTTAATATAGAGCTGCACCCCTTGGAAGAAGCAAGAAAAAGTAATTGCTTGAATTACAATATCAGCTTCACTGTCTAGAGAAACTCCAGAATTCACAGTGACACTTTAATGCAAAGGGACATGGGGCTCACATCTGCATCTATATGGGCATGCACAAGACAACCACCTGCTGGGCTTGACCATGGCTTATTTTAGGCACCTGGGAAAAGAATCTCTTCCCTCTACCATGAAAGCCAGAGCAGGATTAGGGTTTCAGTGCTCAATTCTTAGCTTTTACCTCCTGGTCCAACAGAAGCACCAAAACAAAGCTCTGTCCACTCCACTGCCAGAGATGACAATCCTCCATGCAGCAAGGGAGAAGAAGAGACCTGACTTGTGATGGTTCAGAGAGCCTGAACACTTCTACCTACTCACATATTTCCATGATCACAGAATTGCAGAATAGCTTGGATTGGAGATCTAAAAGGGTCTCATTCCACCCCCTTGCCGTGGGCAGGGACACCTTCCACTATTCCAGGTTGCACCAAGCTCTGTCCAACCCGGCCTTGGACATTTCCAGGGATGGGGCAGCCACAGCTTCTCAGGGCACCCTGTGCCAGGGCCTCATGATCCTCACAGGGAAGAATTTCTTCCTAATATCCAATCTAACCTAAACCTAGTTTTTGTCAGTTTGAAGCCACTCCCCGTTGTTCCACCTTAAAACATTTCTCCCATGTGGCAGAGTATTATGTACATCAAAGCTTGTGCTCATTTTGCTCAGTGCTTCCAGAAAAGCTTCAGCTGATTTCCAATAAGAGCAATTCTCTTTTCAGAGCTAGGGGAACCCAAATTCTTTTGATAAATTCTTCTTCACATAATTCATTGAAAAAACTGCATTTGTTTACCCAAAGCAACACACAAATGGGGGAAAAAAAAGCAGATGGATCTAAAAGTTGTTTGACCTTAGAAGTAAATATAAGACATGGATTGTGAGACAGAAAAGTAATCTTAAAAGAACTGCAAAAAGCTGTGGGTTTTTTAAACCCATAAATATCTTTTAGGCTCTTTACTACTTAAAAAAAAGAGCAAATGTTAAATAGTTTGCACATCATGAGCAATGACAAATATAGCTTCTTTTAATTCTAATGCAATAGCATTTTCTAGTTCTGTTTGTTGCACCACCAATATGCTTAATAGGTATCTCCTTCTAAGAAAATAACTCCTTATAATAGCAAGCAACAGTTTCATTATTCCCTACAAAACATTTTGCAAAGTAAAATGCTGTTCAGGAGGCAGGCAATGCCAAAGAATCTACATCCTGCATTTCACAGAATCAACAGAAATATTTCCATTGACAGCCATAATTACTGGAATGAGTTTAGCATAGCCCACTAAATAGTGTGCAAGAAGAATATGTAAGATCAGGAGCCCCTTAGGCTGTTATTCCAAGCTCCATTTAAAAGCTTGTGCTGTGCACCTTAGCTTCAGCAGAGGTGGAGGCATGAGGGCAATGATTAATCAGGGAACAAACATCTCTCTCTTTATTCTGATGTTGTCCTTATGCTCGTCTTCCTAGTGACACATTCAAAAGATAATATGTAAATTGTGCCACTAATCAAATGGTTTAACTAGTAACTAAGGAATCAGATCATCAGAAATGCACCACACTACTTGGCATCTTGGTTTTTGGATAGCTCCCAGTGACAGCAGCTGCTCATTTCCAGTACACAGGCTGCTCTTCCTCTGAGCCGAGTAAGCTAAGTTAAATATAGAGTACTTTATTTCAGCCGAGTCCATGGTCAAGGCTAATATTTGAATTCCCTAATCAAAACTGTTAAGATGTAATCACCTGGGACGCTTCTCAGTTTAGCCCTTAGCATTAGTTCAGAATAATTTCACCCTTTCTTCTTCATTCACACTTTTAGCATATTACATGAAATAGTAATTTGGTGGACTACTATTTGGCTTTGTACCAATTTTTTTTTCTTTTTTTCAATTCTGTTAATAAAGTTTTCTTTATACCCTTCAAAGTTTTGAGCCTGCTTTACTCTTCTCCTAATCCTATCTCACAACAGAAAAATAGTAAATAATTCAAGTAGGTGCATTGGCATTTAGCCAACATTAGACTCACTACATTAATTTGTACATTAGCCAAGAAATCTCAAATTAGCAAACCTGAAACCACTACACGCTATGTTCACAAGTATCAAGGTGACAAATCTAAACAGTGTGGCATCATCTTTAAAAGAGAAAGATGTTTTGGGATTTCACGAAGCATATGTGCCTCTTTAGCCTATGCACAGTCCAGAAGTACCAGTAGTTAATGCATTCTCCTGATTTAAGAAATGGGTCTCACATTTGGTGAGAACTCTGATGTGTAATTAGTTTTCGTTCCCCATGGAAATTGAGAACATTACTGCCGTACATCAGAGGGTTCTCTCAAGGAGTGAACCACTCAGCAGTGACAATTCCAGACATTGCACAGGAACCCCTCACTGTCACCAGGACATGTGCAGAGGAAAGAAACGTGTGACCAGAGGAGGAGGACAAGGTCCTGAGCTCTGGTCCCTGCTAAATTTCCATAACCCAAAAGGAAACACTAAGTCAAAAAGCTTAAACAATTAATAAATCAGACTTTTAACTTTGTATTTATTAGCAAATGACACACACCTGAGCACACACACAAACACAAATTGGGTGAAAAAAAATCTAAACTTGGAGCAAACAAATTAATGTACTGTTGGAGCTACAAATCAACAGGAGGAATAAAAATTTGGATATATGTTTTTTACAGGGACAACCTGACTAAACAAACCACAATTATTATTTATCTACCACTGGAAAATGTTTTAAAATACCCTGGGCAGCTCACCTAGTAAGTGATATGCAAACATTTATCCAAGTTTAAACAAATGGGGAAAAATTGCAGTGATTGAACCTGATTTTTCACCTCCTAAAGCAAGTACACTAAGTGTTGCGGGTGAGCTAGTGTGAAGCCACTGAAATTCTTGGACCTTGAAAGGATCCATTTTCAAGCTGCCTGTTTGAAAATGTAGAGCATCCCACACCCTTAACCACACCAGATCAGCACCAAGTGACTAACCTGAGGGCACTCCAGCTGCAGGCGTGGATTTGCTTTCTGTTCAATGACAATTTTATTTGCATGTCATTACTTATATTTGCCCTAGTGTCTTCTGACCAAGAGGTGAATGTAATCCAACAGACTGTATGAGGAAGATCACATGCAAGTTTTTGTGGTTGCTCTGTTTATTTTAAACAGCTGGACATAAGACATAATGGACAGTTTGCTTCTTTATTCACTCAGCACTCACTACTAATTTTTGAAGATTGCTTTAGGAAGCACTTTTTGTAGTACACTTCCAATGTGGTTCCTCACCCTCAAGGGTGCACAAACACAGCAAACCATGAGACTGAGTACCAAATAGACGATTTATTTCTCAATTAACAAAAGAAAATATTTTCACTATAAAAACTTTAGAAGATGTCTTGACCTATTTGGTTTAAGCACAGAAGAGAGACTCCAAGAGAATCTTGCATTAATTAAACCAAGGTCACAGCTCTCCACACAAGGGTGATCCATGTAATAACACTTCTGCCTACAGCAGAGTTTTCACTGCCCTAACCTAGCTCGAATCCACTGGCAATGAACCGATAAGCTGCTCACTGTACAAAGCTTGCATCATTGCTTGTCTTGACTGTGGAGACAGGCTTGGGACTCGGGTTAGCCCCACAAGGGACTTGACATCATCTGCACCACCGCAGCATAGCACTGCTAACCTGTATTATGTAGAGGGAAAGCCATCACTGGGCTCAGAATGTTCCTGAACCACACTCAGACTATACAGACTGGAAAAAGCTGACTGAGCCACGAATGTGTGCCAGCTCACTCCTGCACAAGTGTGCCAACACAGCAAGCAGGATACACCCAAAGCACGCGTTCTCACTGTCCTTCCTGTCAGCTGTGCCATAGACACATCAGAGGAGATGGAATGCCTAGACAAAATGCCTACACTTATTTTGCGTTACTAGGAGGTTAAAAACCAAAACAAAACCACATCAAAACAAAACAAAATCAAATCCTGCAGAGAAAACCTCTATTTGCACAGTCTATTTCTAGCCTGTTAGAGGATCTGGTTGGGGGCAGAGAGGAAGCATGAATAAGGCAATATAACAGTTCTTCAGAACCAAGTCTGCAGACTGCATAATGCATGGTATTGCCTCTACCTGACCTATCTGGAAAAATCAGGAGGTCACTTTTAATTATCAAAATCATTTCAGACACTTGTACATTCCTCATAATGATCAGGTCTATAAAACTGGTTATAAAGAGTGACTGTTCTATAAAATCCATGCACAATTTTGACCAACTATGCTCTGAAATATTTTCCTTTTTTTCATACAACTACTGAACTACTGCTTATCTGCAGGACTGGGGAGGTGGAGGGATTCACCTTGGAGATGTTTTCTTTTTGAGGGACAAGGGAGTTCCAAATATTCAAATATTTAGAATCTATAATTTAGTTTCTAAATATATGTTCACCAAACAAAAGAGAAAAGTCAATCATAACATATGACTCAAAAAACAGTCTTAAATGTTTCTCTTCCATCCTATTTCTTTATGGAAAAAAATACTAAATAGTGAAAACAAGGTTGTGACACACAGCAATGAAATCCAGGAAATTCAAAACTGACGGCTATTGAAATATCTGTCTCAAGTTAATTCCACTCTTCTTCCTGTTTTCTATATATGCACCATGGGACTGGCAATGTCAGCCTCAACCAAACTTCCTGGCTCATGTCCAAACCTGTGTAACTTCGAAGCCACGTATGCACAGGTCACCCTTCCTGTCCTCGTGGTGCTCTTCTTGATCCTCCTTCCGAGGACAATTGTTCCCTCAGACTTCTCCCTGCAACTCTTCCCTCTGATAACCCCATCACCTTCTGTCACAGCTGACTTGTAAATTCATCAGCTGTAAAAAGGTTACTGCTGCTTTCCCAACCCTCCTTCCTTTTCCCATCACTAGCACCATCCTCTTATTCTGCTGATAGTGAGCAGCCCCAGATTCCCCCACCACTGCCCCTACACCCAGCTTGCCTTCACTCTTGCAGCTGAACTCCTGGGGATGAAGCCTCATAACTTTGCCAGCTTCCTTCCCTGAGCCTGTAAGGTTTCCATCTACCAACCCAATCCTCCTGCTTTTCAGTTTTCATTATTTTCTGCTTCCTACTAAAGCTGCTCTCCTTTTCTACCCATTTTTCTCAAGCCACTTGCATAAGGATCCCAGACAGGCAGGATTTCATATTCACAGAATCATAGAACAGTCTAGGTTGGAAGGGGCCCTAAAGGTCATCTGGTTCGAACCCCACTGCCACAGGCAGGACACCTTCCACTATCAGGCGGACACCATGCATGTTCCACAATACCTTCACTTTAAGCAGGTTTGAGCAGCCCTCTCATCCCTTCCTCTTCTTCCATCACCTTTGTATTTAAGAAAGTGGACCAAGATCCTCACACTCTAGTAACTCCCCATCTGCTTCTTTCCTCCAATCCCTTGGAAGGCCGGGACACATACAGCACACAGATAAAGGGGTAGGAATTGATGCCACAGCACCAGCTGGCTCTAACTGTAAGGAGAACAGCTTAAAGCCTCTCCCAGGCTGTCTTCTTCCAGCCTAGGAGGAATTAAGGTCCTCCCTAGATTTTGGGATAAGCACTTTTCCCTCCTCTAACTTCTTTTTGATTCCCCAGTTGAATAGGCGATATCATCAAAACCAAAGTTTCCTTCCTCAGCAGTGTCAACAGTCACATCAAGACCCATTTGAATAGAACTAAGAAGTTTCTCCTTACTCACTGGATTAATGAATTCATAGAAACTCTAGTAGGGGAAATCCTGAAGAAAGAAGTGTGGGTGTTCAGTTCTTCTGTTAGTTTGCTTGTATAAACAATTTGTTTTCTCTCTCCTGGGACACTGTTTTGAAACAGGCTTTTTAGAAGGCAAAACGAACCTCATTTGTTGAAATGGTGAAACTGGGTCTAAGTACTGCCAAAAGCAGAGCATTGCAAACACATTGGTGACTCCACATATTTACTGTACTGGGGGTTACGTTATGCACATAGGTCAGACAGAGTCTATTGGTGTCACTTTTTTTTTTTTGGATCTGAACCAAATGCAATCAAACCCAGAAAGTAAGACAGCAGTCAAGTGACAGGCTGTTTCCTATGTTTAATTCTTGCTGGCACACTGGTACCAAAAGATTCCCATGACTGCCGGCAACAAACATTGGCAATCATTGTGTATGGGGAGCTCGGACTAAGCGTAGTGAGATACACATTTACTTAGTCCTTTTACAAATGAAAACTTAAATTGTTTAACAGCTAGTAAATTCTATCACTCTCATTCTGCAGATAATAAGGAGGAAGCTGCCAATAGGTGAAAATACTTCTTAGGTTACACAGCACAGTTTCAAGACTTAACACGGCATTAGTTTATTGCTTCTACATCTGATGCCAGTTATTTTTATACAGCTTCTCTGTATAAATTCAACATGGAAAAAAACCCTTCCAGGTCTATCAACTACTCTTAAAATAAACACCAACAAGTCCATCTCTTTCTTCTGTACCTCAGCTATGACGTATCCCCTGCACAAACACGAACCCATGTCCCTGGGGAGTCACAAATCTCTCAAGTAACTTGACCTGCCATGACTGAGTTAGGGGAACTCAATCCAGCCCTAAAATTAATCTTTTTGTTCCCAGTCAGTCTGCCTTTGTTCCAAAACCACAGCACCAAAGGGCAAATCAAGGAGAAAACAAACATCTTCCACTGTTTGTGAACCATGACCTCAAGTGGCCAGGACTGCTGTCCTGTGACTCTTCCTACTTGCAAAGTTCTATTCCTGCCTACTGGAGAAGGTGAACATGAACAATGTCCAGCAAGGAGCTGACATCAGCTTCCCCCTCTGCTCTGTCCATCCTGCCAATGATGCCTTAGCCCAAGCTCCCTACCATTGTTTCTGTGTACAGCAAACATGGGCTACCCCATGCTACTTGCACTGTAGAATTCTGCAGCAGGAGCTACTTGTTTGAAACCTGCATGTTCAGTGAATTTCTGGCAATTTCTGCTTGTTAATATCTTGATCAGAAGTGGATTCCAAGCGCAGCAGCACCTTCAAACACCTGTCATGCCTCAATACCTTGCCACACAAAAGCACCACTCTCCAATCTCCTAAAACACACAGTAAATCCACACAGAAACATTGCACAAACACATTTCACACCTACGCATTTATTACACTATCATACTCAGGCCTGGAAAAGTAACAGTTCAATTTGCCATTCTATGACCACCAAGGCTGCAAAGTAAGAAACTCCCGCTAAGAGATTTTAATTTTGCCAGCTGCCCCAGGCAGCCTTGGAAGATCTGATTCTTAAGTGATGACCATCCTCTGTGCAGTTTGGAGTCAGCCTACACATTCACACCACAGGCTCAGTGGCAAGGACTCAATGGCGCAGATGCTTTGCCGAAATGGATCTGTAAGAGGAAGATCTAAGCCTTGCTGGGGTGAATGACAATTTGAAAGGCAGGGAAAAGACCACAGCCTAGAAATTGGTTTAAATAGTCAAGCAGATAACCACGTTACCTTCAGTTAAAAGCTGGCCAGCTTGACACAAAAGCCCTTCAACTGACAACCAGGTTTCTGTGCAAGCCAGCAGACAGTGGATGAATACAAGGAAAGAATTCCATAAAATGCTGACAGAGTCACCCTGCAGGCACCATACACAAACTTTGCCAAAACTTTACATGAGCTACTCTTCTTCAGAGTTTGTACATTCAGACTAAAAAGATGTGTACTATCAATGTCAGAGACCATGTATACAACCTGTGACTGACAAGGCCTGATGTTTTATCTTTGTCTGCTTTCCAGAGTTAAACATGATCTGTTGGCCTGAATTAGTGCTACTTCATGAAAATGCATCAACCAGGAAAAGCATGAACAGAGAAAAATTGATGGACCGTTCATCGCTAAAACTAGATATATAGCATATAAATGCTTTGCTGGATGGAAAGCTTACTCACAAATGAGCTGAACTTAAAATCTACCTTTCTTAAACTTCTTGTCCTTCTAAAGCACCAGATTTCAGTAAAATGTTCCAAAGGATGGTTTCTACTAGCAAAATGAAGGCTATCTAGCCATTCTGTTGGGCCCAATGGCATGCCCTGACTTGACACAGGGCAAATGTCTGTAACCAGCATTACAATCCGATCCCATGCAGCAAAGGAAATATCCCCACGGACAGAAATATGCAGGGAACACAACATCCACCTGCACATGGCAATTGGAAGGCCCAAAAACAAAAACCCCAAGAGTCTTCCCATCATGACTGGTGCATTGCCTCCTAGCAGCAGTTTTAACTAAACTGATAAACACAGGCCTTTGTGAAGAAAAAGATGGTATGAAACAACGTCTTGATATTCAAGATTACTTTCTTCAATTCACTGTTTCCTAGTTAGGGTCTCAATCCAGAATTCCTCAGTTAAACATACTACCCAGCTAACCCAAGGCCCAAGACTTCCTTAGTTTTATGTTCTGTACTCCGGTGATGCAGCCAAAAGCCTGCCAGGAACATTATTGAGATTATGTGAACTAGCATTCTTCTAGTCAAGATTAGAATACTGATAGTAACTACTGAAAAACAGCTTTGGATGTTCCCACTGTATGTTCTTAGAACACATAAAACAATGAAAAGCAACAAATTGACCATCAGTGGAACTGCCACAGTATTACGCACTCCTTGCCCTGAAATAAACCTTAATTAAAACGTTGAACTTAAGACGTAGCTCTCAGGGTGCCATACTAAAAAGGAGAAGAAAAGCAGCTGCCTCCTCCCGCTCCCTGTGGAATAGTGAAAGCCATGGTTCTCTGTGACATGGCAAACAGAAGGCCACCAGCAGCCCGGGAAGGTGCCTGATGTGTCTGCCAAGAGAGTACACCACTCCAGCAAGGATCAAATCACACAGCATCCAGCTAAAACATTTCTCTGGCTTCCAGAGCTGCTGTAAACCACATGGAAATATACCACAGCTATCACAGTGTATCACCATAAGTGATAGCCAACATATGCCCAGGCATTCATGAAATGCCAAGGGATGAAAAAATATTTTTCATATAAATATCAAAAAATGAACCTGCACTATAACGAACAAAATATTTACTTTGGCAAAACATATCTTCTAGCAAAAAATTTGCAATAATGTTAAACATTTAAAGAGACATACTGCAAAACAGATGCTGAAAATATTTTTGTAGGGCTTCCTGCCAAAGTGGAGGAGCTGTGCATCTATCAGTGTAACAAACATGAACCAAGAATTTTTATGGAACCACTAAATAGAAACTTTGAACTATCCAAAGGAAAGATGGCTGTTCACTTGATAGTGAACTCATTTTTTCCTCTGCTAAAAATTCCAAGCACTACAGTTTGCAGAGGATATACTACATAAATGAAGAACACCAAAACAAGTTAGAACGGAGCCTTTCTACCTAACTCCTCAAAGATAATTTCCTAAAGTTCCAGTTACTTAAAAGCAGTTTACAAAGACTTCAGCAGCAATTCCCAGCCCTAACACACATTCAGAGAAACACTTCAGGATGAGTTTTACTGCACCTCACCTACTATTTAAGTCAATCAAGTTCAAGTTACCAGCACATATTCTACTTTCAACTCCCAAAACTGAATTCTCATAAACTTCCAAAACAATCATCATTTGAACAGCTCTAACTAGATAGATCTAGTAAAACCAAAGTAAAAATTTAGAGATATGCTGTGGCACAGGTACATACACAATTTAAATAACCTAGAGCACCCTAAAGATTCCTAGTCATGCATCCAGACAGTTGTGGCCCTTAGCAAACACACCACAAGAACCCTGCTTCCTTCTCCCAAGCTATTCAGTGTTTCCAAAGTTTGATTTTTATTTTTGCATTAACTACCAAGAATTCTGTGAGTAAATTATTCTTTTTTAAATGCCCAGTTGTAGCTAAAATAGCTTATTACAACATTTACTGAGGGCTGACTTTTCATAGTTGCCAATATCTAACTGCTTTCCTAAGAAATTACAGTCTCAGCAAGTTATGCAGCATAAAGCAAGCCAAGGCCCCAGCTGGCACAAGGATGCATATTTATTTTTGTGAAGATTATAGTTTTGGTTTTTGGCTGCATTAAAAAAAAATCAGTTAAAAAACTTAAATTCTTCACAAAAGACAGTGAGCAGTCTCCCACACAAGCAGATCTAAAACTGGTAGCAGGCATCCCCAGCCCTCAGCACCAGCCTTTTTTTTATTCCTGAGTTAAAATTATCACAAGGCTCACTTACAGGACCAGCACAAAGCTGGACTACATGGCAGCACCTTGCCACACTGGCTCAGGCACACAGGTTGGGCTGGAACACAACAGCTGTGAATTCTGTCCACTGCTCCACACAGGAGAACCTCCCCCTGCTCCCCGGTGCCACAGCATCTGGCTTTTGCACTGAGCACCTGACTGGGCACCGGCAGGGCAGCAAGATAAAAGAGGGTACTTGTAAACAGCATTTCTCTGGGCACTGGCTCCCTGTGCTGCTCTGACCACTTACTCAGATCTGCCTTCTGCCATCCCCACGTGCTCCATGGCTCCAAGTCCTTACCTGAACAAGGGAGCCAAATCAATGTTCCCCTCGCTTTCCACATATCCACTCTCAAATACATTTAAAGACACATCTTGGCATGTGCTCAAAAATCATCATCCATTAGGAGAAAATATTAAGCAAAGGATTTAGAGGAAGACAAGTCTACAGATCCACAGTCAAGTTAAGAAGGGAATGTCAACATATGCAATACACATAATGCATGAAAGCAAAACCAGTAAGGTTTTGGGTTATTTTCTTGTTGCAAGTATCTATGTTTCAACAAAGTCAGCACTGAGGAGCCCTAGAGTTAATTCTTGGAAAGCACAGGAATTTTTGTATTTTGTAAATATAAAAAGCCAAAAGCTTTATATATAGAAGCCAAAAGCATAATTTTTGATTAAAAAAAAAAAAAAAGGCGCAAAAGAACCATTTAAAAGTCAAAAACGTAGCTGGCTATTGTGGGTTTTTTTCTTTTCCCGTACAAGTCACTTGTGAGACCTTGTTTAGAGCACTGTATTTAGTTCTGGGCATCTGGCCAGATGACATTCACATTCTGGAGCCGGTGGAGTGAGGAAAAAGAATAGTTTTGAGGTTTTTTTGAGAAAAGTCCCTCAGAAAAGAGTTGTGTCTGCCTCTAAGAATGTATACATGAGGCTGGGGAGGTGACTTATATCTCACCAGAGCCCATCTGCAGTGCTCTGCCAGTTGTAAAGGAGCAACAGCAATTTGCAGCAAAAGAGCTGTCCTTTAGTTTCTGAATACCACACAAAACAATCCAGTGCTTTCAGACTTTTCAGGACTCAGAAAGACAACACCTGCTTATGTGCAAAGCAGGGCTTTTACTCTTCAAAGACAAGTTATAGATAAGACACCTTCCAAGAACATTCATTTACAAGGCTGTCTTGAAAACCCTGTTCCAAGATCAGGAGGAAAAATTCACTTCCCTTTTCTCATTCTACCCTTTCATTATACACAGTGTTCAGACCAGAATCCTCCCTGGTGCAGCATCATTACATGTTTTCTCACACAATACCAAACAAAAATAGGTGCACTAATTCCAAACAGTATATGATGATTAAATACCACAAAATACTGTTATTCATGCCAGAGTACTGGTAGGACTCCAGGAACTTCCTTCTGCTACTTTCACACTACCATGGTGAGATCTTTGTACTCCTTTCCCATATTCATGCTGACGGCAGAATCCTTACCAGCTCCAAAGGAATCAGTACAGCATTAACGCACAACAATTTTCAACTGAGCTAATTGTTTCGATCAAAATTTCAAAAAAAACAGAATGAACCTAATGACAGAACATGACTGCAGCTCCACAATTTCTTTTCCTTTACATGTAGCTTCACTCTGCTGATCTCAAGACAGAAACATGGCTTTAGCCATCCTGTAAAATTTTCAATTTTACTTAAAAAAGTAAACAATAGGTTTTATGTATGCAGGCTCATAAAATCTACATAAGGCAACCAAAAGTTACATGGATAAAGCCAAGCTCTTGGGCCTCACTCAGCATTCACAACAGCATAAATTCAGAAGCAACTCCCCTGAAATCAATAAAGCATAAAACATACTATCAATAGAGGACAACTAGGCCCACTCTCCTTTGACTAAAGAATGATTCTCATAAAGAATGGACTTCACAAGCATGAGAGAACCTGGGAAAACTATGCTACATTATTTTTGTTTTGCCTGAAAAATTTAGGGAGCAACCCTCAGCTGAAACAGGCAGCTACAAACACTTCGAGAGACTCTTGCCCTGCCTGCTCAGCCACAGAGCAGCAATGTGCATTTTACCCACACTTTTCCCAGCAGCACCACACCCAAACGAGAAAAGGACCTGTGCTTCTACACTGCACAAACCTCTGCCTCTGTCTTGCCAGTCACATCATCAGCTGAGACAGGGGATGCTTTTTGGGGCAGAATGCCCAGCATGGAGGCAGCCACGGACTGCTGTGGTGTACCTGGCAGGTCCTTCACCACCTTTTATTTCTGCAGCACCCTTGTAGAACAAGGAGACAGAGAAACAACTTCATGTGTTTGCCTTGGTCTACCTACAAAAGTCCTTGAAGCCAAATTAACACAGGCTGGGTTATAGCACAGCATGTCTCCCCTGCCAGGTAAGGATCACACAGGGCCTGGACCAAAAGCAGGATCAGACCATGTACACATTTAAGATTCTACAGCCAAGAATTCAAAGCAGCAGCAGCAGCTGCTCTTCCACAAACAAACGATGTCATGGCTCACAGCAGCTGAGACAAAGAAAATTCCATGTCCCTGCCAGCTCTTTCTCCTTGTTCTGCTCTAGCTGCAAATGCTCAGGACTCCTGTATACGTTTGGTAAGGTGAACCAGAGCACCTCAGCACTGGATAACTGCAGGTGGTAGAGTACCAGGTACCACTAATGTCCTACTCTGGATCACAAGCACCATAAACACTAGGAAGCATCCATGACCTCCTTTGTAGCTGCCAGTAATGTGCTCCATGAGAAGACATGGGATAACTGTATTGCATTAAGTGTCTTGATGTAGCATTTAATGTGTCAGGAGAAATTTATTTTCAGTGTTCTGAAGTAAGACATGCACTGGAAAACTAGAGCATCATATCCATCTAATTCACACTAAAACATCTCTGTGTTTTGCTACATAGCAATTCAGTGTAGCACAGGGTACCAAATATTCAGTTACACTTCCAACCCCTCTCCTGACAGGCATTACTAATTGAATGATAAGTGACCCAAACAAAAAAAAAGGTAACTGGCACACTTGACTCTGCCTAGCATTGTCTCCACAGCAACTCTTCACTGAGGAATTTTAGAGGGTTTTTTTTGAGACACATCTTGAGAAATCTCCAATTGTGTATTCTTACACTTAAATCTCTTGCTCTCGAGATCTGTATGGTATGCCAAGTATTTATTACAGCCACAGGCAAGAGCTACACAACCACAGAGCCTGCAATACATTTGACCACAGAACCAGTTTTCTGTGTGTTGCTCCACTGATGTTTGAAGTCACCACGTCTGCAAAGTAAGAGCACGATTTTGCTGTTGATCCCCTTTCTCCTCCTGATACAGAGTCTCTTAGTGATCCTACAGTGACAATAAACTCTGGCTGTGGTTTAATGAGATGTTAAGAAAAGACCTGAGTCCATATCTACTTGATACAGTACTCCATCAATCCCTGCTGCTGATGGGAGATGAATTACCTCACTTATACCTACGATTGTGACAGCCACATTATTCTTGTACATAACAACAGCTCTTTACCTACTATAGTAACCGGGCTGGTTTTTCTTTTTCAAGGCAGTTGGTCCCTCCTAAGAAAAATTCAGTCACCCTACTCTTCATTCAGTCTCTCAGTAACCGCTGCTTGAACTAGCTTTAAGAACAACTTAAAAATGCCCCAATAGTTAAGTAGGAGAGCTAGTCTTCTACACCAAGAGCAACAGGAGCCACCCCTCCTGATCCTGTCTGCCACATACCAGAACACCTGTCCAGCTGCCCCCTCACCAAATGCCTCAGCAAGGGCGGGAGGAGGGGACCCTGGAGCAGAGTTTCACACAGACACCACAACCACTTTCCTAGAGGTGGAATGAGAGACACTGAGCTGGCTGGGAGTGCAACAGGGTGATAGAGTGACCTACCACGCTCACTCACAAGAGCCCCTCAAGACACAGTATCCAGCTGTGCCAGCAGGACCAGCTGCCAAGAGATCCCTGACCAGCACAGCCTCATCCCACTTCCTCCTGCTGACCTAATTAAATAGTCAAGTCCTAAGGAATCTACTGGTATTTTTGGAGCTAAACAGTGGTGAAACTAATGAACCTTAATATAGATCTGGCCTGAGGAAAGTCAAGGACTTGGTTGCATGGCTATATTGGCATACTTTTACGACAACAAAACACAGAATTACTCATGGAATCAGTGCAGACACAGCTGAATTGAACAGAGCGCTGCTGTGGAGCAGCAGAGTCACGGCTGTTGAGCCCTTGCCTTTCTGAGCAGTGCTCCACCAGCCCTCCAGCCCCCACGTAGCAAACACACACCTCTGCAGGTACCATCAACTCCACTCGCCCGACCAGTTCCTCACCTGTTACCACAGGCTATCCTCTGAAGGAGAAGAGACTCCGGCCAGCACTGTCCTGTTCACCCCCGGGGCTTCTGCTGTCACGCATATACCTGGTGGAAATTCTGTTCTCACTCCTCATCAACTCAGCTGGGCTGGCAAAGGCATATAAAGACGTTCCTTATTTAACAGGGCTTAAGAGTTACACTTCGGGAAATCATCAAATAAAACAAATGAGAGGTGGATAGCCTGGAAAAATGAGAAGACGAGCTCACAGAGGAAAATACACCGTCTGCTTTTCTACACCTATCAGTTCACACTTGCGTGATCTAAAAGAAACTTCTGATACAGTATTTATAAGGAAACACTTCAGAAGGGGACGCAGCCAGACATACACCGCATCCCCGCATTTTAGGCCCCAGGAGCCCCCGTTTCAGCCAGCAAAGGGAGCGGATGCCCGGACTTAGGACTCCTCGTGGAGCAGTGCCGGGGCCGCGCTACGGGCTCGCACCGCGCTCCCCTCACGCGAGTCCGGGACACCTGAGGGGACAGGGAGGTGGCGGGACGGACACCAGCAGCGTCCCCAGCCCGGGGCCTGCGGGGACCGGCCTGACCCGGCCGCCCTTCGCAGGGAAAAGGGCAGAGCCTGGTGAGAGCAAGGCGAGAGAACAACGCTGCCCCGCGGCACCAGCGGCTGCCGGGGCTCGGCCGGGCCCAGCCCTCCCGCTCCCGCTGCGTTTTCGAGGGGGCGGTTTCGATCGGGCTCCGCGAGCCGCACGCACGGCCGCGACCCCCGCACGGCCCGGCGCCCCTCCCTCACCCCACCTCGCTTCGCCTCACCTCGCCTCCAGCGCGTCGGCGGCAGCGCCGGGCAGCGCAGTCGGAAGCGCCCCGGCCGGCCGGGCCGGGCGGAGGCGCGGGGAGGAGCCGGCTCTGCGCTGCCGCTCCGTGCCCCGGGCCCGGCCCCTGCGCATGCGCCACTCTCGTGCCGCGCTCCGCCCCTGCCAAGCGGGGCAGAGGCCGTGAGGGCACCGGGGACAGCCCGGGCATGGGGCGGGGCTGGGCCGGGCAGACCCCCTCAGGGCACCGGGGACAGCCCGGGCATGGGGCGGGCAGACCCCCTCAGGGCACCGGGGACAGCCCGGGCATGGGGCGGGGCTGGGCCGGGCCGGGCAGAGCCCCTCAGGGCACCGGGGACAGCCTGGGCATGGGGCGGGGCTGGGCCGGGCCGGGCAGAGCCCCTCAGGGCACCGGGGACAGCCTGGGCATGGCGCGGGGCTGGGCCGTGCAGAGCCCCTCAGGGCAGCGGGGACACGGAGCTGGGCGGGCTCCGCACCTCAGCGCGCCGGCACCTGCTCGTGGCGCGCGGTGGCCTCACATAAGTCTCCCAAGTCACCAGGATCCGGGCGATGGGCGCAGTTCTCCGACTTGGGCCAAAGACACTGGTTAAGATCATTCACAGCCTCGATGCTGTTAGGCTGTGTATTTTCCACAGCTCATTCCAGAATGTATTTCAGTGCAAGTTATCTCAATAACAAAACAATGAGAGCAACATTTCCCTCCATTCTGGCAGCTGCCAGCAGTGTCCATTAAGAATGCCAGTAACACAGTGAGGAGCAGCTGCCGTGTCAAGGCTGGTTACAGACACGTTCATAGACACGCCACAGTGGCAAAATCTGCTTAAATGGGGTATAAACAATTCCAAAATCGAGACCATTAAAATGAAAGGTGGATGCTTACCTTACTCCTGCTTTGAGGAGGCAGGATAAAGGAATGCTGTCTCATATCCAAGAGGGTGATTTTTATATCAATCCACTGCTTCTGTTAAAGTTCCCATTTATCTTCAGGCCCGAGAGCCTGTTGAGCAGCTCCTGTTGCTGCTGCTTCCACACAATCTATAGCTGCCTTTTGAGAGAGGTGTGAACCCTGGCATGAGCTGGAGCAGTCCTGCTTGCCAGTTGTGGCACAAGTGGCGAGTTCTACAAGGTGTCTCCAGGGCTTCTGGCAATGGCTTCACCTGCATGAATACCACACAAAACTGCGACATTAAAATGCATTTATTACGAGCTATATCATGACTGACTTCAGTCCAATGGGAGCTGCTGGTGTTTTTTCAGGAGCTTAGAAAACAGAACTGAAGTCCAGCTTTGCAGTGCCTGGTTTGGTAGAGCCATCAGAGCCCTTGGCCACCCTTTTACAGAGAGAGGGGAAGACACTACTGCTCCCCTCTCCCTGCCAAACATTTGAGAGCAGTGGGGTGAACTGCCAGCCACAGAGGAAAACAAGAGCAGAAAAGGCAGTAAACAAGAGGCAGGTTAGGATATAGCCAGCCCTGCCAAACTTGAGCAGAACTGAGCTCTAAGGACTGGAAAAAAATCACTGGAAAAGCCTTTGCCTTTGAAGAATCTGAGATACGGCATCAAGTTTCACAGCTTCTGTTTCTTATTTATCCCTGGGACCACTCCCCTCAATCCAGCTGTGAGATGGGCTTAGCATGGTTTCCTATACATACAATAAGCTTGTAGAACAGCAGGTTGGTTGGTTTTTTTTCCAAGCCCTGAACGGCTGGGGTGTATTTCTCATTATATGGGTGTAGGTCAAAGACCTATGTGTAGGCAAAAGGATTTAAGGTGGGATGCCCCATAGCACCTGACTAGTCTGGACAAGACTGGCATACAGCCTTCCCCAGGCTGCTGCTCCACTGTGTTATAAACCATGGAGAGGTGAGGGAAGTTCTCCCATGGAATTTGGGGTTGACTGGGCCAGGGCAGTATGTACTTTAGCTATAAAAATCATGTCCCAAGTACAAAGGAAAAGCGTGTTATCGGGATGGATTTCCAGTGTCCTGAGTAGATACCATAGGATAGAACACAGACTTGCTTATCTATTGTCATACCGTGGCAGCCACAGCAAGAAGCAGAAACTCTCAATTCCTTTGGCTAGCTTCTCTCAAGAAGATTCAGCAGCCAAGATTCCTGTGTCAAGACATCTTCCTCTTGCTCTGGCTCCTGCCCTAGACGCCTGTCACACTGCTCTGAGCTCTGGGGCTGTGAGAATAGAAACTGCAGCCCAGGAAAAGACAGAGGAGTCGCTTGGATCTCTCTCCTGTGAGCTGAAGACGTTGCTGCTGCACCACAAGAACAACTGTGCCATCTCCCAGCCACGGAGGTGCATCCACCCCAGCCTCCACAACGAGGTCATGTCCACCAATGACTTCAGAGTGACCTTTTCTCACCTGAAAACATGATGTGTGTTTCACTTTATAGCATGTGACAGCGATTACTTCAGTGCATTCCAAATCTTACCCCTGGCAGCATTATATGTATTATACTTCTGGCTTCAAGCAGGATTTCTTGTTCTGATTTGCACTCAGCTGTTCCTTATAGCAAGGGGGGAGGGAGATGGGAATCAAACTGCATGAAGGAGGCTCAGCAAAAACTGCTTAAGAACAAAACAGACCAAGATGTTTTGTTTACTTTTCCTGATTACTTTTTCAAACAGTGTGAACATTGCAGAGGGAACATAATTACACACATACAAAGAAAATAAACCACCAAAAAAACCCACTCTCCAACAAGTGAACAAAACCCCACAGAACTGAGCCAACTAGTTTTTCTGCAAGACTAGTTTTTTGTAGCTAGGCTAGTATTGGGATCCTGAGTTGTTTTGTGCTTTGTTCTGTTGCCCCGCAATGTACAGTGAGGCAGAATCTCTCCTTGTTCCACCTGTTCCCTTTCTCTCAGCCTTGCCCCATGACGGTAGATCTGGCCAACAGCTTTTCAACACTCCCTCACCTCAACACAGATCTCCATGGTGGGGTTCTGATGAGAGAGCTGACAACAGCTAAGCTTCCTGACCAGCCAGGAAATGAAGAAGCAGAAAAGCTGCATAACTGTATTTCCAGCTCAGCAGCACTTAATTTTTACCTTCCTTCTAATTTCAAGATTTTTTTGACAACAGTATTCAAACAAAATGTGTACTTACACAAGAATGTGCAAACACTTGGACATCTGGCTCCCAAAGGTGTGCAGCAGAAGCCCAAGTTTCTCAGAAAACCCCTGCAGAGTAAGAGCAACACAGAAACACTGCACATGTCCTGCCCTCTCCGAGCACTGTCTAAGGAAGATGTGAAGACCATGGCATCTGATCCATCTCCTCACCAGCAGCCTCACTAGCTTAGGGAGCTAGAAGGGAGGTGCAATAATGAGCCACCAGCTGCCAATGAAAGCTCATTCCAGCTGTGTATCAGCCAAAAGCTCTCCTTTCTCTACAGTCCGAGCCAAAGTAACATGGCAGTAATGATGAGATCTCTGTCAAGGGAGATGATGACTGCCAGATACTAGCTGTGAATGATCCTTGGGAACTTGGGAATGATCAGAGTCATATTCTGATCCCACTACTAAACATCTTTTTTTAGGTGGCACTGTGTGGGTATGAGAGAAGAAGCGGTAGGACCTGTGTTTGGTGAGGACTTCCTCAGTATACCCAAGTTCAGCATCCCTGATGCTGTCTCTGACCCACCACTGAAGCACAGCAACTTGAGTTGATCAAAGTTTCGACTTGGAAGTACCAGCTACTGAGTAAACCAGCCTCTGATGGAGAACTGGCAAAAACCGGCATGCTCTCATCACCTTTAAAAAAAACAGGCAGATATTTCCAGTCTTTCTCTCACAGCTCTTAAATTGCAGGAAAGTAATGATTGTGATTCATCCTTTTCTCTTTACACTGAAGAGAGAAAACCAGAGTGTTTGTAGCCTGGCTTTAAAATTGTTTTCTAAGTAAAGTCATCTGTGCTCCAGATCTCCAGTTACAATGAAGAGTTACATACACACCGTACCAATTTATGGGACAACAGATCATTACGGAGAACTGTGATGAACCAATTATTTGTCACTTCAGCATCATGTTTTGACAGTGCACTGTTGACCTAGACACTACAAAAATTTAATTAATTTTAAATGTACTTTATGCTTCTTAACTAATACTGTTAACATCTAACCCTTCCCCAGACTTGGAGTGCCCACAGAAAATGCTGTTCTAAGGCAGCAGCAGGCATTGGCTATATTTCTTGGCAGCCAAACCAGACCACTACGAACTTGGAGAAGAATCAGCCCCCCTCTATGCTCAGACAGCAGTAACAATTACTCCAAAAGCAGTAACAGTTACTCCAGAAGAGGGGAAAGAATGCCTGCAGTTACATTAAAAGCTTTTGTGTTTATTAGTGAAAATAGTATCATTTCCCAGTATGCTTTCCAATTGTAGTCAAGTATTTTGCATTAGGTTTGGAGGTGCTTGTAAAAACAACCAAGTCATACAAGACCAGTAACTCGAGGATGATCAGCTGCAAATGTAACTCTCACAGAGGCAGGCAGAAGCTGGCTGGTCTAGAACCTGGTATGCAGCCTTGGGAGTTTGAAGAATGTCCTGAGACTGGTTTGAGAGCTAAAGCACTTGCTCTTCTCTAGTGGGGAGCAAATTCGTGTATATAGAACAAAACTCATTGCAGAGACAAACAGTATTTATCTGAAGTGCCACCAAATATTGCTACTATCCCCTAGAATGGCCAAGCATTACAAATTCAAATGGCAGGAAGCAAGAGGAAGAGATGGTACCAAAAATGTACTACCTGTGAGCCCAGGTTCATAAGTCATTACTGCCACAGGCCTCCACCAAACCCAGCAGATTGTTACCTTGCATTTGGCACTTCATCTTCAGTCTGGAGAGAGCTGCATCAGCCAGGAGTGAGGACAGGCTGTGACTGGGCCAGGTTCCTGGGCTGTGTTCAGCTAACGGAGACCAGCACTCTAGAGGCAGCTTGGTTTCAACAGGAGAGCCTCAGCAACACAGTAAGTAGCTTAGAGTGAGGATGACAAGATCTGGCCTGTTAGGTTTAATATTTTAATCTACTGCCCAGTGTACTGCAGCTCTAATCACATCCATGGCGGACTCCTCGAGTATCTGAAGATTAGAGAGACTATCAATAATCCCTCCTGAGCTGCACGGATGAAAGCTACCAAGAGGATTTAAGGAGGAAATAAGGTCTATCCAGAAATTCATTATGTTCCAGTTGGGAAAAAACAATCCATTGATATCTGACACTGAGCATAGTCCAGAAAACTGAAGCAGATATTGAAAATGAGCAAATTTCAACAGGCCTAATGTAGATGTGATGAACCAGTTATAATTATTCAATCCAGGAAGCTCTGTCACTAAGGATGGACAGCATTCCTGTTGGTAACTGTAAGGCACTATACTCTATGTAAGGCATTGCTCTGCAACATTAAAAAATACACTTCTAAAATCCAAGCTCTCCCTGCAGTCAGCACTAAAGAATTTCAGGCAGGACAAGTGTTGATTTAAGTTCACACACAAAGGAGAGTTCTCTTTTTAAAATGTTACTTGCTTGAGACATTTGCACTGCAGCTGATACATTAATTATGCCATTTTTTCTTTTACCCGGTTATTTTTTAAAGGCTTGCTTGTAAAATCTTCTTGTGTGCAGTTTGAAGTGGTTTCACTGCACCTGCTCTCTCCAGGCTGTGGCATTCAATTGTTTTTGTTTGTTCTGTGCTACTCTTCTCTAGCAATTTGCTGAGCATGTAAAGAGAGTGCTGTTTGTTCCCCACAGCCAAAGGCTGAAGATCAGCCTCCCCCTCCTCTCTGAATGCTGCAGCCTGCTCAAAGCAGCTGGACGGAAAGTGAGCAGATGCTCAGCTGTGCCCAGAGGGCTGATCACCACTGCAGCAGGGAGGAAAACCATGAAAAACTGACATACCTGCAGCTCATCCCAAGTCCTGTGTCTCCACACTGCTCTCCCACAGCACGGCCACACATTGCCTCTGCTTCAGCTTTCCAGCAAGACACATTATGCTGAGAGCACCTGTGTGCATCCACCTCCCAGCACCAGGGATTGGGAGCTGCACTTCCAGGAGCTGTGCAGCCTGGCAGCAACCTGCAGGCTGCCCAGTTTTAGGCAGCACAACAACTTGATTTTGGCACGAAAAGCTCTAACACTTAAGCCCTTGTTTTCCAGGGTGTGGTTAGCATGTTTAGGACATCCATGTCCTGACATGCCTGTGCAAAGCTCCAGAGAAGCCTCAAGTGGGAAGTCTCACCTGGAGCTGGGAGGCGTGCACAAGAGCTGTACAGAAATGCCCCTGCCTTCCTGCAGTGCAAAACCCCATTGCTTTGGGATGCCAATCAGCCCCATGACCTGCCCAGCATGACAAGTCAAAATCAAATGGGCAGAACCTGGAGGGAGATTTTTATCTGCAATTTACAGAGAACAGATCTGTATTCTCTTCAAGTATTATTCCAAAGCAAGTAACTTCTGGGGTGACAAAGACACATATCAGGCCTCTGTAAAGCAAGCTAGAAGTGACCTCCAGAGGGGGAAAAAACCAGGATATGTGCTCTAGTTTGCATATTTAAGGTAGTCACGTGGGAGAGGAGGGTTCGTTTTCTTTTAACCAGTTTGTACTTTTGCTCTGATGCTTCCTTTTTTTTTGTTCTGCACTAAGAGTTCACATCTTTCCTTAGTCAGGATTTGTGATGATTGAAGAATAACTGTAAAGGCAACACAGGAACAGCTTTTAAAAAAGCAAAAGTGAATACATGAATATGAATACATATTCATCCATATCTACTCCATTGAAAGCAATGATGGCTTGCCTTCACACTCTGATTCTCCTAATTTTAATGAAAGTGGTTAGAAATTCAATTACTCGTCCAGTCTCTGAAATCCAATTTCTAACTTTCCAGGCTGTAAGCTACATAAAAAATTTCCAAAGTGAAGCAATTGCAAGGCAGAATCAAAAAAGATGCACATTTGGCATTTCACTGTGGCAGGGGGTAGGAAGTGAGAGTATCTTCAGAGACCAACAGCCAACTGGAACGGCACCAAACTGTGATGCAAAGCAAGATTACCTTTGAACCAGAAAACCAGTCATGGGGAAGTATCTACAGAGATGGAGGATCTGTATGGATTCCAACATATGCTTTGGGTTGCAAACACACAGAGATGGAAAGCAAACAGTCACACCACTGGAAACTATTTTCAAGACAACTGCTGGGCTAGCACTGATCAAAGACATTTTCTGCTCTAACATCAAAAGCTGCACCTCATCTCTGCACTTGTGGACAGAGGGGTAGGATCAGCATGTGTGCCTTTTCTGCACTGCAGTACTCTTCTGTACCTGGAATGAGCTGTGGATGTGTAAATAACCTGCCTAAGACACAGCACTGCCTCCTGGAGACATGGTGCGTACTTCAGGAGGAACAGATCTTTTTGTCAGTGGCTGTCACAAAGACACAAGTAAAAGTGGTTAAGGTGAGGCAGCCAGACCCAGTTACATGCCTTTTCATTTCAGGATCTCAAGCCCATCCCATAGTACAATGGGAGGAGGGGCCAGCTGAAATGTCCCATGGGATGACATACGAGGAAGAAGCATCCTGTCACCAGGGGAGGCTGAGCTGGGGGGAGAACTGCAGCTCCCTAGCTGGTGCAGAGTAGAAAAGCAACACAAGTATTTCCCTCTCTCAAAGCACAGGCTTCTGACCAGCCCTGCCCACAAGTGCCCTGCAGCACTCCGAATTATTCCAAGCATTACTGAAAACAAAGCTCCAGGAACTGCTTCAGAGGGAGGACTGGCTCTCATCACCGGCTGTCAATGTGCCTGCTGAGCAGGCACAGGCATGGGTTCCTCCAGCTGGGAGAGTGACGATCAACACCCACTTCCCTGTGCTGCCAGTGCAGCAATTTCAGATCTGTACTGTTGTAAAAAAGCAGAATTTGACTTTATATAATAACAAATAAAGTTCCCAGAGTGTTTGTTTCTGCACAGATTCCTACGTGTACTGGATGACTTCTAAAGAAACTGCTGGGGTGCACATACCTTTACAGCAAACACACATTCAATGGCACAGGTAATACAAAGTATAAAAACTTTCTTCTTCTTCTTCCTTCACTCCCTAATCCAGTGCTCACGTCAAACAAGGGGTATAAAGTACTCTCAAAATTAAGCCAAAAATTAATAAATCACTGGGATTGGAACCCAAAGGGGTGCTCTAGTCCAATGTCCAAGCACACCCTGAAATCTTAAGTTAGTACAAAGACAGGATATTTTTATTGATAAACATTATATTGTCTTAGTGTAGATGTCTGACACATTATTAAATCAATTGACAAAACATTTAAAGTAATTCATTCTAATAAAACTTTTTGCTATTCCATAGACAATAGTGCTGTGAATTTTGCTTATAGTATAACACATTTAAAACACAGAAATACAAGTTTCTAATTTCATAGGTTACCAGCAAACAGAGAAAAATGCATGCTTTCATTTCTGTTAGATTTTTAACTTACACAGACAAGTGGAACAGCTATGCATAAAGACTACTCTACAGTAAGTTGTAAAACATACAGAAAGGCTGACCTTATAACACTTGTACAAGTATGACAAAACCATTGCAACTCATTTCAAAAGGTAGCAAATGTTTTGTCTGTGGCTCCACCATTTTAACACTTTTAAGCTAACTTAATAGAAAGCTATTTTGAGTAGAATTGTATTACTAGAAACCACTGCTTGTTTTGCTTTCTGGCTGGTTGTAAATGAACATACATTTGTACATTATATGTACATTTGCACTCAGTTCCACCTACATTTTCTTCCTTATGATTAGAAGCATCACAGAATTGCCCAGAGATAAGGTACTCAGAGAGTGTCGTTTGATCCCTTATCAAACAAGAAGTGCTCCTGTCAGCTACTTTTATTGCTGTGCTTCCTGCAGCTTGGATGCTGTGACTGTATCACAAAGCAGAGACCTCACTACGCCCACGATTCAGAGACTGGCACAATCTCAGCCCTCTGTTTTAGAACAAGCCACAGCAGGGATCGCATTCAGCAGCCTAAGACTTCAGCAACAGTACCAACCCAAATTTTCCATTATAGCTCTGTGAAATTATAAGATCTTGAATAGCTGACTGCTGGACACTGAAATTATTTAAACAGCCCCCTCAGATGGAGTGCTGGCCCTGGGGCTGTCCCCACATGCCTTGGTGATGCCAGGCTGACCATGGGTGCTGAGCTTGGCAGCCTTTGGCTTGGCACCACGTATGCACAGCAGTTTGGGCTTGGCTTGGAAAAAACACTGGAAGGGGCTAAAACTTGCCCAGCACACTTGAGGATTAACAGGTCTGTCTGCTCACTTTTTTGTTCTGTGGAATCCTGATTTACCTGAGTCTCAACTCCCATTGCCAGGCCTGTGCTGGAGTACTCAGCACAAGTGCCCCGTCCACTGCTTGTCACATACCCACGTCTGGGCCCAGGAGAAGTGCCACTCCTGCGCTCCCACACGTCCCACTGGCTGATGCTCTGATGAGTGCACCAGCAAGAGAAACACCCAAATCATCACCAGATCTTGCCAGGAGGGTTCATATTGCACAGGATTTTGACAGACAGCAAAAAATTAAAAACAAAACACCAAAACCAACCCCAAATCCCCCAAACGGTTACAAACATCTTCCTAGTAGGTTTTCAGTCTTGAAAGTAAAGATATGATGCAAGGATGAAGGTAACATGCCATTAGTAACCTCACACAAATACTGCCTGCATAGTAGGGATTCTCAGCTTTACAAGGGGGGAACAGTGAAGTCAATCACACTGCTCCTCAAGGGAACACTAACTAAAATTTATCCCTGAATCTTCAATGCACTGCAAAGTTCACTGCACACTAGTGAACTCTCAGATACACAGACTGCAACTGGCACACCTATGCAGCCAGGGTAAAAGTTGGATATGTTGGGTTAAGCATCTCTCTCCCTTCTCCCTCAGAATGGGACAAAGTACTTCTCACCTTTCCTGACCAAAGACCAAGCGTTGCAAAGATCAAGCAGCATCCAGGAAAATCTTCATGTAAATGTGAATCTTGCCAGTATCTGAATTACAGACAACTTTTTGTGATGCCATACTATTTTCACTTGCACTTGCTATCCAGTGGTGCTGCATGATTAGAGATTCCTACTTTGTGTCCTTTGCTTCTGGCACCCATTTAAAAAAAAAACATTGCTTCAGAACAAAGTTACTACACAAACGTCTTGCTTTGGCTTCTTTCAATACCTGTTGTGGTTCAATCTCTGTGCTTGCTCACTTGACCTATAAGCAATTTCATAAGGCGGTTCCATGATACAGAAATGCATGTTACGCTCAGAGGTCCTGACTCAGCAGTGAGAAACATGAGAGAAAAAGGTTGTTTCTGAGAACTAAGGATGAACAACTCAGCTAAGCTCTATGCTTGACAGAATATGGGAGCTTACTCTATGCAAAACTTGAACATTATACAAACCTTCATGAAAGACTGAGGCTGTACTTTGTGCACTAAGCCTTTATTTTCCATTTTTTTTTCTTTCCTGATCTAAAATTCCCCCATGTCTTTAAAAGTAGGCAAAAAAAAGGCCCCTCCAATACACAGTCTGTAGAAGGGCTCCATTGTTGCTGTTGTATTTTCACCCTTTAAGCCCTACTGTATCCCCATTAACAACAATGATGTGATAGATTCTTCTACACTGGAGATCTGCTGACCCCCCTGAAATCAAACCAGTGGGGTGGAAATAGGGGAGCATTGTGTTTGTGAGTGGCAGGACCATTTTTATTGCAGGATTTCAAGGTGGGAGGTCCTTGCCTGCTGTAAATGGGAACAACCCTGTCATAAAGCTGGGACAATAAATGTCAGCTTCCCCTGAGCATTAGTTGGCACATGACACCTGGTTTAGGGGGATCTTCACATTTAACCAGAGCCAATCACTTACTGTTGAAAAGAACTGGGGAAAATAAGCCAAAGGAAAATTACTTCCTTCATGAAAAGGGGGGACAAAAAACCATCTAAAAATAATAATAAAAAAAATCTACTTGTGGGTAGCTTATGAAATAGGAATTTTGATTATTGTAAATGGTACCTCATGACAGTGATGTATTACAAGTATTAAAAGTGCCAGGAGTATTTACTATTTACATATTTCTGCTCTTATCAATCAGCTGCAGAAGCATCTTTGGATCTCTCAGCATTTCTCAGCTTCTCTACTAACAGAAGTTACAAGAACCATTTGAGAAGGTCTCACCCCTTTTTGTGGCCACTTAATAGGATGGAATGATGCTTAAAATAGCTTAGTCTGCTTAGCCCCTGATCCAGGGAACCTGGCATTAGCTTTAGGAGGGGACCAAAATTAGGTTCCTAAATCTTCTGCCAGCATGGGGAAATGTTTTCTTGAACCACTGGCTCAGCACTCTGTGTTTGATAAATAAATAAATAAAATGCATAAATACTGCAGTGCAGAACTTTCTGACTTCCTCAATGTCTTGCACATGCTCTTTTTTTTCCCCCCAAAGCTAACTCTATATTCAGCAATAGAACTGGAATTTCAAATGACTAACAATAATTAGAAATATTACTGAATGTACACAGATGTATTACAGATAGGCAACTGCCATGCATCACCCACAATAACTTGCTAAAACAAATAAAAACTTTGCTTGAGTTTATAAATAGGTATGTAAGACTGTCTTAAATACTCATACACTTATAGCATCTTAGTACTTGCCATGGTAAGAATTTATTTGTATGCAGAAACAGCTGGTTATCACAGGGCTTCAATTTAACCACAGTTAACACATATACCTTACTAGGTGAAGTGTATATATATGTATAAATACTGTATTTTGCTTGAATACAAACCTATGTTCATATGTTTAAAAAATACCCACTAAAAGTATGCCAATGAATTATATGAACTCGTGACCGAGTCCCTCAATAAAACTCTCATAGTATAATCTGTCTTCACAAAGTGTAAAGGCCTCGGGTCAGATCTAGAATCCCTTAATTACACCAATTATATTTATTGTATAACGTGTGTCTTTGCACAGGGTGCAAAATTCCCTTGAGGGAGTCTCTGAAAACACATTAAAAATGTCCCCATGTCCTGTGCAGTGCCTGATTATCCCAGTGGCTTGGGGCACTTTTCAGACAGGCAGCTTGTGTGTTTGGAGTCAGGTGCTTGGAGGCTGGTGTGCCAAGCAAGGATCTCCTTGCATTTTCTCCCATCAGCTTACTGGATGAAAACTGCACACTATTTGTGCTAGTCCAGTGCATTAATTCTGTGTTACAGAAAGCAGGACGTAGGCCAGCCTTCAAAGCCAAAGGGATGCAGCTTAGGAGAAAGTGGAAGCAAAATTCTGAATCTTAGCAACACAAGGAGCAAGATAAAATAAGGAAGCAAAGTGGGTGGCTGCTGGGTGTACAGAGATGTCTGTCCCTAGGAGAGATTTCACGGAACATCCCAACATTTATACAGGCTCCATGCAAAGTCCTCCTGTGACACAGCACCTGCCACCCAACATCTGCCTCTACATATGTAAAGAGAATGGAGCCCTTGTTCCCTCCCCTGCTCAGCCAAAAGCAACCCTGACCAGTGCTAAGGAAAGACTTGGTCTTCAGAGAAACACATGCCCCTGCTCTGAAAAAGGAGCAAGTGTAATCCCAGGCTGGCAGCAGCAACCAGTAGCCAAGGGGCCTGTGCCCCAGCAGCCCCCTCCACTCCTGACAGGACAAAATGTTCAGCAGCAGGCATCGCTTCTCCAGGAACCCAAGGCTGCACTATGCTTGTCAGGCACACCAATGGAAAACCTCAGCAACAAAGGCTCAGCACTGGAGCGGATCTGTAACCAACGACAAACATCCTCACAGGGTCAGGCATACAGTGGTGTGGTTTTCCTCAGCTGGCAATAAAAACGTTTTTTTGAATTGCTGCTGTAAAATTATCATGTTGACTTTTAGCACCATTCAAATCCTACCTGGCAGACAAAGATTACACTGACAAGATTTCTGTCAGGTTGTTCTGGTGTGGAGGGTTTCAAACTCGTTCTGCAAGTCTATTAGAAAAACAGAAACCTATCTAAAAAATACCACAATAAAGTCATTTTTGCTACATAAATACATTTAAAAATATGTTGCTTTAAACCATTTGTGGTTTTTTTAGAAGCCTTCATGTGCTACTATGCAAACTTAGATAACTTTTGGCTGAGATGTCAGACTGTTTCAGGCCAGCAAATAATCGATTTCATAGCCAATTTACATCCTCAGGGCACAATGAAACAGACGGCCATTTCTTACCCTATTGCTTTCCCAGAAATAAAGTGAACTTCTCTAAAAGGCAGGGATCAAGTCCTCACTGGAGCTTGATTCTGCAGATTAAGCCAGACAAGTGCAAGCAGTTTGGGCAGAAGTAGGTGCTTTTTGGAACTGTGCTTCGGATTTGAGGCCATTAAGTGCTAACTGAGTATTCATATAAATTCCCTTAAAGGTGCTTGGTCTTATTAATTAATAGTCATTTATCTATTCAGGTAAGAAAATAAAAAGCCCACTCATAAAAAAAAATGCAGTGTCCCCATCCCTTCCAGGACTCACTGCTACAAACACATCACTGACCCTACAACAGTAACAGTGGTTCTGCCCCTGATTTCACAAAGGTCAGATTCCACTCAAGTCCCTGAATACTGAAAACTCTCTTCCTGAAACTAAGCCTTGCATTCTGCTTGGCACATCCATTCAGCACACTCAGACTCTGCAACTCCTTAAATCTGAAGTGGCTGAGGTATTGTAAATATTCAAACTTCCACTGCTTTTCTTAAAACCATGGCTTTCAACTGATTCAGTTAAAGTTGTATCAACCTAAAAGGGACATTCTTACCAGGATTTAAGTCTCTTTTAGACTAACTTGCAGTGGCTGCTGATCAAATGAAACTTTGAAAGTACAAAGCAAAAATTAAATTCAGGCAAGCATGGTCCACTAAGATTGATTTTTAAAATATATTTTTAAACCAGTTTAAAGCTCCAGTGGTGTAACTTTGAAACAGACAAACCTCGCACTATTGCATCTCTGTGAACTTTATTGAAAGGATTAGGGTTTCCAAAAAATCTTAATATAAGAAACATTTGTCAATCAGCAGAAAGCTATGGTTTTCTAAAAAGTTATTCAACAATACTGAATGTACATTTTATCTCACAAGTATCAATTGAAAAAGACATATAAAAATCCCTGTTCTGACAGCAGGGTATTAAATGTTACCTTCAGGTTGCTCCACCTGCCTTGAATGTTGTTTTTTCTAAAACTTGACTGCCATTCTACCTGTTTTGTTTTGTCAAGAAAAAAACCCAGTCCTGCGCCTCGTTCTCCACGAGCACCACCATCACAAATCCAAAGCTAATCAACTGATTTAAGTGACACAGCTGAGGACAGAGAGCTGGAAACTAAGCATGCAAGTGGCATCACAGCAAAAGCAACAAATTATGCAAGTGAAAATCTCCCATGCACACATTTCATATTGGTATTCCTATCACAGAAAAAGTCTATTAAAAAGAGCAGCACATGAAAAACAAAAATTAAAAAAAAGAAAGGAAAAAAAGGCAAGTAGAAAATTCACCTTTGGTAGGGACAAGAGCAGTTTTCCCAGCATATCTTAAGACCATCTCTTATCATACTCTCTCCTACCGTTCTGCCTTTGAACCACTGTCAAAGGAAGGCCATCCACATCAAGCAGATCTGAAGTCAGCCACGGATCACATATTTAAGTCAAAGTCAGAACTGCAGTGAAGCCTCTCCATAGAGGAAAAGGCTCCTTAATCTCCCTTTGAAATACTCATTGAAGATCATCTGAAATTGCTAGGAATGGAAACAAAAACAGTTGACTGGTCCAAGAACCAGTGCAGCCTCAGACGTGAAGGTGACCCTTGCTTTCAGAAGATGAAAACTGCAAATGAATCATAGTCACACTAAAAATACCCAACGCAATGCAACTTCCCAAGTGGCTCCTTGCAGCCCCTCAGCCCTGGGCCTCAGAGCCCCTCAGGTCCCTCCTTCCCCCCCCAAGCAGCCACCCCCAGCCCCAGTGGCTGTGCCAGCCCGGCTGGCTCCTGAGGCCCTGAGTCTGATGATGGCTTGAGGCTTGCACAGCCATGGTCACAGCAGAGCCTGCCATGGGGATACTGAAGCCAGGCACTGGCTGTCCTCCAGAGTCTGACCTCAGGAAGGGAGAACCCCCTGGGAGGAGGGAAATCCTGGGAGACTCAGTCCTCTGCAAGGCCCAGCAAAGCTCCGAGTACGTCCTGCCTCGGAATAGAACTGTCCACGCCACTTTTGGAGACAGTGTACAGGAAGGATGCCAAAAATTGCTGGTTTTTTCCTCTGGGGCCTTCTACACAGGCCATGACTGTGCGAACAAGCGTGAGAGGCGTGCTCTCTCCTGGCACACTCAGTCGGTCTGCTCTGTTCCAAACCAGGCCCAGACCTGACGATTTAGCTGCAAATCATCAGCACATCTGGCAGGAAGCATCGCTCTAGGATGTGCTTATCAAGCCATCTACAGCACAGGTAATGGCAGTTCAAGGTACCTTTTGTTTCTGCTTAGAACAAGCTGCTTGTAGAACATTCTGGCAACACATGCAAGTATCAAAGCAAGGTATTTCAGGTTTTACACACAACACAAAACTACAATTACTACAATTACTACAGTATTTAATGCACACCAGTAGGAAAAGTTCCTAAAAAATACTTGTGCAGTTTTTGTGCCGTGGGATAGGTAATGGCTATTTCGCAGAAATAGATCCAACTGGCTCCATTGGAGCAGCAGTATAAATATTCAAAATAGAAGAAATAATAGGCCCTGATATGAAACTTCTTTTTTTCCTTCCCCTTATCAGCAAGGACACAATCTGCTTAGGAGCAACTGCATCTCACTATGAAGTGGAGCTGCCTGTTTGTGGAGTGGCTTTAGCGACAGGTGCCACATTGTTGCAAACATAATTTGACTTAAGGAAGTATTTTAGGCATTTTAGTGGTTATTATTATTATTCATCTCATTAACAACAACAACAAAATAAACAAAACCCCAACAACAGGGAGGTACAGTAAGCTTCCTAACACAATAGGATGTCCCGCAGGCACAGGTACAAGAAGGCTGCTCAAACCTCAGCTGCAAAGCTCAACAAGCAGCAACACAATTACTTTCCAGGATGAAAACTGGAGATGCAGACAGGTCATCCACTCTCTCTGCTGTCTGTCCCTGGCCCTTCCTTCTTCTTGCCAGGGATCCACCAGCACACATTGTTCCCCGAGCGAGGCCAGCAGGACGTGGCTTTTTCCACAGGACTTCGCTGCCATGCACAGTGCAAGAGCTGCCAGTGCCTCCATGTGTTTGGTGTAACAAACAAAGAAAACCAGCTGCTGAGCTGAAGGGAAACCACAGGGTGTAAATATTTTCATTTACAGCATTTTGCCCAAAGAAAATCAGATTGAAAAAATCAATTCCCAAAGTGCAAATGAAATAAAAATTGGCCTTTTGTCTGTGAACAGAATGTGGCTCTCTTCTTTTTTCTTTTGAACTGGAGTTCTTTCTTTTCCTGCTATAGTTTAGGGTTTGGTGTTTCAGGATTTTTTCCTTTCTTTCTGTTATATAGGGTTTGCTGTACCTTTACTATTATTTGTCACTGTACCATAGACAAAAACATTCACCTAGCTGGTAGTCTCTTAATACATTTCATAGCAGAACATATACAAGAGGAAAAAACATACCAAATGGATCAGAAGTCATCAGTGCTTAAAGTAAGTACAAGAGCCACAGTGGCAAGAACCCACAGTATCAATACATACAAATGAAGCAGTGATGGTGTTTCTCAGGAGTGGAATCTGCCTGCATATTAATACAGAATTATACAAAATCTAGCAGGGATATAGGAACAATGAAAAGCTAAACTTTCACAATAACTTAAGATCTGTGAGCAAGTCTGCATTGAAGATATTCCACATTTTAAAATGTACCATCTTCATCTGTGCCTTCCTCCCTCCCAAAAGTAGGGATGATGAATCCACACGATCTGTTATCAGTTAAGTTCAATTGCTTAAGACGACAAATACCTGGCCAGGTCCAGTGTATTCTTTAAAGAATGGCAAATTATGACTTCAGCAACTATGTCTGTGCAAAATATGCCTCTTTCCTCTTAAAGAAACCAGTGTCTGTAACTCATTTAGAAAAGTTTTCACACGCAGTTATGTCCTTCTCAGAACGAATAAGACATGAACTATTGAATCCCCCCAACACAAGAAATCGGATGAAGCAGAGAAAATTCTGACCCTCCATTTCCACATGCAAACCATTAAAAACCAGGACACCTCCTTGGTAGCCCTCCTGGGCTGGCAATCAAACTATTGCTTGGAAATAACAAACACCCTAGTAATAAAACTCCAACATTCATAGTAAAATGGTAGCAGTGTTTACCCTTTGAATCCACATTTAGCTTGCATTCTTTAACAAACCTGTACAAGGTTAACTATTTGTAGTAAAATGTCATCAGTTTTTTTCCTTGACAATCTTCTTTTATCCATTCTTATGCTGAGTACCTTGAATTGCATTTCCACTTTACACTGCTCTGTGGCCTTTGGATTGTTACAGGAGACCCAGCACTCAGAAGGAGAAGATGCAAGAGAGGACGTTGATCTCTGGCAAGTAAAAAAAAGAACAAAAACAATACCCCCACCCCCAAATAAACAAAAAAACCTGCAAACCCAAAACTAAAAGCTAAAAACAAATAAAAAACACTCCCCACAACCAAAAAAAAATTCCCATGATTCTCTTTGAAAGTCAACCTCCATACGACGTACCCTCTTCTGCATTGTAGCAATAGTCTTAAGTCATAAATTAATTAGTCTTCCATCAAATAACTTAAAAAAAGAAGGAATTGTAGCAGACCAGTTTTGACTGGCTTAACGCCAGTTAGCAGCCAGTTCATCTTGAGTCCCAGTCACACTGTTCAAAAACTGAGCTAGGAAATCACATGGATGTTGAAAAAAACTCTTCACATCGATGAAAGATTGTTCCAGGTTGTGGGGGCCTGGGAGAGGGCAAACCTAGATGGGGCCATGGGTCCTACGAACAGTGAACAGGATATAGGTCACGACTTGGAGGTGCACTGCATCCAGGAGATGCCAGCCGTGGCTTGTATTGCACAGGTAAAAAGGAAGCTCCTCCCGACAGTCTGCCACATGCGTTAGTGATCTCTGCACATTGGCAAGTTCACAAAAGTGAAAACATTGAATTCTGTCATGATGGAGAAACACAGGAAGATGCCGTAAAGGGAAAGGCACACACACCCTAGCTTCTTATCCAGTTTCCATTTGTTCATGTGGACACCAAAAACCTACAATAAACACAGAGTAAGCCACCACAGCAGGAACATTTTGAATAAAGTGGTAAATCCCCTTCTCAGCTACAGGAGCCAAAAGAGGGCTGTCCTCTTACTGATAATGATTAGCTGGAAGCAATCACAAACTGCACTAAGTGAGCAGAAAACCACAGCTCAAGTAAATCAGAATAGCAGTCAAAGAAGCCACCCTTGACTTACATCACGTCACCTTAGGTTTCTGCAGTGAATTTAATTTTGGCAAGAACAATCCCATTTAATTGAATCAGAAATGGATTTATAGGCCAGGTTCCTGGTTTGTTTTTTTTTTAAACTCAAAATGCTTCATGTGCTTCACTGCATCTCAAGCTAGAACCACACAGTCTGAGACTGCTTGACTTTGCGTAGCTCCCACCAAAGACTGAAGTCTTGTGTATGTGGGAACTGTGCTGGTGTGCATTGCGCAGGATGCCCCCCAATCTCAAAATTTGGAAGATGCCACATGATTCCTCTTCTATCATTTCTGGGAAAGGTCAGGGAACACCAAGTACTGATTTCAACAGAAACATTGTCAGGCACTGCTTTTTCTGGATTGTGTTGTCTTTCAGAAGGATCCTAGAGAGGGCCAAGCAACCTGCTCAGCATTTTGTCTGCTTGTCTCACAGGACAATGGATCTCATCATGCATCAAGGGACCTGCTTCAGCTCTAGCATAGAAATAGCTAATGATCACTAACGACTCTCTCAGGCTCCTCCCATGGAAAATACAGGGAGGAAAACAGGCAGGAGGGCCATCCCGTGGGAGTCACAGCTCCTGCAAAGAGCTGGATCAAGGCCTTGGGAAGCTTTCAACAGCAGGGAGCACCTCTATCCCGTAACAACAGACTTTGCAACCACTATTTCAGCTGGAGGTGAGAAAGGAGCAGGTGAAGAAAATGTCTACAAAAATCCCTCTTTTGGAAAAGAAGAACAAAAGACTATATACATACTGTGACAAAAACTGATGCCAGCAGGAGACCAACAGAATAGATAAGTCCTCTGCTGTTTAACCGAATCTGTAAAAGAAGGAAGTTTATCAAACCATCTTACAATTTCAAACAATATTCCTCTCTGCTTATATTTCCATAATCCTAAACTGCTGAGCTGCTAAACAGTGGTTTGCAAGTGGTAAATGCCAAGTCAGACCATTACATCACAGATAACTTTGCCTACTCCTTATTCTGCCAAAGAAAGACTTATTAGAGGAGCATCTTTAGGACCTGACAGCATTTCACAGTGTTCCACTTTCCCGTAAGCTTTGCCATCCCTTGCACTATTATATTATGACATTTTCTAACTCCTATATGAGTCCTGTAAGAACAAACAGGGGAATGGAAATTTCGCATTCAGTCACCAATTAATGCCTCACAGCGGGGAAAAATAAACAAGGGAACTCACAAGTGCCTGCTTTCTTCCCTACTCTCCCCTTATTTCTTCCCTACTCTTATTCCTCTTGGTGAAGGGAACAAGTCAGTAATATCAAAACCAGAGCCTCAGGTGCTGAAAAATTGTCTGTATCAATGCATCATGGCACACTAACACAGGCTGGACCTGATTTAGCACTGAGGCAGATCAGACAAGGAGATAACTTACTGCCTGCAGGGCTGTGTACCAGGCTCATCACAGGCTCTGGTGCAGCTGTTTCCATGGCAGAACCCCAGTTACAGTCACTGTCCAAGAGAAGAACCGAGATACAGGTCCACAAAGCTGGGAAGCCATTAAATGGCCACTTTTAGAGGCTTTGAATCTAATCTAAGGAACTCACCTGCATCTTTAAGGGCCAAATACTTTTTAAAACATGATTTTTGAGACATAAACCTAACATTACAAAGGAAGGCTACAGGGAGTAAAGCCATCTCTCCAATCCTGCACCTCAGCTAGGGCCACACTTCTTGGCTTCCCATCCTCCTCTAGGGGGACTTAATCATTATCCTTTTGGGCATTTTTGTATGACCTCAAACAGCATAATTTGCAGCATCATCAGGGGACCACTCAGTGCAGTCTCTCAAGGCACTTCCCCAGGAGCTACTGTGTGGAAGGGACATCCTCCTAGGGAAGGTTGGCTTCTCAGTGCTCCCATCCTTCTAGTTAGATTATAAAGAATCCAATTTGCAAGAGAAGTGGGTATTGCTAATGTGACAAGCAGCACTACAATTTTAAGAATACAGGAATGCTGAAACACTTCTATAATTTTGCACCACAGCCAGGAAATCCTTTTCACCCCACTTTGCTCCTAAATCCAGAGTAATGATTTAGGTTCACTCCCCAGGGACCACTGGGGGGAGAGTCTGCCTTTAGAGTCAGAAAGGATGATCAATCCTGACACTTGGAAACTCCGAGTCTGCACTGCACTCTGCACACCCAGGACCTTCTAAGCCAATCCATGCTGCCTGAGCTTTGCCGTTCCCTTCACATGTTAAAATACCAGCTCACAGAAATGGCACATTTTCCTTTCCTACTGATTGTTGACACCATAAAAAAGGCTACAGTCATGATAAAGGTGATGGAGGATTTCTTTAGGGTGAATGTGCTGTAAGGGTATGGATGGACAGCAGGACCATTACATTCCTATGGCTACTACATGTTAAATACAATATTCTCATCAGACTGTTTGAAGAAATGGAGGATTTGGATTGCTTCAGGGCATGAAGACTGATTTTGGGACTGTCTGCAGAACTGAAGATGAAAAATTTCCTGATGCCACTGCTAATGTAAACTTCAGAAATGGACCAGCCTGCTCTGCTTCAGTCATTCTTGTGCATCCACTCCTCCTCTCTTGCTTCCACCCATCAGAATGGCCCACATGTAACAGCTAACCTGCATTTCCATTATTATCAAGTGCAAAAAAGCCCTACACTAACTTTGTGTTACTAAAACTAAATACACATGTAAAACTGCCTTCTCTGCTATCCCAAATGAATAGCAGCTGGCTAGGAAAGAGATACTATGTTACAATAAATTCCTGTCTGCATTTTGGTCAGGAACTTTGTTTGACCAGTGCCAATATCTGTAAAAACTGTCAGTATAAAATGGATCAGTTGGAAAGGGATCTACAGGAAAAGGAAGCAAATGAAGAAGATGGAATTATTTTAGCATGGAAAATGTCTGAATTTAACCTAAAGTGCAGATGCTGTTTCTCAGTTACAACTTCATCCTCCATAAAACAGCAGAGCATTCCAAAGGCCTCTGTGTCTAATTCACTGAGGACAGTGCTTCGAAAGAGAGGTGTTTGGGGCTACTTTCTTCAGACTATCTGCAAGGCTCTTCATTGGAGGTCATTTAGGGGAATAAAAGATGCTATTAGGGATAATTCAAAAGCAGAAAATGCATGCTAGTTATTTACAGCAGCTTTACCAATGTAAGAACCACACACATCATGCTGTTCCTATGTGGGCCAAGCAAATGTGGCAACCCCTTGTGCAGTGTGAGCAGCAAGTTCCCCTCGCAGGATTTACTGCACCAAAACACTGGAGTTTCACTTTAGGTTAACAGTTCTCAGCTTGGGTTTAATAAGCCACATTCCTGGCCTGGTATCTAGCCCAGCTCCCACTGCTAGGCAACACAGAGAGCTATTAATTAACCTAAATAACAAGAATGTTCCTGGCAGCCCTGCCACATTTTATAACAGGCATCTGTCTACTTCAGAAGGTGACCCTACAGAACCATGGGTGGTTTTCATACAGTGCTGCTGAGTGGTTTTGAGAGACTGAAATCCAAACAAGGTGGATTCTCCACAGTACATGCATGCCTTGCTCCTCGCACTGTACTTCTCTGTTTACCTGAAGGATCCTTCCAGCAGAGCTATGCCTCGTTGTCGTGGGTTAGATAGCCAAAGAATGTGTGCTCTATTTCATCTGTTGAAAGCAGTTTTTTCTTTGTCTCTTGTAACTCCAGAGGGGAGGGGGGCAGATGCCTGCTGATAACGGGCCAGCTGTTAAAACCATGTTTGGCAATGTTTCTGATCTCTTTCACCACCAGTCCATCCTCCAGGACGATATCTTCTGCTAATGGGCCATAAAGGCTCAGCGATGACATGACACATTACATCATCCCATTGTGAGATGCTCCACCCAGTGTGGGGGGAGCCAACCATTCCTACCTAGATAAAAACTGAGACTCAAGTACAGCTGGGACTCTGGGAATCCGGCCTCTCCACTGGGCTCCAGGAGGAAGACCAGACCCATCTCGCCACCACTGGACTTTTTTCTACAGGATCATCTCTACTCCACAGAACCATGTCTGTTACTCCGGGAGGATTTATTTGGACTGTTTCCAACACCCTGACCAACAGGGTGTCAGGTTGTATCCCTGACCCTGTCAGGGTTTTCCAGGACTTTTGTTTGCTTGCTTGCTTGTCTTTGTACTACTACATTTGAATTTTCTTTTTTTTTTTTTTAATATTCCTAGTAAAGAACTGTTACTCTTATTCCTATATCTTTGCCTGAAAGCCCCTAATTGCAAAATTACAATAATTTGGAGGGAAGGGGGTTTACATTCTCCATTCCAAGAGAAGCTCTAGTTTTCTCTGGCACACAACTGTCTTTCAAAATCAAGACACTCATGCAGGCCCCTGCCCAAGCCCTGCAGTGCTCCCTGCAAGCCAAATCCATGGGAATGTTGGTGTGCACAGGGTAACTCCACAGCACTGAAAGTCCAGTTCATCTGGAACTACACCAGGCATCCATCTATGGAATCCATCTCCCAGTCATCCCACAGCAAGTGTGCATTGGGAACAGATTTATATCAATGTCCACTTTTTCCAACTGTCCTTCTGTTGTTTCCTGTTTGCTTCTCAATTGTTTTATAGCCCTTTTCACATGTGGTTTCTGTCCTTTTCTGTCCCTTTTCTGCCTGCTCCAAGGCAAGAAGGTGCCATGCACACATCACATCTTGAGCCTCGGTAGAAGCATCTGGAATTCTTCACACCTTTTCCAGTACTTTGAGCTCACCAGCAACATTTTTTTACTCCAACAGTTGCACTTTTTCTTCCAGAAATTACAGCTGTGATGTGTATCTAGTTCAGTCAAATGAGTTTCCTGACAAACCCTTTCTTTTCCTGAATTTGACTTTGGACTACCCACTGCTGTTTCACAAAATTCCCATCAGTCAGAAAAATGACTGAAAATACAGATTTAACTGATTCCACTCCTCTGGTAATCACCAGCCTAGCCCACTTCTTATCATGACTTTTAAGTATGAGTACAGAAGCCCAGAAGACTCTGAATTTTGAAACAAAAGCTTAAGAAAAATGTGTCCTAGATCTGTCAAATTAGGGCAGAAATCAGTTAAGCAGCCCTCTCATGGGACAAGTGGCATTTCCTGCAAGAGGCAATGGAATACATTTCCTTGGGATATGTGAAAATGTGCAAGTTCAGGGAAAACAAGGGCAGCAAAACTTCCAAAACTCACAGTAAGGGAGGAGATAATTTCAGGTTTTGGCAAAGACCAGAAAAAGAGTCTCAGCTGGAGTAGCCTTATTTGTATAAGGAAAAGCCCAGTCCCCTGTTCATTTAAGAACAGGAAATGCCTCTTCCCCAAGAAATATTGTCTGCAGAAGAAGCACTGCCTCATACTGCAAGGAGGAAAAATCAGTATTCCCAAACTCCCCTTTGAGGACTGGCTTGTGTATAGGGGCTGAAGCAAGGCAGAAGAATGCTGCTCTGGCTGATCATGCACAGAAGGTTTGCACGTTCACAGTCTCCTCTATTAGACCCTGAGGGGGGCCACCTCCCTGCTGCTTGTGCAGCAAATGCAAAGTGGCTGCCACCAGCTCCAGCCATTCCCATGCTGCTGTGGCAACCAAGGCTGAAGCTAAACAGCAGAGAAAAAACAATGGAAATAAAAGTTATTCTATTTTTAAGTTCTTTTCTGGCAGTTGCTTAAGGGAAAACAAGGAACTATTGCCAAAACCCACACTGCTTTTGTTTCAGGGCCCAAATATGACAGAAATTACCCCAGTAAGGAATTTCACAAGGGCTATGCTTTGTTTCCAGTCCCTCAGTTGAAAAAGCTGCAGGTCTTCTGTATGTCTGGGTATCCTTCTTCTTCAGTGTCTCTGCCTGACAGTGGAAATTAAGACTAAATCCTGCATTCCCAAGGTCTCGCCACGAGACAGCGGTCTCAGCAAACTGGAAGTTCAAACATTCATGCATTTCTGCATGTTTAAATGGAATTTCCTTCTTAAATCTGTTTTTAGACTCCAAAGAACGTGTTTTGGAGACTCCAACTCCCTGTTTTGCTCTGTATCACAAAATTCACTTTGCAGAGGGTACATACCTGGAGTGCTGCACGTAGCCACCCAGGGTATCACGCAAGAAATGCAGGAGAGAACTCCCGTAATGCTAGGAGGTTTGGCAGGGACACTTGCTCTACTACAGTATAATCATCCCAATAATCTCTCAGCCAGGGAGCCAGCTTTGTCCTAACGTACCATTCACCCTAGTGCCTTGGAATTAAACCAGTGAAAATCAACTGGTCAGTGAGGAGCAAAGTAGTGATGCTTCCCACCTCTCTCCATGCGGGCTTTGCAAGCATTTGCTTCCCTCTGGATTCTCTGATGCCTAAATATGATTGCACTGGGATTATTCCTGCTGTCTCAAGCTGCTTGTTTGCATGGAAGGAATGTCAGGTCTCTCAGACTTCTAATGTACTGTCAAATTTTGCTGAAACCAGCTGAAGGTATCAGGCAGAGGAGCAAATTGGACTGACATGATTACAACTCCCAAATGCTGACACGATCAAATAAACCTAGCTATTTCTCTTTAGGCTAAAATTCCTGTTCTCTAAAATACTGCTGGATGATGTCTAGTTTACATGCAAAAAAAATTCCAGAGGGAAGCAACTGGATGGAAGATATGGAGCAAACATCCCTCCACTCTGCATATGCCAGGTGCACTGGGGAAGGATGCTTATTGGATTAGAGAGTCAGCAACATGTCCAGGACTTGATGCTGGAAGACAGGAGAAAGTGAACTCTGTCAAAGGACTCTCAGGGTTCAGAGGTATGCTGCTTTTCCTCCAAAAGCCCTGCTGGCCTGACAGATTAGCTGTGTACTAACAGAAGGCCAGAGCTGCTGCAGGAGGGTGGCCAAGTGAGCAGTGATGATGGAAGCTCTTCTGTGGGAAGCACAGAGGAAGGCAGAGTTAGTACCTGGACATTTGTGAGTGTTCAGAAACAAGGACCCTTAAAATAATAAACATATGGTTGGGTTAAAGACTTGGCATTGTAAAAATGCCAAGGGATCCGATGCGGAAAGTTTGATCCTGAACAGATCTGCCTTTTGATGGGAAAAGGGTCGGTGGCTTGGTCCAAGCCAGGAATTCTGGATCTGACACCTGAGCTGAAGGCAAACCGCAGTATAACCGCATCCTAAGGGAAAATGTTTCACTTAAAGCAGAAACACAGAAGGAAAACCTCCTTTTCTAAACCAGGTGACAGATGCTTCCAAGATGCAGCCTGAGAATCGTAAGATGCTTTTCCTTTCCCTTCTTGTAACAAGGAAGGAAGAATAAAATAAATACTAAGCTGAAGCATCCACTGACAATGGGGCTGGGCAAGCAGCAGTCAGAAGAGAGGCACTCCATCAAAATGCGATTTAGCAACCCAGCACCAGGATGTGTCTCCAGAGATTTCACAGCTTATTTCCAGTTCTCCCACTCACCTACTATGACTCCAGCAAGCCCATTCATCTCTCTGACAAGTCCCTCTCTGGCTCTTTTCCTGACTCATTCTGTTAGATCACAATGGTGCCTTTCCCTCCTCAGACACTATCCCACTGACTGAGCTTGTTTAAACTAGTCTCAATTCCACGTGAAGCCACTTCACTGAATGCCCACGATCACAGGGCACCAGGCTGCCCCATAAACACGCACACACAGCATCAAGAAGGTGCAAATCTCCTTTTCTGCACAGTAACATGGCAGAACTCTTTACACCAGGATTAACAGGGAGCAAAATCTGTTCACAGGGAGGCAGCCTGGAACAATATATACGTGTACAGATTTTATGGATATGTGAGATATGATATTAGAGATATTAGTATGATATTAGAGATATAACACACTCTGAAGAAAGCCCTGAGTGTTTACAATCCCAGAAAAGAAAGACTGGAGGGGGCTTCTAGGAGGTTCTTCTGCATTAAAGTTAACCTTTAAAGATATAGCTTCCACAGAAGTTTGCTTATTAAAATGTGTTTATTTTCAGCAGGAGCTTAACTTTGCCACAGTCCACTTAACATTGAACATTCTAGGGAGGCAATCATGGCTTTGGATCACCATGCCAAAATAGCCATGATCAAAGCAAACCCTTTTTGTCTTCTACACATCTTTCCCTGCCTCTTCATGCAAGTCAGGAGCATCAAGACTGCTTTGAGGAGTTCCCCTGCTGGAGGAGATAATACAGAGACCCATTTAGGTCCTGCCAAACACCAAAGAAGCAGTACTAAATCCTATACTATTAGCTCAGAAATCACCTAGTACTTCTGACTCACAGTGATATTCAGTGGACAAGCAGGCTGGCCACTGAAGCCAGTGCAGTTAGCAGGGCCTGCTCGGGCAAGCAGCCCAAGGCTCAGGCTGACAGACCTCAGGAGCTGGAGCTCCATGTCTGTTGCCCCCTCTGACCTGGGTACCAGGGACAGTGGCCACACTCCTGGAATAATAACCAGCATCTTGGAGCTCTAGGCACTGTCACCAAGGTACACCTGATGTAGCTAATGCCAGCCTTTGCTGGCAACTTAGTAATACTTCAAAAACTAATAACAGGGTCGTGAAAGGGGGCTTGCTTTGTTTTAAGGTCAAATTACCCAAGGATTTGGAAAGAAATCCAGGAACAGCAAGTGAAAACTGAGGAAACTCTCTTTTGCTAATTGTGAGGCTGTTTCCAAGACTCCCTTTTCCAACCATGTGATCATACTGTACAATGGACATTTTGGGTGGGCAAAACAGTAGTGATACTTTTACACCTCCATGAAAGCTGGCTGCTTCTGTTCAGCCACTTGTTTTCATCCTTTTTCACAAAAATATAGATGAACTACATATAAATTGCTCATTAAAGAAAGGGATTTTATTCCTACAGCACTGCTTCCTTGTGGCACGCCTATATTCAAGAAGAGGGAAGATCTGAGGAACAAAAGGCTGGTCAGCCTGACCCTGATCCCTGGGAAAATGATGGAACACATGATCTTGGGAACCACTTCTAAATACACAAAGGACAGGACATGTAGATTTATGGAGGGGAAATCCCGTTGACCCTGCTTGACAGCCTTGTGTGACCAGGGGGACTTGCTGGGTGAGGGGAGTGCAACGGGCATTGTTTATGTTGACTTTAGCAAGGCTTCTGGCATTCTCTCAAACATCCTTGGGGACAAAGAGAGGAAGAACAGCCTAGATAAGTGGACAGTAGAATGGCCTGATAACCAGCTGAAACACTGTGTTCCAAGCCCAGCTGGGGACCAGTCACTAGGGCTTCACCCCAGGGTTCAGGACTGCTTACTGTCTTTTTTAATAACTGGATAATGGGGAGACAGCAGGCTCAGCAAGTTCACATCCCATACAAAACCAGGGAAGGTGGCTGATGCTCTGGAGGGCTGTACTGCCATACAGAAGGAGTTGGACAGGCTGGAAAAATGTGCAGGCAGCTAACTCATTAACATCCACAAAGGGAAATGAAAAGCCCTACACTTGAGAAGGAATAACTCCACATATCAGCATGGGGCTGACCAGCTGGAAAGCAGCTTGGCCAAGAAAGACCTGTTGATCCTGCTAAAGTCAACAATGCACCCCCTGTGGAATGGAGCACCAACAGCATTCCAGGCTACATCAGGAGAAGTGCTGCCAGGAGGGAGAGGAAGATGATCCTTCTCTGCTCACATCTGGAGTGGTTGGTCCAGTTCTGGGCTCCTCAATACAAGGAAGATATGGACTTCTTGGAGCAAGTCCAGTGAAGGACCACAAGAAAGATTTAAGGGATGGCAGCATCTGACATACAGAGAGGTTGAAGGAACTGTGACTGTTCAGCCTAGACAAGAGAAGATTCAGGGAGATCTTAACAATGTGCATAAATACCTGATGGGAGACGACAGAGAAGGTGCTGCCAGACCTTCTGAGTGATATCCATTGAAAGGACAAGCGGAACCACGCAATTTTAAATACAGAAATCCCTTAAAAATATAAGAATGCTTTTGACTGTGAGAGTGGGTAAACACAAAGCAGACTGCTGAGACTGGCTGTGCAGACTCCACCCTTGGAGGTACTTGAGACCCAACAGGACAAGGTCCTAGGCATTCTGCTCTAGCTGATCCAGCTTTGAGTAGAGGACTGGGGACTAGACAGCCTCCAGAGGTACTTGCCAAGCTCAGCAGTTCTGTCATTTTCCTGCCTTTTAACTTTGCACTCACTCAGTGACTGTATTCAAGTTTTCCCTCCACCCTACACTGCTGTCTGAGTCGTGTCCAGGCAACAGCAATAGCCACAGCAACTCCTCTCTAGAACTCTGTGGCCATCTCCTGCTTTTCCTTCTCAGAAGGAACCTTACAGCAACTCTGGGACAGGGGCTGGCTCTTCTTACACTTGGGAAGTAAAGGATAAGTTCATTGGTGTTGGGTAGTTTTGTCTTAAACAGGAAAGCTCTGCAGTTTCCTGCTGATGGGTCATGCTCTGAAACATCAAATTATTCAACAGTTTCCTTCAGTTTCCAGTGTGCTAACAGTTTAGTAATGCCAGAATTTTTCTTAGCAAAAGCCCTACAGATCTCATCTATAGCTCATCTGTATTTTATATTTCACCTGTGTGTTTATCCCCTCTGCCTTATTAAAAACAGGGTCACTGGACTTGGAAGTACTTGGAGTTGGACAGGGTCATTACTTGGAATATATTCAGGAGTATGAAAATCCAGTGCACTCTAATAAGCTATCTTATTTAAGCACAGACTTCTGTCTTCAAGGAAGAAATAGAAGTACTTGTCCTCAAAAGGATGGGAAATGTCCAGTAACAATTAATTTCTACTTCTCCCATATAGTAACAGAAAAAATTACCTGTTTTTCCAAATAAAATTCACAGAATTTTTGACTTTTATTTTTTCCTAGATAGATCCAGCTTATTAAAAATAAATAAATAAATAAATAAATAAATGACAATAATGTGAACAAATGTAGGACTTACATATGATCCGTAATTCACTGCTAGGGTCTGCAAAGCCCATGGAAGGCCTAGGCCAATTAAAATATCAAAAACATTGCTTCCGATGGAGTTGGACACGGCCATATCTCCCATACCTGCAGGAATGAAAACCACATACACTCAGACATGTCTCAGCAAAGTCTTGCTGCTTTAATCTGAGGCAATCCAGGCAATTTCCACTGATTAAGGCCAAGATTTATAGAAGATGCCCCTCATTCCCTCCCTTCCGTTTGCCACCCCCATCATACAAGGCCAGCAGGCTTCAAGGGGCTTACTACACCTTCCAGGATCATCTGAGAATTCCCCTCCACCAATCCTCTGTTGCTGAGGGAACCCGCTGTGCTGGCTGTGACCTGCTAGCCCTCTGGGGCCATGTTCGGGGGGGCTTTAGATGCTTTGCTATGACCATGACACTTAAGTTTCTGTACAGGACTGACTGCAAAAGGTCTTGGAGTCGTCTGTTCAGCAGTTTCTTATTTCAGTGAGGAGCCACTGGTTTTGCTCCCAAAAGCAGTACTGGCTACTTGCTTTTCCTCCTAACACACCTGTTGCTGGGGCCACAAGTATGGGGGAGCTGCTTTCCTTAAAAACAGTAGTATCTTCCAGTCCTTATGACTGTGAAGAAAAGCTGGAAGGTGACCTGAAAGATTCTTATGCCATTAAATAGTTCTATACCACAGATATTCAAATTAAGAAAATTACTGTGATTATTGAGGAAGGCTTGAAGTCGTCAAGAGTGACAGAACTTGTTCCACACTGCTGTTGAGAACCTGTTAACTGCTTTGCAATAGCAGCACAATTTATTTCCTTTTTTTTTTAATTTTAAATTCCAGGCTTGTGAAAAGAACTCTGTATATTCTCCTGTTGAAGAAATATCTGTGCTACCTGAAGAGGAGGACACACTTCCACAGGAGGATGCCATCCCTGTGATGACCTACCTTGCCTGGCCACGATAAGGCTTGCCATGCAGTCTGGCACGCTGGTTCCTGCTGCCAAGAAAGTGATGCCCATGATCACATCTGGAATTCCCAGTGTGTACCCAATGATTGTCACCTAGGGAGAGGAAATAAACTCTCAAGCTGTTTACAGGAATTAAGACCCGATACTAACTTGGCCCAAACCTGCAAGATGCTGTGAGACAGCAGTTCAAACTCAACACTCAACACTTCCTTTAAACAGAAGCAGTGACAGGCTTTTTTTGTATATTCATCAATTGGCAGGGCATAGCACTCATCTGCTGTGTACCCTCTCAGGTTAGTTGTTCCATACATTTCATCCACAGTTTTCCTGATACTAACCTGGAAAAGAGACTATATGGTCGCTCACTACCCTGGGTAACTGTCTCCTGATCTTGGATTAAGTTTGTATACATTATTATATATAAATACTAGCTAAGCAGACACAAAACCACCCTATGGTTCTAGTTCTGCAGGAATTTGACTGAATGTCATGCTATCATTCATGCTGAGTTCAAAGTGTTATCATTCACAACTCTGTGTCTCTTGAGCTTGCTTGCTCCAAGAGAATGAAAAGTTACTGTAGCCCGATTGTCACTCAGCACCCCTCACACTACCCTGCAGGACTGGGAGACCTGTGACTGCTGCAGCTGTAATTATTGCCCAAGGTAAAGAATCTGGATGAAATGACTGCTCTAAATCAAGTTCAAAGGCCATGGCTACTGGCCCCTAATTTTCTTCTCTGAGTGTGGACAGGTCTAATAGAAATACAAGCAAGCCTAAGGTTTCTCACCTGAAAATTCAGGTGTGTAGAACTTCCTATGCATTTCTCCAGACTGACAAACCCCCTCCTGTTGCTTCTCCCAAGCAACAGGTTTCTGGGTTAGTTGGTACGTACCATCCACACCATCATGTAAGAAAAAGCTGCAATCCACAGGGTAGAAGAAGCAAAGGTGACCATGAACCATTTTTCCAAGTGAGGTTTGTTACAGTTGGGCACTGTGAAGTACAGGACAAAACTCAAGGGCCACGTGAAGACCCACTTCAATATTTCTATTTTGCCAGCTGCCAAACAACAAAGCAAAGAGAAACAATCACAAGTCACGTCTGCTGTATTTCAGAATGCTATTATTTTGTTAGCATGTGCAAGCAAAATGCCAGGGACACCTCAGCCCGTTAAGCCAACATGCCATTCCTTGTTCAGAAAATTATGATGTGATGGAGAGATACAGCTAGAGGGCAGAGACAGGGACAGGAGTACAAAGGGCCTCCCAGAGAGTTTAAGTAATGGATCAGACCACATGTGCTCCCCCTCCTCCTCAGTCAAGTTCTTACAGAAACCACATAAATTGCAAGTCCAGGAAAGAGATCTGATCTACCTTCAATCACCTAATGGGAGGGCACAGAAAAGATGGAGGCAGGCCCTTCACAAGGGAATGACAAAATTCCTTGCACAAGGGAATCATAAAAGCCAACGGACTCAACTTCCAATAAGGGAAATTCAGAATAGATGCTACATTAAGTTGTGCATTTTCTCTTTTTTTCCTACTGTGGGGGTGGTCAAACATTGGAACAGGTACCCAAAAATCTGTGGGATATCCATCCTTATAGATAATCAAAACTCAACTGGACAGAGGCTTGGAGGGCCTGTTCTGAGCAGGGGTTGGAACCAGAGATATCCAGAGGTCCATGCCAGCCTTTCACATACTATGAAAGTCCATAGGACATCTAAACTACTCTCTTTAGGGCTCACTTCTTTTCCTTACTCAAACTACAGAAATGCTGTTTGAGTGAGACCTGAACAGGAGTTCCCAAAATTGTATCTTGCCTGTAAAGGGCAGGACCAGTCCCTACTATTCCAGCCCATCTGCAACACAGCAGATCTTGCCAGCTACAGCAGCTGCGACTCAAAGGCAGGACAGAGATTCATTATGACTACCCCAGGACCAGAGCCCTGATGTGGTAAGAAGCACTAGGCTAGAAGGAGATCTCCATCCTGCAAGTGCAGTGCTCAGCAGCCTGAGGCACACGTGGGTCCTCACGAGTCATGCAAGTGCTCTGACATTCTAAGATCTCCATACAGAACAAGTAGTACTGTGGCAGTGCCTAGTGCACAGCAGGAAAGTAGAGGCACTGAGGACCACCATGTGTCTCTACCCCACATCAGTATCACCAGTGCCTTGCCCACATTAGCACTGCACTGTCCAGTCGAGGTAAGAGCACACCTCACCTCCCAGTAAAGGTATGTCCTAGCCATGGTTACATCTGACCTTCACTCAGGCTCCTTGCCAGCAGCCCAGCCACCCTCAGCTTTCTCCACAGCAAGCAGAGATCCACCTCTCCAGGGGGGGAGCCATGTTTTAGGGGCAGAACCCACCCTGTGGAAATTGCTTCATCTCCCCTGGGACTGCAACAGCAGCAGAGGGCCAACACAGGAGCTGCAGCAGAGGCGTGCACATCCCCAGCCTGCACCCTGAGAGGCTCCTGCTGCTTCCCAGTTCCCCATCTCTTTTACTTGTGACCAGAAGCCTCACTGAAAAGTGAAAGCTGATGGAAGCTCTCAGAGACACTTCTACTTCTACATGTGTCCACAGAGCTTTCCAGCATATCCAAACAAACACCACACAAACACAGGAGCTTCTTACTGGGTAGGTCAAAAGGTGTATATGGCCCTTCATGGTCATCATCATCATCATCGTCATCGTCATCTTCCTCTTCCTCATCATTTTCGTTGTTCTCGTTATCCTCATTCTCATTCTCGTTCCTGGCCTCGGCCACGTCCTCGTCCCGCCGCGTGCCGTTCACGCCGCGCTCAGCAGAGTTGCTGGGGCCTGTTCCGTTCTCCACCACGTGCTTGATGGGTATTTTGATTGCTACTTCTGACTCACCATTGGTGTAATTCCTGCTGTTGATCAGCCTCTGTCTCTGTAAATGAAGGCAAAGTCTAGCTGAACTATAAGACTTTTTTAAATTTGAGGTTTTTTAAGCAAAAGGAAAGAACAGAGAAAGAGAGATGTGTAGAATTCCTTTAAAATTTCTCTTTAAAAGCAAAAGGAATGATTTTCAACAGGTACAACATGATGCTTTCTTGCAGACCACTAGATAAATCTCACATGTACAACTTTTACAAGAGAAGGTCCAGTGGCTGTGGAATAGACTCCAGGAGTACTCCAAGACCAGTGACACACTAAGTGCAGTCTCGGGGTAGCACCACATTATTAAACAGATCTATGCAGGGGGCACCTCCTGTGAGCAACAGCTACATGTAACTGCATAACAACCTCTGCTAAAATCTCCACGGGGACAGAGAGCAAGGGATGATTTTGTGAAGTCAGTGTCAGAAGGATAAAACCTGGGAGAGCACTATCAGGGATCCAGAAGAAACACCAAAGTTGCATTTCAAGCCAAACACTGCTACAGGAAAAGGCAAATTCAGAAGGAGAAGGGTGGGTGGGGGAGATAAAAGACACACCTCATTGATTAACATGCGGCTGGCCATGGAGAGACGTGTTTTGGGAGGGAAATGGCTGGTTATCATGATCCGGAGCCCAGCCTCGGAAAATGAAAGCTGGTGTGGGTAAGCAGAGAGCAGCTCATCAACCATGATCACTGAGGCTTTACGGTGGAAATTTCCTGCAGCCAAGGAACAAAAACAAATTGAGGCCTTCTTCCAGCAGTCTCTCTCTCTGTTCCATGTGGCTCTAAGAAGAATAAACCCATGGGTTCCAGAAGTTCTCTGTAAGAACCATTCCTTCAGCTACACCATTCAAAACAGGCCTCATCTTTCCTTAATTTCTGCCTCCTACACACCGTATATTTCTGTTTTCGAACAGTCAACATGGTATCACCACTCATGCTTCTTAGAGAGAACTAAATCTGCTCTGCACAGTTCATTGCAGGCCTGCATTAGGCAGACCACTGCTTCAACAGCAGCTATCCCACCAAGTCAGCTACTGCCAGTTGGAACCTGGACTTCTGTGAGGATATTGTCATCATCCACCTCTAACTGTGTTCCTGCAAGGTACCAATACAAATGAAAAGAAGGTTCCTGCACCCAGGAACCCAGGAACTGCAGCTCACGGCTGGGAACTGCCAGCAAACCCAGCAGCAAGTGCACATGCCACAGCAATCCACAGCACGGGAGAAAAGGGACAGGGAGACAGAAATCGGTCCCTGGGTCATGCTCCACCTGGGACACAGTGACAATGCCCACTGCCTCTGGGGTTCATCCTTCCTCCACCTGGATGACACCTTGGGCTGTGAATTCTGTGCCAGGACTGGGATTTGGCAGCAGGGAAACCTGAGGCCTTATCCAACACACTTTTGCACAGGTTTATTAAAAACAGTGTTAAACACTGGCAAATGTTTTGTGGCATTACCGCTTTTAACCATCACAGTTAGTCTTACAGAAGACTGTCTCCTCAGATTCATGTTCCTTTTTTCCCTACTGAGGCTTCCATGGAATAGGGTAGATATGTGATCTCCTCCATATTAAAAAAAAATACAAACCAACAACAAAACCCAACCAGACAGCTTTTCCTTGTGAGTTTTTCCACACTGGCACTTGTTGAATGGCACCTGGAAGAACTGCCAAAACCAGAAATCTTTCTGTTTCAGATTTTTTGGTCCTCTGTTCAGAGAAGGCTTCAGAAAAGGCCTCAGAAGACAAACAGTGTCTGAAACCCCCAGAGATCCCATTGCAACAGGTGCAGTTGGTGGCCCTGTGCCCCTGGCTGGGGGCACAAAGCAGCACGACTTGCATTCCCAGGCCTCCTGCGGCCCAGTGCCAAGGAAATACAGGAACTATCTGCAAGAAGATGAAGCAATCCTTTCGTCTTCCTTCCTCGGCCAGTGTGAGTAACCACAAGTGTCCAAATCAAAAGTTACCAGCAGAGTATGCAAAACCCCACTGTGGGAACATTTAAACCAAATCCCACAATTAGAACTAACCCTGAGGCCACTGGCTGAAGTTGGATGTCCAAGTCCTGAGTTTGTGCTCACTGAGTTTTCCCAGTCCAGCTTTCCTGGTACAGAATTACCAGCACAGTTCTGCTGTGGAGAGGTCCAGGCAACAGAGAGCCACCCCCAAAAAAGCAGCTTCCCCAAATCAGAGTGCACAGCACTGCTGACAGCCATCCCTCAGCAACAGACCTGTAACTGAGCTGGCAGACTCCAAGCATTTGCTGCTGCAAATAAACTCCACTACATTTCATGTTTAACTGCTTACTATATACAGATTACGCCTCTCAAGTCCCATTTGCAGGAAAAGAGACCTTTTTCTTGGTTGGTTTTTTGGGGTTTTTTGATAGACTAGCTAAACAAAAGAGGCAGCCAATCAGTGGTCAGAGACCAGGACTGATTTTGACAAGACGGAGCTTCTTCTCAAGCTAAGTCAGTGCTTCAGGGAAAAGGGAGGTGTTATTCTTGAGGACAGGTACAGATACATCCCAAGCAAATACTGCACATGCTTGTTGATTGTTTTAAAGACAAAATAAATCCACTGTGAGTACAGTTTAGGACATCCTTGCAAATGCAGACAATGAACTATTGCTGATGAATTATGGGATGGGGGATTTTTTTTTACGCTGAAGAAACATAACCATTTTTGTACATGATCATGACTGAAGGCAAGCTGGAACAGATTTCAGCCTAAGTGAAATACCCTTAAAGACCACTTACATGGAAAAGCTGGGCATGGTAAAGCCAGCATGTGCAATAAGAGTACAGTACCCAGACCCACACAGAGTCCCCCTCCACCCTTCACTGCGGGTAAAGTGTACACTAGACTAAGAACAGCCTTTTTTCTTGCTCAGTTGATGTCCCTTTGGAGTGGAATTAAATTTATCTGGAGATGCTGTAAATGGGCAACTTCAGTGCAGACTAACAGTGCCCACAGGAGGACTTAAAATGACTGTAACAGGCTAGAAAAGCAGCCCCTGGGCTTGAAGGAGTCCTTACAGCTAAGCAGTTGTCCAGAAGCAATGATCAGCCACAGGAGACCTCAGCCACCTCCAGTGGCACAGGCTGTGGTGGCCAGGATCACCACACCATGACCCTTTTCTAGGAGAGAGGTTCCAAAAGGGCCACCTGCCCCCTCCTATTTCGTGGTTTACAAGACAGCAGCAGTTCCCACCATGTGAGCAGGGAGAGAACACCCAGAATGATGCAAGCAAGAGGTTGACTTACTGGAACAGTTACCTTTCTTTAGTAACACCACTGTGGCATCGCAGTTGCTGGTGTCATCCATTTCCGTGTTACTTGCTAAACCATTCACCATATTTGCAGAGTTTTTTGTCTTCCTCTCAAAGCAGTGATGTATGGTTGAGTTGTACCTGCACAAATGAAACAAACTCAGGATGTGCCTTTACTTCTTGACAGTCTTCCTTTCCTAGCCTTGTACCCTGTGCAATACAGCTAAGAGAGGGAAGAAAACTCTTCTGGTTTTAAGGAATATCCCGGAGCTCCAGCTAAATTGTACATCACACAATCTCTCTGTACCCAGAAGGCTAGGAAAGATAGAAGCCATGGATCTTGAGTGACTTGTGGCTTGAAAGCAAAACCAGTGACCAACTCCAAGTCAGAGATACAATTTAATAAGAGGAAAAGAAAAGAAGTAAAATAAAGTAAAATAAAGTAAAAAAAAAAAATTGTACAAAAAACCACTGACAGAGTCAGAATACAACCTGACACCCTGTTAGGGTGGTAGTGGCAGTCCAGATGAAACGGTCTTGTCAAAGCAGTGATCCTGTAGAAAGGACTGTAGCTCTTTTTCTCTGGGAATCCAGTGGGTAAGGGCCCCCTATGCTGTCCCAAATCCCAGATGACATCCAGGAGGGAATGCTTGGCTCCTCCCCCTGGGCGGAGTCATGCAGTGGGCCCTTGATTGCCCATTAAACAGAGCTAGCTCCTCGAGGGAGTTACCCATGAGTCATGGGGCAAGGCATTGATGGGCCCATGAACAGAAGATAGTCCGGAGGGAGGGGGCAAGGGAAACACTGCCCCACCTGGTTTCAACAGCTCACAAAGATGGTGATAGAATACAGACTTGGGGCACATCTTACATTATAACCTAGGACATAATCCACCCCTTAGTATATCATCATCTACATCATACACTCTTACAGATATATATATACACACATACATATACATACATATACATACAGAATGAAACCTTACACACAAGTCTCACTTAAAATTAGGTCTCCTCGTGGTACACAATGGGTTTCTCCATCTTTCTGCATTACCCACCAAGTGTAACCAGGTCCTTGAGCAAAAACAATCCCACAGATGGGTCTGCCTTTGCCTGAGGTGGGATTAATCCAAACAGTCTTTCCTAAAATACCTTTCAAGTGTACCACAGGAACTTTATCTTATCCACTGTGTGCAAGGGTTCAGACTGGGCAGGACCAGCTTGATTGATGGAGCCTCGGGTGTTGACCATCCAGGTGACTTTGGCCAAGTTTATTTCCCCATTCTTGAAGGTCCCGCTGCCAAGTGCCTTCAGGGTAGGAAGGCACTTGGGTAAGACTCCTTAATAGTCCATTGCACTGTTCAAGCTTCTCAGCAGCTGGTGTGTGGTAGGGGATATGATATATCCACTCAATACCATGTTCTCTAGCCCAGGTGTTTATAAGGCTGTTCTTAAAATGGATCCCATTGTCCGACTTGATTCTCTCCAGGGTGCCATGTCTCCACAGGACTTGTTTTTTAAAGCCCAGGATGGAGTTCCAGGCAGTAGCATGAGGCACAGGATAGATGTCCAACCACGCAGTGGCAGCTTCCACCATGGTCAGCACATAGCGCTTGCCTTGGTGGGTTTGGGGAAGGGTGAGAGGGAGGGAAGTAGTCAATTTGCCAGGCTTCCCCATACCTGTATTTCAATCATTGTCCACCATAGGTGGACACAGAGGCTTCACCAGCTTGGCCTGTTTGATTGTAGCACAGGTCTCACAGTTGTGGATGACCTGTGAGCTGCTGTCCATAGTAAGGTCCACCCCTTGGTCACGGGCCCATCAGTATGTTGCATCTCTTCCCTGACCAGAGGCATCATGGGCCCAATGAGCTAGGAATAATTCTCCTTTGTGCTGCCAGTCTAGATCCACCTGTGATACTTTCATCTTGGCAGCTTTGTCTACCTGCTCATTGTTGCAATGCTCTTTATTAGCCCGACTCTTGGGTACATGCGCACCTACGTGTCGAACCTTCACTGTCAGCCTCTCTAGTCGGGTGGCAGTGCCCTGCCAAATCTCAGCAGCCCAGAGGGGTTTCCTTCTGCTCTGCTAGTTGGCCTTTTTCCAGCAATTCAGCCATCCCCACAGAGCATTAGCTACCATCCACGAGCCAGTGTAGAGATAGAGCCTCGGCCACTTCTCTCATTTGGCAATACCCAAAGCCAAAACCTTGATAGCTTTAAGCTCTGCAATCTGACTTGATCCACCTTGTCCCTCAGTAGCTTGTGCAACTCGTCATGTGGGCCTCCATACTGCAGCTTTCCATTTCTGGTTAGCACCTACAATTTGGCAGGAGCCATCAGTGAAGAGGGCATATCGTCTTTCAGTCTCCGGTAGCTCGTTATATGGTGGGGCTTCCTCAGCACGTGTCACTTGCTCCTCTTCTTCTTGAGAAGATAATCCAAAAGTCTCACCTTCAGGCCAGTTTCTTATAATTTCCAGAATCCCAGGGCAATTCGGGTTTCCAATATGGGCATGCTGTGTAATGAGGGCAATCCATTTGCTCCATGTGGTGTTGGTGGCATGATGCATGGAAGGAACCTTTCCCTTGAACATCCACCCCAGCACCAGTAGTCAGCGTGCCAGAAGCAGCTGCGTTTTGGTGCCAATTACTTCTGAGGCAGCTTGAACTCCTTCATAGGTGGTCAAGATTTTCTTCTCTCTGGGAGTGTAGTTGGCTTCAGACCCTCTGTAGCTTCGGCACCAGAATCCCAGTGGTCGACCCAGAGTCTCACCAGGCACCTTCTGCCAAAGGCTCCAGGACAGGCCATTGTTCCCGGCTGCTGAGTAAAGCACATTCTTCACATCTGGTCCTGTCCTCACTGGGCCACGGGCTACCGCATGAGCGATCTCCTGCTTGATCTGGGCAAAGGCTTGCTGCTGTTCAGGGCCCCAGTGGAAATCATTCTTCTTGCGGGTAACCAGGTAGAGAGGACTCACAATCTGGCTATACTCAGGGATGTTCATTCTCCAAAAGCCTATGGCGCCTAGGAAAGCTTGTGTTTCCTTCTTGTTGGTAGGTGGGGGCATGGCAGTGATCTTGTTGATTACCTCTGTAGGGATCTGGCAATGTCCATCTTGCCACTTGACTCCCAGAAACTGGATTTCTTGAGCTGGTCCCTAAACCTTACTTTGCTTAATGGCAAAACCAGCTTTCAGCAGAATCTGGATAATCTTCTCTCCTTTCTTGAAGACTTCCTCCGCTGTGTTCCTCTATGATGATGATGTCATCAATATACTGTAGATGTTCAGGAGGCTCGCCCTTTTCCAGTGCAGTCTGAATCAGTCCATGGCAGATTGTGGGACTGTGCTTCCACCCCTGGGGCAGTTGGTTCCAGGTATACTGCATGCCCCTCCAGGTGTTAGCAAACTGGGGCCTGCACTAAGCTGCCAAAGGAATGGAGAAGGCAGCATTGGCATTGTTGTTGGTCATGTACCACTTTGCTGCCTTGGACTCCAGCTTGTACTGAAGCTCCAACATGTCTGGCACAGCAGCACTCAGTGGTGGCGTGACTTCATTCAGACCACGATAATCCACAGTCAGTCTCCATTCTCCACTGGACTTAGGCACTGGCCATATGGGGCTGTTGAAAGGTGAACGAGCCTTGCTGACCACCCCTTGGCTCTCCAGTTTACAAATCATCTCATGCATAGGAATCACAGAGTCTCTGTCAGTGCAGTATTGCCGACGGTGCACTGTTGCTGTGGCGATTGGTACCTGTTGCTCTTCAGCCCTCAGCAGTCCCACAGCAGAGGGGTCATCTGAGAGACCAGGCAAGGTATTCAGTTGTCTGATGCCTTCTGTCTCTACAGCAGCTATCCCAAAAGCCCAACGATATCCTTTTGGGTCTTTGAAATACCCATTTCTGAGATAGTCTAGGCTGAGGATGCGTGGGGCCTCTGGGCCAGTCACAATGGGGTGTTTTTGCCACCTGTTCCCAGTTAAACTCACTTTGGCCTTCATTACAGTCAGCTGCTGGGACCATCCTGTCACTCCAGAAATAGAAATGGATTCTGTTCCTACATACCTTGATGGCATCAGGGTACATTGGGAGCCAATGTCAACCAAAGACGTATGTTTTTGTGGGTCAGATGTGCCAGGCCATTGGATCACCACAATAGATCTGATTGTCCCTTTCCTCTACCTGGCTAGAGTCAGGGCCCCTCCATTTCCTGGTCATGCTACACGTTGCTCTCTTCCTGTAAATATGTTCCTGAGGTCCCTTCAAAAGGATCAGTCATGTCATCATTCCTATCCTGTCTGGAGTTCTGTGCATGAGAGTGGCTCCAGAGTCCCAGTGGTCAACCCTGAGTCTCACCAGGCACCTTCTGCCAAAGGCTCCAGGACAGACCATGGCTCCCAGCTGTAGAATAGAGCATATTCTTCACCTCTGGTCCCGTCCTGACTGGGCCAAGGGCTACAACATGAGCAATCTCCTGCTTGATCTGGGCAAAGGCTTGCTGCTGTTCAGGGCCCCGGTAGAAATTGTTCTTCTTGAGGTAGAGGCTGAGCACCATTGGCTCTAGATGAGCTTCTTGTGGTAGGTGTCTCTCTTTTCAGTTCATGTACCCGGGCTGCTTAGGAGGAGGTGGGTTTTCCATCCCACTTCCTCATGTCTTCTCCATGCTCCCGAAGAAAAGACCAGAGGTTACCTCATGGAGGGTATCCTCTCTCCCTGGCTGGGGGATGCCTGTTCCTAATGGCAGAGGCTCTTGCTGGTTGTGGTGAGATGTGGTAAATTTCTCCCTTAAGTTCCGTTTTCAGTTTCTGATGGCCCTCTTCAATCAAGCTCCGGACTTGCTCAGCCAGCCTTGTCTCCATGGACAAGACATGGGTACGAAATGGGGTGGTGACAATGTCCACATAAATTCTTAGTTTATTGACCAAGACGCCCACCCTGTTTTCGCCTGCCCTCCATTGCAGTGTTGCCAAGTAACAGGAGTACATCTCTGGGCCAAGCCGTGTGAATCCCAACCATATCTGCAATGTGCACTGGACTTCATCTGGGCTTTTAGGGAAATCTCTCGTCTTCTGAGAAAATGATCTCCAGCACAGCCAATTCCCTCAGGCATCGGATACCTTGTTCCATTGTGCTCTACTTTCTTTGGTGCACCTGGAGATCTTCTCTACAAAGGTATCTGTCCTTCACACTTGTTAGCAGTTGTCGCCAGAGGCTGAGAGTTTCTTGGGTTCTCCCGATCCCCTGGTCAATGACCACATCCTGGGACAGCCATCCCAGCTGCCTGGCCTCACTTCCACCCAGAATGGTGTCATTGGCTGCAGCGTCCCAAATGCAGAGCAGCCAGGTCAGGATGGACTCATTTGTCTGGCAGGTGAATTCCCTCCACAGGTCACGCAGCTCACCCAGGGACAGAGAGCGAGTGATGATCTCTGGCTCTGTCTCTTCTGCTGGGTGCAAAGGTCCTGCTGCATCCTCATCAGTCAGTTCAGATTATAAAAACCTCCACAACCATCAAGTCCAATGTTAATTTAGCACTGCCAAGCCCACTGCTAAGCCATGTCCCTAAGCACCATATTTACACATCATTTAAACCCCTTCAGGGACAGTGATTCCACCACTGGCCTGGGCAGCCTGGTCTGCACCTGAGAACCCTTTTTGTGAAGAAATTTTCCCTAATAGCCAAGCTAAACCCTGCCTGGCAGAACTGGAGGCTGCTGCTTCTTGTTGTAAGGGCTAGGTGAGGCAAGGGAAGCAGGGAGCTCAGAATTTAGATAAGCTGAGGGCACATTTGACTTACTTCATTATAAAGATGTAGATGATGTACATCAGCACCAAGACTAAGGACTCCCACCTGGAAACAAGAGCAACACATAAACACATCAGAGCAGGGCATGGCATCAGTGGCCCCTGTTCAGCCATTCCCCCATCTGCCATGCCACAAGCATGCAGAAAAGCTTGACCCTCCTGGGCTGCCTTAACATTCCTCTGTAAAAAACTGATGCATAAAGAAATGGCTCACACATCCATGCATGACACCTCCTTTGTTTTCTTGACTTCTGTGATTTTACTTGGCCAAACTGACCTGTCACTTAAGAACAAGTGACAAAACCCGGGAGCTCAGTAAGCAAATGGCACACCCAAGGACCACCAACACTTCTGAGAGGACATTAACCATGGGATGTGGCCAAGGGAGGGGAGCTGCCACCCTGCTCTGCCTGCAGGGATGTAGAGCAGGATGCTGGGCTTTGTAAAGCCAATAGTGCTGAGGCAACCTGAGCAAGGGGCAGCTGCTCTGCTGCTACTGCTGCTGCATGAGCGCTGAGAGCACAGCAGGCAGGAGTTCAAACTGCTGATTAAATACTGACAGTTTTTTTCCCTCTGCTGTTTCTGTGTCAAACTAATGGAACAATGGAATTTGTATGAAAACAAATTACAATATGACTTCTAGAGCCTGTTTCTAGGTAATCTTTTTCACTGTCCAAAATGCTATATTCTGCTTAATTCCCCATGGCAAACTGCTAGTCTTTTTGGAAATCATCCATTATCAAACTACTGTATGCTAAACTCATGGAACATTTTCTCTACAAGGATTTTAAGATATTGCACTAACTAGATCAGTGTCTCATTCCCTGCTTCTGAAGATTCAACACTCAGCTTTTGAGCAATGTTGCTTTGGGTTTTTTTTGAGAGGCCAGTTAAATACAACTGGCCCTCGAGTGAATTTCAGTTAAAAAAACACACACAAAAGATCATCAAAGAAAACCAGGCCATTGCCAAGAATGGGTGTTGGAAACCTGCCTCTGAAATGGGCAAGAGCCAGTGAGGGAAAACAACCGCCCAAGCAGCCTGACACTCCCTAGTGCTTGTAATGCAAATGACACCCCAGCTGGGAGTGACACCAAAGCCAACACTGTCACGTCCACTGTCACCTCCAGGTGTCACCACATCACCTCTGGCAAGTGCCAGAAACAAAACCATGAGACCAAAGCAACTGCAGAGTATATGCAGCCCTCCTAGACTGGTCATTCACTAAATTATGAAAAATCCAACTATACACTTATTTGTGACTGCTTGGGTGGCCCCTTCTAGCATATCCACAGCTCTGCTGAGTACACTGTCATCCCCAGGCTGCTGCAGGGCATGCAGAGGGCACTGACTGCCGCTGCTGTACCAGGAACAGTCTGATTCTCCTGGACTTTCTTCTCTAGCTCAAAAAATTAGTTATTCTAGCCCATCTTGTGCTGATGTTTCTCACACAACAGCAAATAGCTGCCCTGCAGAACTCTTTAGCTTTCTCCTTCTCTCATCATAACACTAATTATTGCAGCTTTTGTAGTATAACCAGAAAAAATGAAAAGGAATTCACTTACCAGGAAACTCTTTCATCATAAATAAACTGTGGAGAAAAGATTTTAAAATAGCATGTTACACACAAAACCACAGTTGAAAACAGCTCATCACCTGAGGCAGGGGATAGAGTAAAGCAAACCAGGGCTCACAGCAATGGCATTAAGCTCGGGTGTATTTTGGCACTGCCCTCCTGTCTAGCCTTTGAACTTCTCAGCCCTTAGTTTCTCTGATCGAGTCAAGGCAAGCAGGTAATCCTTCCCAAATGCCACTGGATCCTTGTGCAGCAGTTAGAGGGAAAGCAGCAGTGAGCCAGAGATGGGGCTGCACTACTCGGACCCACCCAGCTATCTCAGCAGGCATGGCCTCCTCCCTGCCAGCTCCCAGCCAGATGCCAAGTGACCCACTGGCAGATCCACAGCAAGCTCCGCAGCGGCTGTCACATCCTGCTGGGCCCAGGGTGTTCTTCCCATCATCTCGGGGTGAACACCACCCCAGCTGACTGTAGCTACTGTGACAGCCCCTTTGGCTGCTGGTGGACAGACACTGTGGCTTCCCCAACAGTGCTGTGCAGCCTTCTCGGGCAAGGAATGCGCCTTCTCCCTGAGGGAAAGACCAGCGTCATGGCGAGGGGTGTGAGGGAAGGTGCGTGAGGGAAGGATGCCATACTGAGGGGCATGAGGAAAGGTGCATGAGGGAAGGACCAGCGCCATGGCGAGGGGCGTGAGGGAAGGTATGTGAGGCAAGGACCAGCGCCATGCTGAGGGGCATGAGGGAAGGAGCATGAGGGAAGGACCAGCGCCGTGGTGAGGGGCAGGAGGGAAGGACAAGCGCCTAGGTGAGGGGTGTCAAGGGAGAACCAGCACCATGGTGAGGGTTGTGAAGGAAGCAGAAGCACCAGGGCAAAGGGTGAGGGAAGGGCCCACACTGGCAGTGGCTGAAGGGCTGCACCGGCAGGTGGCTGCCGTGCTCCGTGACCAGGCCCTTCCTTTGCTGTGCTCCGCCAGCGCTGCTGCTCCCCATGCCACGGGTTCTCCTCCCACTGCAGCGGGATGACTGCAGAGGGGACCCGTGGTGCCGATGCCTCCGCAGGACACTGGAGCTGGGGTCGAACGCAGCCCTCACAGCCTCAGCGACAGGCTGTGGTCCATTCAGCCCTTCCAAAGCACCAGCAGGGAAATGCATGCCCGCACCAGGGATTACAGGTCCATGGCTGTGCCCCAGGGACAAAGGAGGGGAAAGGAACAATGCCCTGAAAGCACAGTGAACACTTCCCCTTGACCATACAGCTGTAAATAGCAATTCCTGTGTGGCAGGTGGCACGAGGCAAGAGTTACACTGGTTACTGGAAGAAAACACGACCACAAAATGTTGTAAATTACAGTTCCCAGTCACCGTGATGTAATCTGACAAGGCATGTTTTAGGTTACAATGTTTTGGTGTGATGGGATGTGAAAGCCTGTGCATTGACTTCTGTGACTAAAAATAGCACTCATCTCACTTTTGCCACTAATGACTCTGACCATGTCCCTTCAAGTTAAGATACACAGTCATCTTTTTCTTTTCAAGAGAATAAGGAGTAAGTTTTGCAAAAATCTACAAGAAGACAGGGTAGCATTGTAATACTACTATAACGTTTAAAAAAAATCATAGGGCTGAATTAAGTAGGGTAAATGTGGTCTATCCACTTCTAACCTCTGAGGTTTAGAGTTCACTCTCTCTTATCAAATTGGTGAGGAGCAGCAAACAGGTGAGTCTAAACTGCTCTATTTCTTACAACAGCATTGTACTTCCTTTTCTAGTGCAAATGGGAACAAAGTCATATTGATTTACCCAGCACAGTATCAAGCTTTTTAAAGTTGCTGTATCTTAGCATTGGGAAGAATGTCTTTATTTCTCCTCAGGTGTATTTATGATTAGTAAAGATACCAGTGGAGTGCAGCTTTTACCAGAGCACCACAGGCTATTGTTTAAAACACCATGAGAACAAACTTCTACAAATAATATAATTCTTCATGATTGATGACTCTATTCCAACTGCAGAGAAGTCCCAATGCCGTCATATGGAAAAATTATCCCTGCATACAAAGCAGTAAAGTGTCTTCTAAAAGGAGCACACAAATCTAATGAAGGGGGAACCACAGGGAGGTTACGCTGTGCTCTGCACAGAGTCCATGGCTCATCTCCCACCTGAGCCATGGGGACTGGAGAGTCAGAATTTGAGGAACAATGTCCTGCCACCTCAATTTGATTCTGTCTTAAAAGGACAGGAAAAATTATAGACACTGGGAAGCCAGGGCTTCCTGGGTGAGTGAAGGGAAGGAGAAAATTCTTAAACTGAAGCAGTGTTTGACTCTGCAAGGAGAAATTCTCGTGTGCTATCAACAGGCGAGCAATACTGTATACAAAATGGCTGGTACATCAGCTGGTGGGAAGGTAAACCTTTAAACACTTAAAATGTTTTCCCTTCCTCCCACCTTTCTCTGCTTTTCCCTAGTAGGTGTTTAAGTCTTTTGCAATGATTATTGTTATGGAGTAACATAGAAAGAGCTGGGATGCGCTCCACCTCTCCTAAGCCAAATTACCCAGGTAGTGCTGTAACACAGGAATAAAAATTCGGGCAATGCCTTCAAGCCTCCACTAATACATGGAGCTGCATTATCCTGCTACCCTGGCTGCCTGGAGGGCCTTGAACTCTTCCAACTGATAAGATGAGCAGAAGAGTGGGCATACAGCTGGAGAGAAGCTAACTCAAGGGTTACGGAAAAAATAACCGTATCCTGGTACTATGGGGTACACTTCCAAAAGAAAAGGACTCCTGCAGTTCTGTAACTACAAAGAACAGCTTTTACAGAAATAAAGTATAGGAGAGAAGTCTTAGAGGTAACAGAGATGTCTGTTCTGAAAGCCACACAACTTTCTCATGACACAGAAATAGCAGATAGGAATTTCAGGGGTGCACTGGACACAAAAGAGTAGAAAATTGTTCTCCACATCCTGATGCAGCTGACAACCACAGGAATGAACCAACCATGAAAAAACTCCACCTTGCTTAAAGAATTTAAAACTGATGACAGGGTGAACAGATATTCAACTTGTCTGTCTCCATGCCCATGCAATAAATGAAATGTGCAATCCAAGCACCAGGAGGCCAGATGGCAGGCAGATGCCCACATCTGTGCTTCCTGTGGAGTGACCTAAGAGGATGTCCTTAAGCTTGTGCAATGGAATTCACTGCAATTAAGTGAATTTAGTATGTGTGGCTCTGTTTGTTGTTTAGCAATAATTTTTGGTATGAGGTTACTGTCAAGCTGTCAAAATAAAAAAAAAACAACAAAAAAAGGTTTTTGTTTTGCAGATAATAATTATGTAGAAAAGTTATTTTTCACCAGGTACAAAATGGCTGGCCTTGCAGTATGGGGAATAAAAGTACAAACAGGTTTAGAAAGGTCCCCTGTTTGGGATGAGGCAGATAGAAGCCTTTTCAGCTACAGAGTATGTCTGGAAACATGGGCTTGTGCAGGAGGAAACAAACCAAAACCCACTGTTGAAACACACTAACCAAAGTAACCCAGACTGCAGAAATGCAAGTGATTCTCTTCGGACTCTGAAGTCCCCGTCTTGCTGACATATAGAAGTTAACCTCACAAAATCACTCCTCCTGTCTTAGGAAATCTAGGGTACTAGGCTAGGCTGGGGGGGAAAAAAAGAAGTGTAACTGCTACCTGAAAACTCAATTTTTAAATTTCCTGGCATTGTTTGGTATTGGTTGCAAAGGTAATGCTAAACTGACCATAGTGTCTTTACCTAACACTTGTGCCAACATTTTTTCACTGAACAGCCCAATTCTGAGAGAACTGGAGCATTTTCTGAGCTTGATGAAAACCCGAATAGGCTCAGCACTAAAGAACTGCTGAAAGTGTAGTCTTTGTTTGAGGACTTGCTGTCAACATGCACTGAACCTGTCCCTATTATGTGTGGAAAAACTAACCTTAACATTTTGTAGTAGCTGTTCTCTCTCCTCTGGGCACAAGTGCTGCCTCTTTACAGGTTAGTGACATTTTTTAGGAAGTCATGAAGGCCACTGCCAGGAGAGCACTGACCCACCCACTGCAGTGCTGCCCAGGGCCTCAGAATGTGGGTTTAGCACTGCATCCCATGTCTGCCACCAAGCCCTCCCCCAGATATCCCTTTGGGTTTTCTGGACACTCCTCCACCTCCTGCCCTCAGGCCACACTTCCCAGCAGAACCAGGGAGACCACAAGCAGTATCCCACAAGCAGAAATCCCTGTGAGTGTTCATGCTGGGATCTCAGCTACAAGACTGTGATGCCATAGCAGGTTCCCTTTACAGGTGGCAGTAGACATAGGCTCCCACAGATGAAGAACCTTCAAAAACTTACCACGATGAGTGCAACAACAGACAGCGTGTAGTAGATCGAATCTCTCAAGAGACTCCACGACGACAGTGCAACAACCTGGGGAAATGGGCAAAGAGAGGGTGTCAGCCAGGCTCTCGCCAGCACAACTGCCACACCAGCAGTGTGTGCCCAGGTTCCGCCTGTCACTCTGTAGGAGCTGTCCCCACGCATGCTGGGATTCAAGGAAGAGGCCCAAGACAGCAAACACTTTCTGCAGCTGCTGGGGGAACAGCTGCAAGGGAGACAGGAACGGCCATATCTGAAGTACCTGCAGACTCAGCTGTCCCCCGTGTCTGGAAACAGACTCTGTGTCCCCAAGGAGTCTGTGAGGGGTGCTGCTTTACAGGAAGGGAGGGGCTCAGGCTTTACAACCACACTGATGAGCATTACTACAGCTCTGCAAGCACCTACACAAGTTTTGGGACAAACACTCAAGTCAATGCTCCAGCAAAGTGTTACGAACAAAACCCAGGAATTTATATGCAATGGAGAATGAAAAGGGATCACTGTGCAGTTCACGTCACTTGACACCTTCCAAAGCCACAGAAATGAGGAAGACTTCTCACTTCAGGCTGCAGGAGCCTGCAATTCAGATCTTAGAAGAAAATACCAGTGAATGAGTTAATCTTTAAGTTCATTAACAGTATTTTAAAAAGGACAGTATTTTAAAAAGATGAAAACAGTCATGTGGAGGTAACATCTCCAATATGATTCTATTTTTTGCAGCTCTAGGAAGTCCCCTCAGTAGAAGCTTCTCCTCGAATCTGTATTTCCCATTTCTGGACTGCATTTCAAACACTCTGGGTCACATCCTTCAAAGGTGTAAAGCTGAAGGAAGAAGATGGGAGATGGTTCATTTACACTGATTTGGATCTGAACATATACACGAATTTTCTGACCATACCCTCCTGTCATGCTTGTGCATGAATTCAGTCACATGAACAGTAACTTCATTTTCAGTTCTACTTCAGTGTTAGCAAAAAGAGTTTCCCAAATTTCTCTTCATATTACCTCTTACAATATTGGAATTTTCCAAAACTGCTAATGAAACAAATGCTGTAGAAAGATACTGACCATTATACCTGAAAAAATCTATAGAGTCTCTTAGTAGCATGGGTTTCTAAAAAACTGATGTAATTTATGCCCAGTGTAAAGTCTCTTTATGCAACCATTTACATGTTAGAAACTCCTACCTGAAGCAAAAAAGTAAGCTTTTAAAGCCCTTGGGTCAAACCAGATTTCTACCAGCTGACAAAGCATTTCAAGGCACACAGACATAGATGAATGGAGATGCTTTCTGATGGAAATTTCCAAACGTAGGAACATGGAGTTGGGTTCATAATTCTATTCAGAGATCCTCAATTAAATCTCACATTTTACATCAGTGAGCCCCTTCATTCTGATTGAGCAAATTTTTCAAGAGAGTTTATAGAACAATTTGACATTATTCCACTTAGCTTTCAGGATGCTGCTTAAGGCCCTCTGCACTTGCCTCAGCATGGATGCTGGTGGGGATTTTACAGCTGCAAACTTCAGCTCCGCACACAGAAGTCACATTTCTGAAACAAAGGACAGACCCACAGGAAGAGGCTCTGTCTCATAATCTCTGTCCCTGGCCTAAGGGGTGTCACCACGCCACACAGCACACCTGTGAAAGCAAGGAGCCCGCCTACAAGGAGTCAAGGCAGTCTTCCTCCTGTTCTTTGATATTCTGCACTGATCTTGAAGGTGAATTCCTTTCCCAAGGAATTTTCCTCAGACACCTGAATGAGCACAGTAAGATCCAGATGCTTACATGCAGCTTTCTAGCAGGGACCTACTGCTCAGAACTGATAGATCAAGAGCCTGTGGGAATCCCAAGGTCTCTTGTGCTGATTCCAGATCAGACTGAAGGGAATGTGCTCATGCCTGGCACCTGTACAGCCTGCTCACATTTCACAGACATCCAAGTGGGTCAGACATCTTTAGGGCCCAAGTAACCTAGTTGAAGTTTCTGAACCATTTGATCCATGTGATATAGGGAAAGCACGCACATAAGGCAACCATGCACTGAGGGTGAAAGGAGCTCATGAGCACTGAGGGCACCAGCAGCACTCAGCCTGACGGTCAGAACTTCATCCTGAGGCAGTACTACTGAGATCTCAAAGGGTTTAAGTTGTGCCTTGCTGCCACCAAGGACTCCACCTAAATCTTAACATGCTGGAAACCACTTAAACTACAGATCAGCAAGGCAGAAAGAAATCAGGGAAGCAATCAGCTTGGGTAAAAACATGATCAAATTTGAGTTTTAAATCAGCAATACTGTCATACTGTAACCCAGCAGTGAGCTGGTCCTGCAGAAGCTGAGCATAAGGAGGCAGCTGTAGAACCACTGATCGTCAGTCTGGTGACGTTTCCTCCTTTTGAAGTGAGCACCTGAAATCCAAACCCCAGACAAGTGCCTCTTAGCTGTCCCTTGACCACTCAGTGGGGACTGAACCCAGTTCCCCTCAGCTGAAAAAAAGAGCTCTGAAGTCAATGCTTGAACGAGATCATCCCCTGATGGCTCCACACAAGACACACTGAGCCTGCTCCCCTGCGTGCCACAGCATCACTCCTAGGGGTAAACTTACCCATAATAGGTATCTGGTTTCTCACAGGTAAACCTTCACCCTGCAAAATTCTGCATATAACATTGACGACTCAGAATGATTACTTCCCTTTTTGATGGTTTGGAGAGCAGAAAAATCAAGATTTTCTCAGGTCTAGCTTGATTTCTGAGGTTTGCAACTCCTGAAGCCATGGCCCTATGCAGCACACACCATCTCCTCCATCTAGCACACGTGGAGACATCAGAGGGAAAATCCCCTAAAATCAGACACTGGTGTCTGCTGCCTGTAGCACTGAAGTTGGCTCAGGCACCCAGGACCTCAGAGGCAATATGCCCTGTGCCTCATCCTAGGACTTCACCATTTATCCTCTGTAAAACTAGCCTTTTTCTCTCTTCTGCTTTTCCAAATTGTTTCTCTGCTCTTAGCAGCATGGAAGCTCTTCTCCCATGCAGGAGATATCCATCACCAAAGGCCACTCAGCTGGCTGTTTTCCAGCCTGCTCTGCCCACAGCAGCAATGGGCCCGAGACAAAGCAAGTGTGACAGAACAGGGCTGCTGCTCCCTGTCCTAGGTTACAATGTAAAATTGTGCCCAAGGTATGTATTCTATCCCCATGAGCCGTTGGAGCCAAGGTGGGGCAGTGTTTTCCTTATCTTCTGTTAATGAGCCCAACAATGCCTTGCCACATGACTCATAGATAACTCCGGGAGTTATCTCTGTTTAATGGGCCATCAAGGACCCACTGCATGACTCATAGAATGAGATCATCCCATTGTGTGATGCTCCACCCAAGGGGAGGAGCTAAGCATTTCCCACCTGGATATAATCCAGGGTTTGAGACAGCACAAGCAGCTTTTATCCACTGGACTCCCAGAGGAGGCAAGAGCTCCCAGATGTTTCTACAGGAATCACTGCTTTGACAAGACCACCTCATTTGGACTGCCACTACTACCCTAACAGGGTGGCAGGTTGTATTCTGACTCTGTCAGTGGGGTTTTTTTGTACTATTAATTTTATTTTATTTTACTTTCTTTTATTTCTTTTCCTCTTATTAAATTGTGTTTCTGACTTGGAATCTCTCACTGGTTTTGCTTTCAAACCAGCACATCCCTCAGCAAGGATGCCTGTGCTCCTGCTGCAGGAGTTCACAGGCATGTGCACTCCTGAGTATTCTGGCTGCTAAACTTCCAGGGGAAGCATGTGATCACATCTATGTTCTTGAGGGATCTTCTTCACTCTAAATTGTTTTGGGGGTTTTCCTTATCCTCATGGCTAGTTCTTTGCTTGATCAGCTCATTGCTCAGATGTTGATCAGCTACTAATACTGCTGGGAAATGCTAGGCTTGGGAAGCAATCTCCCTAATCTTGTTTCTCTGTTACCCTCTGGCACAGAAGGTCTAGATTTTGAGGTATTAAGAGCTAATAACCTAATTTGCTGATGTGGAGAGGCAGGAATGCTTGGACAAGGGCGTCAAAAGATTAAACACAATCCCTGCAAGCAATTAGCCTTAAGAGTCTATGGAGGTCAACAGAGATGTGCCAGCAGTGAATCCACTGGTGTCAAAAGGCTTCACAGAGAATCTGGGTCAGACCTCATGCTTCCCCTCTTTGATGTGGACTGCACAGAAGTGATTAGGGAAGCTCTTACCCTACCCTAGTAGATGCTGGGATCTGAGTGCTGGTCTGTGCTGCCTGACAAAGCTGTTGCTCACTGTGATCCCTTGCAAGGCCCTGGCCCACAACAGCCAGCCAGCAGTGTGCTGTGCCAACCCTCTGGTACAGCTGCAGCCAGACATGTGGTGGAACCTCCTCACACACTGCTCCTGCTTTGCAGGAGCTGCCCTTGGAGCCAAAGAGGGGCCTTCTGAAGCCTGCTGGGGTCCCCTCCAGAAGGGACTGTGCTCCTCACAATATTGTTCTGCAAACCCCCACTGCAATTTCAAATCAGCCCTATGACACAGCAAGATCTCATACCAAAGCAAGAAAAACGACCAACTCTTGGTCACTGTTACAGGAAGCAGTGAACTCAGGTGGAGGTCTGGGACAGATGTTCAAGCAATCAGGTTGGCCATAGTTTGCAGTTAATCCATGTCTTATGCATTCAGAATTATACAAAAATAAAAAGGGCTCTACCTCAGGTATCAGGGCACAAGCTCTGCCTTTAAACTTTGCAGGTGATTATTTTGCTCAGCTCAGGTAATTCCAAGGACCTGGCCACCTGCTTGCTTATTCTCACTGGTCACGGTATCAGTGAAGCATCACAGATTAATGGAAGAGTGTGACAGTGCCTTACTTGTATTCATCTTTACATTAAATTACGCTGTAGATCCACCTGTGGCTGTCAGCTAGAAGCCATTGCAGAGTCTCTGCACCTTTCTTGAGAGACACATGCAGGACTTGGTATGGTTTGGAGGGTAGTGGGTTCCTGATGACACTTTTGACACATCCATAATTCGGACAGAGAATCAGCCAAGCAGGTCCAGCAGGATCTCAGAGGTGCCATCTTCCAGCACAGCAGGAGTCCTGATCCCACACCCCCGCCTGGCACACTGAACCACTCTGTCACAGCAGAGCTTTTAGAGACTCCTGCATGGAAAGCCACTGCTTTCCTGTGCAGAGCCCCAAGAAACCCAGCAGGCAGCCAGCATCAGCCAGAGGCCCATGTGCTGGGACGGACAGCACAGCAGGATGTCCTGGACTAAGTGACACTCTCTCTATACCCCATGGTCATGTCCAAATATCCAAGGACACTACAAGTATCCAGCTCAGTCTCCAGACCATAGTTTTGGCCAAAGACCCCCGGATGCCATGATGCAGCATTTGGCCTTGCTTGAGGCTTTGACCAATACTAACCACAACTCCCAGCTTCAGCAAAGCACCAAATACAACCACAGGTCAGGCCAAAGAAAAATCCAGGCCTTAAAATATCCATCTCTCTCAGACAGTTAAAGCAGCCATGATCTAAGGGACCTGCTGTGTGTAAAGCCTCTTTCCAATTACCAGCCCCCTAATTTCACCTCTGGTTTGCCATTATCTGCAAAGCTCAGTTGTCACTCTAGTTCCCAGTCTGTACACTGTGCACCAACTCCATCTATTCTCATTACTTCCCCAAGAATATTTGCTTTTTTGAGCCTCTCTTGATATTTTCATCACTGCCACAGCAATCTATCTATGTGAAATTCTCAGAATGGAAACAGTGGACACTTTCCAAACCTCAAGACAATGCCAGAAATATTTCCCTGCTCAACTGGTAGTCATAATCATCCAGGAGTTATTTGTACCAGCATGTCTCTTTAGCTCAGATTCCTAGAGCACTGAGGCAGCAGGACTCCAAGGCCTCCGTTAGGCCACAAGATCCACAGCAGAATTCGAGGATAGCTGTAGACAGGAAGGCATGCACAGAGTAAACATCTCCCAGTTTCTTCAGACTGGTCAGTCCTTGCTAGAAGTATAAAACAGATTTTATGATCTCCCTTGCTTTTACGCTATAAATGATTTGAGAAAAAATCCTACAAATGGTATATCCACAGTATTGATCTGTGTGTCAATTTTGACAGAGAAAACTTAACTTTAAATGGTGATGGTATTTTGTGATCATTAGGAAGTAGCCTTGGTTTGATGCTTATAGGAATCCATTTGCAAGTCTTCTGATTGCCTTGGGTACCATCTCTGAATTAATGGTATCTCTCTATCCTGAAGCTCCCTCCACACCTCTCTGTCCCAGCTGCAGTCTTGGTACAGACTGCCTGATGTTCCACAGCATCTTGTCAGCATCCCCCTCTGCTTTTCTTGTACCTGGGCTTTTACACACCACAGCCTTGCCAGCAGCTCAAGGTACCCAAGGACCACAGCCTTGGCTTCTGGCACTACCTCAGTCTGACTTACTAGTCTGTCCCATGTCTGCAACACAGCCCTGTCAGTGAAAGACCAGGCTCATGGTCACTATAAAACGCTGCCAGCACCAAACCCCAGTGTGCCCTGGGCTGTGACAGCAGTGATCAGTCCCAACAGCTGGTATTAAGTTCTCCTTAAACTACTTCCCCAGAGTTTTACATGTTTTCCAGTGATGGTCACGGACCAATGAAGAAAAAGTGACAGCATTCCAACGCTCCGCTTTTAAAACTCCTCCACAGTCAAGGAAAAGAAAATAAAAAAGCTCATGAATGCAATCATAAAGCCAGAAGCCAGTAACGGCTGCAGTCTGAGTTGTGAATGAAAGCTTAAAAGATTAAGAGGCATGCAAGCTGGCTGAATGGCTGAAATGGGGTAAAACAGGTTACAGAAGTCCCAGTTGCTTCATTAAAAAAACATTCTACCAAGTTATTAAACTCTGTTTAGTGTCCTTGTCAATATGCCTGACACTATTTCTCAGGCATATTTTCCACTGACATAACCATGGCAGCTGATCATTCTTAGAGGTGCCTCAGCTGGCACATAGACTCTGTGACCTGGACAGAGGACAGCCTGCTGAATTTAGTTTACTTCCTGAGGTAAAAGAATCCCGCTGGAAAAGAAGGAAGCAGGTCAGACAGTCAGGGTAGTCCTTTTCTGCTCCAGTATGTTAAGGAATGACGCTTCGCTATCCACCAGACCCCTTGACAGAACCAATAACTGGAAGAACTTGTGTGGCACAACCCAGCATTCCTGGTCCCCTGCTCCACCCAGCGAGGCCTGTCTCTTTCTGGGGAAAGGTAAAATAGAGAAACTTGGACTCAACCAAAAGACAGACCAGTTAAATACTAATTAAAAAATCAAGCCACGCACATTCAAAATTACATGGTAATGCTGGAGTGACTTGCAACTCACAGTTATACTGCTTTCACATAAGCACTTCTCACCCTCTGCAATGTTGCAAAACACTGCGGGGTCAGTGCTGGGAGAGGACAGAGGAGGACAGGACGGCGAGGAGAGAGCAGCAGAGCTGCAAAAACAAGATGAATCTGGATGAGGGAATGTCCAAAACCGAACAAACTCTGCTTGTGCTGGCTTGAATGAGAGCTGAATTAAGCAAGGGCTGCTTCTGAGAATGCTGTGTCCTTGCCGCCAAGGACGGTGAGAGGGCAGGGGAAGGAGGGGAGAGTTTGAGAAGCACAAACATGAGCGTGAGAGAAGACAGAGCGACCAAGGCCTGGAGGGGACCCCAGGCTAAGGTCAAGCTCTGCATACACAGCTGGCTCGCAAGCATGGAAAAAGCCCAATACAATCCATCACAACGCAGACAGCATCCTCCTCGCTGCTATCCAGCATGTGTCTCCGTGAATGTTCCTGGACTACTGTCTGAAGGGCTGCATCTGCTGCCATTTCATTCTCTCTCTGTGTTCCCTTACTTCCTCATTCCCCCTTTGCCAGAAGGAAGCAAAGCAGACACAGCAGCTCTAAAAAACAACAGTTGGGTTATGTGCCTTAGCAGTTGCCTACCTGCAACGAGACAAGCTCATGGCCCTGGAATAGGGACAGAGGAGGAAACAGCTGTTTCAAACACATCCAACCTGCACTGCAAAGTCAGGTGGGGAATGAGGACAGCTCCTAACATATTTACGTATACTGAAACCATCTACAGCTTAGAAGTTGCATCTACCACATGGATGAAATAAGAGCAACCTTCCTCTGGGTGTGAGTGCTATGCAGAATATCTCACCAGGCTGCAGGAAGAAAGCAGGAGAAGCTTCTAAGGCTCACTGCCACAGGCAGTGAGTGGGCAGCATTTGCTATCCATGGGGAAAACCTGAGCTCTCTCTCCAAACATGCACTGGGTCAAATACCTCAACACACACCAGATGTGAAGCTCCTCTGCTTCTGCAGAGGCCCAGTTTAAAGTATATTTGAAAGCTCTGATTTTCAGTGTGGATGCTACTTTAGAAAATCCAGCCTTTAGGGGATGGTTTTCATCTGGCCATCAAACACACGGGCAGCCTGCATTCACTATCGCTTTTTTAATCCCTCCAGTCCAAAATCTATGGAGATGAAAACAGTGAAAATATTATTTCCCTGGCTGCAGAGCAGACTCCTGTACCTCAAGAGGTGTCTCCCTGGCATGGGTAACATTAGCAAGGAGAAGTCAGGCCAAGGAGGGGTAGAGCAGAGGAATAGGGAGAGGAGAAGGGATCAAAACCACTGGAAGAAAGCTGAATGCTGAAAATGCAGCTATGGGTGGATGCATGACCCACGGGAGGAATCTGTTAAAAGCTTTTCTCTCAGGCCTGGAGGGTGAGTGAGGAGAAGGAACACCATCACACTGGCAAGAGCAACCACTAAATGTTAGGAGATGTAGTTAAGTCACTTGCTTAGTTCCAGAAAAGAACAGCCCTAGGGATGAGGGCAGAGCTCAGGACAGGCATTCTGTGTGGTGCCCTGTGGGAAGGAAGCAGGAACGAGAAGAAGAGGGGTTCATATGGCTGAAGGAGCTGAATGCTCCCAAGGAGAGCTGGGCTGTGTGGAGACTGACATGGCCACTCAAACCAAGGCCAGTCCAACAAGGAAAGCCCTATGGAGCAGAGGGAGCAGCACCTGGAGCCAGGACCCACAAGCATGCCACAGAATGTTATGCACCAGGGGAAAGAGCAGGCCTGTGCCAGCTCTAATTGGCCCCTAAAACGATGACAAGTTATTCTTTTTTATTTAATCTCTCTGTGCTTTGTTTCTCCATCTTTAAAACATCCCTTCATCTCACAGAGGTTTGGGGAAAATTAATTAACTGCTCATCAACTGCTCAGATACAATAGCCACGAGATCGGCAGAAGTTCAAGAGGAAATTAATAATTCTGCCTCTGGAACAGGGCTTGAATAGAGCCTGGTAAGTAAGGCAGAAGGGCACAGAGTGAACACTAAGAGAAAACAAAATCCTGAATAGCTGCTCATTAAGTGAGCAAAGTCCATTCTGTGTGCAGAGGGAGGCAGGGGGCCCATGGAGAACCGGGCAAGGGACCTCGTAATTAAAGCCTGGATAATAATGTACACGCACCGGGGGGCAAATTAAGGGTGGACAGGGAACCCCCACACTGCTATTTTCTAACTTTTCCATGTTTGACTTTCAACCCTCACAATGCTCTTTCAATGCCTTTTTTAGGTATGCAGCGTCACATGGAGGCGTGGGCACACTCCCCTTCTCCTGTTCCAGCAGTGAGATGCTTATTCTGATTTATCCTGAAAAGTATGCACATATAGCCAGTAAAGGCTTGGAAGAATAAACAATTAGGGCTGGTGCTCAAGCAAATGCATACCAACTTTTTGGGGCTGTGAATCTGTTTCTTTTTCTAAACACGGTCCACATAACCAAACCCAGTCTTTTCTTAGGCCAAAGAACAATACATCCAACACAGCACACACAAACTACAACCTAATTGAAAAATAAAATGTATCTTGGAGAGAGCTGGACAGTATTTTACTATTCAACTGTTTACCAGTCAAAAAAAAAGAAACAGAAAACCAAACAAAAACCCAAACCAAAAGAAGACCTTCTAAGAGTGCTGCTGGAAATGCAGCAGAAGGCCCCTGCAGGTCTGACTTCTGGGATTCTCAGCCCGCAGGCAATCATCTGAAAATCTGAGAGCTCTATCTGCTCAATCCACAGGTCTGAGCCCAAAGAAAAAACCTCAGGGCACAGCAAGCAGCTTTGACCAACAACCATCCCCCAGGCTCACCTGGCAACTCACTACTGAGATCCAGGTCCCCAGAGAAGACAAGTCTCACCAACAACTAAATTTACCACCCGTGTTAGTGCCTCTGTAGAGACAATGTTGACAATAAAGCCAAATTCCTATTCATATTAACACAAAACAAATGATGAATCACACCACTAAAAGGGAATGACTTTTTGGTGAAAGGCTGGGAGTGGGAAACAATGAAAAGCGTAAATTGATCCAGAGTTTTTATCTAAAGTATTGGAATTATTGACACTGAAATTTCTTATTTGCTCACTGAAATCACAGTTCCACACGGTGACATCAACCATTTCAGTGCTCACCCACCCTCTGAGGGTTAGACTGCAGCAAAGAGAGTTATGTCACTTGATAAAACCAGACACAAATCACCAGCAGAGTCTCAAAAACAAAGATGGGGCAAAGCAGTCAAAATCTCAACTCCTGGCTTGAAAGAGACTCACAGACCATTCTTAAGATGACTTGAACTTCTGAGAGCTACATAGCTGGAAGGCTGAAGATGGCTGAAGACGTTTACAAGAGCATTTTGGCGGCAATTTATCCTTCCGAAACAACAGTCTCCCACCTGTAAAAGGCCTCTCGAGAAGACTGGCATTTTCTGTCAAGCCCCGAACTCTAGCAGGCCTTTTCCACAGAAAGCTGTGGGTCTGTAGCCATTTTTTAAGCAGGTTTGAGGCATGCAATCAATACTGTGGAGAGGAAAAATCAGAATTGGCTCCTCTACCATCATTAACTGCTAGACAATTAATCACCTTTATTTGCATGAAAAAAAGCAGCATGAGAAGGAAGTCCTATTGATGACAGGAGAACACCTCTTCAGCAAAGAGCCTCATGCCCTGAGGAAGCTTTGGTCATTAAAATTTTATCTCAGTTAACCAGGTTTTCACAGTAAGAGTTACAGCAGAACCTGACACATCGAGCATCTGTAGCTGCCAGCTGCATGTTCCATGCAAATCAGGACAGGTGGGTGGTTAAAAAGTACTGCTGTGACCTTATCCTGAGGCCTCCTCACACTAAAAATGTTCACCTTCAGCCTGTAGAAGTTCACTGCCAATGAAAACAGAACCGCATCACAAGGAAAACCCCATCTCTCTGCATGCTTTCCCAGACTGACCAAGGTCTCTTCTCCTCAGTTCTTATTCTATCACCCTGTGCTGGTAACATGACCCTGCTTCTCCTCTTTACAAATAAGTCTGCATATTCACACGTCAAAGAACATTTATGAGATTGTAAAAATACCTGGCACGTTGGCAGGTGCAAAGGTAAATGCAGATTCAGATGTTTAATTATACAGTCAATCATATCTGCAATTCAGACAGCAGCTCAGATCTCACAACTTAATTATTTTAATTTCAGATGAATAGCTTGTGTTGTCATGAGCAGTCTGACATGCTGAAGAACAGTCACAAACTAAACTAAGAGTAAACAACCAATGTTTATTCCTTTGCCCACCCACACACCTTGAGCAGCTCAAAATGCCCAAGCTGATGTTTGCTGCCCTGTTTTTCATTTCAAAAATGCAGGAGGAACAGTACAGGGCCCTATTAAAAACAACAAAGCCAGAGAAATTTGTGGTAAGGTTATGAACCTGGCATCTGATTTTGCAGTATAGCCAAGGAACAGGTTGAAGCAAGAACTGTAAGGAATCATTAAATGCTCTTACCTGTCCTGCAAAAAGCCCACATACACCAATAATACAGAGGATGTTGAATACAGCCGACCCCACAATGGTTCCAACGCCTACGTCTCCTTTTGTGATAAAAACACCTGAAAAACAAGTTCAAGAGAAGCTGTGTAAAACAGGAAAGAGCTGACATTTTTCACATAAAATTGCATACCTCAAATCCCATTAATGAATCTAAAGGCAGGTACTAGTTCTGCCACTTCTTCTCTTATTTAATAGCACAAACTGCAGAGAGTTGCTTTCTGAGGGGACCTGGATGGATTGTGTGATGGAAACTAAGCACCTAAGACACATCCAAGTTGTTAACTTCTTGGTCTTGTGACCCAAAATTATGGCAATACACAGCACAAAACACTGCAAGCTCATGTGAGCAGCTGGTGGGACACAAATCCACAGGAAACTGTCTCCCATAAGATATTCCCATAAGATAGACCAGTACTCTGCTTCTTCCCATATTCCCTTCCCAAGTGGCTTCAGTAGGGATGAAGCTTCAGAGACAGAGATGATTCAGAGCTGTCTGGCCACAGCTACTCACAAGCCAAGTGATGCCTCTCAGGATGAGCTATGGGGCTATGTTACAAGCTTTTTTCAGAGCTCTTCTGTCAAATTTGGTTAAAATTGGCCAATGAGGTTAATAGTGAGGGAGATGAACTGACAGACACATGCATCACGGTGCTGCACAAAATCCTTTCCTTAGGAAGCCAGCCTAAAAATAACTCTCCATCTCCTGCTAGCTGTCAGTCTGTTAAAATTCACCACTTGCTTTTAAGGTTCCAACATTATTTATCTGGCCAATGCAGTTTATGTATTTTTTCCAACTTCATCCTTTTCTCAGAAACACAGAAGCACTCACCTGCCAAGTGGCACCTAGTGAGTTACACCACAGCAGGAAAATGATCTGATGACCATCAGGGCTTCTCTAGAGTCACCTGAAGGAATCCGGTTTTATTTTCACCCTGGAACTGCACTACCCTTAACCGAAGGACAATCCCAACTTGGTCCAATTTAAGTTCCCAAATGATAAGGCTTTGCTTGTGTAATCAGACCTCTCTGCAGAGCACACAGCTTTGCATGAATTAACTTGTGCTCTGCATCTGGCAGCTGTGACTGAAAGACAACTGTCTCCTAGAGAAAGTATCTGAGCTGAGAACTAATTTCATTCAGTGATGGAGAATCCGTACCCTCCCAGCTGCTGCCCTCATGATCCCCCCACCAGTGGAGGGGTGGGTGAGTCAGACTGCAGGAAGACATCACTCTTGTGCTTAGGCACAGCATCACTCTGTACCACTGCCTGCAGTGCTCATTCCTCACGGCTGTGGGGGCACCAAAAGAGTTTCCCAGATTTTGCACATTTAAGGATGGCTGAATCCCTTCATCACATTTCCCATAAGTGGAGAGCTACTTTGGAATTGTGATGCTCTGACCAACCTGCTGCTGTGAGAAAGCATTTCAAATCCTCCTCTCCTCCCCACTCTGGCTTTTCCAGGGAAAAGTGGTATTGGAAGACTAACCAGCAGGGAGGTGATGGCAGAAAACCTGCCGCTGAAGACATAAACAGTGTGTCAGGGTACCAACCAGAGAGGCTGGGGGAAATCCTTCCCCACTGTGCCCTGGAGCTGGCATGGCAGATGGGGTAGCAAAGTGGATAGGAGAGGCTGTAATGGACAGCTATGGTGAAGTGCCCACTGCTCCTGGCTTGGCAGGGTCACATCTGGGCCCTGCTGTGAGATACTGACTCTCCCAGAGCCACTTCACCTGGCAAAGACTCCCCATAGTCAGTGCCACATGTGCCCAGGAAGGATTATAACAAACCTTGCAGGCAGGCAGCATCCCATTTCAGCTCTGAAAATAGTCAGGGAAATGTGCAGGTTTTGGGAAGCAGCAGCAGGCTCCTTACCTATGACAGATGTGAACAGCTCAGGAGCAGAGCTTCCTGCTGCCATGAAAGTTGCCCCAGCCACATCTTCACTAAGATGCAAGCGCTGCAGAGAAACACAGAGTCAGTGATTACCACATTGAGCAGCTAAAGAATTCCACTCTCAATGTTAAACTGCCTGCTGAGAGTGGGTACCTGCTAAGTTTTGTGTAAACAAAGGTTAAGTAAAGGCGAAAAGTCACCACAAGTACTGATGCTACTGAAGTCAGCATCACCTTGCAGAGAGGGCAGGTTATGGCAGTGACACTTTTAGAGAGGAGAGAAAGGCCAGCAGTCCAGCCAACAGGAAGGCAGCTTCACCACTCACAGGTCTGTCTGCTCCACGACCCCAGCAACACCCATCTTATCTTTCCCACTTTGGCCTGTAAAGGGCAGGGCTGAGGCTCAGGCTTGGTTTACCTCCAGCCACCTTCCTTGGTACAACTTATGCCTTGGTTTACCCTCTCCTTACCCCCTTTCTCCTGGATTACATCACTAACCTCCTGTACCTGTCCCTCAGCAGTACCCAGAGACTGTCTGAAAAACGAGGGCTTCTGGAAGGGAAAGGACCCACTGTTATACAAAAATGTCATCAGCATATGCTGCTTCCAAAGATTTCCTTGGTTAATTACACCCTCTGTGTTGTCTGCACTCCCACTGCTCCACCTGCACCAGTTGCTGCTCAGCAGATGCCACAAGGCACCTTCCCCTGTTGAAGAGGAGCAACAACCAGCTCCTGCCATATGGCCGCCACCCCAAGTTGTTACTACAACAAGGCACCAGCTGCCACTGTGGGAGCACAGGAAAGGCAGCCAGAAGCAATGAGGAAGGCAGCCCAGGGTGGTGGGAAGCATCCCTGGAAGTGTCATTTCTGACGGAGCCCACCCAAGCCTGGCAGGACATGGAAAACTTCCCTCTGTCCCTGTTCCCCTGCAGCACTGCAGGGCTCCCTCTGCTGCTTCACCCTTGCCAAAGTACTTTTGCACAGAGACAAGAGAGCAGAAATCCTCACAGCAGCCTTTTCTGAAGATTCCACAATGGATATTCCTGGCCCCTAAGGGAGGGTAACTCTACCAACTGCCTAAACATAGGTAACAACCCTTTGTACATAATTATGGGCACAAGGGAAAAGGACAGGATGTGCCCTCACCAGGAATGCCTTTGAAGCAGAAGACCACAGCATTGCTGGAGTGCTATAAAGCTTGTGGTGATGCCTCAGATTTTAGCTTTCTCAGATTCTGTGCTGTCTAGGGGTGCAGTTCTGAGGCTCATATTAAGTGCCAGTAAACTCTCTTCACAGAGAGACAGAACTAATCCTTTTCCTGCTGAAGACCAAGGACAACTTTCAGGCCCAAAAGCACAAACAATGGTAGACTAAAAGGAGAAACAAGCAAGATGAGACCTCACAACCTGAAGCTGTAGTTGGGACAATTAAACATCAATATGCAAATAGACACAAACTTATAGAAAAGTAAAATCTTGTGACTGGTCAGCCATTTTTGTAACCATCCTCAGCCCACCCTGGGTGCAGCCTTGGTTAGGCTCCTGTAAAGACCAGGGTAGATCCTAGAGGCCTTTCATTAAATACTAACTTTATTCTCCAACTCTGTCTAGCCTCTGTTTATCAAGTCAGCCTTCCCAAGGCATCAGTGGAACCTGATAAAATACAGCTTTATGGAAAATGATTTTTAACAGGATTAAAACTATCATGAGAGAACTTCACAGGACCAGAAGCAGATCACCAAAGGCCAGGTTCTTCTGCAGGATGCTCTATGAAACTATGGAGACAGTCATCCTACAACAGCTTCTGGAACTCACAGTGCCTCTTGAAAGCAAAGCCACCAGCCAAGGAAACTGGCTGTGCTGACTTCCTGGGGAGGTGGTTTAATTCAAAGCTACAGCACACACCCTCGAGGAGTGTTTCTAGAGAATTCACTGAAATGTACATGGTGATTAAACTGATACAACAGAGCAGAAAACAGCACCATGTAGGAGGCAAAAATGTATTTGCAGACAAATGACACTGACATAGTGTAAATGCTCTGTAACACCAGGAATGGAGCAGCCAGACCAGTGCAAGTAGAAACTGCTTTAGAAAGCAAATTAAAATCAGGGTTTTGTTGTAAGTACATCTGAACTAACACAGAAAGTGAATGTCTACCATAGCGAGTGTTCTAGAGCAAATTCTCATGTCAACACACATTTGGGAGCATAAATGGCTTATTGGTTCAATTCAACAACTGCTTCTTAAACTAGATGGGTCTAAGCCAGAAAAAGGACATTTGCTTTAGAATTAGAGCATCTAAACTGTGAGAAGATGTAGAACAACTATTGGTAGATCTTCAAGATCTTCAAAAAAACCTTCAGGCAGGAGGTCTGAATTCTTGGAGCATAAAATACATAATGAATGTCAAATGAATGTCTCCAAAGATCAGCTATGGGGTAAGAAAAGACCTTTCTGACAGAAAATCAAGCAGGAGCAATAGAACAGTTAAAAATCTGATCCATTTATATGCCCCATTTTGAAAACCCCTTATGCCACAGCACCTTTCTCCTGGTGTAACTTCTGTAACTGGAGTATTTGTATTAAGTAACTTCTTAATACAAATACTCCAGATCTGGTGTTCAGTTGCTAAGCTTTCTGTTTTACACATAGTTTAATAAAAATTGTTATCCTCACCTTATTGGTGGTGCTGGATAACAGACTAGTTCAGAACCACTAAGGCACATGAGGAATTGTTGTGTACCACTGAGAAGACAACAAATAACCAAAAAAGCAAAGACCTAAGCAAGTGAAAACTGCCTTCTAGGGCCCAGGGGCTTGCAACTACTGCAGTAAATCACACAGAGAGGGTGTTTGCTTTTTAGACATCAGTACAAACTCAAGCACATCTGAGAATTTGTCAGAACAAATGGCACCATATGGCTGGCACTTGTTTGGCCAGCTTCTGGGGCAGGTGGAGACATACAGATCCTGCATGTACAGAGAGTTAATGACCATAAAAGAGCCCCTCGCTTGTGACAATGAAGTTTACCATCAGTGAAGTTGGAAACTGGTAACACCATGCGCAGTGTTTCCTATTGTCATTTGTAAACACAGTCAAGGATCAACTTTTCTACTGAGCAGAGCAGGAAACAGAGGTGTGGGGAAGCAATGGAGCTTGTCCATAGCCACTCAGAGCCCCTGGCAGAACTGCAACAGGAGCCAGTGCTTCAGAGATCCAGGTCAGGCCTCTGGGCCATGAGCGAGGCTCAATCAAGACACACTCACAGGTGGTATTTAATCAGGGCTTAGCCAAGAGAAATAACAATATCCCTTCATCTCCTGTGTCTCTATGGCCCTTTGAATGGCTGGCTTGACCTTGAGCATATTGACAGCATCCCAAAATACAAGCCTGTCCTGGACACTGCTCACTCAGCTCAGGTTTTGTTCATCCACAGACACCTGAGCCAGCTTCTAGAGCCACATTTCCCAGTGAAGTTCACTTGCCTGGGGAGGGGAGGTCAAAGAACTCAGTGTGTCTACGCTCCTCAGCATCTCCTATCCCCATGTCCACACCAGTGTTCCCTCTCCTGAATCTTGCAATGGGGTTCCCCAGATTCAGCCCCAGAGGGTGCAGCAACTTTGCAGGACAGAAGCTCTTGCCTTGTGTTGTTACCTTTCAGTTACCTCTATACTTAAGCACCAACAAGTGGAATTTCCTGGGGTCTTTTTTCCTTGATGATGCAAAAAAATGCCTGCACAATAGGGCGCTGAACTTCAACTATCAGGTTAGTTTAGAGACAGCTTCCATCAGTGCAAATGACTTGTCCTGCCAACTTCCACACCTCTTCCAGGGCCAGCACAGCCCATGCCCTGACAGGTGACACTTGTTCCCAGGCACACGGACAGGCTTCTGTAAATGACACAGACCTTCCCCTTGCCAAGACCAACCATACTCTCCTCACACTGCCTCGAAGATTTCACTGCCTGGAACTGACAGCAGATACAGCTTGCAGTAACTTTGGGTACACAGTCTGTGCTCGCTCTGTGGCTGTCTGAGCTGATTTAGGCCAAAATGTACTCCTTGTCTTCTAAAATTTAGGCATCCTGACCTTACCAAAGAGAAACAGAGTCCCTTGCAATTGCTGGAAGCATTCACAAGCTTTTTTACAGCTGACCTAGCTGTCCCTGCTGCTTTACAACTTACACCCACACAACACAAGGTATGACAGTCATGACTGTGAGAGCAGAGTACAAGATCCACGATTTCTACTGAGGTAAATCACCAGAGATTTTAATTTGTGTCAGCTAAGGCTAGGGCCTGGTGTTTCTGCAGACATCTGCAAAGACACACAAACGAGTAGCAACAGCAACCACCACAGTGTGAATGCCTGGAGCACCTGGAAAGCCTGTCCTGTGAGGACGAACACGGAGTTGAGTCAATGCGCAAACATCATGCTGAGCAACAAGACAAGCAGCAAGGGCAACACTGCAGCACAACAGCAAATACACCATCACCACACTCCAAGGCTCTCCAGAACTGCTGTGAAAGCAGCACATGGGGAAGGAACATCTAACACTTACTTCGCAGATCTTTTCCAGAGAAGGGACGAAGAAGTCATCGCAGACGATTGCCAACGCGTAGAACATGTACACAGCCTGCAATGGAGAAGAGAAAAGGCTGAGTCTGGAGACTGTCACACAGAACTGAATGGCAGCATCCCAAAGCAACTCAGGTTTGATTTGGTATAGACTTTTCAAGAAAATAAAATGCTCTTGCAAGAATAATTCATAGAGGTGTCTGGGATTTAATTGAAAGATGGTGGAGTATTTATCCATAAGTTCTTATAAACTATCAAAAGCTGCCAACGTTTTATCTACGTTTTAACCATAAAGACTGCTTTTTTTTTTAAATTCTCTGGACATTGCTAAGCCACACTGAAGTATTTTTGCCTTCCTTTTTTTCCCCATTGTGCAGTGCAAGGCTTTTTTATCACTGTGTTCTGTGAAAATCTAAACCCTGAAGGAGTCATTTTTGAAATCAAATGTTCTGAAAAAGGAGAAAGGAGCTTGTTTTCCTGGACTGAAGCACCCTGCCATGTCACCTGGGTCCCAGTGGTAAATCTTGCTGAATTTCACATAAGAACAAATGAAACAAGGGGGAACACAGGATTCAAAAGGACACCGAGCCAATCAGCTCTTCAATTTAATGCAAGAAGCATTTAATCTGTGTTTCTGTACTGTTAAGCAGAATATGCTGGAACCTGATCTCTGCCCCAAGAGGCAAAGGACACAGTTTGGCTGACATCCACGCAGCAAAGGCCTGGAGGGCAGCCTGGCCCATCCTGCCCACAGGGAAGGAGCTCACTCCCCATCTCGACACAAAGACTGCCACTGGATGGGAAAACGCCCATTGGCATAGGGGAAAACCAGGGGAAAAGCATGCCAGGTACCAGCAAAGCATGGCAAGGCTGAGTCTGCCTCCCTGCCCACTCTGGTTTTCTGGCATGGACACATCAGAGACTTGCTACAAGGTTGAAAAACAGCTCCACTTTTTTTTGGTGACACCCGCCAAGCACAAGAACAGAGTTACTTCTAGAAGCAGTGCAGCTCCAGTGACTAACTACAGCTGAGAGAAGTGGCCAATATTTGTAGAAAAACAGTGTATTAATCCTAGGGAACCACACTTCCAAGCACATAGCCAACAGATCCTGTGTCGTTGCTTGTTGTTGAAGTCCTGCAGAAGCTCAGGTGATGGGAGGAGACCGAAGTATTTTTTCTGGAGAGAAAGCTGCAATAAAAATGGCCTCCAGGTTTCCAGGTTTTTATTCTTGTTTTGATTTTCCAGAACAGGTTTAAATCCCACAACTCCATCAAAGACACAGATTCTAATTTGCCAGAACTACAACTTTACTGCAAAAAGCCAGTAATTACTGTACATCTCAGCCCTGAAAACTTTTTGAGCTCAAAAATCATTCAAGTGTATTTTTTTTCAGGATTAGAGATGGGAATTTCATCATAACAAATGATTTAGACACAATCTTGACACAATAGGAGCTAGAATGTCATTTGGACAGTTTCTGTGCTTCTTTGTTCCTCGTCATAAACATGAGTAAGTGTAACTTGGGCTTTTTGAAAATCTTACACTGCAAAACAGCCCCGAGGACCACAAGAGTAAGCAAAATTCCAGGTCTCCAACTCTGTTGGGTGCAGCAAAGAACAGCAAAGGCAGCACCAGCTGCTGACACAATACCAACTGTATGAACAGAGATAAAGGAAGAAAATGGCTCACAGGCATTGTGCATCATAGGAACAAGGATCAGAAAGGGCTCCAGGGAGCGATGTGGCCAACTTCCACTGAAATACTACAGATAGCGGGTGCCTAACTTCAGCCTGGATTTTTGATCTGCTAATCATATTAATCTGCAGTGGATCATACCCTCGCTGTCCAGCCCAAACACACACTAATGCCTCTCAAGAATGCAAATCTGTCCATCAGCATCATGCCTGTAAAGTGAGCATGTCCCCTCCTTTTGACACAATTCACGCCCATGAAGCACAGGGCTGCACTTGGCTGCTGGGCTTCCTGCACCTCCCAGAGACAGCCAAAGGGGCGGAGGCCAAGGGGAGGCAGCCACCACAGCAGCCTGTGCCCCAGAGCCCAAGCAGCTCATCCCAGACGACCCCACACGTGGCACACATGCACTGTACTGTCTGTAGGTGTCCTTAGGCAATGCTGAGCTCCACAGGGCTCACCAGTGGCACCAGAGGCAAAGTACCCACCAGTTTTTCAGTTTAGAAAATTCTTTCTCTGGATTTTTATATGCACATTCAAATGATCCCAGGGGAGGGAGGGTTTGTGTTGCTTCCAGTGCCTGCAAGACTGCCAAAGCATCTCCATGTCCCAGCATTAAAGTGGAATCTCATGGTGTCCAGGTTTTTAGAGGGCACAACAACCTTCAAGGGTGACAAAGGAATTTTCTTTTGTCCACCCATGCTTTCTCATTAGTAGGATCAGGTACAAGACGAAAGGCAAAAAGAGAACTGAAATGAGTAAGGAACAGAAAAATAAACATGAAGGAACTGCCCCCGCAGGCTCTTGCTCTTCCTCCCCAGGAGTGGGGACTGGCCCCCAGGAGCTGGAAGCACAGAGCCAAACCTGCTGCACTCCTCGGGATGAGCACTAGCACCAGGCTGACAGCACTGACCAAGCTGAGCCCACATGACCTGTACACTCCAGCATTTACTTTAATGACCTCACTGCTGCCACAAATCTGGTTTTGGCTGTGAGTCTTCCCTAAGTTCATTCAAGTGGCTTGGGCGCAATAAAGTGTAAAGTGTCAGAATCGAAGGAGTATCTGGCTAAACCCCAGTCTTGTTCACAGACTAAACCACTGGAAGCTACCCACAGTCAGTGAACACATGAGGACAGTAACTGTTACTTCCTTGGAAGTTCTCCAGGCTTTTTGGTGGGGCTTGTTTGTTTGCTTTTTAAACAAACAAAGCAAAGCAATGTTTAGAGTTTGGGCCAGTAGGAAAACAAGCAAAACATTTAATTTAATGTCAAGCCAGACACGGAAAGAGACCAGGGACCAGTGGGGGCTTTTTTATGCAAGAGGGAGGAAGGCAGGAGCATCAGGGAGGCCAGTCTCCACGGCATGTCCCATGAGGAGAAGGCCATCAGACACTCAGCATGATGAGGTGGTATCACCTTCCATCTAAGTCATCCTGAGATTCCACTAAGGACTCCCACAGATTTTTCCTTCAGCACATGCTCCCCTATCCTTGCAGGCGCCATGGGAGCAGCAGCTCTGGAAAGGAGAAGGGCAGCATGGACTAAAGCCTGTTCCTCCTGAAACTGCCACTGGGAATTGAGGAAGTGGTTGGGGGACACAGAACATGGCCTGTGCAATGGCAGCAGAGCACAACATGGAGGACTCAACACACAAAATAAGGCTCAGCCCCAGCTTCATTCAGTTGTATTCAGCTCCAAGTGATGATACGGGAGTCTTTAGCCAGGCAACACACTTAAAAAAACACACTCACTCCTCCTCCCCCAAAGGACATTAAAAAATGAGGAAAATGCAATGGCCCTGCATAAAAGGATTACAAATGCCAGATTAAGTTCCACATTAGAACTGATTTTAAAATGATGATTCTAACAAACATGCAATCTCTGCATCAAGTACCTAACTCAAAATACCTGCTCCACTGCACAGGACAGAAATGATCATTTTTCATATTTGTCCAGCAGTCCTTTGAGCTTCCCATGACAGTCTTCATACTCGAACTAAAACTCACTTCGCTGAGCTAAAGAAGCCTTTCACAAGAGAGCATAATGCCATAGGAGCAGCAATCCCTACAGCCCTGCCTTCTTCCCAGGGGGCTGGGAAAGGCCCAGATGATGGTCCCTGATGCTGCCCCACAGACCTCTGCCTCAGGGGGCAGGGCTAGCAAGGGGCCACTCCTGAAACCACATTAACCAAGCACAGGGCTTTCCTCAACTCTGACTGCATTACAAACCCACCTAAAACTCCATTGTTAGAGGGAAATTAAAAAACCCCAACCAAAGCAGGAAGCCACAGAGCCCGGGCTGACTTCGGCCAGCAGCTTGTATACCATGATGTGCCCAGCAGTGCTCCCCCAGTACCAGCATGGATGGTCAGGGCACCGGAGAAATCACTCCTCTAGGGAGACAGCTCTGTGCTGCAGAAATGAGATGTGTCTGGGTATTGACCCGATGCAGAAATAGATAGAGACAGGACCCATCCAGGGCGACCTGCATTTCCCATGCGCCTCGCAGGAGGGAAGGCAGGTGCCTGTCAGAGCCCCCGTTCCCATGGCTACAGGAAGCAGTGACAAGCCGGGAGCAGGATGGATGGCTGAGCACAGACACTGCTCCTCCACCCTGCACAGGAGGGAGGGCCCAGCTCTGCCCAGGGACAGGCTCAGCTCTGACCCTGCACAGGCTCCTCATGCTGGCAACCCAACATATCCCAGCACTGCAGTACAGATATGCTAGAGGAAGCTGGGAAAAGGGGAAGCAACACAATGCTGTCAAAAACACTGGGGTAACACAGAGAACCAAACCCCCATTCTCAGCTGCCAGCCAAAACCTTTCTCAGCAAAGCCATTTCCCTCCTGTCTTGAGGGGGTAACTAGTGCCAGTGCTCCTGAGCATGGCAGGGCTGAAGATCTGCACGGGGACATCAGCTGGAACAAACTGAAAACCAAGAAGAGGCTAAGAGAGCAATTACACAGCCTTCCAGCACCCAAAGGGACTGCAGGAGAGCTGAAGAAGGACTTTGGCAAGGGCCTGGAGAGACAGGACAAGGGGGAATGGCCTCATTCCACTGACAGAGGGCAGGCTAGATTGGGTATTAGGAAGAAGTTCTTCCCTGTGCGGGTGCTGAGGCCCTGGCACAGGTTGCCCAGAGAAGCTGTGGCTGTAACTGGATCCCTGGAAGTGGCCAAGGCCAGGATGGATGGGGCTTGGAGCAACCTGGGATAGTGGAAGGTGTCCCAGCCCATAGCAGGGGAGTTAGAACTGGATATTGGGTAAGGTTCCTTCCAATCCAACCCAATCTGTGATTCTACAAACAAAAATGTTAAGATTACAAAAAGAAGCCCTTGAGTGCTAGGGAGCTCCCAGGCTGCAGGAACAGAACCAGAATTAAAATCCAGACCCTGGCCCCTACAAATTGAACATCCCAAAACCAGTGACTTAGTGGGGAGTTAGCAGCTCAGCCTCTTCTCAGAGGAGACACAGAAATAATGAATGGCAGTGAAGCAGTCAGCTGCAGAGCTCTGAAAAAGTATCCAGGAGAAATTAAACACCATGACTCCAACCTGTAATATGTCCTCAGTGGCCCTCTTTTCCTTCAAACCAAAGTATTTTCAGTTCAGAATTAAAACTATTGCTGACCTGCACAGTTTTTCCTATATTTTTCAACTGTTTAGGGATTAACTTTTATCTTTGTGAAGCATCAGATCATATTTAGTAACTCACACAGCCCCACTGTGAAGGGTCTAGCTGGGGTCTTTTTTCCCTTTTTATTAACAACAGGGAGAAGATGCCCTGGGAAGCCTCCTGTACTCCCCAAGGTCCCAGTGATAGCTTTTGTCCCATTCCTCTGGCTTCTGGTAAACCAGCTTTGCCTTGATGTCTTTCAGAAATAAACATGAAAGTACAAGCAAAAGGGCGGAGGATAGAGAACAACATTTTTACTGAAATGAATAGAAACTGTTTAAGGGGAGATCACTAACATGAGAAGCACGGTGATACCATCTAATCACCACTGATTGTTTTCCCTACCATTACAGAGCCCCTTTAGCAGTCTAGTTTTCTCAAACCCATGAAGAAACCTCAGTGGACACAATGAAACTCGGTGTCTGTATCCTCTTTTCTCCAAAAAAAGGTACTATTCTGCTTCTGCTCTGATTTCATCACACGTTTGGCAACAGTATTTCTGGGAGGTAAGAAACAGGAATGGAGGTTCACTACCTCAGTACAAAGAGCACGCCTTCCAACCCCGACTACAGCTAGGTTGCTAAATGCTGATAGTTTTCTGTTTTCTCTGAGTATCTTTTCTTTTTTATCTATCTTTTTCATTTTTTTCTTTGACAAGCGGTTGTCTCCAGCTATCTCAGTACTAGAGAGGCTGAATCCAGCCAGGTCCTGCACCTCAGGGACCACAAGGCAAAGAGTGGTCAGTAAATTTTCCTAAGTCCATGAAACTGCTACAAAGAACAATACAGCACTGACAGATCAAGGGAGCTGCCTTGATGTTTGCTAGCAGGGAAGAAACAATACATTTCTGCTGGGATAGTGGGTGCTTTTCTACTTCTCATTAAAAACAGGTTTTTCTTTTTATTCTGAAGTAGACAGTTCAGTCCTCCAGACTCCATTTTGCTACATGTTAAAGGCACATTCAGAACAGAATTCATTTATGAATTTTTAGGAGTGTTCTTGTTGGTGATATAAAATCCAACTTGGGTCCAGTGCTCAGTTTCCAAAACATTTCAAAGCTCAATGTTCCCATGGAAACTTGGGATTCTTGAACTTGCCAGGCACGGTCAATAGCAACATTACTCAACTAATTTCTGCAGCAATTTAGCCAAAAAAAATTCCTAACACAGAGGGCTCACATTAAAATACACAGTACAACCTAATTTATACTCAAAAAGAAATCATTAATCACTTCTCACAGCTAATGGTGACTGTTCATTTAAGCTGACTAAGAGTTGACTTGACTAAAAGCTTCTAAACATTCATTAGGAGCAGGTATTTTCTTGGCTGCCTAAGAATGCCTCTAATGTAACTCACAGAGCTGATAATGCAAACTTTCCAATCCATGTAATCCCATGGATATTTCTATGTCAATTATTCTATCTCATACACTTCAGTGTGTTCCAGAATTACTGCTTTCAGACTCTTGTATCTTTTAGCTCTCTGACATTTAGTTTTCATCTTAAAGATGCCAAACTGTCCTATTTTCAGAGACAACTTTCTCTTTCCTATGGCCTGACATGCTAACGGTGTCTACAGAACAAATGAAAACAGGAAGCGAGTGTAAATCACCCTTCCATTATTGACTCCTTTTTATCAGAAGATCTCAAGAACAAAAAACTATCACATCCCTGACATCACAGTCCATACAGGAGATGAAAATGCACCAAAGAGAAAAGAACTTCAGTCAGAGCTCTGGAGCACACTGGGCCCTGTCCATGCCAGCAGGAGAAGAAAGGCGAAGTCACAACACTTACACAGAGGACGTGCAGGACCACAGCTCCATGTCTCCTGTCCTCGTTCGTGAAGATGTCATTGGGGAATTCATGGAGAGCTGCAAAAAGTGGGGAGGGGGGAAAGAAAGCTCAGATGTTTAATCAGCTCCTCACACCCAACCCATTTGCTGTTCAGTAACACAGTGAAAGGCTGCCCAACCCAGCCCTGTAGCCACCTGCCAGAGGCTCTGCCTCACCTCCCTGTGGCTCAGCTTACCTTGTCCTTGGGCACCACTTTCCCCAAATGTTTACTGTGCCATTTCCTTCTGTGGCCAGCACCACACTGTGACCCACAGATGCCCAAGGGGGGACAAATGCCCCCACAGAGCACAGCACGACTCCTTCCTCGAGGGAAGCAGTCAGAGCTGTCCAAAGCAGGTGCCACATCTCCTGGAAGGGCTGGCAGCTCCCTTCCCACTGCCCAACAATCCATAGAACCATAGAGAGAAGCACAGCACGCACTTCACAGCCTTTGCTGCAAATGCACTGTCACAAGTCACTGAAAGACAAATTCCCTCCATTTGCTCAAATGCTTTATTACTGCTCTGGATGTATAAAGCTCTTAAGGACAGCCTGCCAATTAGGCTGCAGGAATGGCTTTAGGTTATAAACCAAAAAGCCAATGTGAAGACGATGCTCTAGCATTCAAGTGCTTCTCAGTAATTCCAGATTTTCAAACAACAGCTTTCTGCTAATGGCCAGTACTTCACATTCAGCCATCAGCTGGAAAAAATCAAACTGCCTTTCACATCTTTAGCAGGTTCTTTCTGCCTTTCACTTCTCTAGCACTAATAAAGCGCTCCAGCAATAGGAATTTAATTAGCAACTGCACAGAAGATTAAATGGATAAACCATCCGGCTCACTCTCCCACCCAGTTTTGCTTCCTCTGAAGCAATAATTGAGCAAAAGGTAGCTGCATTTTCATTTTGGTCCTCATGCAAGCAACAGCTCTACCCAGTCACTGCACCTGAGGAGGAAAACACTCTTTTTTACACACAATCTTTTGCCCAAAGGCTTGGGTTATTACTGTTCATTGTATTCCTATGGATTGGTAATGTCTATAATGAGCCCTAACAAAATAGCAGGAGCTACTGGAGCAGTACAGACGGCAACTTTAAAATATCCATAAAGAGGAAACACAGCAATTCTCTTCTCCTTTATGAGAACCAGCGATGCCTGTGACTTTTTATCACCAGTCAGGACTCACCTGCCAGGAGCTGAGACTATTTCCAGGAGCTGTGACTACTTCCTTCTGAGGCAGAACTAGTCCTGCCAGGCTGCCTTCCCCTCCTACCCCAGCACGTGTGCTATGATGGAGCTGCCAAAGGTTGCCAGAAACACCCTTAGGTGTGCAGCCTAAGGAAGTAGTCAGGGAGATACCAGCACAAGGTTGAGAAAAACCCCAACAAACAACACAACACTATACGGAAGCTGGGAGACGATGAAGGTAAATCAGGAGGAAAGGATTCATCCTTCCTCAGCAAAACTCTTCATTATGTGAAAACCCAATGTTTTCCTCACAGCTTTAAGAAACGTTCCTGACCATTCCTCGTTCCACAAGCAAAGCAAACAGGGGGAGGTCTGCCTGCAGCAATATGCAGAATGGTTTGCTAATACACGTGATTTTACATTCATTACAGACAGATGATAAAAATCCAATCCCTTTATCAAGAGTCTCTGGGAGGTTCAAGGAGCCCAAAGTGCACCTAAGGTAAAGGCATACAGAGAAAAAACAGTACAAAAATAGCATAAGCTGTCTCTAGTGTCAGTGACTGGGAATCCTGGCCCTCCTTCCTGTGTGCAGCAGAAATGCCCAGTGCTTCCTCAGGTTCAGGTTCCCACCCCACACTGGCAGGAAATGCACCTCCTTTTCAGAGAAAATCCAAGATGTCCATCAGCACATCCTCCACAACACCGTCCAAACACAAACATGTTTAGTGAGTTACACTTGGAAGCATGCAATTATAAACTAATGTATGCAAATTTGAAATCTGCTGCATTTTTATTAGCTGCACCACGTGCAGATGAGTACAGATAAGAGGAGAGTTTTGCAAAACACAAGAGCTCCTTTCTGAGAAGAAATAAAGGGTGCTGCTGGAACACCACTCCAACAACAGCTGCCCTATTTAGCAGGTTATAAAAGCTCAGACAGTTTGTTATTTCGCTAGAAGAGTCCCCAGCCTTTGTACAGAAAATAGGTGCAGATTTTGCCAGGTTTATTTTAATTGCAGAGAAAACCCCAACCACCCTGCCAATGAACCTAAACTCAAAGAATAAAAGACTTCTGCCTAATAATCCACTCTGGTCCTGCAGACTTGGCAGGTATCAGCCTGGAGCAGCAGAAGGCCAGGATCTTCACAAAGCTCAGCATCTCTCCACTCACCTCCTGCATGAACATTAGGCACAATTCTGGGAGTCGCCCAACAACCAGCACGTTCTCAGCACATTCCCAGGGGGTTCCAGCCCTTGGACATACACAACTCAGTCTCAGTTTTCAGCTCCTGAGGGTCACATTCCCAGAAAACCAAGGGCTGAAGTCTGGAGCTCAACACAACACTCCTTCCAGGGGTGCAGTTCTACCTTGCACTGAGGCAACTTGTAGAACTATGAATCAATATCAGGATTATTCGCATTTGGAAGTAACTGGAATTAGATAACCATTAGCAAGGTATAGATTGGCCTTGGAAAGGGAGCTAAGTATTACAGGAATGGATGAGCATTAGGTGTGAGAAGCTATGACTCCAGGTGTTCTGACAGGCAGTGGCTGCTGTGCAGGACAGGGAGCCCACACCTTTTGGAGACACTATCACAAGGGCATGGCCAGATTCAGAGGAAAAGTTTGGATCTACACCCACCAAGAGAAAAATATTTTAGTCATAATACAATGAGCTAGAATGAGTTCTTGTCCTGTTATTCTCAATCAGTGTGCAATTCTGTAAAATTAGAACCCTGTTCAGCCTTGGCCACAGGTAACTTACAGAAGGCTCTGCATCACACTGCACTCAGAGGATTGGCTGGCACAAACCTGTCTCTGCCCAGGCCAGGTGTGCAGGGAAGATGCTGTTGTACCACTCCTCAGAGGGTGGCACTTTTCACAATGCTCCTCCCAGCTATGCCTTTCTCTCTCACATTTAATGTTCCCGCCACTCCAAAAGGATTACTTTTCAAAAAATCCAGCACTTTACTGGATCAACAGTTCTAAATGCTGCAACATCCACTTATTTTTTAAGAATTCTTTATATTGCTAGCCAGTGTATCTACTCTGGGGACAAGAAAACCATTGGGAAATCTCCCACTGCTTTAAGAGATGAAAGATGTTCAGCCTGGCTAAAGAGTTACCAGCACAGAAAACTCAAATTTACAGCCTTATTTCATTTTCTCATGCTGTCTCCACAATGCTTTCTCTGTGAATTCTGCTGTTGTCATCTATGAGGGACAGATGTTAGTGGAGCAGACCTTGTGACATGAACCCAGACAATGTCTTTTGCATCCATCCTGATAGCTTTTTACACAGGGAAACAAAAGTAAACTTTAAAGCAATTGGTTACCTTTCTCCCCGTAGACTCAGAATCTTTGTTTTAAACTCAAGCTCGAGATCGCTGCTGGGTTCAGGGTAAACAATGATATCACATTCAGCACCTGCCTGCAGAGTGTTTCACCCAATTCCCTCACCTCTAGCAGCACCCTTGGACAGCACCAGGTCTGCCTCCCTGCTGTCTGTCCCTCACATGAAGCAGAGCCCTGCCAGGGTGAACCTGCAAGTGCAGGAGGTGAGTGGGCTCAGGAACTGCTGGATCTGTGCAGCCTCACATCTCTCACTGCCTGGAGACCAGCTCAGGCACACACAGCCCACCAAACCCTATTCCCATGGGGAGCAACGTTAAATCACACCGCACAGGCAAGGGTGTGAACATCTTTAGCTGCCTTTAAAATCAATGAGATCAGTCAAATTCTCTCTGAAGGAAGGGCGAGTACCCTTTCTATATTAATTAATGTTTTACTGTCTACCAAGTGAAAATGGTGTTTGCATTGCAGTGGCATGAGCTGAAATGCAAAGAGAGCCAAACTATGGTGATACATCAATAATAAAACATTTTGCTAATGTTTCACTTGTGTCTCCACTTAACTCATGCAAACCAGCAGCTGAAGCAGCATGGGGCACAGACACCACAGTAAATCACGCAGCACACCCAGAGGCACCATCCCACACCTCGAAGTGCCTTTTCCAGGCCCCATGCCTGGTCCCTGGGAGCAGCCCCTGGAGGGACAGACAGCAGTCATCCAGTAGAGGTGGCAGCAAGAGACAGAGCAGCAGGACCACCCCTTGCTGAAGCTACTGAGCCTGGCCAGATTCTTGTTCACAGGTGCCTCTTGGTGGGATGAGCCAGACAGAGCAGGTGTGGTGTGAATGAAATGAGAAAGGTCTTCCTTTCTACTGAGTAAGTTATGCATGGGCTGGGGGAAAGAAAGGAGGGAGGAGATGGAGGAATATGAGATGGTGAACCCTGTGCACCACGGGGAATTCAGAACTAGTAGCTCATTTGCATGGGGAGTGAGAACAAACACTACTCCCCGCTACTCTGTAGGAAGCACTTGAGAGAAATCACAGCCTGAAAGCTGCCGGCAGAGCAGCTCCCAGGGCCCTCCAGCCAGGGAGCAGCCAGCATTGCAGCTCCTGGGAAGCCCCACTTCTGCCTCACAGCACCAATTGCAGGAAGGACAGCTCTGGCCAGGCCTGTGGGATTGGGCTGCAGGGTTGTTTTACCTGGGTGTAAACATGCACACAGCTGCTACAACACACGTGGTTCTGTGGGCATCCCCAACAGCTGAGCTGCTTGTCATTCCATGCATATCTGACTGCCAATTCTCCAGAATTTCAGATGCTCAGAATTGGTCAGAAATTGCAAAATGCATTTCCTTTGAAAGAGGCATGTGAAGTGCCCAGCCCTGCACACCCCATACTGTGGGATCCCCCTTTCCTTTCTATTCTCCTGGCTATGTGCTGGGTGGCACTGTGCCCACAGGCTCAAGTCCTGCTCCATCGTGGGGCTCTTTATGCCAGCTGCACACACACTCTCCTGATGCTTTCCTCCACTGCAGGAAGTAAAGTCTTGAAAGAACAAACCTCTAAACATAAGCAGAGCCCTTGTGAAGTCAAAAAGGTTCTGCCTTGGCTTCAGTGCAAATGAGTCGTTTGCAAGGTCGGAGGCATATTGAGATCCAAGGACAACAAGCAAATGTATCTCCACATAAATGGGGGAGAAATCAGAAATAATAAATAATATGCAACAGCATATGGTTCAGAGAGAGTTTAAGTCAAGTAACAGCAGCAAGTGCCCTTTAAAGAGAAGGTTATACTTTCCTTTGTTCAGTACAAAAACTAATATCTGTCACAGCAAGAATCTGGCAGTTGTTTCCCAGGATCCTTGAGCTTTTATATTCCCGTGTTTCACTTGACCATGCTATAGTTAAGCTGCTTAAATATATATATGTATGTTTAAACTGACAGAGGGCAGGGGTAGATTGGATACCAGGAAGAAATTCTTCCCTGTGAGGGTGGCCAGGCCCTGGAACAGGCTGCCCAGAGAAGCTGTGGCTGCCCATGGATCCCTGCAAGTGTCCACGGCCAGGTTAAATGGAGCTTGGAGTACCCTGGGATAGTGGAAGGTGTCCCTGTCCATGGCAGGGGGTGGCACTGGATGGGCTTTAAGGTCTCTTCCAACCCAAACCTTTCTGGGATTCTGCAGCAGATTTTGCTCTGCTCTGTGCCCCCATGCTGAGCAGCAATTGCTCCCTGTGAGAAGAAGCAGAGAGCTATCAGCAGAACTGTCAGTGCTACAACTTTTACAGACCTAAGCACAGTTGGTGTTGGATCAAGATGTTTCCCTTGACAAATGCAATTCTTCTGGAAAGTGATCCATTATCAGCCACACACTCTGGTCAGAAACAGCTGGCACAAGGAAGGCTCTTAGCAAAACTACAGCAAGAAAAGAAAAAATCCCTGGCTGGCTTCTGTACTCATACAAACCGCCAGAAATTCCTAATAATTTACTGGCTTAATTACAGCTATTCTGGAGTCCGTGGACTTCTTTTGATCTGGAACGGAATACAGTCCCTCTTTCATTAGCTTCCTTTTGGGGAACAAATATTTATATTGTGTTCATATCCATGGGCAGACTAACCAAAAAAGGCAACTTTACAAGAAGCACTTCTATAAAGATACCTGGAAAGGAAGATGCTGCTGCCATCTCTCTACTTTTCTTGGGGGAAAAGGGAGGGCCTTTTAATCTCTCAGCATCCCGAGTATGGATGCAGGGATGCCAAGAGTTCAAAGGAGGGGAGCAAATTCCTCTGTCTGCTTCAGTCTTAGCCCCATTATAGGGGTGGCTGGGAACCTGGATTGAAGCATACAAAAAAACCTCCAACAAACACTCCTGCAAAGAAGCAAACTTTTGGATTTTGCCAAAAACATGTTTAAAGTTGTGGCTTAAATACATGGTCCAGGAATAGAGGCAGCTTACATGTGAGCCAGCCAAAGCCAGCCCTGCCCAGCAAGCAGCAGGGCAATGCCATTGTAAGCACCAGGAATGTGGCACAGGGCCAGCACCTTGGGCCAGAGGAGGGTGTGAGGGGGATGGAGACCCTAGAGTCACAGAACTCTTTAGGCTGGAAAAGCCCTCAAAGGTCACAGAGTTCAGCCCCCAACCCAGCACTGCCCTCCTGCCAAAGCAGGCTCTGCTTCAGGCCACCCCGGCCCTCCCAGCCTGGAGGCTGCCATGGGCTCTGCCTCCCACACACCATCAGGGCAGGGATTTACTGCCTGCAAATGAATTTCAACATTTGAACTGTCCAGCTCATCTGCGGAGCAGCTCTAATATGCTTTAAGCTCCCTTGAACGTATAAATGCTTAAAGCTATCACAATCTCTTTGTTATTTTGTATTAGGCGTCCCATTAACTATTTTCTTACTTTGATATAATCAGTGTTTACCATCATTTGGAGATTAATTCTGGATAATGAGCACACGCAGCCTGTCTCCTCTAGAGGCCAAGAGTTGATTGGAAAGGCAGTACAGCCCTGCCATGACGGGAAGCCCCTGTCCTGACACCCTGGGGAGCATAGGACAGGACCTTGAGAGTGTTAGGATTTTCCATTTAAGCTTACATGACACACAGAGGATCTGGTCCCTTCCCCTGTCAGCCACAACAGAAGCAGACATCCTTTCCCTTCCCATTTCCATCCCAACACAAGGTGCTTAAAGTGCTCAGGCACTTAAATCTTATGTAAATTATATTTAGCAAATCAGAGAGAGTTCCATGCTTCAGATATCCATCATTTTACTCTTTGCATATAAAACTGGCAGGGAGAATTTCCATTCCAAGATCGCAAGGTTAAAATGCTACACCTACCTAAAGTATCTATAAAAGGGAAATTACAGCAATCCTTTAATTTGATAGATCAATGAAAGATTATTAGAAGGGAATTCTTGGGGGTGTAAACATTAGCATAGGAGACATTTTCAGGTGACCCTAGCAGCACAGCTCTCAGGATGACAGTGAGCCCTTTCCAAGGCATCCCAACATCTCTGGCTTCAGCCTGGCTTGGGATCAGCCACAAGCCCAGCTTGCAGTCAGCTCTCTGCCTGGCTGAAACCCATAGCACAGGGCACTTACTTGTGCCCTTTGAGCATCATTACATCTTCTCCAGCCCCTTTTTCTGTTCATTGGGATTTCTGAGCACTACTCTGCTCCTCCAAGCGTACCTTGGACCCTCAGCTCACACCACCTGCACACCTGACAGGTTCCCAGAGTTACCTGCTAATGGTCTGGGCATTATTTAATCCAATTTTTCAGCTACTGCACTGTGAAGTTCATCATGTCGAGGCTCAACTGGGAGGTTTCTCAGCCTACTAATTATCCTGCCACCAGCAATTCCCTTACTCCAGGGCTGAGATTTCACCAATTTTCTCAGCGTTACATGCATTCATCATGGACTTGGTAATGACCATCTCAGAGAAGACTGAGACATGTGCGGTCCCAAGAAACAGAATGAATCACATTATTTCTAAGAAGAGTCGGGTAAACTGCACATCATTCTGCTGAGAAGAGTCAGCTGGGAACTAGGGATAGCTGTGGAAAGAAGAGGATGCAGCAAGCAAGATCCTCCATGGATGGGAACCACCACAGCCCTGTCTAAACAAACTAACTGCTTTCCAGCAATTAGCAAAGGAAAGCAGGTTAGGACCTCCAATTGACTTAAATCTGCTGCAATATGACTCCAGCAGCAAGGCTATCACAACATCCTTTGGAATCAGAGCCCTCAGAGGGGTGAGGTCAGTGAAACTGGGGGTTCTGGCTCTCCAGCACAGCCCTGACAGAGTGCACACTTTCTGTTCCCCATATCTCAGCTTCTGTACTGCACAGGAAGCTCAAAAGATTTTTATCTTCTTTGTAATTATCTATATAATGCCAATCTTCCTTCTTGCTCTCATTTTGTCCAGAAGAGTGTCCCTGATGGAGGAGCTCAGCGCTGCTCAGGGGACCAAGCCAGAGAGCGAGCACCATCAGGGTCCAGATCTTTGGAAAACCCATACCCAAGCTTTGCTCTGTCCTCTGTCACGTGGCAGAGCTGGGTCCTGACCTTTCCTCTGGGGTCCCACTTAGAGATTCCATCTTTGCTTTCCTGTTTTCCTCCTAGCTGGTTCCTATACAGCAGAAGAAGACACGGCTCAGTTTATTCTACGACTGTGGGGAAAAGTGAACATGCAACACATGCAGATGAAGCAAAGTACCTGGAAGGTCCCTCTGCAGTCATGCAATGCAATTGCTTTATGGTGACAGGCAGGCTTAGAGCCCAATCTCCAGCATAAAAATGACATCAATCAACGTCAACACAGTATTCATACATAAGAAAGACAACACTGGCTTAAATAGGTACCAGTGGTTGCAGAAGACAAGGCACTTCCAAAACGCCATCTCCAAAGCACCTTTCATCTCACCCAGAAACTGAAAACCCCTAAATATAGGACTACTGTTAAAAATTCATGAGCTTCAGCAGCTATTTATCAAAGTCATGGAAATAGGATATTTTCATGATGGTGAATGGCTTGACATTCATTACTAATAAGCAAATGTGCCCTTTATTACCATTTTAGAACAGAACATCGCTACCGATACCCAAGGAAGATTGCATTACCACTGGGTGTTAGCATTAGCTTTGCTACAATACACACATCATTCCTACCATCTGGATGCCTCACGCTTATTAGTTCCCAATGATGTGGATGAGGCCAGCTCCATGGAGACTAACAGCAGAAGGCTGCCAGGAAGGTCTGTCCCATAGGTGGGATTCCTGCCCATGAGCAGTGCCCCAGACCACACCTACAGTGATCCCTCCTCCCTCCAGGCCCCTGGACGCTCTCAGCAGAGCCCACTGGAGAGTCCCAGCTCCTCAGTGGCAGTGGCAACTGGACACAGGCAGCACACTCTGCTCATTGCAGGGCTGTAGATCAGCAGCATTGACAGCAGCCACACAGCAGGTGACAATGCTGACTGGGATATCATCAATGGTGGCTCCTTTCACACCCCTCTCACAGCCTCCTACCACAGTCACTGGACTTAAAAGGATCAATCAGAATGCAGAAGAAGTGAAAGAATAGTTCATCTCTGTGTTGGTTTAAGTTTTTCATGTCTTTTATATATGCAAACTTTTATACACTTTATATGCTGACAAGGAAAAAGCATTCATTGCTGTCTGCTGGGAGAAAGGAGAAGCAGAGAGGAAGGGAGGAAGCCCATTAACCTCCCTCACACGACAAGAGAAAGCTGGACACAAAATCAGGGTAGTTTGATTTCAGTGGATCCCGGAGAATTTGTTCTTCCTAACAATCAGAGGGAGCTGCAAGGGCAGTTGTAATTACATCTAAATCCCCACACAAGCAGGACTCTTTTACATGTAGCTGGAGAAAGGACCATCTGTTTTACGAAGGTACTACTAGGCTCTTTTTTCATTTTCTTTTTTATCCCCATTACATTCTTTTCCTCCCCTTCCTCCCTAAATGGAAGCATTGCCTTGGTAATATCCAGAGTTTTAAATAAGATTAGCTTTTCAAATGAGAGAGTCTTTAAAAGGGGATTATACCTTACAGTGGCAAACTAGTCTTTCAATCAATTCCAGAGGATACATTTACAACCTCATTACTCTGGAAGAGTCTACATTTACTGCGCAACAAATAAGAAGCATTTAGAGGAAGTGCCTCCAGCCTCTCCTTTGCTGAGCACCCCAGAACTGCATTCTGGTGCTCCTTGGGAGCTTCAGCCTTGCCAGAGGAGGAGGAAGAGTATGGTCCCAGTTTCAGAGGTGCCACTAGCCAGCAGGAAGTTGAGAATGGGCAGGCCAGTGGCAGGAAGGAGACTGTAACACAGCAATCTGTGGGGGCTTTTAAACTATTTCTCCTCTTGCAACCCCTCCTAGCTCTGCTTTCTACAGCAAAATCCTGTGTCATCAAAAGGTTGGCTTGTCAGGGTGGTGCTGGCATTGCTGATGTTACAGCTACAAGCTCGAGACAGAAAGAATACCCCAGAGATGTTCTCCCATCAATGCCTAACTTAATACCTCAATACTTTTACATCAAATATCACCCACCTCATCACTCTGTCCCCGTTTCTGCCGCCCTGCCTTCCAAGGTGGAAAAACAAGAGGGCAGCATTCCTATCCTCAAGGAGAGTCTCTTTGTGTGAAGGGCTGATGCCTGAGGAAGCCAGACATGACACACATTTTGTACAGCCGTGTCTTAGTTTGAAAGACAGATGTCCACCAGGGAAAGTTGGAGCCTCCCTTGTAATGGAGAATGCAAATCTCCTCCTTCTGAAGTATTATAATTTTGAAATTAAGGGGACTCTCAGGCAAAGGTATGGGGATAGGAATAATAGCTCTTTACTAGTATGTATAACAAAACAAACAAAACAACAACTACAACATTAACAACAAAACAGAACGAGGAACCTCACAATAGCCCTCTCAGCCGAGATGAGAGGGGACGGAGGAGAGGCCCTCCTTCACAAAACCCTGGGGCAGTCCGATCTCGATGCCTCCGCAGGGCTCCGAGGAGCATCAAGCTGGAACACTGGGAATTAGCAGGAATTCCGGGCTGGTGGATGAGATGCACCAGAAGCTCCACAGTGGTAGCTGGAACTGCAGGACATCCCAGCAGGGCACGCAGGGCCACAGCGTAGCAAAAAGACCCAGAGCAGTCCCGAAGAAGCGACAGCCCCGCTCCAGCAAGGCAGGAGAAGGCGAGCTCAGAACTCCTGGACACACAAGCAGATGGTTGCAGATCCTCAGGTAGGACTGGACTTCGGTGGTGACTGCAAACTCCCCCCCACAGCAAGCAACAGCCTGGCCATCCTCCTTCCGATGCCGAGAGCGAGAGAGCGCAGCTGCCCTCAGCCCTGTCCTTTACCTACCCCCAAACTCACGGTATCTTTCCCCTCTGAGAGAAAACTCCCAGAGACAAAAGAAGCGTAGAAGTGTTGCCAGGTACTACCCTCCTCTCCTCTAGCCATTTCTTTTTGGTTTTGCTTAAGTACTAATAAGCGCCCAGTAGTTAGTTTCCAAGCAATTTATGGGAAAAAATTCAATAAGTAAAAAAGAAACAAAATCTCGGCAGGGCTGGAGCTGCAGAAGGGTCACATCACTGACAAGAATCCCACATTGCATACTGCTTCTCACTGAGCAAATTCAAGAGATTTGCGAAGAGGCACATGTGTAGACCAGGGCCACGAGCTCACATTTTTCTTTCTCTGGCAGCTGTGGATGCACTCCTGAGATAAGAGACCCACCTGCATGCACCCCACTGGGTCCACGACAGGCTCCCATGCAGGGCATTGACCACCTTCAGCTGCTGGGCCCAAATATCTACTGTGTGCTGCTGCCTGTGCCCTGACTCACATGAAATCCATCAATCCCATCCCAACACACAGTTGGGAGGGGATGCCAGTTTACAAAGGCAGTTCATTAAAACCAGGGCCATCCCTTGTTGGCTGCTGCACGAACACCTGGGAGGACAGTGCTGATTCCTACAATCTGCTCTGGAAACTTGCCCCTCAGCTATGACCGGGACCTTCCTGAGCCACAGGAGACTTTAATTTTGAAGAATTAAGAATTTTAGGAAAGTTAAGATTATAGTTGCTGAATTAGCTGAAGTAGGTAGATAAGCTTTGTTTGCAGTTAACAGAAGCTGGATCTTAGATAAGCTATCCTGGATCTAAGTAACTCATTGCTTGTCAACTTAATGTTTGTGTAGCTGTGATTGTAATGAAAAACAAAATGTGGTAAATAGATCTCAAGGACACAGGATAGTTGCAGACTTTCCATGCTTGAAGGACCCACTGAACACAGGAAACTATGAGTTCTACCAAGGATTCATTTGTCACATATACATTGAAAAAGTAGAAAGGTCAGAACGAGGAAAACTCATTTTACTTCCTCATTTCTGGTGATTCCTCCCCAGAATAGACCCCCGAGTCATTTCAGGGAACAAACTACACATGCTTAATAGCCTTTTTGCCAATTAGCATATGAAGCGGAGAAGAGGAAGTGACAGGGGTATGAATATGCATTTGTATTTTGTGTATTCAACACTTTTGTAAATAAAAGGCTTTGTAATTACCTGTGATCTTCCGCAGCGCAGTGCGCATTAGGGAGTTATCCTATGCACTGCTGCTGCCTGGTGTCATAATAAAAAAGACACTTTCTAACTTTAAACTGTTAGAGAGTATTTGTCCACCACAGCTGGATATCAATATTAGATTGATATTCATATTTTAATAATTCACAGATGTAATAAGTATAATAGATAAATTCGTGTATGTAATACGGATTTGAGCTACGAATAAGAAACTACCCAAGGGTGTCTCCAAGATTCCAAAGTTCCAAAACATATTTACAACTGTAACGACGAGGCAGAGCAAGAAGATGGCCCATCCATCAAGGGTGGACCCTCACTTTACAGCTCTTCAACATCCGATACTGATCTTGGTGGAGATCTTGGACGATCAGATCACCCCTCCCAAGACGAATTCCGGAAGAACTATCAAGCAACCTTTTCATGCAGACAAGACTCTTTTGGGAAAATTAAGAAACACAGCATACCTGGACTTTCAATAGACTTGGCCTTAGGGTAAAAAAACTGTATAAAACCCACAGGCTGAAACCTAGCAGTGTGGCAGAATTCTGAGGGTACCCTTGTACTGCCACTCTGTCCACCCAACTTTCGATCGATTGTTGTCCTGTTTTTATTGTGGCTTTAATTCGGTGTTAGAAATTTTGCTAATAAACCCTGTTATTTTTGAATTGGCTTATAATCATTTATAACAACAGGGAAAATGCAAATGCTTAAACTTCAGTCATTCCATATTTTAAATTCACAATTCAACTCCACTTCCTAACAAAGCACATACACACTGCAGTAAGAAGTGGCCCAGAGCCCCTGAAAGCATTAATATAGGGGAAATCCACTTGCACAACATGTGGCTTTTAGTTTTAACGGCTGCAAGGAGACAAAACACATTTAAAGCAAAGCCACGGAGGATGGCAAGCATGTCCTCACGTTCCATCAGGCTAGAGAAAAGCACTGTACCACTGAGGATGCTGAGCCAGAGCCCTGGCAAAGGCACAGGCAGCAGGAACAGCCAGGCAGCCCAGTGAAGGACACAAACCACCTCGGGATGTGAGCAGGTACACAGAGAGGACACTCCAGAACCAGCTGCAGTGAGCCAGCCAGGCTGTGAGCAGGGACACAGAGAGGGCACTCCAGAACCAGCTGCAGTGAGCCAGCCAGGCTGTGAGCTGCTCATGGTTATTCATCCTGTCAGGAGGAAGCTTCTCTCAGCTACACAATGATCCAGGCTAATTTCCTCTGCTGACCTATACACTGCTGTGTCACACTCGGGGAACACATGCCAGACACTTTCAAAGAGCTTTGGGGAGGTTTAGCCAGAAGGGCAATGGATTTCAGTGGCAATCACACAGCTAAATACCACGTTTCCCTTGGTGGCATAACCTTTGCATAACTATTACACTTCCCTGCCATCAATAATCTGCAAACAGCCTTAAAAAAGCCTCTCATCTCCCTTCCACGAGCCATTTCAGGGACACACCTGTTATAAATGATACCGCCAATTTTTCGATAAAGGAATTTATTGAAAAATAGAAATATGAAAATCTGAGAAAAGCCACAGTCAAAGTCAGATCCGAGCCCGGGATCGGACCTGGGTGAACCTCAGACTCAGCGTCTATTGCACTGAGCTTCCCCCACGGTTCACGCAGGCAGTCCTTTCGGTGCTCCTTTTTATACAGTTCTCTGGTTGAACAGCGAGTCTCTTTGCCTCTCTTTGTCTTGTCCTTCTTCTCTTGCATATTCATATAGTTTCTTTTCTCTACTGTTAGTCTGTTGAACAATGTTCCGGGAGGGGTTACAGGCTTGATTGGATTTTCAGAAACAGTATTGGGATGCAACCTCTTGACCAGCAGATAAGATGCATATCAGGTATCCCACCAGGTCGTTGGCTGTCTTATCTCCATGTTAGACCTATTCTTCTTTCAGCAACACCCTCTATTCTTCTGCCAAGATGTCCCTTCCCGAGTTACTAGAAAGGGGTGGCAAAGTTTTCTGCTCACTCAACCGTGAGTGAATTTATACAGTTTTGTTACAACGTAACATGACTTCTTACAATCAAACATAGATTTTCCAATAAAACACGAATTATTCCATAACATATATAACACACCTGTGGGACCCTGTGCACCCCACTGCAGTCCCTGAGGGTGTTATTTCCAGATGTCGTTCCAGCCATGTAGAGGCTCAGGCACCTCTCTCTGCCTGGTTACTGGTCAGAACCAGGACAAGGATCCAGAGGGGATCCAGAGACGTGTGTGCACAGCAGCTGGAAGTCCTGTCAGCAGGGGAAACTCTGGGTGCTTGAAGAAGGCCAAGGGCACGATACAACACCATACACTGCCAAGCTATTTACACACGGTTGCAGTGCTTGGCTGCCACATGGACCTTGGAGAATGTTATAAATATGTAGTTTAATTCGAGTTTTTTTACTGTTATAATTATATAGTTTGATTAAAGTATGCTAAAAGGTACCCCCTTGCACAGAAACCAATGGGGGGGGGGGGGGCAGGTAGGTAACTAGCCTGCCCATAGTAGACCTGTATTCTCCATATCAATGAGAGGTGGACCATGCCAAAAGGGTGCCAGATAACGATCACTAAGACCCATCAGAACTGATTCAGCTCTCAGATAATCCCATCACTCCTGGAATCTTGACACCTGCTGAGACCAAACCCAAACCAAGATATGTTCGTCTGGCAGGAGCTTCAAGATTAATTCATAGACATGTTTAGTGAAGACTTCAGGAATAATTCATAGACAGATCTGGAGATGTGACCAGATTTCCCGGAATTCTATTCTACTCTCACTCCAGGTGGACGGAAATCCTATCTGCATATTCAGACTGGACAGAAAACTAGCCTCGGGGCCCAAAAACCTTATAAAAACTAACCTTCGAGAGATGGTTGGTGTGAACTATGGGGGACCCAGTGCGATAGAGGCTGGGGTCTTAGTTCACCCAGCAGCTCGAAACCCGGGCTCAGAGCTGCCGTTTGATTGTGGGACTTGTCTCTTTTCGATCTCATTTTGTCATTTTCCAATAAACCTCTAAAATGGAATATTGGAGATCTGTTGTTTATAACAGGGAAGCAGGCACAAAACAGTGAATCCTGTGGCTGCAGTGGTCTGGAAAAAGGGGACTGCTGAGAGCCAGGCAAGACATGCCTGTGCATGCTAACAACCTGCTGGATGGCAGGGCCCTCCAGAAGGAGAAGCCCTACTGGCATAGCAGCCAGCGGCTCTGCCGTGCCCTGCCCTGCCCTGCCACACGCACATCAGGAGGCTCTGCAAAGCAGAACCTTTGTACCTGCAGTTTCATACCCAAGGCTCTTCCTTGGGCCTTACACCCCTCTCAGCCCTACCAAGGGAAGTGGAGAACAAACCATAGGCATGATATCCCACACAAGAACACAGCAGTAAACAAACGGGTCCCGATGCAGACAGGTTTTGTTGGTGAAGGAAGGAAAAGCCCTACAACATTTTATCTACACACGGCTGCTGGCATCTCTGGGGCTAAACTGGATTTCCTAAAGTACAGGGAGCAGCAGCAGAGTTTACTGCCACACTGCAGAGTTCACTGTAGAGTTCACTGCAGGGACATCTCACAGAAAACAAGATGACAACACCACAGTGCTTGGCAATCTCCTGCTCTGTTCTCCAAAACAGCCTGAGTTTTTAGAGGCTTTCAAAGCCAACAAGCTGGGGCCACTGTACAGCCAATGCATTTGGCTGGCCAGGAAGCAGAGTGAATACAGAGAGAAGGCAGAGGCAAGGAATCATGAGCAGCAAGGCAGTCGTGCCCCTCTGCAAGCAGACCGAGGTACCAGGGCACAAATCAGGCCTGGCAGAAAACAGTCCATGCACCAGCACCTTCCAGTGCTGCCTCCTGTCAGCTCTGAGCTGCTGCTAATTCCATCGGACGGCCCCTTTTACACTACAGCTGAAGACACAAAACCTGGATACAGGAGACATTCAAAATGCAGCTCATTTCCTTCCCCAGTTATCACTCCACATCAATCAAACAGAAAAGATTATTACAAGGTAAGAGGGTTGAGAAGAGAGTTGCTGAGAAGGGAGATGGCAAACTAATCCCAACGTTCTGCAGGAAGGGGCAGAAAAGTTTGCTCCTGCTCCTGTGTGCTGGTTCAGGCACAGCAGCCTGGGACAGAGGGTCAGCTCATGTTTGGGGGATTCTGCTCAAGTCCAGTCAGCCTCTGTAACCCCTGTGCAGAGCCACAGCCCCGCTGTCCTCAGCACAGCCCAAGCCTTTCCCCTACTGCAACCCAGGCAGCAAAAACAAAAAAAAAAGACAAAAATTCTCTTTTTCCTTTCTGCCTCCTGACACTCTCTTTCCTCTTTCTCATAGCTCCAGGGTATCAATTCCACCACCGAGGTGCCTCTGGTGATGCCTAGGGTAGGAGAGTGTCCCCTTCTAGCTCCTAGGGGTGCACAGCTGCCACTGCCCACATTATGGCAGGCTGAGAAAGTAAGAAGCTGCAAAGAAGAGAAGCCACAACTCCTGACCCCCTCCCCTGTGCTCAGGGCTGCCTTCAGGAAATTCACATGGTGAGGAATACTCCTCATCCCAAACACGCTGCAAGTTGAATTTGCAATGAAAGGCTTTGATTAAAATTGGCATCTCCTGCTGCCAGCAGCCCCAGCCCTCCCAGGAGACAGGCTGTATGGCAGACACAGTATGAAAATTCCCACAAGTGGAATTGGATCCATGCTGCTGTAATCTGGGATGAGCACAGAGCTACTCACACAGGGCACTGGTAAAGAATATAATTACTGGAATTAGCTGGGGACAAAATCTGTAGGAAAGCTTTACCCTAGTGACCCAAGGCTACATTTTTTCAGGGCACATGGAAGTCCTTGCACCTTCTCTCTGATTCCTTCAGTATCAACTTTTGGAGATAACCACAAAGACCTCCAAACCAGGAACACCAGGAGCAGTATTACCCTCACTACGATGCAAACATCAACAACAACAAACTGTAAGAAGGCTGTTGAAACAAACACAGCCCTAAGTGCCAGCAAAACCCCAAAGACCCTTGAAACAGCCCCAGCACCACTGCTGGCCATCCCCGGGCTCTGCTGGAACCACGGCACGGTTGAACAGGAGATCCATTACAGGTATGACCACTGTCCTAGAGGGTGGCACAGCCCTAAATCTTGCACCAATGTTGAATAACCAGCCACGTGAAAGTGCTTCTTATGGCCTGGTCAAAAAGTAAAATATTGCACAGATATTGCCAGGCACCCACCACTAGGGATTGACAGTACCTCTGCAACGGGCCCTGACAGAATAACCATAGCCACATTTCCAAGGAAGATTTAGCAAAGCAAAATATCACCAAAAAGCAGCTGAATATTAATAAATGAGACTGGAAGCCACAGCTCTCCCCCCAGGAAAATCCTCCCAGCTATTTTGTGGAACATGACAAACATGGCCAGATACAGTATTTGCTTTATTTCCCTGCACTGTTAGTTCCCAGTAGCAAACAGGAGAGGAAAGCACTCCTGGGTAGAGGAGCCTGGCAGTTCTGACCCTCCGGCCCTTTCCTGAAGGAGGCGTAGAAGCTCCTGAGCTGGAAAACCAGAATGTTTCTAGGTCATGGACTCAAACATCCCCTTCCAACAGACAGCACAGCTGGAGGAAGCTACATCCCCCTGCCCTAGCTCTGGATAACTCAGCCTTCTGCTTCTCAGCCTCAGGCATCCTCCAAGTCCCATTGTTCCAGCCCCAGAGAAACACACATAATAGGGGTCGGACTAAGTGACCTTCAAAGCTCTCCTCCAGCCCAAACAATGTTATGATTCCATGATCATTAACACAACAAAACAGAAACCTGCCATGTAACAGCAGTGACCAGAGTGACCCAGCACATCTCTCCCAACCACCTGAACGCAGAACCCAGCAAGGAGACCGGGATCACCAAACCAGGAGGGTAACAGCCTGCTGCTGGCCAGGATTAGTGCACCCCCACATCCCTCCACAAAACCAGCTCCAAAATGATGAATGGCTGTGCTCTGCACGAGGGCACGCAGCTGCTGCAAATTCAGAATTGGGCAAGAAGCAACAAAGTATTTGGATTACAAATACTAATTTGTTCCACTTCTAAGGCTCCTTTCCATGAGATTTACCAAAACTGCTGCAAAGAGCTGACTAATCCTCTCACAGCACAGGCATCACCCCTGTCACTCCACTGAGAAGCATGGAACTGCAGGGAGGTGAAGTGACTCGCCAGACACCAAGGCAGCGCAGAACCAAGGGACTGCCTTCCACACTCAGATTGAAATACTTTCTCTCATTTCCACCAGGCTCAGCATCACACCAGAAACCACCCCATCCCTTCCAAACCCCAATAAAAACCCTTCAAGCCTGTTTCTAAGGGACTCAAACCACACAGCTTTTATGGAAAACTGAATGATTTTTGTTAAATGCCTCCCTCCTGCCTCCAAAAGCCCTGATTTTATTCAGCTCTCTGCTGAGAATTTCCCTATCATAACTTGGCTCAGCCAGAGCAAACCAAAACCAAGGAAAGTTTTTCTGCTGCCTGCTTTAATTCACCTGAAGTCCTAAACATACAGGGCTGGCTGGTTTCTAAGACAACAGGAATAAGACAGCTGGGAATAAGACAGCTTCAGAGGTCTGGACCCAGCTTCAGAGGGGACCTGGACATGCAATACAGCTCAGGCATTGAAGGACAGAGGATCTGACCCATCCCAGTGCTCGACTACTCTGATGGAAATCTGGGATGTACACTTCAGCTTGCTGTCAATGACATAATTTAGTGTTGAGAGAGAGAGCAGCATCTGACCCCCCAGAACTACTCAAAGTCATCTCCCTTTGTACAGAGTGCTGGATGGAAGGAAATTCCCTGCTCCAGTGTTAACTGAACCAGAGCAGAACATCCTGGTGCAAGGAGCTAGCCCCTGACAGTGCTCTGGCACATGCCAGGCAGAGAAGCACATTCTCCCTCTTCCCTTTCCATGCCTGACTTTTCACTGGCCCACTGTGCAGGTGTCTGCTGGTGGCTGGCACAGAGCCCTGGGTCCCACAGGGCAAACACTCTTCCCAAAGCACACGCTGACACTGTGCCACAGCCATGAAAAGAGGACACACTTTGTGCTTTTCCCACAGCAAGGCTCCATCCATCAGCAAAGCAGAATATTTTTGCCCCAGCCATGGGGAAATAATTAACCCATAAAGCAGCACACCCTTGAACGATGCTGGTGGAAGGTATTACCATCCCCACCTAATGCATTTTCCGATGAGTTTCCTGAAAGGCTTCCCGGCTCGTGACAGGTCAGCCCTGCACAGGGTGGCTTTTCCTGCACAGGACGAGGCTCTCTGGCACTCCACCACAGCCACCTGCTCTCCCATCCAAACCAAGTTTTCCTTTTTCAACTGTTTGATATATACAGCTGGAGCTCTAATACATGAATAGGATCCCCAGGGAGGGTTTGTGGTTGGCTGGGAACATTTCCCAAGGTGTTTTTGAAATCTCTTTTAACTCCGGGATTTTTTCTTCTTCCCTATTGTTCCTCTTATTGTTGCCAAGCTGAAACATAATGAGTTCATTTACATTGGAAGTGGAAAGGTTTGCAAGGGATCTGTGAAGCTTTAGCTGTTTCCATATCAGGTAAAACAACAAGCAGGTCTGGCTGAAACATGTCTAACAACAAGTGTGTTTCAAAGGAAAGAAAGAAAGAATCAAACTCCCTAACACTGAAATTTCCATTTAAGCAGTATTTCAGTGCTTGTCAAACTCCCTAACAAGGCTTTACCCGAGCTGACCTTCCATGACCCCCCTGGCACCAGGCCATGGAGGGAATCCCCACATTCTTTGCTATGGTCCCATCACTCACAGCAAAGAAATCAACAGTTCGTAAATGCCAGAGAAACACCATGAATACAAAAGCACTCCCAAATCACACCTCTCTCTGGCCCTTTCCTGCCTACTGTGCAATTTATAGTTCTACCTTTAATGGCTGGCCACCCTCACCTGACATGGGAGCTCATGGTCAGCAACGACAATCTGCCTTTGCTGTCACCCCACAGACATGACAGGGATTTGCAAATCAGCCACTCCTGCTCACTGCATTACCCAGGTTAGACCCTTTCCCATCCAGAACAGGCCTTGAGGACAGGAAAACCACATGGTTAACATCCTCACTGCTCAGGAAAGGGTCAGGAGGCTTCACCTGAGATCCAACAACGCTCTTCTGGCCCTGGCATGGACAGCAGGAGCAATTTGCACCTTTTCTTAGTGAATAAAACAGATGGGCAAAAGGGTTCTCCCAGTCTCATCCAGCTGGCTGGTGGCAGATCTGGAACGATAAGCTCCAAAATTCCCGCTCTGCTCATTGATTCTGGCTGCCAGTTCTACATCTGATGAACCCTGTGTGACACAAAAAGCTGCCCCAGCTCCCTGGGATTTTAGAGATGGCTAACACTTATTATGTTGATGTTGAATTTCAGTTGACTGCAGAGATCAAAAGGTTTAGATTCGTTTAAACCAAAAAGTTTAGATTCATTTAAAAAGCACATTAGACTAACTCAAGGGAGACAGGTCCTGTCAGTGCCTATCAGACTCCTCAATTTGGATGCAGCTCCTGAAGAGCAACTGGTTCTGCTGGAGCTGGGATAGTAAAATCAAGCTCTGGCCTAGCCCACTGCAGAAACTCTCTATACCTCCTAAATATACCAAGCCACTCACCTGCAGCACTTTCTCTGTGGGGCAAGATCCAAAAATAGCCAGATTCTGCATACAACGCTTTCTGAGCTGGCATCCAGGGATGGCAAAGGTCAAGTGCGCTTTGTTTTGGCACTGCTCAAGCAAGCCTGCCCCTTTCCAGAGAGGGAAGCCGGACCAAAGATCCTATGTCCAAACTAGCCACAAAGTTTATGTTTCACCTCCATCCTTGGCAGCTGTTTGCCCTGTTTGCAATCCAAACAGTTTTTACTGTTTACCCTCACATTTATTCCAAAAACAATACAATGTGCTCAACAAAAATATGTCAGGAGAATGCAGCACACAAAATAATATCAGGAGGCAGGTCACTGGAAGTTTAGTGGCTGGATGCCAATCAGATAACGATTTGCAAGCTGTTTCTCAACACGTGGGTGAGCACATGGGACCCTAGGCTGCAAGCAAAAGGCATGTTTTTTCTAGGAGATGAAGCACTCTCAGCACACAAAGGTACCAGCCTATAGAGTGATGGGGTTACTTGAAGCTGTGCTCAGCATTTTGTCTCATGGCAGCTCATTAAACAGAAGAGAAACGCGTTCCCACCTGAGTACTAAGCTCCCAGCGCTCTCGCCTGGTGCCCCAGGAGTGCCACTCAGCTTACAAATGAAACACGACAGAGCATCCACAGGGTTCTTGAGACCCCTCAGCTCCTGAGGCAGGGCTTCCTCCATCCAGCAAGCTGCTCCACTGGGGCTCCAGCCTGGCGCCGCCATGAACACCTCCCTGCAGTCCTGTGAAGCCTTTCTGTACAACACTGGATTTGCACTGGGACCTCATGGGTCCCAGTTTGGGGCTCAGCTGGTTTTCCCTCACAACCCTTTTTAGGAAGCTCTTCCACACTACCCATCTTGTGACTAGAAATGTCTTGTTTCCAACCTGTATTTATCCATTGTCCATTCCTATCCCCTGTTGTTGTGTCAATCCTGCCCACCAGTTTAGTGCTAGCCCCTGGGTATGCTCAGATAGCACTTAATTTTTTTTTACTTACTGCCCCAAACAAGACCCAAGGTGTTGTTTTCTTGCTCTGAGCCTCCACAGTCCCCTGACTACCCCAGTATTTTACATTTACCTGCTCCAGCCTGAGTTCCTTCCTCAGTGTGCTGACACTGTTGCAGCAAGCAGTCCTAACAAGTTCTCAGTAGAGCTGCAGGCTGGAGCACAAACGTTTTCTGATCCCTGCTGGAAATGCTTCATGTGCCAGAGCTCAGGAACTGGCTGCCCTCTGTGTGGAAGCTGTGCTGTGAATCCCCTCTCACAGCTATGGCTGCTGTACTTATCCCCATAGCAGCCTGGTTCTCCTCCATCCTGACTCACTGCTTGCCTTCCAACCTCTGCACACAAACCACTACCAAATACATGGAAAACAACCAATCCCAAGATTCCAAATCTGCATGAACTCCTCTACTAAATTGTTTCCAAGCTGCCTGCTTCTGCAGGAGTATAAAACTTTAGGGCAACGCAGGTGGGTGGTGCAAATCCTACCTGAGGGGATTGATTTACTCCCTCAGTGGTTTTGCAGGGAGCTTGGAAATGGCATGGTCTCACCCTGTGCATCCTTTCCCTACTTCACATTACCTTAAGGCCTCAGAATACATTTAATCCAACAAGTTCCACTTCACAGTCACCCTCTCCCTCTGCTGCGGGAAGAGGCCAGGGGAGTGGGATCATCCTCCAGAGCCACCCAAGCTCAGTGACAGTGACACAGACCCAAGAGCCAGCACTGGAGTGCGCATTCATTCCTTTTGGCCACCCACCACGACTGATGTTTGCCTGCCAGTCAGGAGAACTGGCTCAGACCACACATCACAGCTGAGCTGTCCCCTCTCTGATCCATCACCAACACAATGGTGAGGGTTGAGGAAGCAGGAGAGGCCAGACAACATTACTGAGGATGCCCAGGCTGCAATAAAATCCACCTAGCTCCTCACCAAGTTACTCCTTCTTGTGTTTCTGTCAGGAGCGAAGAACTGTTTCTGATGGCAGCAAAGGAGAGTGGACGGACCACACAAGCACAGGAGGACACCAGATAAGAGTTGGCTCAGGATGACAGGGTAAAGTGGCTTCTAAAGGGGTGGTTTGGAGAGGTTTCAACTGACTTGTCTTACTGAACATACCCATACTCCTGTTCAACAAGGTGGATGCAATTATTTTTGGATACAGTTATGGAATAGCAACATTTTTGACTACTTAAAAAAGGCAGCCTGATCTTCCCTAACCATAATCTTTTGCAAAAAAGAAAGGCTGCAGCCTTCTCGCTACCTGCACAGATAACTCTCTCACTGGAGGCAGTCACAGGAATTTCTTGTTAGTGAAACAAAATTTTGTATGTGGACTCTAATGATACTAGTTAAATAAAAAGGGTGGGTTTGATATTTTTTCTTTAAAATAACCGTTGTCTTTCATACACAATTACAGGTAAAACACAAACAGATTAGGAGATTAATTCTCCAGAGGCAGACAAATGCCATCTGGTTTATGAATCATATTCTAGGTATGACACTGTTCTGGCAGACAATACATCTTTTGACGTAGTACACAAATGTGTTTTGCTGAAATAAATAAATAAACAAATAAAGATAATGCTTAAAAGCTGCCTTCCCTCAGATAATACATCATAAACCCCCAAAGCAGCAACAGAACCCTTCATTTCTTAATCAGAGCTAAGGAGTGATGGTTTTAGTCTGACAGAGGGTGAGTTTACATCAGATATTAGAAAAAAGTTTTTTACAATGAGGATACTCTGGGCCCCCCCCCATGTTGCCCAGAGAAGCTGTGGCTGCCCCTGGATCCATGAAGGGTCCAAGGCCAGGCTGGATGGGGCTTGGGGGAACCTGGGACAGTGGAAGGTGTCCCTGCCCATGGCAGGGAAATGAGATGAGCTTTAAGGTCCCTTCCCACCCAAAGCAGTCGGGGATTCTGTTCTAAGCACTGCCAGGCACCGATTCCTGTGGCTCAGAGGCAGAGCTGGTCCTGAGACCCAGGCAAGCAGAAGAGCTTTGGGCCCAGAAGAGCTTTGGGAAGAAAGACACCAGGAGGGGTCTTCATAGTGTTTACTCTGGATTTCAGTCTTTCCCCCCCTTTTCATGCTGCCCCTCCCCTCAGCAAGACAAGTCAGTCCTTTCCAGCCCAGGCAATCTTTTTGTTCCAGGGAATCCTAGAACTAACTTGCTTTTCATTGCTGTAAATCATTCCCATCAGGAATGCTGAGTCAGGACCCCAAGTCTGGAGCAGTTGTGCTGTGGTTAAAAACAAATCCATCACCTTTCAAGACTTTCCCTGCATTATCTGCAGGGTTTACTGCCTTGCTAGATGTTATTACATTATTTCCAAATTTCCCACAAGGTGCTTCAGTCTTGAATGTCTCATAAAAACACTAAGTTACATTTAACAGAAAACCACAGAGTATTTTCCTTAAGTTCACTTTCCTTAAGAAAAGTTATTGGGCAGAATGATAAACAGCTACTAGGAAATTATTACAGATACCTAGAAGGAAGATTTTGCTCCTTTTGCTCCATGCAAAAAAACCTTGACTCAGCTACACAAACATTTATAAAGGTGAGTGTGAACAGCTGTGCCCCAGCCCAGCCCAGGCCCAACCCACCCCACCCCAGCAGCTCCTGCTATCCCAGCCCAGGGGGGCTCTGCCTTCCCTAAGGGCTTGCAAAGCCTATCCAAGATGACCAGAAAACCACTGCTGCTGCCACCACCACTGCCAGCCACTTTTGAATTGGGGTGTTTGGTTTTCTAAAAATTTAATTCAACTAATACCCTGGATACTGATTAGATCCAAGCCCCAGCCTAACCCCTCCAAAGTTATGTAATCCCTGAAATCCAAAAAGCCTTGAAAAGCTTAAATGTGACAGTGCCAGTGATGTCATGCTGCTGAAAGGTTTCCATGGAAACCCCTCCTACCACTGCCATATGCCTGTAGCTCTCAGAGCAGAGCGCAGCATCCTCTGCACAATGCCCCCAACACCACAAGTGGGGAGAATTGGGAGGAAATGGCTACAGCCCCCGGGTGACCCTCAGCTCCCCATGCTCCCTTATCCTGCCACACTGCAGCAACAACCAAGCCGTGAACGTGGCTCCATCACCTCTGCAGGACAAAAGCCATCGGCACCCAAGAGACCTCCCCACCAGACAGAAGCCCCCAAAGGACTGGCTCTGAGACCAGAAAATGCTTCTGAACAGGGGACACTCAGTCCTGGCTCCCCCCTGAGGCACATCCTCATCCCCATTCCCAGCTCCCGCCCCTGGCAGCAGCAGGGCCAAGTGCCAGCTGCCCTGCAGGACAGCCTGGCAGCCTTCACTCAGTGCCACCTCACCCAACCAGAGGGTAAAACCCATTTTCATCACAAGCAAGTTAAAAAACAAAACCAGAAAAAAACCCACAACAGTCAAAAAGTGTTCCTGAGTCCTCGTGTTTGCAGAAAAGAGCTTAAAAAGGTTTCCCAAACCTGAAAGCAACTAAAAAAACACATCTACTGGCTTTGAAAATCTCCGTTTCTCCCTCACTCCCCTTCACCAACCTTGCTATTCCTGTGTAAATGCAGCTGTAAGGCTTTGTGGTTTTTTCTAAGTAGTAAAGCCTAATTTTCTGACGTATCTCTGCCTGAGTTCATCCTCGCCCAGCTGACAAACTAAGACAAATACAACAAATTAAACTGTGAGTTAATTTAAGATGCAAGCAAAGAGATGGCCCTTATGGTTTAATGTCCCTCAAAAAAATTGAGAAACTCCCCCTGTTAAAGGGTTCTGCATTTTTAATCATCCCCTCCATTCAGGGCACTTCTGAGACACCCTTACGTAAGGGTTATAAACCAATTCCATGTGCTCAGAGACACGCAGTGGCTTTGCCTGAGTTCAGTGCCCACATGCAGAGGTAAGAAAATACTGGGAGAGTTCAACTCAGCCCTGACACCCAAGACCACCTCACCTAAGTACGACCTTACTGTAGATCACACAAATTATGTCCAATGGAGCACAGACGGCCAGAACTTCTCCTGTCTCCCTGAACACCAGGTCCAGCTGAGCAGAAGGGCCAGACCCTTCCTTACCGGGCTTACAAGCAGCCTCTCACCCTGGTTTTCAGAGGCAAAGCCCCAGCAGGGGAGCAGGGGCATCCAAGATCTGCATTGTCCCACATTTACCCTCCAGAGCAGTTTCCAGCAGGAGGCCGACGAAGCCAAGATGGATTTTTTAAGAATGCATCACATATACTTTGGCAAAACAGAGAATAGTCTCAAAAAAGCTTGAGGGAAGCATCAAGCTGCTGTTTCTTCATCTCCCATGATATCCCTGCCAAAAAGCCTATAGCATAATGCAACAAAACCAGACTACAATTGTAACATTTTTTTTAATTAAATGATGAGTCCACATTTTTGAGCTTAGCATGGATTCCCTTTTTTGGCATTCACAACTTTAACAGCTATAGACATGTTCCAGCTTAGTTACCCCCAAAACATTATCCAACCACGACTATTTCAGGACATGCTGTGGGGCAAACAAATCCCTCTGGATTTGGGGCTGGATGCTTTGGGCCACGTGCTTGCTGCCAACCAGACACGGTTTACTCGAGACCCTCTCAAAGAACTGAACAACAAATACCCTCTATCTCCCCTCAGACACAAAGCCCAGGGGGGTTTTGCTTTGTTTTTTCCCTCATGTTCTCTGCCATGCCCAGTGCAGCTCTGCAGGTATCTTTACCATTATTCAGTGTGAGCAGCAGACACTGCCAGGCACAGAACAGTCACAGCAGCTGCCTCACGCAGCCTGCCTGGAAAAGCAATGAAATGGTCAAACACCAACAACCAGAAAGCACAACGGAGAGATTTTGGGCAGCCTCCCATGTGTGCCAGCCCATGCGAGTTTGTCCTGCACAACCACTCTGTTGAGAGCCACATGTGGTTCCTCTGCTGCCACCTCCTCGCTCCCTGATGACACCAACCAGCATCCAGCGTGCCCTAGAGAGCTGCAAAGCCTCCCTCTCTGAGCCCTTATTTATGGCTGCTTGGTGTGTGTTCCTGCAGCATTTCCAAGGAATGGGATGCCAAGTTACTCCGTGACTGCTAAAGGTCAGTCCTCATTCCCACAGCAATGATGTTCAAGAAGGTTTCTAACTTCTCTGCTTAATACCATCATGCTGAGGCACTGCTCACAGGTCTCACAGCTCGGTTTGTTTGTTGGCCAGCTGCACTTCATTCAAATTTGTGTTACAATCTCCTGCTGAGTCCTGAGGTAGCCAAGGACCTGCTCCCAGGGAAGTCACTTCCTGACACCCCCTGCTCCAAAACTGATGTTCTGAACTATAAGGATGTATTTTCCCCTATATTGTTTGTTTTCTTCAAAACTCCAACCCACTTACTCCATTTGTTCCTATGACAGCGCAGGTCTCATAAACTATCATTTGGTGGCAAGTTTTTGCAGTCAGCATGCAGTATAATTACCTTTGAGCGTCCTCCTATAGCAGCATGATTCCTATGGTATGCCTTGTCCCAGACAATGGCATCCTGCTTAGCCCAGGCTCTAATCAACATTCTTTCATTCACAAGCAAAAAGAAAAGAGAACAGCATAAAGAACCATGTATTTCTCAGAACGGTGCCTTATAAAAGAACTCCCTCAAAAATACCATTCAGCAAACCTAAACAAGGAAAACCCACTCCTCCTCAGCTCCTCCTAAACACAGTCAGCCCAGTCAGGAACCATTCCATGTGTCCCTTCTTTCTCTGGCCTCCATAAAGCCAGTACCTCCAACAACAGAGAAGTTCCCAGCTGCTTTCAGTCCCCATGATCCAGCAGAGAGAAGGGTTTCTGTTGTCTTTGTCCACTGGCCACGGAGCCCGGTGACAAGCACAAGGCCTTGCAGGCAGAGGGGTCACCCACATATAGGCAGAGGAAAGTCCATTTATTGCCTGGCTGTTCCCTTACAATTTAATTGCGCCATTTCTAACACCAGGAATGTTCTTCTGGATCTCTGGCTAAACTATCCATACAGGATTTTCACTGACTCCCACTTATTCTTCCCTAAATATTCAGGCTGGTAAATAATTGTTTTGCCTTCCCGAGCTAATGCATAATGTATAAATCAGCCTCAAACACAAAGAAACCTAAAAACAGTTCTCATAAAAAAGACTGAGATTTTTTTCCATAAACAACAGCTGGCAAAGTATCTCACAAAAGGAAAAGAAGAAAAAAATCCCACTTTGCCGATACAATACATTTAATTGCTTCAGGATTTAATGCTTCTCCAAACTTGTTTGCTGTAGCCAATGTTAGAAACAAAGTGTTTCTATCCAAAAACTGCAACTCCATCTCCCACTTCAGGACACACTGCCTGAGGAAAGATGGAACAGCAAGGTTTCTCCTCAGCCATTTCAGTCTTCTGTAGGATCCTGGAGCTTGCTCCCAGCCTCCTGAGGGGACACTCCAGGCTGGGAAGAGGATGCATCACCTGTGGCACTATCACACTAACACCTTCACGCTGTGACATGAAGATGAGGGTCTCAAGTATTTGCACCCAAAAATTAAAAAGCATGTGAAATTGTTCTGTTTAAATTTTGAGTGAACAAAACAGTATTACACAGAAGAGCCATTAAATGTTTTTCAAAAAGAGAACAATAAAGGCAACAGAGGAAAGTATTTATTCTGACTTTCCTGTAGGTATTTTCAGCCCCACAGAAACAGTGCACAGCCATGCCAGAGTGTGTGTTTGCCTGTGTCAGCACCCTGAGGGCCATCTCACTGTGCCTGCTGTTAAGTACCTCAAGAAATAACGACAGATTTACCCTGACAGCCACACCTGAAGTTCCCTACAGAACCTCCCAGGTAGTTTCTGTTTACCCCAAATCTCAGATGACCTCATTCTTACAAGTCTGAGGGCCCCAGCCCTTGCTGCTGCACCACGCAGCTTGTCAGATGGGCAACACCACCCCAAACCATTCCTGAGCCTCCCACAGCCTGTCCTGCCCAGGAGGGGAATCTCTGCACAGCAGAGAACCTCCCTTCTCTGCAATTTCCAGCACCTACAGAGCCATTGACACAGAACACAAACCTGGCTCAACACACCTTCCCAGCACTAAGTATTAGCCTCCAATTTGTTTCAGTTTTCCATACACTAACCCACTCACAGCAACATCATTTGAGCAGTTCACTTAGTTCTTGCAGTTTTACAGATAAACTACAAAGTATGTGTTTCTTTTACTGGTCCTGTGAGAGCAGAAAAATGAGGCACTTAATTAAGCCTGGTCTGCTTGCGAACCTCCTCCCTCTGAGATTAGGTAACAGGCTCTGCTTTAACCCCACCAGCCCTCTGCTTGCCTAAGCTCCATCAGGATTGTCAGCACCCCATTTGTGGGAGAAGGGGATGGTGCCAGCCCTGTCCCCCAGAGTGGCACCTCAGCTTCACCTGCAGGGCTCCCCCAGGAGCAGTGTCACCCAGGGAGGCTCTGCAGGACCACCATCCATGGGGCTGGGAAAAGCAGCAAAAGCAGCAGGACTTTTTCTAGTTCGACTACCTACAGGCAAGTCTGTACTTCCACTGGGAATGTGTCATGGATCTGCAAAATCAAAATAGAATGGGAAACTGACTGATAACACACACCCTTAAAAGGCCATCCGATCCTGATTTATAGGCTCGAAGCAGCAGGGAATTTCCTACATGGAAAAATTTGCCAGGGGAAACATCGATCCTGTCTTCAGCTCTGCTGTCCCTGGCTGGGCAGAGCACTCCCTGAGCTCTGCAGAGCAAACAAGACCCAGGCACTCACTTGCGTGCTTGAACAGGGATGCACATGTGCCTGCACATCAAGGTCTCCTCCAGCAGTCTCCAAACACCACGAAGAGCTTCAAGGAAACTCGGCCACGCAGGTTATAGGTGATGACATATCACGTAACTCAGCTGTGGGCTGCTGGGTCCTCCCAGCTTCCTCAGTGCTCACCTACTTCTTGATTCTATTTTGAAGGCAGGTTAAATATCCCTGCAAGTCTTTCCCAGGAGACAGCGATTCAATCCAAACCATTCAGCACAGATGCAGTGGAGGTAGGGCAGAAGACATACTGGTTTTCAACAAAAGCTTCACTTTGAATTTTTGGGGGTTTTTTTTAAAGAAAAAGTGAGTTTGGAAACACATGTCAAAAGGAGGAACCCAAGTGCAAGCAAAACATTAAATTAATTCAAGCACGGAGCCTGCATGAATAGCTCGATTCCCCCACTGCCAGCTTCCCCTAAGCACACCAGCGGTGGTGGCTCAGTGGAACTTTCCATCTCCCAGTCCAAGTATTTGTCAGCTCCTGCATCCTGATTAAATCTGTAATCCTGGTAACTGGGGATGGGGGAAAGGGCGAGATTCTCCCTCCTACCCACAGGAGCCTCGCTCCGTAGGGATCCAACAATCTCGCTCCAAGACACAGTTCATGGAACGGGATTCGTCTGCACTCCCCTACTCTCTGAGCTGTCCTTGCCCTTGCCCACCCCTCAATTCTGGGGGCTGCCAGGGCTGGGGGCACAACGCAGTGACCAGAAAGGATCCAGCAGCACAGCTGGACAGTCTCACCACGCCTGCTCTGCTCACCTGAATGACTGGGGCTCACTTCACTGCCTGGCCTTGCAGCCACACCTCTCTTGCAGGCCCATCAGTCCAGCATGCCTGCAGTCACCACCACATCCTCATCTGTTGCTATGGCTACAGGAAAGCAGCTGCAGCCCTGCATGCAGCATCCTGCCTCACTGAGGGTCCTTGCAGCAACCAACTGCCCTGGAGGACATCCTTGAGATCCTGCTTGCTTTAAGAGCAGCTCTGACATCCCCTCACAGAAAATACATGCCCCCTCCTTCCCTTTTCCTCTGTACACTGGCTTCCTCTCAAGAGGCAGAGCTCAGCAGCTCTTACTGCAGAGCACAAAGGCTTGCACAGGGCAAAGGAAACACTGAAATTCCCAGGGAAAATGAAACACAAGGAGCTATTTCATACAGAGACACCAGTTACTGTCTTGTTAACTGGGAGATGTGAGAGTGCACTGGGGAAGTGTCACTCAGCCCAGTGGCCTAATCCCAGTGGCAAATACATCTCATATTTTGCTTGCACTTTCCCCAGTGAACACGGACCTGGATGCAGGTGGAGCCAGAGGGCAGTGTCAGACACACCCCTCCAGCCTGAGCAGCTGCCTCTCCTACTGCCAGAGCCCTACTCCAGGCACGCTGACTTGCCCATGGCACACCGACACGGCCAAGTCTACCACGAGCACAGGCAGGGATCCCATCAGGCACTCGGCTTGCAGCCAGGTTTTATGGAGCAACAGGTTTAGCTGCCGTGGGCAGCAGCCCCAGGAGAGCCCAAAGCAGCCTCCTCCCAAGGGAGCCATCTGTGCACGGTGATAATGCACAGGGCTCCCCGTGCCCCAGCCCACAGGACATGTGAACCCCAGCTCTGCCAAGCCATGCTGGAGTTCTGCCAATGAATAATTAATTGCTGCTTTGTTTTCTGGTGAAATTCTATAGCAGTAATTATCTCTGTTTTAACACAAAATAATTACCACTTTCTCCTTTCCTCCTCTTCTACTACCAATTAAGAGATGGGAAGACAGCACCTCTGGCTCAGGATTGCTCAAAGCCCTTTGGAGCTGGAGTTGCACTGGTGGGGAATCACCAGGATGCTCCCCCAGGCCAGACAGCTTGCTAAGCTGCAAAAGGACAGAGCACTGCAGTGCCTGGGTCACTGGGGACTCACACTCACCGGGGCAGGAGCTGATTCTCCAGTCAGTTTCCTCTGAGACTTTTAATGAGTGCTAATTAGAAGTGGCCATTCAGGCTGTCAGCAGCTGCCCATCCATCACCAAGTGCCTGGGCTGACGCTGCTGCTGTGCTCACCAGGCTACAGCCTCAGGACCGCCTTTTGGACTCTGGACTCTGCTCAGGACTGCTCACTTCTTTTTATCCCACCTCTCTTTTTTCTATGCATACACATATAAAACCAAGGGAAGGGTTTATTCCAAAGTATTTCCCGTTCCAGCAAGAGAGGCGCAACCACAACTGTACAAACAACCTTGAGAACTCCTCATCCAAGCTCGTGCCTATGGGGGACACTGCCAAGACCAGTGGTGAGGACAGAAAGCTGTGGCACTGCCTGTACACTACTTTGGCCGCTGGCAAAGGAACACAGTGACCTGTGAGTTGGGGGCAGCAGTTCCTCCTGAGAGAGAAGCTGCCAGAAAGCTCATGAACCACTGGGGCAGCTGTTGCCCCACAGTCAGTACTTTTTTCTCCAAAGCACCAGCACAATCCTTTTAAAAGATATTTGACCCTATCCTCAAATTTTAGGATATCTGACCACATCTTAAAATATCAAAATTCAGGATGGAAATGAAACCATATCTGAAAACCTCCCAGCATCTCTGGATGAGCACACATGGAGTGCCAAGCAGCTCTCCATGCTGGTGACCATGGAGTGTCTGTCTGGTTTGAACACTCCAAGCAGCTGGCATACTGTTGGGTTATTCCCTCCATCTTCCCAGACCATGCCCTGCTGTCACAGACGGTTCTGGATTGGAGGGGTGATCCCTCTTTTTGTCTGGTTTCATCACATCCAGCACAGAAAACTTTGATCCCAATGGGAGAGCCCCTGAAAAGCCTGGGCCGAAGCAGGAGCTCTCCACCTCGCTGCAGCACCAAGCATCTTGGGAACTTTGGGAAAGAAAAAATCACTCACCTCTCCATTTCCTAACAGGAACAGCAGGGAAATTACAAAGGACCTGCACATATGTGCAAGCAATATCTAATCTGGGATAGATATTTAAATGCAGTCCACAAGAAAAGGGAATTTTAATTAAGTATTTTTATCTACTACTGCACACTAAATCAAACTGCTTCAGCATTAATATATGAAACCATTACTCTATGCATGCATAAGTAAATTTACACACATCTGTATATAAAAACTATACAATTAAGCACTACTTAAAATGCAGATGGCAGATGATAAAAACTCTATCCTGACTGTATTAAAACCCGACTTGGGATGTTGTATTTGATTCTTGGTCATTTAAATCTAGTGTAAACGCAGTGAAGTCAATGAAGCCAGTAATATTTTACACTTGTGGAAAATATGGACCTTTGATTTTTAACTACTAACTACTGGCAAGAACTGAAAAACAAGCAACAAAAATTCAGTTTGCAACAAGAGGCCACATGTTATTTTTCTTCCTTGGCAGTAATAGCTCCAAAATACCAAATTTAAAACAGAACTCTAAGAAAGGCTTGTTCTGAATCTTAGAGCTACATCAGCTTTCAGCCCTGAAACTTAAATTAATGCTTGAGGTCCCTGATTACACATTCATGTTCAATCTGTGAAATACTACACACACCAAATTTTAAAGCATGTGCTGATAACCACTTGCTCTGATTTCCTTTATTATCAAGTTTACTCCCTCTGCCCCTCTAGCATCACAGAGAAACTTTCAATTAGCTTAGGAAAGATACTGTTGTTCATGTGATCTGATCAGGAACCTCATATTCTGTCCCAATAAAAACAAGTCACGCATTTTATATGGCCTGGGGTCAACAGGCATGGGGGCAAATGACTTCATTCCCAATTTCTTGGTACTGCAAGTCTAAAATTTTTAACCAAAAATTTACAGCAGCACAGATTTTCCTGGTGAGAATTAGCACATTTTACAAAACCGCAGCAATATATTTTTAAATGCTAAGTGGACAATTTGTATTCACCACATCAGGTGAATAATTCAGATGTGCAAAAAAGAGAAACTACTCTGGTATCTGGCCAGTCTAGAACATCTACATCTGGTACACAATAACTGCAATGTTACTGCAGCTGTGAACACCCATCTGCACCACAGCAATGGTCCAAGGCAGCCAGAGCCACCAAACAAGGGGACCACACTGACTCTTCCCAGCTGCCAGCCCAAAATCCTCCACTGGTGCCACTTTCCATGCTCAGCATGTGAAAATCCAAGTGCATTTTCTTCCCAGAGAAAGGAGCAAGTCTGACTTGGCTTTTTTTTTTTTTTCCACCGCCTCTTTAGAAATTCAGATCAGGGGTTTCATGGAAGACTTCTCGGATTACCAGAGTGATGCACAGCAGCAGCCTGGCATCCTCAAGTGTCAGAGAAGTAAAACCCAGTTCAGAGAGGTACAATGTGATATTTATTCACGTCTGAAGTCATGCTTTGTTGCTTAACACCTTTTAAATACAAAGTTACTTAAATATTTGGAAGCAAGGGTACCCTTTCAGTATTTTAAGCCTCTCTGCTGCCTTTCCCACAACACACAATAACCAAAGGAGTAACCCAAGTTTGCTAAAAGGTCAAGGAAGAAAGTCTCATCCCTCTAGATACAAAGAACAAACAAACAAAAAAAAGCCAAAATAAATCCAAAACCCGAGAAAATTTCTGGGCATTTTAAAGTTACTCCAGAGGGAAAAAAATAATCATAAAAAAGGACACAGGGATTCCTCCCCACTCCACCACTGGTGAGCTACCATGCAGATGGGCCTGCACCTTTGACAGACTCTCAAACATCCTCCTCCTGTGCCCTTCGGCAGCAGCAAGTGTACAGGTTCTGCTCCTTGTTCCCTACAAGGATTATTCCTTTCTTTCTCTCCCCTTGTCATCATTTCTCAAGACAATAAACATGATTCTTGGGTAGCAACAGGCAATTAACCTTTGGTGTTCCTCACTCCCCATGCACTGTGACACACTGATCTTCCCTCAGCACTCTGCAAGCCCTCCCTGCACAGCCAGCCCGTGACAACACAGCATTTTCCACCAGAAACAACAATTAAAATGGGAACAGGCTCATCAAAAGCATCACCAATCGAGCAAAAAAGTCGCAGTCTGAGAGATCTGCCCACACTATGGGTGCACATCCCTGCTGTGCTGCAGCGCTGAAGGCTGAGCCAAGGTTCTTTTCTGTCAAAACAAGAAGCAGTTTAATTACAGCTGTACATGTGCAGTTCATACATTTGATACATGTGCAGTTATGTATTCTGGAAAAACCGACAGCAGCTTTCCAAGGAGGACACTCTGGAGCTCACCACCTCTCCTCAGCCTGCACACTGTAGGGACAACATTGGCTTTGGAATCTGGGGTTTGCCTTTTCATTCTTTTCTTTCATCGATGCAATAGAACACACCAAGGGTGAACTGGATAATAGCACTGCCACCCCTGGATTTTAATCACAAAAGCTTTGTGTAATTTTTCTCTCTGAAGCTCTGGCTCTTGGAGTTGCACACATAATCACATGGGAACACAGGCAAATTTTTTTTCAGTAAAAAGAATGCCACTGGTCTCCTGTTTGTGCCCAGAGAGCCCTGTTTTACAGGGAACTTCATGGTTTTGGTGATCAGTTCAGTTTTCAAGTACCCAGCCAAAAGCAGTCATTCTGAGCTTCCCCTTTGGCACATTGTCCAAGTACAGCCCTGCTGTAAAACATAGCAGGTCTTGCCTCAGCGTGATGGTGCTCAGCTACCTGCTCCCCTGCACAGCAGCACAAGTCAGCCACACTTGGGCTGTTGCCCCCTTGGATGGCTGAAAAATCCTAGAGAAAATACTTGTGACCACCTCTTATTGCTAAGAGATCCTACAATCCAGCAGTCCCACAAAAAAGCCCAGCCCAGAAGGCAAACCCCAAGCCCCAGTCGAGTCCAGAGTGCAGCATGGAAAAGGAAAATATCCGCAGTTGTTTCTAACAAAGGAAGCCACAGGCTCTGCAAGGAGAGCTCCAAAACCCTCAGCTGCCTTGCACACTCCCCTCAGCCAGAGGTGCAGCTGTTGGGACACAGCCAAATCCAGTGTCTGGATGCAAGGTGGGCACCAGCCCTGGGCTCCCCAAACCCTGGCTCCTTGGGGCCATGTTTCAGCACCAAATCTCATTCCCTGGTCCCCTCCAGGAGAACATCTCTCCTTCCTGGCTGCAGCAAGAGAGAACCCCGCTCCCTGCCAGCACAAGAACCCAGAAGAAATAAGCATGTTTTTGTTTTTATTTCTGAGGTTTTAACCCCAACATTCTGGTTTTCTGACGCTTTAGGTCTGAAGTTGACAAATAGAAGCAGAGTGGGAAGCAGAAGTTCAAGCAAATTTCTGTCAAACTCACCAAACTTATAGCTCAATGAGAGAAGAACATCTTTTTTGCTATTCCTTGAGGACATTTTGTTACTAAACTTACAGCAATTTATTTTTCTAACGTTCTCTCAAGTGAAAGCAAGGTTTGGCAACTTCCAAGAGAGGAACAAATTTTTACTTTTCATTTTGCTAGGATAAAATTAATTTTGCTTGAGGGAAGGGAACTTTGTTTTTCAATTGGATTGAGATTCAAAGACTAAAAGGAGAAAAAGGAAGAAAAGGGAAACAAAACACAAAATCACTTTTCACATAGCATGCTGTATCTGCTTGGGAAGAAGGCCCTTCCAAACTCTGCAGATCTCTGGACTTCATTCAGAGCATGACAATCCAGCAGAACTCAGACCACATAAAGCCCAGCACATGCCTAAAGGAAAGAGAGGAAAGAGATCAGAAAGCTCAGCTCCACTTGAGGGGGTTTGGGTTTGTGGTTCTGTGCCAAAGGGGCTCCGAAGACACGGCCACAGGCAAGCAAGCAGCCTGCAAGGGTTACCTGCTCCACAGCCAAGCACTACAAATTACCATGAGCTATGACTCACTGCAGAAATATTGATAAAGGAGAAAGTTGATTTTGAAATAAGATGAGGAGACGTAAAAAATAATTGCACAGAAACTTCTTGGGCTGTTTAATTCAAGCACTTTTATGCCTGAGGATCTAAATGAATACATGGAGATCTTTTTGCTCCTGCAGCAATCAAGTATTTCCTGCTATTACTGATAATGACTTTAAAACAGCACACTTAAGCAGGGCTGTTACTTTATTTTCATCCTTTCTGAGGCAGGAGTGGAAGTGCTAAGGCAGGGGAGGAAGGAAGGTAATGACAGCTCATCAGATGAAGCATATGCCAGTCTGGTGAGGGCTGGCACGAGGACCTCGGCCACCCCCTATGATCTCAACCTCCAGACACCTGCCATCCCATCCTGACACAGTCCCAGAGCCTGTCACCTTCTGGCAACTAACAAACCCCATCTGAAATAAGAGCAAGCAAGCTTCGGAGCTCCTCCAGTGCAATCTTGAGTTCTGAATCTGGTAGTGCAGGGATCTGACCCAAAGCTCAACATTAAATCAATTTAATCCCTTTTCTTGCCTTCCAGTAGGTGAATCACATTTCTGAACAGGACTGGGTGAGTAAACGATACTTTGCCTGCATTGACACAAGGAATTCTCACTCCTCCCTCGTCATCTTTTGCATGAGCTAAAACTGTCAAACACGGCCCAGAATCACAAGTGTTTCATTGAAACAGTATCATTACTCCTGTGAATAAACTCTGTCCAATTTTTTTTGTCCATCTCTAGTTCGACACACCTTCATGTGAATTCCACCAGGACAAGGGGATGGGTAGGAGAGGCCAGAAGAGCATCTGCTGTCTCACAGCAGACACTGCCATGAGAAGCCACCAGGATCCAAGAGGGAAGGGGCAAGCAGCTCTGACTGCAGGGCTGGACACTCAGGGGACGGGCAACAAGAGATGAGAAACTCCTTAGAAAAGACAGCAGGCTGCTCTGTGGTTCTGCTTCCACAGGCACTCAACACAACCACAACCAGCCACAGGAGCAGGCCAGAGCCCATGATGAGCATTTCTCAGAAAAAGGTCAAAAAAAAAAAAACAACAAAAAATCCTAAAAATGGTCTTTAGGCTGGATTCAGTCGATCTCACCCCTTTAATATTTCTGGTTTTGTTGCAAAGGCAAAGTGAGCAAAACCCCCACTATCTGGAGCAGCTCTGATGACGAAATGATACTAGATAGGCCACTGGATAAACCATTAGGAAATGAAAGTAGCAGTTGGCAAATGTCATGGCAGGCATTCAAATGAGTCTGCAATCACCCCAGAAGCTAAAGAACACAGATCTTCCCTTTAGCACATCAAGGTATGTTTATTGCCAACACAGCACAGAAGCACTGCAAAAAACCACAACACATTTTAACGGGAGGCATTCCACTTCCCTCCTTCAGCAGATGAGGTAAACCTGCTTTCTTAAACAACCCACTTTTGCCTAGCTGCAAGGTTTTTATGCAGGTTCACTTGGGAAGTGAGCAGGAAAAAACCCTTTTCAGGCAGTATTTCTCTCCCAACACCTGCCCAAGTGAAGGAGAAGCACCTGAAGGCAAACACAGGTGGTGCTGTGGGGATGCTGGGGAGGTTTGAGCTCTGCTGATTCCCAAGTTACAATGGACCCCCAGGCTTTGGTTATGCAACACTCGTGCGTGATACTCAGCAGCATCACAAATTGCCCCAGTTTCCCTGAGCAGCCCTCGGAGAAGGCAAAGGCAGCCATGCTTGGTGAAACCGCAACTGCTGTGCCACCATTTGGGGCCTGATCCAGCACCAGCACAGCCAAGGGTGCTGCCCTGGGATCGAGCCTTCCATCAGCTCAGCCCGACAACCACAGCTCCTGCTGTCAGGGCTGTGCCAGGATTTGAGCCACCCTACTGCTGGCCACACTTTCAAACACAAAAGCACAGCTAACACCACTTTGCTCTCTCATGCTGTAGGATCACAGGCAGCACCAACATCATTCACAACACACTGATGTGCTCCTTCCCCTCTGCCAGCTCCTTTACTCACTTGTTTGCTGAGCAGCAGAACTGATCCATTCTGCAGGTCATCCACAGCCCACTGAGCTCAACAGGTATCTTTCACAGACACTGCTCACAAATGCTTCTGAGTGCCACTCGGCCTAACACCAACACGATCAACAGTACTTAACACTACTTAATGTTATTTACATTTACAATATGATAAACCCAAACAAAATCGACAAAACCACAGGCAGGACCTTAACGCTGTTACTTTCACTTCCTTTCTGCAGTACTCTGCATCAGTTTCTACTACAGAATGTCACATCATGACAATTTCAATAAGAAACAGTAATTTCCTGTATCTAAGTATTTCTGCTTTCTCTCTCCTGAGAAAATATAAGGTACTCAGTAGTTATTGTTTTACTTTTGGGAAAAAAGGGGCGGAAAAAACCCATACACCACAAATAAAATCCCCCATGCTTCCTACAGACCACTCTGTTTGGTGAGGTTAGCAGGAACAGCTGCAATGGTTAGACAGCAGGTGCTGAGGTACCAAGCACAGTTGGAGAAAATATTACTGCCAGTGCTGATGTGAGGCTGCAAGACTAGATCTGCACTGTGCCAGAGTTATGCAAACAAGCAAAAATTGAGTAAGAAGAATTTTTGTACCAGTTTTTGCTGTCTAAAAAGAGACCATAATCATCCATCTGTCCAGAAATGTTATTAAGGATTACAGCAGAGGAAAAATTATAGGCAAAGAAGTGCAGCAAGAACTGTACTTGTTAGAATTTCTCCTAGGGCACATAACCTACATTAATCCTGAAGAACAGAGAAAAACCCTTCCCCTCCTCTCCCCAAAACTTGAGGAAATTATATCCACCTCTGCTGTGAAAAGCAGCGTTTATGGACTTAAAAATAAGTAAGCCTTGGCAGTACAGATGTGAGGAAGCCAACTGCAGGGACCGAGGAGCTAGAGGCAACTTTCATTCCTACCTGGTTCAGTGCAGTTTCTGACATAGAGCTGGCCCCCATCCTCTGGGACTTCAGTCACGTTCTGCTCACGTGCTTGCAGGAGCTGCCGCCCACTCCACTTGTCACCATTCTCCACAGAATAGCCCAGGGCACTGTAACCTGAAGGAAAAGAGCAGTAGATACATGAGGAAAGGCAACTCCTGATTCCTCTCCTAAACACCTGATGCAGCCAAACCAAAGCATTTGCATTTCAAAAATCCCACAGCCCCTGGGGTTTAAAAGGGCAATGTTTCTAAGCCCACTGGAATGGGACACGTCCAGCAGCTCCCCATCACACAGGAGCCACGTGCATTCCTACACAGCTTCTGAAGTTCATCCTAGAAGAGCATCTCTGTTTTCTCACCCAGCACCATCTGACTGAAGCCAGAGCACACCTCTGACTCATTTCCACACCTCCATGCTCCCAGTAACAAGAAATATCCACGAACATGAGGGGCATTACTTTGTCTCACTACCTTTGACTCGACCCTTGCTCTGCTCTCCCCTTCAGCTTTGCCTTGGTGCTGCTAAGTGAAGCTCTATTTTGGCAATGTCAACAAAGACAGCTGGCTGATTTCCACAATATTCCTGGCATGAGGCTCGTCTGCCCTGGACATGCCATATCTGCCTAATCAGCTGGACACACATGCTCATGTGTCAGTTCCATGCCTCCTACACTGGTTCAGATTCAAGGGAAGAAGAAAAAACTCTCTTTTTTTTAAGCCAGAAGGTATCCACACACCAAATCAGCCTTCTTGCAATGGAGACCTTGCAGCCCTCCAGTAACAAACAGTATTTGAGAGGGACTTCCTCCCACCCATCCATCTCCTTCTCACCAAGCAGAATATGGGATCTCTCACAAGGACTTCTGAATTATTCCCAGTTTTGTCCATTACTGTGGAAACAGATCACAGGCAAAAAAGCAGTGGGACAGAGATTCCAATCTTGAGCCAATGCCTCAGAGGGTGATTAAGAACAAAAGAAAAAGTTTTCTGCAGGCCCCAACTCTTTTGTTAGGTTCCCTCATCCAGTTGAGAGAGCTGCCCAACCTGAGACTTGTCTGCCTTGCTCAGATCATGCTCTGCTCAGGCAACTCCATGTCAGGCTAGCAGGAAGGAGGGAATGTTTGGGAAAGGACTGCCTAGGAATCTGCACCCCAGGCCACCGGCAGCAACTGAGACCAATGCTCCCAGGATATGCAGGAGTCATCTGCGTGCATGTTTGGGGGAGGGGCTGCAGCTGCACAGGCAGCCTGAAGCACCCCTTTTTTCTAAGCAAAAAAACCCAGTTTACCTTGGTAAACCAAATGCCATCATTTGAAGCTTCAAGCACTTTGTCATTTCAATGCTTTACAAATGTTAAGAGAATGGATTTTGCTGTCAGTTTAGTCTGTGAGCACCAGTAAGATTAAGCTGATGGAAGCGGACTGCATTTCCAAGAAGGAGTACAAGCTGTAATGCAGCATCAGGGATCTCCCATAACAACACTCTGGTAGCCTGAGCAAAGCAGTTTCAGTTCCACATACAAGCTGCTTTCAAAGCAGAGGAACTCTTCTCCAAGCAGGCGAGGCTTCTCTGTGTCACTGCATGGAGCAATGGCACAAGAGAGGGAGGACACAGGGATTGCCACGACCCCGGAGCTCTGGCAGAACCTCTCTTGCTCCCTCTGCTCTGCCTCTCTCGGACGGCAAACTCTTCCAAGCAAGGGGTAAAGACAAGGAAAGTCATCTAAGGTGACTTTGGAAGGGGAAAAGCTTATTTGGCAATAGGAGTGTTTATAAAGACTACATCCAGCATTGACAAAAATCAGTGTAAATAGCAACAGTGCTGGTCCATGGCCGAGCTCGATGCAGTGACTGACACCTGGAAAAGCCCTCCTCTGGCACCTCCAGGTTTGAGCAGGGCCAGCTGTCCCATGGCAGAATTTGCAGCCCACCACCCCCAAAATCCTGCCTCAAGCATCTCCATTCTTAAACACATTTCACTCAACAAAGCAATGGAAAATAGAAGTTAGAGATGAACCTTTTTCAAAGCTTTGGCCTTCCAAGGATTTCTCTGTGAAAACAGGGACATGTCGAGATTTTTACCTTGCTAACAAGGACACTCAGTGACACATAAGAGGGTCCCTGTGGTTTCCCCATGTGCTGGCACCAGTCTCCTTGCAGTGTGGTACAGGATACTCAAGGCCTGCCTGCCCTACTTTAGGTGCTGACACGAGATACAAGCACCAGGGACATCACCTTGGCCATAGCATCCCACCTCAGGACTGCCAGGCCACCACCACCATGGCCAAACTCTTCTTCCCAAGGAAATGCAGGAAAACTTACAAAAATGAACGCTAACAGTTTTCTTTCTCAACTGTAGTTATTCAGGATTGGATGATTTTTAATGGGAACCACAACAAAGAGGTTTTTTCATTTTCTCAGCAGAGGTAAAGACTGCTAAACATCCCGCCTCAGCTACAGTGCCATTTTGGGCAAGCCAGATGGAACGTTTTTCTTATTAATGTTCTAGCTACTGGCTTTATACTAAAATAATACTGCTCTATATACTGTGACATCCTCTAAAGTTCTGTACCATAGCATATTTCAAAGTGAGCGAATTATTTTTTCATGCACTGAATGTTGCCACAAGGTATTTTCCACAGTTCCAATTACCCAGCACCAGTTTTACATTACACACTCAGAACCCAGGTTCTGGAGAGGTTTACTTGTGCTTCCTCCCATAGATATTCCCATGGACAATAAGCACATGAGTCATTTTTCCCTGTCTTTGTGCCTGCTCTGCATTTCGTAACAGAACTAAGACAATGCAGTGCATTTCCAGTGGCCGCGTCTCTTTACGTAAGTACGCGAGTGTGTGCTTGCTAGGAGCTCCTGTCCCTGCCAGGCTGGCGTGGCAGCCTGCTGGGCACGGGGTCTCCAGCAACACTGCTCACCTGTTCCACTTATGAGCATGAAAATGAGGTGGAGTGGAAAGAACTGATTGGACAGCTCAGAACTCCTGGAAAGGCTCTGTGTGTGACCCAGATCTCCACGTGGGAACTCAGGAGCTCCTTACGCTATTCCAGATGGCTCTGGCTGGAGTTTACAACTTTCAGTGCTGCAGAAACAGAGCCAAATACGTCCTGGCTGCACTTCCCAGCACGAAGAACACCATCTTACAATGCTGAACCAACATGCTCACATTCTCCAATTGCACTCTGATCTCCTAAGCACATCTATTTTCAGCAGCAAGGTGCAGGAACCCCAACAAGATGGAATAGCAGCAAGACCTTGGAGCAGACATCCAGTTCTTACAGGGGACAAAGCAGGCTGGTGTGGAGATGGGGGTCCCATGAGATAGGGAGACCTTTGCACAGCTAGCCCAAGCAGCCAAACAAGACAAGAGCACCCAAACCCACCACTGGAAGAGGAGAAGAAACCCATCCACTGCAGCGGAGGCTTCGGCTCAACAACGCTGTGAAGAAAGGCAACAAAGATGGAAGGTGCTCGTGAGCAGCCAGCTGGAGCACAGAAGAGGTGATGGGCCAGGGGGCTTGTGAGCAGGGAAAAGCTGACAGGCAGGGGACTGGCCCAGCTGAAGGGACAGCTCTTGTCACCACTGCGTTTCCCTGGCACAAAGCATTGCTGCACAGGCAGGGCTCTGAGAGCTGGCAGGTATCCACAGCTCTCACTGACAATAAACTACTTTCTATGCAAACTGCTGTCCGGAGCCAAAAACAGCACAGCTTTTCTGAAATATGCTTGCCCTTCCTCCTCTCTTGTCTGTCCCTTTTATCTATTGTTTTCAGGGAGGTAGCTTTGGGTTTTGGAGGGTTGGTTTCACAACCAGCTGAATTATCTCTGTCTCCCTGAAATGTTCTGGCAGTTAAAACAACAGGGAAATATTTTGGAGGAAGAAAAAAAGCTGGAACAAGCAGAAGCTTCCACATAAGCCAGCGCAGAGGAGGAGAGCAGTGGTGTGGTGACCTGAGGACAGACCAGGTGAACCCTGGTGGAAGAGCAGCACTCAACTGAATGAGCTGCAGCCCTGCTCCACAGCTGCTCTCCCACGGCTGTGTCCCTATGGCTGCTGGCCTCAGACACTCAGGGACATGTCCAGTCAGCCCCTGCACCATGAGACCTGCTGCAGACAGCCACCACAGCATCTGAGCTCCAGATTGCATGAGCACATCATAAATGGATTAGCCCTTTGCCTAGGCTGATTTGGAAGATGCTTTTCTTCCAAAATCATCATCAGAAAAGACCATAAACAGAGCATACTCAGGTGAAAAAAATCCCAAACAAATAACAAAAGCCCCAGAAATCCTACACCTGGCTATGACAAGTAGCCTGCTCCTTACACCTCATTTCAAAGCTGTATTTCCATGCATCCTGATCTAAATGGAAACATGCAGAAGGGCAGGGAAAGCACAATGCTGATAATACCTGTACCACACAAGTGAGGCACAGTGGTCAGAGCCAAGCTGCAGGCAGTGGCCAAGCAGGCCAGGGTCCCTGCACCAACAGCCTGTCACTACACACCCTCCCACATATTTTCTATGTGATTACCACTAGAAAAAAACCCACAACCCCTACAAAACCTCAGGCATACCCACAGCTCCCACACACCTCCAGGGAGGCTCCCCAGCTCCCTCCCAAGGGGCATAGAGCCCACTGAGGGCCTCACGAAGCTTCTGCCCCTCCCAGCCCAGAACTGCTCTCAACAAAGCCCAGCTGGAGTCAGGAGGGCACAGCACGCTCCGAAGGTCCAACAACAGCTCCACAGCTCTCGTGGCAGCAGCAAAGTGTGACTTTTGGTTTATTTTAACTCTGAAAAGCTGCCCACCCTCTGGAAGTGAAATTTCCACATGCATTCTGCTTGGACATGCCTCTGCTCCCACCCTGAGTGAGAGCAAAGAAAGCTTCAAGGACAGGCAGCGCTCAGCAGAAACGCACTCATGGGTCATCAAGCTCCAGGTGAAGTGCCTGCAACACCTCACACAGTGAAGCCCCGGGGATGGAAAAGTATCCCTGCAAGAGATGAACAGATTCCCCAAGAACTCCTTGGTTACTACACCAAAAAGAATGCAGGGTTAAGCTTAGTTAAGTGAATATAAAATTCTCCTGTGTTCACTACTGTGTTGTGCCAAAAACTGTTACTGGATATGTGATTATTCCAAGCTTCCATGATTGTTCATTACCAGTTTGTGCAGAACCTTATGTTTTCTTTAGTATTCGTACCAGCTTGACCATTAAATCGACCATTTCATTCTTCTTGATCCACACCTAAGCACAAAAGGAACAGTTCTGCATCTGTAAAAAAACCACCTTTTAGTTCTGCCTATCACAGCCTCGCATGACTTGGTTCCCCTCTAAAGTAAACAGGGTTTTTTTTCTCCTGATAATCTTTTCATGCCTCTATAAATTCTCCAGTTTTACCACGGCCATACCTCTGTGACCCTGCCCAAATTCAGGAAATTCTCAAGGCGGCAGCTTCCCACTCATCTGTACAACAGCACTGGGTACCCTGAGCCCAATTCCCTGCTCTGGTTTCTCTGGGATATTTCACTCCCTGCTGCCACTCTCATCTCATTAGCATTTCACCTGGCACTACTAGAAAGTCTGGGCACTGCTGACACGATCTCTGTGCTTGGCAGCCATGGACTGCCCGGCACGATTTCCACAGCTTGCTGGCACAGCATGTCTCCCCTGACACAGCCGCTGCCTATTCCATCTGCCTTCTGTCCCAAGCACGGGACAGTATCCTAACATCAGTCAGAAAACTCTGCTTTTTCCTCCTCCTGCTCTTATAGCTGTCATAGAGGAAAACTGCAGGAGTAGGTGAAGCAGCATCCTTCACATTACCCTACTGCAGGTGCCAGTGCTTTTCCCCTTGCCCCAAATAAACAGAAAGGAAATTTTCAAAGGCAGAAAAGGAAGATGGAGAGCAAATTCCTCTTTCCAACATGCCCCTGGGGCAGCTCTTCTCCCTGACCAAACTCTTTCCCATGCATCTCACTCTCATCACTGCTATCTGTGAGGGATGCCAGAGAATCCTAAAGCACATTCAGACCCCCTGCTCTCTCCCTTTCCCACATTTCACTAGAAAACCCAGCTCACAGAAGGTGGGATCACATCAGTAAGGATGTGCTACAGGTGGCTGCACATCTGGGTCATCCCTATCAAACCATCCATCATGATTTCCCTTCTTCATGGTAGACAGCAAAGAAAAAAAGAGCAGCAATAAATTAATCTCCAGCTGACTTCCCATCAGTAACAGTGCTACTTTTTATACCATTCCAAGATCCTGTGGCTGCTTGAACCTGGAAATCATGATGTTACAAGGCTGGAAAAGCAGTACTTGAGAGGCTCGCTTTTACCAGACAGACCCTTGTTTCTTGGAAGGATTGGGTAATGTGTTACAGAAAGAGCTAGCTCTCTGGAGAATACATTTATCTTTTAAAAAGCAGTGAAAAAACAAAAGCAGTGAAAAAACAAACTATTTCAAGCCCCTGCGACAGGGGCGAATACCTGGGGTTTGATTAGGAGGTTTGTGCTCGGCAGCTGAACAGTCACTGCTCCTTCCCCCACTTCTATGTATTTCTTTCCTAATTTTGAGCTGACACAGTGGGAGGAAAGACAGTTTTGGATCAGATGAAATGTTTTAGTGGAATAAAATATTTTATTTTGGTTTGCTCTCTTTTACACTTCTAGCTAAATATAATTCCACAGAATTAAATTTAGTCTGAAAATACCATAAAAATGTGCTGGGAAAAGAAACGTAGCAGCACTTTCACAAAGGGAAGGGAAGGGAAAGTGAAGGGGAAACCATTACTTTATCCCAGTTAAATTCTAAAAAGTGACACCCTTGCAACTTTGAACAGTTTCTCTTAGGTGTCCAAGGCTGACTGGACAGGGCTTGGAGCAACATGGTCTAGTGGAAGGAACACTAAAAACAAGCCCACCCCTTCCAGAAAAGAAAGGAAAGGAAAAAAAGACTGTCGTAAGCCCTGGCTCCCACACTGGTATCTCTGATGGCAGGGAAAACATCACAAAAGAGAGATTTTTTTCATGCTTTCTCCACAGAAGATGAAGAAAAAAACTGGGTCTTACAAAAAAGTAAACAAGCACAAGGGAAAAGGGAGCTTTTGTGTCGAATTTCAATACAAACATGCTTTTCTAGTTAAAAAGACTATTTCTCCTGTCCTTTTGCCTTACATCTCCTTTCCTCTTGTGCTTCCCTGCAACACCACCACATGAATATGTAACCGGCATTTGTTTAATCGCTGTTATTTACTGCTTCCACTGTGCTGGAAAGGCACTTGGAGAACAGAGATGAGTCTCAGCCCTAGACAAGATACTGGATCTGGTAATTAACCCTACTGTTCAGCACCAAGCCAGATTTGCAGCCTAAAACCACTCCTAACCTGAGGTGACACTCAGGAAAATTCACTGAACAGCCAGCCCTCACCAGCCAATGCAGAGCTACAGTGGAGAGAGTAAAAGGATAGGGATAAAATACAGTGGGACAGGAGTGTGGAGGAGCTGGGAACTGTGAAACGAACAGCTGGGTGAACCCAGACCTGGCAGAGGGAGAGGCAGTAATTCCCCTTTTCCTCCATCTGCTCAGAAAACCCCTGAGATGATTTTTGTCAGTGCTAAGAACACGTTGAAGGGCAGCTGTTGGCCTGTAACTGATGCTGTGCCTTCCTCCCCAGGAAACTGAGTTCCTCACACCAATGCATCTTGGTTCCCAGGAATTAATAGCTGGAATTAATACAGGAGAGCAAAGTGCTCCAGACGTTGCAGGGTGCCTGTGGTCCTGTTCCCTGCCACTGGCCATCAAATGGATCTGGTCTGGAGTTGCCACAAGCCAACCACAGACAAATAGGCTCTGGGAGCAGGAGGGAGCACCCACTGAGCAGCCTCATGGAAAGCCTGGTTCCACACCCCTCTGTTACAACAAACAGTGCCCCCCACTGCACAGGGGCTCCTGCCCTCCTTCAGACCGATCTGTGTGTCTCCAAGCCAAGCTGAAAGTTACCTTAGTGACAGAGAGTGTTTTCCCTCAGGTACCACTTAATTAAATATTGAAAGAGCTATTACCTTTCAGGGATGCCAGTGCACTGGCTGTGTCCATTATTTATAACATAATGTATTCATTATGCATTTTATCGCATGCTGCTATCTGCTGATCTCAGGCCCTTAAACACAATTTTAAGCAATGAATCCTACCTTAATTACAGACAAATATATATATAAGCCTCAGGACATCTCTTTCTTATATTTATTAGAAGTAAGCAAACATATCTAGAAATAAATCTGGTAGTCAGGGAAGAGAGGGACATGGCCAAGCAGCCTGGGAATCACAGAACCAGAGCCAGGCACATTTCAGTTAAAATTGCCAGCTTGGGCTATCTGGACAAAAGTAAGTCTTGTCCTGCCAGAGATCCCTCCCATGACATCCACTTCCCTGCTGATGGATGTGGCTGTGAAGCCCAAGATCACTGAGCACATGGATGCCAGCCCCAGCACTAGCAGAGCCTCACGAGGCAGGGAGGTCTCGCTCACCCCACTCTCCTTTATGCCTCCAAGTCCCTTTTCCCAGTCCCCTGGGAGGGAATCAGCCTTGGGATCCCTCCAGTAAGAGGTAGCTGCTCAGCCTTGTGTCCCTCTGCTGCAAACCCTGAATTATAACTCCTGTCCTCTTTCCCACAGCCAAACCAAAAGTGGTGACTGAAAAAAACTTTAAAGAAAGGAAAAAGGGAAAAAAAAAAAAAAAAAGAAAAGCCTCTCTGGACACATCCCGGAAGCTCCTCATAGATCACAACAGACCAATACAGAAAACTATCAAAAACTGTCCCTGGCTTCAGCAGATTTTGAACTGGTCCTTATTAGGGTGGCCCAGGAGCACAAGGCTGCTGAAGCCTTTCAAGGGAGATCTGTGCTAAGGCTTGGCTGAAGCTTGTAGAGGCTCCTTATCAGATCCCTGAAAAGGCAGGCCATCCCTAAAAGTATATTATATGGATGCAATCCCTGTCCAAACTGCTACCTACACACTTATTTCTTCCACCTGGGGAATGTTCCCTACCCACTGGAAAATACAGGCACAAAGGCAACAGGTACCACTCCCAAGCAGCACAGCAGCACCCCTGCCCTCCTCTGAGAAATGAAGCCTCCCTGGAATGCTCCCAAGTATTTTAAGGAAATAAATAATACTGTAGAGGTGAAAAAAAAACCCTTCTATTTTTAACCAGAGGTCCTAGAACAGAAGGACTCTCTCAGAAGTGCTCCACATCATCCCAGAATCAAGTGTTTGATGCTGTCTTTTCTTTATAAGGCTTTAAGATGGGCAGACCCTCCAAGAAGCAGTAAGCAATTCTTTATTTACCCTGAAGTGAGACACTGCAGACCTGGGTTTAATTCACTGCTCTGCTATTAGCCCGTGAGGTGACCTTGGACAAGTTGTTCTGTCCAGATTCTCAGCTGGTGTCCGCTGGCACCGTGCCAGGACAGCCAATTAAAACAATTTGAGACATCAGCCCCAGAGGCCCTGGGTCCTTGGCCTCTCTCTCCCGAGCAGCTCTGCCACCCACACGCAGCACCTGAGGGACACCGAGTGGGGGGAAGAGAACTCATGCTTCCCGGGGACAGTACATGGTTTTCATAAAACGAAACAAAAGGCCTGGTTTGGTTTTTGGCCGTTTTTTTTAAATAGCCCTATAATCAAGGTTTTAAAACATTGCTGTGCTCTGGTGGGACCCCACCTGGAATCCAGCTCTGGAGCCACCAACACCAGAAGGATGGATGGACGTGAGGGAGCAAGTCCAGAGGAGACCACAAAGATGCTCAGAGGGCTGGAGCCCTTCTGCTATGGAGACAGGCACCCCTGCAACCTCCCTTTGAATCATTTCTTCACTCAAGAGGCTTTTACATTACTCAGTTATTTTCTTGGACAACTCCTCCACTTCTGAACAAGCTTGATTTGCTGCCTCCCCTGATTTACTAGAAGAACAAATCCAAAGAACATGAAACTCAATTTGTTTTACTCTGTCAACAGCCAGCAGCAAAGTTAACTAACTCAAGGGTGCTTTCAAGGCTGCCTGCCTCCCCTGCCATGGCACTGCTGTCCCAGTCGGAGTGCAGAGCCAGCAGCACCTTGCTGTGAGCACAGCTGATGAAACCTGCCAAATAAGCAAGCTGTGTGCGGAAGACACTGGCTGGGACTAGTTTCCCCTAAAATGAATTGCTGCACTGTCTCAGTGCAGGCAACACTCATTTACAAGAGTTTCTTTCTACCCCGTCCTCTAAACAATACACAAATTAGCTACCATGTATAGGTGCACTGAGAATTGGAGGGCAGATCTTCTCAGAGGAAAAATTAATGTCCATGTAAGGCTCGTTTCTCCTCCTGCTTTATGTTACAGGATGTTCTGGCCATCTTAGGGAAAAAAGCCAGTTGAGTCTATCTCTGAATGAGGATGATTTTAATAGCAGACCCTTTGGCTGTTCGTAGCTCAATTAGCATGTTTTTGGCTTGCATATCAAAAAGATTCTTTTCCTGGACTTCAGCAGGCTCTTTCCCAATCGAGCCATTAAAATCTTTTGGCAGTTCTAATTGGATAGGTGATGCCTGCTGCTGGAGCAAACACTGAGGATGAGCCCTGGCACACCAATGCTCCCTTTAGGGGCTCAGCACTACCAAAACTGCCCAAACACTGTCCTTCCCCTCTCCCGGCACAGAGACTGATGGGACATTGCAATCCCTCAGCCACCACAGGGACACAGCACAGTTCTCAGGGTTCATCCACAGACACAGGGCAGAATACTAGGGACTGGAGCTCCACCTGGGTACCTATCACTCCCAAGCCTGGAGAACCCTGCAAAGGCTCTCATTCCTCAGTTTCCCTCTCCCACAGTCTGAGGACACGCTTACTCATCCCATTTCCTCTGGCAGGATCGGGGGCTGAGGAATGGCCAGAGTGAGGAAGGGCCTGGGTAACCACCTGAACGCAACCCCAGCCCTTCCCACACTGCAAGTCAAGCCCTGCTCCCCAGCCTGATTGCCTGTGGACACAAACCCAGCCCTGAGCTGAAGCTCTGCACACACGATCAAAGAAGCAGCAAGGTCAGGCCAGGCTGTGCATCCCAGCCACTTCACACAGCTGCTCAGCTAGCAGGAATGTCCCAAAACAACTAAATTCATGCCTCCAAACCCCATCTGGCACTCCTTTGTGCCCAAGAGGTATTTCTCCTACTAAAGGAAAGTACTTCCCCTTCCCAACACACACTCGCATCCACCGACACAGGACCCATGCCCTGGCCTTCCATAGCTGAGCAAGAGGACAACATAGGCACGAGGTACAGCTGGACACACACCCTGCTCCTCTCTCCTCCAGGCCACCCCCAGGTCCCAGACAGGACCTGGGGACCGTCTGCTTCCCACAGGCAAGGCTTATATGCAGATGACATTCCATGTTAGCCAAAAGAGTCCATAAAAGGCAAATAAAGTCCCAGCAAGTACTGTCTCACACAGCTTTCTCCCTGGACACCACATCTGGACTCCTCTTCAATGCCTCCCTTTTCCCAGAAGAACAAGGCCCAGGACCTTTCCCTGAAGTCCTAGATACAATGCTCCTAGTCCCAGGAATACAAAAGAACCAACCCCACCCCCCAAAAAGAAACCAAAAAAATCCCACAAAAAAACAAACCTACAAAGAAAAACAAAAACCCACAAACAAACAAAAAAGAAACACAGCAAGAAAAACTCAGCTTAAACATCTCCAGTTCACTTCAAGCTTCAGTCTTTAATCCAGCCTGGAGTCCAGCCGTTTCTGCTGGATGCAGATCTGGTGGATCCTGTCCCTTCTTTTCCTTCCAACAATCAAATACATTGAGAAATCCAGTTATTTCCAGAGTCTTCTCAGCCTGCTTCTAAAGAAAAGCTTAACATCTAGAAACTGTACTCACTTTATTTTTAATCTGAGCATTAAGCTGAAATCCAGCCATGCAATAGTATGGACACAGGGACTGCATCTATTTCCTGTCTCACGCAGGTACAGCTGGTCCTCTGATGTAGCTGTCTCCTGGTCAAAGGGATGGAGGACTCAATACCCTCCCAAATTCCTGGGCACAGCAAGCTCATCCTGTCGCCTTGGCCATCTCTCTATTCTGGCAGTTCCACTGCTATGGATCCCAAGCTAACAAAATCAGGCCTTAGTCTCACCTGAACATTCCTTTGCAGACTGCTGTGGAGACCTGACCTTCTGTGGGAGGTGATGCAAGAAAAGGGAACGCGAACCTTTGCCAGGAGACAAGACAGAGGGAAACAACTCCAGCTCAATGCAAACTCTCCATCCAGACACACTTGGCAGTAAGGTAACAAGGACAGGCTGCTTAGGGCTGCAGGAGTCTGACAGTCCAGCAAGGATCCCACTGGGAGGAGAGACAGAACACCTGCATCCCTCTAGGGTGAGCCAAGAACCCATTCACAAGCTGCAAATTATACATATTTACCACTTCATTTCCAAAGACTTTCCCTTTGATGCTGTGAGCAATGTGGAGCAGCCACAAGGATTTACTCACCTTGCCACCTACTCTCCTGAGAGCATGTAAACAGGAAGGGATGATTACTGTGGAAGGACCTCGAACACACTGCCCACACCCCAGCATGCCCGACCGCTCCTGCTTGGAAAGCCACAGCAGCGGAAAAAAATTAGGATGAGGTTACCAGTGGCTCTTGGCATTGGTCTGACTGATTAAACCCAGAGCAGAACAAAGTTTTTGAACATCCCCAGTGCTCTCCAAAGCCCCAAGCCTAAAGACTGCTCTAGAGAAGGGCAAGGAAGGCAAGGCTAGAAAAAGAGTAAAAACTTTAAACTCTTAAATTTTTTTTTCAAAAATGCACTGCTGTAGCTCAACTGCCTGGGTGGAAAGCTGTGAAAGGCAGTGGAAGAGAGAGCACAGCACAACATTGCAGCTCCCACCACCACACAGCACAACTTCCTTGCCGTGCCCACAGTACAATCCTGCGGCTTTGGAAGCTGCTGCACTGGATCCTAAGGTATATCCCTCAGGCCCTGCACTCCTGTGAACCTCATGTGGTTTTCATTCCAAAACACAAAATTCTGAAGTTTTCAGGCACAGGTTTCATGAAACCTGGCTGTTTTCTTCAACTTTTATATTAGGGAAGGCCTCATGAAAACTAAATTTTCTATGCTCATCAACAGGAAATCCAGAAGGGGTAATTTAAACTACTCCAAAGGAACAGAAACCAGAAAAAACGCAATGATCTTCCTTGCTACCAGAGTTGCCATCAATTTAAAGAATAGAGACAAAGCAAAGTGCCCAGTGACAGGCTAATACCTAGAAGTAGGTCACATCCAGGGTGAGGGGAGTTTTCCAACGTTGGGGTGGATGCTGATCTCCTAAATGACTCTGTCCCATCCAGCACAGACTTATTTTTAATGTCTGTATCCTCCCAAGAGGATGCAGGCACAAATACCTGCCACATTCATATATGACAGGTTCAGCGGATTCTTTTGAGGATCTCTGACCAAAAATGGACAGTGTGACTGACCTGCCTTTTCTAATTATGGACTATTGAAGATTAGCAGCAGGAGGGAAGTACTAGGAAAGGTCTGGGACAGAACCAACCAACCATACCCATCTCCTCATGAGCCCTGCTGTTCTGACCACAGCCACCACCCAAGAGCTCTCTGTTCGGCCATGGCCTGTTAATGCCCCTCACCAAGTCATTTCAGTGTGCTAATCTGGCAGTAAACCTCCTTTATTTATCCTGGGCTAGTTTTCTGCTGGGTTAGCTGCTGGAAAGGCTCAGCTAAGGGCCACCACCATGCCAGAGCCCAGGCAGGAGGCACCAATGAGGGCAGGAGTGGCTACAAGCCACAGATAGGACAGGACTGAGCCCACACAGCTCCATCAGCACACACAGGTGTGCAGCACAAGCCTACCTCACCTTGACAGGCACCAAAGAAACATCAGCTGCTGAGTCCCTCTGCAATTCACCCTCTCCCAGCCTGGCATCCTCTCTGCTGCTGAGCAGCTGGGGTGGCCAGCCGTGCTCTGCCCTCATGCCCCACTGGAGCCAGAGCTCCTGGGCATCCCGAGCATCCCAAATCCTCATCCCGAGCATCATGACCCCATGGTTCCAGGTGCTGTGCCAGAGTCCACCTCAGGCACCCAGCCTGGGCAAGCCAGCCAGCCCGGCACACAGCCCAGCGCTCCCACAACACTTTAGTGAAGTGGACTGCAAACAGACCCTGAGATACAGGAGTTGTGGAGGCAGTTCTTCAGCCACAGCCAGGTGTGCAAGCCCTGTGCAGCACATGAAGCTGATGCTGCCTGCCAGGCACAGCTCTCGGCAGGTCCCCTCACCCCTGCAAGCAGCGCCGTGTGTCCCATCCCTGCTGCTCCCCGAGCTGGGTGACACAAGGGCTCAGTCTCAGTCAGCTGGCAGTGCAGGACCTTGAACAAGTACTAAATAAATGAACAAGTCATTTCCTACAAGGCCAAACACACTCCCTGCCAAAGAGGTCACATACCATGCTCTGGCCTGATGCCTCTCCTGAGTTTGTGAGGGTAAATTCCCATATCCAGGGGTCCACAATTACAGCAATACAGCTGGGCTAGGATTACTCACACTGAAGCCAGGATTACGCTCCACTGAAGGGGTGAGGAAAACAAATGCTTTTGTGCTTTTATTGCATGACCTCTAAAGTTTCGTTTGGGTTTCTTGGTTCACACAAACCAAAACATTCACATGAAATCAGGGAGTTTTCACTTTGACTCTCAGCTAGAAGACCGGGATCTGTCCCACCAAGGTTCTTCAGCATTATTTTGGCAGTAAGGAGATCTGTAAGGAAAAGCCCTTTGAGGCAGGGCCTGTGACAAAGCAGTCAGGAGCAAACAGCCTATGTGGCTCATTCCAGCCTTGCGTGCTCCTCCAACCAGCACAGGGGTAGAAGGCAGACGTGCCCAGGATCTTTGCTCCCCATCTCTCACCACACCACCCAGGATTGCTCAGAGGCTTTCTGAGAGTGTGTTTTCGTGACATGGATGCTTTCAACACACCACACAGCCCACAAGGACGGGGCAAATACCAGTCCTGTGAAAACAGTCTGAGCTTCGTTTTTAGGGTAAGTCTCAGAGCCAGTAAAAATGCAGGCCTTGCTCCACCATTCTGAACACTCCACTCTCATCAAGTTAAAACAAGACTTAAAAGAAACCCAGATCTTCCACATTTGAATCACACAGGCAACTCCATGCGCTTGGATGTGCCCATCCCCATGAGTAAGGGCTGCAGAATCAGACCCAGCTTTTCCTCACCATCCTGCCAAAGACACGGACAAGAGAGAGAAAATCCCACTGACTGATGCCCCTGCTATTTCTGCTGTCCATGACAGTAAACTGGTAAAGGCCTGACTCAGAGCCTCCCTTGACAAACGTGAATCATTACAATTTAGAAGACGGTCCTCATATTATGAAGTCCCTCCTCCCTCTCTTTAGAATAGAGAATTTGAGTCAGACTGATGGGGGGGATAAAGAAAGGGGAAAAAAAATAAACTCAACTTCACACTTCATTTGACCCTTTCTGCGCGAGTGACAGATGGGCAGCCAGCAGTTGGCAGCTGGATCTGGGGTCTGCAGGGCTGTGTTTGGTCTCAGTTACACCTCTCAGTTACTAGTGTGACCAGAGCATAACCACAGACTTACCCTGCCAGCAAGTGAGAAAGAGGCACCCCAGCTGTATGATCACTGCCCAGACAAACTGTGTGAACTTGGATTTCTTCTTAGCACCGTATCTATTTCCAAAAGCTTGACCTTTGTGGAATACAGAGATCATTGGAACGAGCCTCACAGAACAGTATAATGTTTTAACAGTTTGTTATTACACATCATTTAGCATCAGGAGATGTCAAACTCACTTTCACAAAGTGGCCTTATTGTTGTGACCCAGCCAAACATGACATGGAGAGATTTGATTTAGGCCCTCAGAAAAGCAGGGGGAGCTACCAGAGCAGAAACCCAGAGCTCATGCCCTGTCCCCTAGAGCTGCCTGCTCCAGATGGTTTATCAACTAGACCACTGTTGTTACCTGCCTCAGCAGAAGGGCTCTAGCCTGTTTCCTGTGGGGACGTGCCAGCACATACACCCCACAAGGAGGCTCTGGCATCCAACACCATCTGCACGCACAGGTCAGCAGTGACCCAAAAAGCCTGGCTCCTCCAGATCCAGGCCACAGCTGAAACGGTGCCTGAGGGAAAGGGGACTGACAAAGGAAAACTGCAGCCCTCGAACGTGGATCATGCCAAGAGGTGATTCGAGCCTAGGGTTTCTGAGCTGGATTGTGCCTTGACACCAAGGCTCTCCAGGAACAGCAGTCACTGCAGCATCCCAGGGAAGCCTATGCCCAGCTTCACACTGCCATCGGTCCCTCTGGCATCGAGGATGTTGGGAGCTGCACATGCCACATGCACTCCAAACTGCACACAGTGAAAACCACCCCGGAGACTCCTACAGCAGGGCAGCGGGGACAGAGATGCCACTCAACACAAAAGCAGTCTAGTCAAAAGTCTGTGTTGTGGATCCTAAACGCCATGTTTTTATGTGGGAAAAATACTGAAACAGCTACACAGAAATACACCTTTCCACCTCCTGAGCTCAACACAAATGCCAGAGAGCATCAGGCAGTATCCGAGGCTCCCCAGAGAGCCTGCCCGCTTTGGGCCTGTGCAGAGCCAGCGGACACAGCGGGCATTGTGGAAAATTTCCACTTGTGACACAATTCTTCTCCCTGTCACCCCTAGCTTTGCACAGCAAATGCCATTCCTCACCTCTCAGATTAACTTTGAGCAAACTCTGATCACAATGTGAGACAGGCTCCCAAACTGAAGCAAAGCAGCCAGAGCCCAGACACAAGTCTGCTGCACCAGCTGCGGAACACTTTGGCAGCTCAGGCAGAGCACGAATGCACCTGTGGCGCCAGCCTTTAGAACAGATGGAGCTCCTTCTGCATAGGCAGGGACCCCAAAATGTGGGATGGGAACGAGCACCGCACTTCAGAATGAGGAGCGCACTCTATGCCCTTTTAAAACAGGTGTGAAAATCACCCTTGCCACATAATCTATTAATATTTTGTGTGGCAAAGGCAGCAACATGCAGCCAGTCTACTCAGCCAGACACAGATCATCTTCCTGCTGACGGGAAGGGGGAAGAGAGTGCAGCTCTGGCCCCAGCACCACAGCCCTTCTCACCGGCAGCCTTTGAAGTTTAGGTAAAGGAAGGATGGATACTGGTATCACACATCTGCATCTTCCATGCTGACAGATTTGAATGTATCTCAGTACATGCATTAACTCCTGTTTACTTACAACGATGTTCATGTTTCTCCTGGCTTTACTTCTTGGAAGCAATTACCACACTTGTGAGAAAACGCGTAAGTTTTAGAAGACATGTACCAAAAAAAAAAAAAAAAAAAAAAAAAGAGAGACAATTCGATTAAATTGAGGCCATAAAAGTCCCAAATCTTAAAAACCCATCCCAACATCATTACACTCCACAAGAAAAACTGCGTTCAAGCCGTAGCTAGTGTTTGTGCTCTTCCCTGAACATGAGAGCATTCCTCACACCATGCTGGACACCGTGAAACCCTTCACACACGTCTGTTTATTTAAAAAGCAAATTCGAGTCACGGAGGCGTACGCTCTTCTCTTCTTAAAGGCAAATAAGCCTTTCCTAAATTCTGCTTACATTCACGGCTCCGCAAAGCAACAACGCGAACCGCTCCGAACGGCCCCCGCGCAGCCGGAGCGCGGCGGGCAGGGGACCCCCGCCCGACGGGCACCATCCCGGGGCCGCGGCCCAGCAGGAGGGCTCCGGGCCCCCTGCACCCCGTGCCCGCCGGGACCCCCGGGGCGTGCGGGCCCCGCTCCGCCCCGCCGCACGCCGAGCTCCGCCAAGTTTCGCGCCGCTCCCGGGGCGGCCCCCGCCGCGCAACACCCGGCCTCGAGAGGGCCCCGGCGCGGACGCCGAGAGGGGAGCCCCGGCCGCGCCGGCCCCAGCGGCGCCGCCCTCCGCAGCCGGGCCCCGCCGCCGCCCCCCCGCCGCGGCCCCGCACTCACCGCCGCGCCCGGCCGCGCAGCCGGCCAGAAGCAGGGCCAGCGCGGCCAGCGCGCACAGCTGCCCCCGCAGCAGCTGCCCCCGCCGCCGCCGCGGCCGCCGCCGCTCCGCCGCCGTGCCCGGGGCGCCCATCGCGGCCGTTCCGCTGCGCTCCGACCGCTCCCCTCGCCGCGCCGAGCCCCGCCGGGCGCCGTAGCGCCGCCTCCGCCTGACCACGGGCGGGGGCCGCACGGCGGCGGCGGGGCCGGCGGGACTCGGCCCCGCCTTGGCCGGCACACAGAGCCTTGGCACGGTGCCTGCTGCCCGCCGGTTCCTGTGCGGGGAGGGGGCTGGCTGGGAATCGCCTTCGCTGGGCATCACTCCGTTGCACCCATCGCACCTTCCGCCACCGCAGGCACCTCTCGGCATCATCGCCTGGGCTACGGCCTGTACCGCCCGTACGGCGGTGTTGGACACCAGAAGAGCCCCAGCGCACCAGTGAGCCCCCACCAGTGCTCCTGGGGACGGCGGGAGGCAGCCCTCGCTGCCAACCCTGCGCCTTTCAGACACCCAGGAGATCTCGCACTGCGGGTGGTTGGGGATTTTTCCGCCCTCTCTCACATTCTGCCCTGAACATTTTGCCGGGTGAGCAGCCGCCTGCTCCCACCTGCCCTTCGGCCCGGTCCTGCGCGATCCCTTTTGCTTCCCATCACTCTGCTGTGCCACCTGCTAAGGCACAGGACAGCCCACTGACAGCCACCCCAGCCCTCCTCTGCTGCAGCTGCCCGGCTCGAGAACCTGGGCTGGCCAGAACCTTTCTTCTCTCTTTCATGTAATGCCATAATTGCTACTGGACCGTTGGCATAAATACCTACAGGCTGTGCTGAACCTGGATTGTTGTGCACATGCAAGGGAACAGCTGTCTCTGCTGGGCCCACGCTTGTGCAGACACACCATTATCCAGGAGGAGCCCTGAAGTTGCATGATGGATCTACCTTTTTCACTGGAGAGCCACCTTCAGCTGAGATGAGCAGGAGAGCAGAAGGAATACCTCTGTTCCTAAGGTCCGACTGTTCCCCAAGAGCTGCCATGGCTCACTGGACACAGACTAAAATGAAAGTAAACATCATTGTCAGTATTTGTGGCTGGTTACCAACCTTTCTCAATAAAGACAAGTCTCATTCTGGGGGCAGCAGCAAATTATGTGCACCCACCCTCTCATGTGGCAGAAAAGGTTTCTGCCACTTCCGAACTTGACCAGGATGTCGGTTTCCAGCATTTCCAAGTTTCCATGTTTCCAACTCTGCTCTTGCACATTCCCTGCTTGTGCTCCTACACCCTATTTTAACAATGCTGATGTCCCTGTTGGCCCGAGGTAGGCCGAGCCAGCTCCCACCCAGACAGTAAATGGAGTTGACAACTGGCCTAGGATGTAACTATGGAAGAAGTGTTTTGTTTTGGTTTGTGTTTTTTCCGGGTAGAGTACACTCCCTTCCCCCTGGCAGGGCAGGTTTTATCCCATGGTAAACAACTCTGAAACCTATAGCACTGTCAAACACTACAGCAAGTCACTCCAGCTGACGAAGGAGATCTTCATTGTCCCACTGCTGGCTCCGATTGAAGCCATGGGAAAGCAATCTACCCACTGCAGGGTGAGAGGGGCTTGGGGGGTGAAAGCCCCTGTTGCTGACACGACAGAGCACTGTGACAGTGCTGACAAAGTACTCCCTTTAAATTTAAATGTCCCTTTGAAGTCTGTAACTTCTTGAAAATGTGACTCTGAGAGTCACTGCAAAATCATTATTCACACCTCCATCATAAGCCTCCTCTGGTCCCATTGCATGGCTGCTTGTAAATACCAGATGGGAGCTCTCTGTCTTGGAAATGGACACTGGAACTATCTGGGAAGCCTCTGAAGCTCAGGAAGAAATTTCCCACTCAGAATCACAAGGTGAGTTAGCAAATGCCTTACTAGCATAGTGAGTACTAACTCCTGAAACATCTCCATTTCTGTGGAGCATGACAGGAGAATTCCCTCTTCTCTCCCACCGATAAACTGGTGTGTGGGTGGAACAGGCTTTGAGCAGCTCCATCTGCCGGAGGAAACAGAAGGAGGGGAATCACGGTGGATGTTACTCTTCTGAAAGAAACACTGTATTTATATTCTACAGGAGTCTTTTGCGCAAAAAAAAAAACCTGCTTAAGACTGGGCATGACTAACATGCTGCTGCATGTTATGGAGTTTGCTTTGTAGCACCTCTGCCACGCTTGCTACCATGTAGTGTTCTCTGTGGAGGGCCATGGAGGCTCCAGAGGAGGTTCCCTTGCTCTGTGAGGGCCCTCAGAAGGTTCCGACTGAGCCCTCAGAGGGGCAGAAAGATGGGCTTTTGTTCTTTCCACAGCCCAAAACCACATAAAGCACTAGGAGAAATTTTGTAAATCACAGGATACAGATGTGCAGAGATGACAGTCAGATGTGCCTTAGCGTGGCTGAGGAGCAGTCATGACTGTTGCAAGGAGAGCAAACAGCCCTCACGTACTTGGCATTTTCCCCTGCAAGCCATGCCAAGTTCTGCGCCTCAGACCAAACAGAGATTTTTCTTCTGTTTGGACTCGCAGATTATGCTCACAAAGAGCTTTCAACTCTGGAGAAAAATATTTGGGATTCAAGCAGAGCACAATGGATGCACATTGGCCAGGCAGAATCCATCTGCCCGGGAGGGTGATCCCCAGCTGGCAGGCAGCACCCCAAACCTGTTTGAAGGGCTGAAGGGGGCTGCACTTGAGAGTTGCCCTGGAGCCTTGGCCAAACATGGACAGGAGCACCATGAGACTGGGGCTGGGCAGCGCTGTCCAGCAGAGAGCAGCTGCATGGTAGAATCACCAAGTCTTGCTGCTGCTGCATTACACACACACAGAACTGCTGCAGAGACCCACCTGTGGCACTTCGGCTGGGTCTCAAAGGACAGAGGGAGGGTTCCCTGCCTTGGGTTCCAGTCCAAGGCCCTAATTTGCAGCACAGCTCTTGTGCCCTCCCTGCCGATATCTGCCTACAGAGAAAGCTGCACTCTCATCTCATGGATGTGCTGCTGGATGCATTAGCTGCTTGTTCCTCCTCTCTAAGCAGTTTGGCACCAAGGCTGTGGCCAAGCACAGCTCCAGTTCCAGGTTAAAAGCAGCAGCGAGGCTGGCTCGGCATGATTGCCTCTCCTGTGAGGTAAGAGGGGCTGGCTTAAACCAGCTGTTTACCCAACAAACCTTTGACACATACATGCATCCTCTGTAAGCCACAGAGAGAATGCAATTAAACACGCTGCTGATTGCCACTGCTCTCTCCTTCCTGCCTGCTCAGTGAGCAAAAAGCCTGTCCAAGTGCCCTGCTCCCAGGTAGTTACCTGTCTGAATGAACTGGTTTCAGCAAATCCAGCCAGCCGTGCCCTGAGGGAGACCAGGGAGCGTGTGTACTCTGGGATGTCATTGCTGGCTGGTGGCCGGCAGCTGAAGGAGCGATGCTTTTGGTCAGCTCCCAGAAGTGCCTCACACAGCGATGCCAAACCTCCTCCTCTCAGTCATGCACCTGTACTCCAGGTTCAGGGTGGTTCAAAAGGCTGCCCGGATGATGCAATTTTCATGTAAAAACAGTTTACAGGAGTTTAGGCTACGCCTGTTCCCATTTTATTTAAGAGCATTTAAATAAGTTTGCATTTGCTTAGATAAAACAGCTTAAAGTCACAGCCTTGGATAAAGCTGGGTGTCCTCCTCCTGAAGGCTGGCAGCTCTCTCCTCTCTCTGAGAAGCTTGAGCAAAAGTGTTTGCACTTACAGGTTTGTGGTGAGCTCAGGGTTTCAGGGAGGCCTATTGTATGGGAGAGAGCAGGGGGACACACTCTCCATGTTTCAGCTCTCTGGGAAAACAAACTGGGCTGTGACAGAGCTAATTTCTGGCTCACCTTCTGCCAGAGGGTTTTGGGGTCTTTGGTGGTTAAAGGAAGACAGCAGCATCCAGCTTCCTCACTCCTTTTCTGGTCTGTACCGTTTCCTAAACAGATTTTTCTAAAGGCTTCCATGTCCTCCTTTCTTGATTCACAACTAAATACACACATGAGCAAACAGACTGAAGAAACAGCATACTGTTTTTTTACTCTGTTCATATGTGTATTTGTCTCTTTTTGAGGCTTGGAGGTATTTTCTCCTGCAGTCCTCTTTTTGGGTGCAATTTTCTCTTACTGAGGCCAGTGGGGTGGGAGCCAGAGAGGCAGGATGGAGAAGGACAGCCCTCCCCTGTTAGAGCTGCTTGTTCCAGCACTTAACCCTTGGCTACTGCTGAATCTTTGGGAATATCTTGTGTTAAAGTGATGAGGAGAAGCAATTACCAAATTGAGTATGCAGTGCATAAAAGCCAACTAGGGTTCTTTCTGGATGAAAGAGGCAATAAAAAACGCTGGTATTTATAGAAAAATATTTATTACTTCATGAGATATCAGGGCTTCCTGTGGTTTGAGGCTGTGCCTTGCATAGCTCATTGCTGAATGCCTCAGGATGAGTCTTTCCTTTTTTTCTTTCAGCAGCAGCTTGTTTGCTTTCAAATGAATGATCAGGTTTACAGAGTGATTCTGTGTCCCCTTATGGTCCTCTGGTGCTGTCCTCCCCTTCTGTGGGCACAGGGCAGGCTGGTGGTGTCTGTGGGGGTGTGCATGTGCATCCTGCCTCGGGCAAAGTCTGGGGAATGTCCTTGGGCTTGCCAGGGGCATGCTCTGACCATCCCCAGGTCTCTCATAAGGACTGAGCAGCACCAGCCTGTGAGAAGCTCTTCCCTCCAGGGTCTCCATCACCTCAGCTCTGCAGAGGTGGCTGCCCTGGGGTGATTCCAGTGGCATCTCCCAGGCCACTCTGTGTGACCTCCCTTCAGACAGCAGATAAATCTTCCTCTCCTCCTTCCCCTCCACCCTCTCAGTAGTGTGCCTGGATTTAGGGAAGGCTGAACAGGGCGACTGCCAGCAGGAGAGGAGCACACTGTCTACAGGAGAGGTGCAAGAGCCTCCAGCGCCAGGGGTGTTTGTTCCCTTCGCTCTGGAAGTACCTGTACATGGCAGAGATCCCTGGGACTGTCTCTGGGTCCCTATCTGAAACCAGCTCATCAGCACTTCACACACCACCTGATGCAATCAGAGTGCAGGGCTGTAGCTCCAAGAGATAATTCACAATTACGAGGAGGAGAAATGCTGGTGCCTTGCTGAGTGAGCTGAACTTACTGGCCCAGCCACACTAGCTTAATTAAAGTCACCGGAAGGAAGCTGTGATCATCCTTCCTTTGAGCAAAGATATCGTTTATTGCTTACCACTTTCCCCCCCATTTCCAGATATAGGAGAAGATGGAGGAGTAGTTTATTTAGGAAGCTTCGTTGGCATCCTAAACTGTGAGTGAAACCTTCCTGGGTTGACAGAAGACCAAGAGAGAGTTCATTTGGATGTTTCCCCCTGCCCAGCAGTAGCCCTTCCTTCTCTGCCTATAAATGTGCTACGTGACAGAGTTTGTCACCAGTTCTCAGCAACAAAGCGTGCTGCAGAGATTGACTCTCATTTCCAGAAGAGGCAGTGACAGCATGCAAACAGGCCAGCTGCTGCTTGGACTCAGTTCCAGCACCGTTCCAGTCCCGGATTTATCAGGCAATGAATCTCGGAGCACACAGGTTGCTCCTGGAGACATCTAGTGAGGTGTCAGCATAATGCAAACCAGCTCAGCCTCCCAAAAATATCCCTGTGGGGAGAGAGAGCTGCTGTGGGAGAGCTCTTGTACAGTGCTGGTGAAGCAGCTCCATTGCTTCTGGTAACTGAGTCCTTCAGCACTCCAGACACAGCAAATTCCAGGGTCTCTCAGCCACTGTTTGGGCACGTTCATGGGGAAAGAAAAAAGAAAAGAAAGGAAAAAAAAAAAAAAAAAAAAAAAAGAAAAGAAAAAGAAAAGAAAAGAAAAGAAAAGAAAAGAAAAGAAAAGAAAAGAAAAGAAAAGAAAAGAAAAGAAAAGAAAAGAAAAGAAAGAAAGAAGAAAAGAAAAGAAAAGAAAAGAAAAGAAAAGAAAAGAAAAGAGAAAAAGAGAGCACTTTGCTGTCTCCTCAATCACATTTAATTTAGCCAAAATATTTGCCCAGGTTCTGATGCACAATGTGCTTCAGATGTCAGCAGGTCACAGTTTGGAGCAACACTTTATCACTTTCCGAAATGGTATGGTCTGACCTACATAAAACAGCTGCAGTAACCCCGCACTCTGACATACATTACTGTTTAGTTTAACTAGATTGACACCAGTTTTCAGGCATAAATGTATCTGGAATTAAGCCAAATTTATTTCAAATCTTTATTGTAAAATTAAATTATATTTCCAAAGTCTCTCAGAAATTAATATCTAAGTGCAAAAGTTCTGCTCTGTTTTCAAGTATGCCTGTTACCAGCACATTTTCAGCATGCAGCACAAGCCTCTGGCACTTTTAGCCACAGGGAAGAGGGCAGCATCTCTGCAAGGAGCTGATAATCCCGGGCTGGCTCCCAGCCGGCAAACGCTGCCATTCCCAATTCCTGACACATTATCACAGCCACCAGGAAACAGCCAGTTTATCCAGCCCAAACAATGAGGTGCACTGCCAGCCAGGGAAGTGCACAAACCCTGGGCTTATACCGCAAATCCCGTTTCATGTAACACCTCTCACCAGCTGAGCTGTTCCATCCGAGGAGCTGTGGTCCTGAGCTGCCCAGGCCTGGCACTTGCCAGGAAAACCCTGGTGAGAGGACACGGCCTCACGTTCTGCCAGGGAAGGTTTAGGGTGGATATTAGGAAAAACATCTTCATGGAAAGGGCTGTCCAGTCCTGGCACAGGCTGCCCCCGGCAGTGTCAGAGTCCCCAGCTCTGGAAGGATTTAAAAGCCATGTGGATGTGGCACTTGGGGACATGGGTTAGCGAAGGCCTTCGCAGTGGCTGGGGGAGTGGTTGGACTTGATGGTCTTAGAGGGCTTTTCCTACCTAAGTGATTCCATGTAAAGAAGCTGTGCTGGAAAAGCAGCACAGTCAATCCCTACTTCAGAGAGAGAGAAATGGGTTAATTTGTGGTGAACTGAACTCCTAATTAAGCATCCAGGATCCCACTTGCTTGCACTACTAAACAAAACTTCTGCTTAACTGAAGGACAAGACTTTCACCATCTCCTACATGAGCAACCCCACCAAGAAGAAAGGCAGCCACCTCACTTACCTGTCCTCTCATTTGTTTCAGTGACAAATTAGACCCAGTTCTTCTGGGTGACTTGGAACAGCTTGCCATGCAAATACTACATACAAGAAGCTGACACTCATCAGGACACTGTATTTTGTAAAAAACAGATAAAGATATATTTTGGAGGCAGATGGCACCATGAAACATGAGACCTGAGACGTTTACCCAGCTGCTGTACTGCGTACTGCCTCAGGGACAACAGAGACACTCTCTGGACTTGCTTCAAATTCTTGTGCTATGTACTGTATTTTTCCCCAAACAGACATTTGCTGTATTTCTACTGGCTGTTTAGAAAGGAGAGAAATAAAACCTCATCCAGACCATGACTTCATACTCCCAAATACATGTTCTGTATTTAATTTTATGCTTTGGAACCCAGTACTGTGATTTGTGTATGAGGATTTAATTCTGCTGGTGGCACACTGCTCCACCCGAGTGAAGTGCAAGGTCTTACCTAGACAGACGTGCTCAGGAAAAATAATCTAAATTAAGTCACTGCTTGACTTTAAGTGGATTAGTTAAAATGCATTCAATCCCTCAATGCAAGTTCTTATTCAGAAGCAAAATTACCTAAATTTGATTTACTTCCAGTCATTTACAAACTTAAATAATATTATCACAGCTTTCAATCAGAAAGGATTGACCCTCAGTATGTTAAATTCAGTTTAAGCAATCCACTTACATAGACAAGAAAAACAAAAACAAAACAAGAAAATATTCCCAAGCTCCAGGCATTAAACTGCTAATTGCTAGGCCTGCTTTTCTATGAGTTCAGTAGTTAATGGTGGCTGCTGAGCAGCTTTTATAGATGTATGGCTCGTGTCAGGTGTGGGTCAGGGTGAGAAGAAGGCTTTGGAAGCCGGATCATTCCTTTGTCTGGGACAGAGATGATGGAGCAATTACCGTATTTGGGTCTGCCTACATGCATGCTGCTGTATTTTCTCAAATAGATGATGAATGCTGCAGAAATCTAAACATGACTTTTTATAGTCACTCCTCCAGGCACACAGCTATTAAATGCTGAGCTGCCAGCCCCAGTTATGCAGAAATTATGAGTCAAGCCCCCCAAATCCTGGGGCTGCCTTGAGGGCTGCGAGATTCACGATGCAGGGCTCATTCCTCATGTTCCGCAAGATTTAGGTGGAGGAAAGGGATGGGGATAAGCACTCAAAAGCAACAGAATGGATCCAGAAAAGGAGCACCTGATCCCTGCTCACTTACAGGCTGGCCCCAGGAATTATGCTGATAAAATTTCCAAAGTTTCTCTTTACCTCTTAATCTTCTCTTCTGAAGCAAAACAGCCCTCTGCCCAGAAAGGGCAGAGTCATTACACACCTTAGGGCTTTTTCCTTGTGGCAAAACCTGTCTGGCATCAGAAAAAGAAACAGCAAATCTTTCTAAGAAGCAAAAGTACGTTGACCCAAAATCTCTGCTGCCTGCAATAACCAACACACCTGAAGCCTTATCAGGGATGTGCTGGTTTGCCCTACAGCTCCATGATCCCCCTTCCCTGTCCCGCTTCACAAGACCAAATGCACTTGTTTGTAAAGGAAAAACAGATCAGCTCATGCTGATGTGTTTTTCCATGGCCAGTAGGCATGGCTGGAAAAGCACATGGATCAGGGGTCAGGAAGGAGAGGAGGAATGTTTATACCCTACCACAAGGAACAAACTACATTTCCACTTCTTGGGAGCACAGGAAGCAGCCCAAATAAATGAAGGGATCCATGTGCTAGCTCTGCTCCAGGCCAGCCAGCCACATAAGGGGACTTCTGTACAGTTGCCATATTTGTGTGTGCTGGCCCCTCATTTCACCCCTAATGATCTTTCCAGACAGTGTCTGAGGACTTGACACAACTTGAGGGCATTTCCTCTTTTCCTGCCACTTGTTACCCAGGAGAAGAGACTGAGCCCCACCTGGGCTCACGATCTCCTTTCAAGTAGCTGTAGAGATGGTTTCCTAACGTTTGGAAAAAGTTACAGAATTTGCTCTTAAATCTACCCCAAGCCTTATTCCAGCCCCTCACTGTCCTTTTGTTTATAAGCCTTCTCCTTGTGCGTAACAAACTGCCTCAGGCGAGATCCCAACCCATCCCATTCTTTTCCTACCCACAATAAAAACTCAGAAAACAGCAGTGTTTCATTTTGGAGCTATTTCGAAAAGGAATATAGTCTCCAAGGAACAGAGTGGTGTCAGAAAGTGACCAAACAACGCGATAAATTGCATTTGGAGCTCCAGAACTGTCCAAGCTGAGCACCAGGTTCCAAGAAGTCCCTGTGAACAGAGACACAGGAAAACTGCCTCTAAAGCTGTGGCTAACACTCCAAGTGCAGATTTTAACACTCCAAGTGCAGATTTTCAGGCAGTGGGCTCCTGGGCAGGAGGAGCCATGCAACAGGAAGAAATGGGGCTGCCTGAATTCAGCAGGCATTTCCCTGCCTGCCTCTAAAGCTGCTCCTCACAGTCTGTGGGAGAGCTTTAGGAAATTGAGCAATTTACCCACAGCCTCTCTGGCACTGGGAAGGAGTTTCCCTTGGGATCACTGGACACTCTGGGTTTTTATCAGTACAAGCAGGGTTTAAACCTCCACTTTAAACTCCTATTTGGCTATGCAGGTGGCCACATGGCTGGGCAGCAGTATGAGCTCCTAGAGCTCAAAATCTGGGACCATCTGTCCTAGGAGCTTCCCTGCTTGGAGAGCAACAGGATCTCCAAGATGCTCACACAGAGAGACAAGAGCTGCACTGGAAACACCTCAGGAAAAAGCCCGTGGGACTGCAAGGAACATGCCTCTGCTGGACCAGGTTTGTTCATGGCCTTGCTCCAAGGATTTCACCGAAACTGCGGCAAAAACAAAAACTCTCCAGCAACAATTTTTAGTGTTAGAGAACTAAGGCATAACTTTATTCTGGTCAGGATGTTGTTCTGGCCAGGATGTGCAACAGGAGTCATTTCATCCGCACATTGCCTGGGTTGTGTAGAGAAAATCATTCCATCACACACAATTTTTGCTAGATCTTTCCCATACTTACACAGTCAAAACTCAGAGAAATTCGTTTGTTCAATGTTCACTCGTCCCAAGTTACACAGTTCTTAGTATTTAATTTCCTATTGGTTAGTGATCCCCTTGTCTTCGATGTTAATTATGTTCTTGTTCTTCTAGGAGAGAGGCCCTGGGGTAACAGCCAGCCTGGAACAGCTGGGATGGATGCAGTGGGATGACCAAGGCCTGTGTGCTCCCTGAAAACCCCTGCCCTGGAAATGAGAGTCATTTCCATCTGTACACAAACTTTTCCTTAAGCCCTTTTCTTGGGAAGAGTGACTCACTTGCAATATCCATCAGAAATATTCTCCTGACATATTTTTGGACAACAGTAGTGGTGGTCTAGTGAGTCATGGCTCCAGCACTGCCCATTAATGCAGAAATCCCTGGGAGCCAGGATAATGGATTGCTTTCCAGGGCTACTTCCATGGAGCTCTGCTTTGCCAGCACACCAGCCCTTGTTCCCACCACTGTCTTTCAACGGTGGGATTTGTTCCCTCCTCACAAACAGAACAATTGGAAAAGGCATCCAAAAGCCCTTCAACTCCAAATCACTGTAATCCAACTTGATTTCATTGCATGCACCAGCCATTATTTGGAGTGCAGGAAAATACAAGATACAAGTGTTTGGGAAGGAGGGAGGAAGGGAAAGGAGGCAGCCTGAAATTTGGCAAGGGAATGAGCTGGGTCACTCAGAGTCTGGCAAGGGGAATAATTGAGGCATCAGGAGTGCCTGTTCCTTGTGCTAACAAAGGAACAAGGCATGGAACAATTTAAGAGCTTCTGTGGTTTACCTACAATAAATCTCATGCTTCAGAAGGCTGGAGAAGCTTGTGGGGAGAGCAAAGCAAGTGAGAGGAGAGGCTGCCCTGCTACCTCCTGGCACAGGGTAAATGCAGCAGTTTTCTTTTTGTTCATCTCAGGAGTGCCCACTGAGAGTTTTGTCAGAGCTCAGCTCCAGTGAGTCTGTGGTTCTGTGATGTAGACCTGGGCAGAAAGGATCCCACGGTTCTGTGACTTGGGCCTGAGCAGAGACACCCCTGCTCATATGAGGCATGTCAACAAAGTTGCTTTGAACTGCTCTATCTCTGCATTTTAACACCAAGAAGCCAAAGCACAAGGGGTCAGGATGGGCATGAGGCCTGTGCAGGCACGCAGAGAGAACTTGAATCAGATTCACCCTGACAGCAAACTGCCTCAAGGGAAAAACCAGAGGTGATGCCCTGGGTCTTCCCTGATACCAGCAAAAGGCAGAGAAATGAAGGAAAATTTTCCCTGATAGTTATTCCCTGGTAAATCCCCATCCAGGATTCCTTGTTGGGGCACAGAGGGCATTTCTCACACTATTAGAGGTCTCCTGCTCCCTAGCCAAAGCTATGCCAGGCTGCTTAGAAAGATGCTGTAGCCCAAAGCTGCTTTTAAAGCTGGTCTGACCAACCAAAAGGGTTCCACTGACAGCATTGACTTCAGACAACTGTTTGATAAAAGAGCAAAGCAGAAGGGGAAAATAGAAAACCAAAACCCCAACCAGAACCAAAAAAAAGGCCCTGAGCAGTACCTGGAGAGTTACGCCTTGTTGTCATAGCATCTTCATACCACTTTAATTGTTAATTTTACTGAAAGAGCATGTGAGGGAGGTGTTCTCATTTCATCCACTTTTAAGCAGAGAGGCTCAAGCTGCTCTGCTCTGTGGCAAATGGCATTTCTCATGTGGCGAGATATAAATTATTTCTTTGTGTGTGTGTGTGTGTGTGTGTGTGTGTGTGTGTGTGTGTGTGTGTGTGTGTGTGTAGTGTTTATCCCCTGCAGCTTAGGCTGCACTGGTTTGGGGCATTTCTGTTCTCCTGGCTGGACACTCATGCCCTCTGAGTGCTCCCCAGGGATGATAGACCCCAGTCCCACAAGCACCACAGCCCCATCCACCAGAGCATCCTGCAGCACCAGTGCAGGGGGGTGTTCAGTCACTTACCTGCCAACCTGAATGATCCCAGGGTTCTGAAAGCAGAGGCCAAAAGCACAGAGAGATGGACTGGCAGTGTTTGGGGCTGAGCTAACAGCCTGTCAACAACTTTGGAGAGTTCTGCTCCCCTATGCTGGGTTCTCGGCTTCTCTTTATGGCTGTTTCAGGGAGAACAAAGACCAAACACTCACACCTAAACACCCAACTCTATCCTCCTCCAAAATTCACCCAAGTTTGGGGCACGGAATGGGACAGTTGTCCTGACAGGGTGTGTTGGAACCAGCAGTTGCCACAGAACATGTGTGTTTGATATTCTTTTTTCACCAAAGCACAGCAGTCTGGAAGCAGAAAGTAATCTGTCATCAGGACGGGAAGTCGTTCTGCAAGTGCAAAGAAACACTTCTGTGCAACTTCCAGCTGAGGCAAGATTCCTGACAGCCAAATGTTCCCAAGTAACAACTCCCAGCAGCTGAGCCATTGTCAGGGGAAGGAGCTTTGACAGTAATCACAGAATCCCAAACTGGTTTTGTCTGAAAGAAAACTCAAAGCTCATCCAGTTCTACCCCTTCCACTGTGCCAGGTTGCTCCAAGCCCTGTCCAACCTGGCCTTGGACACTTCCAGGGATCCAGAGGCAGCCACAGCTTCTCTGGGAACCTGTGCCATGGCCTCAGCACCCTCACAGGGAAGAATTTCTCCCCAGTATCTAACCCTGCCCTCTGGCAGTGGGAAGCCATTCCCGCTTGTCCTGGCACTCTTGACCAAAGCCCCTCTCCAGCTCCCTTACAGCCCCTTTGGGTACTGCTGCCACCAGATCTATATTCCCAGCAGGGAAGATGTTAAGAAGCCCCAACAACCTCTCTGGATAAGCAGGAGAACAGGAGGAAGTTCTAAAGAAAGGAGTAGAAGAAAGGTCATGGAGACCTGAGAGGAGGTGGTGGTGCTGAACCTGCCCTGGGACACCAGCTCCTTTTCCTCATTCCCATTCCCATTCCAGTTGTATGCCCTAAAGCAGTCAGAGTTCTCTCTGCACTGCTATCCATCCTGGGAACAGTTCATTTCAGCAGGGAATTACAGCACACTTTCAGACAGACTAACAGTTGCCCTGGTTTATGGGAAAACTCCTGGAGACGTATTTTAGGGCAGTGCCACAAATGAAGGTGAGACCGAAACCTGTTTGTCACGCAGCCACTGGTGTGGGATGGAGAGGGGCAGCTGGTGCTCCCAACAGGGATCCAGGATGAACTACACCCTCTGTAAATCAGACCATTTTAAACTCCTTGCTCACACTGCCTTCAGGATTGGAACCTTCAAACTTATCCGTTCCACTTTAATCGAAGCACTTGGACATTTGTCTTTTTGACTGAGAGCCAGAAGTTATTTCCCTTTTAATCCATCGTTATTTACACATCAAATTAAACCACTCCAATCCTTTTTACCAGTATCTTTTGCCTGTCAGAGCAGCATCATTTCTTCATGCTGTTCCACCCTTAAAATCCTGCTTTTGGAGCAAAATGACCCTTCACTTCAGCACCTGGTCCAAAACATTTGCAAGATACCAACTGATCAGGAATTTTTGCTGTTAAGATTATTTTTTCTTCAAAGAGTCCATGAAAACCAGCAGCACATTTTTATAGGACCCCTAACATAATCTCTGGTTGCCAGGGAGATTTCCTCAGGGAATTTTCTATTGAGAAAATAAAAACAGTTTTTAAAGAAACCCAAAGTAAATTGCTCTAGCACAGGGGAACACAAATAGAAAAGAAAAAGAAAGAAGTAAAGGGGTAAAGTAGTTTTTCTTTTACTCTGCAGTTTAATTTATTTTTGTTATTAAGCTAATTTTTCTCTTTTAAGTCTCCCTTTAACCTGTCCCTCAATCCTGGCTGCATTTCAAAAAGGTGGAGGCTTTCAAAAAGGTGCTGTAACACCAAAAGTGTGTAAATGGTGTCAGAGTTGGTCCCCTGGAGAGGAGAATGGCACCCTAAGTTCAGTAAGGCCAAAGTCTCTCTAAGAGTACCTAAGGGCTCAATAAAATTCTCTCTCCCTACCACGCCCAAAGAGCTAAAGATCACTGTGCAGGAGAGTCACAGTGCATTAACTGGCTAAGTTAAAGATGCAGTTATTTTGGTTTTACTCAAAGTGCAGTCTGGCCAGCACAGTCAATTCTAAAACAGCTTTGCAGCTGGGCTTTAAGGCTTTAAGAGACTTTACTGCCTTTAACAATGTGTATGTGTGTATATAAATATATATATATATATAAATCCTTGTGAATGGGGATTACTAGTGCCTGTTGAATGGAAGATACCTGAGGAATGTGGAACAACTACAATTAAAAAGAGTCAGAAACCATTTGCTTGAAAATTAGCAAACAGAATGTGATAAGAAAATAAGAGGGCAAGACTAGACTGGCCACTGTATTTCCCCACCGAGAAGAATCATATACCCTTGCTATGGGGTGCAGCCCTGTCTTGGTTTTGAAAGAAGACAGGTATCTGCTAAAGAGAGGCAGGGCCTCTCTTGGGATGGATAATTCAAATCCCCTTCCCTCAAATTATTATAATTTAGAAAATTAAAATGGCTCTCAGGCAGAGATATGGGGATAGGAATAACAGTTCTTTACTAATAGGTATAACAAGGCAAACAAACAACAACTACAGCAATTAATAGCGAAAACAGAACCAGGGACCTTGACAGAGCTTGGTCCCACAAAACTTGGGGCAGTCTGGTCTCTGGGGACTCTAAAAAAAAAAAGGTACCAAGCTGGAACGGTGGGGGATCCCGGGCTGGATCGGATGAAGTTCGGAGCTCCGTCGGTGGTCACTGGGGGGCAGGGATGTTTGGCAGGGAGGGCAGTGCGGAGCAGATGATAGCAGCTCTCTTCAGGATCAGATCCCATTGCTGCGTGAGCTTCTCACTGGCACCACCGGGATCTGATCCTGAAGAGAGCTATCATCATCTGCTCGTGTGCCCAAGAAGATCCTGATTTCTCCTTTTGCTGCCCTGCTGGAGTTGGCTCAGCCCTGTCCCACTGCCTCGGCGCTGTTTTAGAGCTGCTCTGCACCACGGGCCCACACTGCCCTCCCTGCCAAACATCCCTGCCCTCCAGTGACCACCAACGGAGCTCCGAACTTCATCCGATCCACCAGCCCAAGATAAGCCCCATAGGCATGGTAAGGTGGGAATATGAGCCATAACTGGACATCTATTCTGTCACTCACCTTTTGTCTTTTCCCTTGCAAGATGCCAGCAAAATCATGTCACAGGTGCTGCCGAAAACTGTACTTGAAAAGAAACGGAGGTTCCTTTTCACTGACACCTATATCAAGAGTCACTATTATGACCCATCCAAATTAAATACCTGTATGTAAAATTAGAACCAATACTGAAATTTTTAGTTTAATTTCCCTTGCTCTCTGGCTAATCACTAGTGTAGTCCAAAACATGCAAATGTTAACCATGTCTATAGATCCTAAATTAACTGCATCTAAAACAGTACAAAAAGATATAGTATTAAAGAACCAAAATTGATTTGTAATAATAGAGATTAGAAAACAAGAATTATTGCTCAAGCCAAATGATTTATAAAAGGGAAGAGGAGGATTTGTTATAAATGCGTATTATAAAGTTGGCATTTTGCAAATATTGAAATGAATGCTACATGTATAATGTGGGAAGGTTTTACTGTATTAATGTAGTTTTCTTTTATTTTCTGCTTTAACAGGGCTTAGAAATGATGATATGATGAATGTATATATATTTTTTTAGATTGTAGCATAATATTAAAATAGGAACTGTGTGATGTAAGATGCTTTTTTAGCTAACCCAAAAGAATAGGAAAGATAACCAGGAAATTCCCTGCATTATTGGATTATCTGGATGAAGATAAGAAGGACAGACCCCAAGGCTCCAAAGGAAGAATTTATTGATCCTCTGTTATCAGAAGAATGGAGCATGAGATGACCAAGACGGGCCACCCAAAAATTTATCTACAAGGAGTAATAAAATGCTAAATTGATGAAATAGGGGCAGGCTGGGAGAGTTAAAACTAGGAGGGCATCTGAACTCAAAGGAATGTTTGAATACTGCATTAGGGTCTTTTGAATATATAATATACTGATCCTTTTAAACAGGTGATCTGAAAGGGTAAGGTGTGCTTTCTGGCTGAATGCCAGGCACCCGGCCATACCATTTTTGCTTGTCTGTCTCCTTATTGTCTCTTTTTAAAATTTTTATATAACTTATAAATTTTACTAAGAAAATGAACCTCATTTTTCACACCCCATGGGCTCTAGAACAGCCTGTGAAACAGACAATATTCCAAACAAACTGGAGCACTGGGAGTGGGCAATTAAAGGAGGTGTGCCCAGGACTCTGTTCCCTAGCAACGGTCCAGTCATCAGCTGTGTTCCCAGGCAGGGATGCCCCTACAGGGAGCAGACACTAGAGCAGGGACTATTCCCTGCTCCCTTCTTTCCCAAAAGACACCCCTTGTACCTGGAGATGAAAAACCACAGGCTGCAACACACAAGCTGAGCTGCAGACACTGGGAATATTTGAAATGCTATCAATACTAAAAAGCAAGATTAAATAAACCCTTCACGACTCACCATGGGCTCCCAAAGCTTTACCTGCATTTCAGTGAATTAAAAAGTTGAATCAGTGTGGTTGTGAATGCTCCTGTGAATGACCTTTTACAAGGGAATTTATAAGCAAAAAGCTTCAAGGGGAAAGCCAATCCCCCACCCCCAGTTATCCCAAACTCTGCAGCCACATGAATGCAAGGAGCAGTAATAGGATTTAGGACAGGAAACACTGAGGGGTTCACCTTGTTCCATGATGTGACAGCTGTGCCATCGGCTTCTTCTCCAGGTTGGCCCCCAGCAGATGGCAAGGGAAAGGGTCAGGAACGAGGCATGCATGGCAGACACAGTCTGTCCCACCTCAGCCTTTCCCAGCCACACGACTTGGGGATTTCCCAAGCTGGAAGCTGTCTCTGAACCCACTGCAGACAAGCCACCAATGATTTTAGGACCCTAATTTGTTTAATCATTTTAAAAAACATTTTTGTTTCTGGCTGTCTTAGGTTGCAATGCAAGATGTAACCAAAAGTATGTATTCTATTACCATCTGTTAAAACCAGGTGGAGCAGTGCTTCTTTATCTCTTCCATTCCTCATAACAGGAGGGGAGGAGGAGGAGGTATCTTCTGTTTATTGGTCAGCTGTTAAAACCAGATGGGGTAGTGTTCTTCATCTCTTCCACAATCCATCCTCCCTCGAGGGGGATATCTTCTGTTAATGGGCCAATGAGTCTCACTGTGTGACTGATAAAATTACTTCATCCCATTGTGAGATTCTCCACCCAAAGAGAGGAGCCAAGCATTCTGGAATAAAAATCTGAGATTCAGAACACCAAGGCAGCTCTTTTTCCACTGGATTCCCAGAGGAAGACTGGACCTATCTACACCACTACGGGATCTTTGGAGGAAAAGTACACCCTTCTACAGGATCCTTGCTTCAATGGAACTACATCTGTCACTTCAGGAGGACTGCATCCACGATATTAATTGGACTGCTACCAACACCCTGACCAACAGGGTGACAGGTTGTATTCTGACCCTGTCAATGTTTTTTTTTGTACTACTGCATTTTTATTTTAATTTTCCTAGTAAAGAACTGTTATTCCTATTCCCCTATCTTTGCCTGAGAGCCCCTTAATTTCAAAATTATAATAATTCGGAGCTAGAAGGTTTAAATTCTCCATTCCAAGGGAGGCTCCTGTCTTTCTTACCAGACACCTGTCTTTACAAATCAAGACACTGGCTCTCCTACATTGCCAGACCAGCTTGCACGTGTTCTCCCAGGGCTCCTCTGCTCTGAGACCCCAGGAGCCAGCACTGTGCACACTTGCCCAGGAGCCCCATCTTGACTCCAGCATGCAGACATACTGAGGAATTCTGCAGTGGATACCAAGGAATTCTGCAGTGATTCTGTGCCTGCAGGAGGCACCACATCCAGGAGAGAGACACCATGACAAACACCATTGTGTGGGAACTACTACATCTGAGAAAGGCAAAGACCCAGCTACCTCCTGCAATCCGTCTTTCCCATCCCAGCGGCTTCCCAGGACTTCTTGGATCCCTGATCAGGGCCCTGATGCTCCTCACTGCCCATGCTGTCACATGCCAAGGATCAATTAGTGATGCACAGCAGCCCTCACAGGCATCCATTGTTGAATAAACTGTGCTCTGGCCCTTAAAAATGTTTACAAATATGAGTGTTTTCCACATGACAGATGACTGGCAGCTGACTTTTTCCATCAATAACTTAATTTCTCTGGAAAGAGTAGAGTGCCCTACGAGGTGTGATGGAGGCCCAGTGATAACCTTCTGCATCCAGAGATGGCCACTGGGATGGGCGGGATGCAGCACTGCAAAGCAGGGCTCTGCATGGAGCATGCTTAGCAGTGCTCGGAATTGAAGTTCAAAGAAAAACTGGGATTTATGTCTGAAGCAGAGCACGTGCAGCAGGAGCCCTCCTCCCAGCAGCAGCTGCCTGCAGACATCTTCCTGCTGCTCTGAGCCATGAGCCCAGGGCTGGTTTGGGACATTCCAGCACCCTGAGAAAGTGTGGCCTCAGATCCTACTGCTCCTTCCTCATTTTCCATCCTCTTCCAAAGTGCCACAGGAATGGCCCTGAGGGGAGCAGTGTCCAGGTCTCCTGTCAACCCTTCAAGGGTCCTTTGGAGATTTTGCAGAAGGAAGAGCTGCAGAGAAACAAACAGAAAAAGGGGGAAATGGGATTCTTTCAGCTGAAAAAAGCATCTTATTGTCATAGCATGAAAACTAGTGCTGAACTTTTACTTAACATTCCTAAAGCATCTAGCTTCCATGTTTTTAAATGCTGCTGAGAGGAAGAGACTGATGGCAGTGCTCTTTCCCCAGCAGACCTCCAGGAGCAGCAGGGGAAGCCCCAGCAGCTGCTGAGCAGTGGTGCCTTTTCCCTCTGTTTTCTGAGGTTACCTTCTCCTTCCCAGCACAGCCCTGGCCCTGAGAGGGGCATGGATGAGCTGCAGAATGTGAAGTCCACTGGAGCAGGAGCCTGTCTGGTGTAGCTGCTGCACTACACAACTGCAGTGTCACAGCCAGTCCAGGAAATGAGCAGCCCTTCCCATGTGGCCAGGGCTGCTCCCTGAGCCCAGGGAAAATGGGAGCAGCGATTTGGAAGTTGTCCCGATTCCTTCTGAAGCTCCATCCCGAACAAGTCCTCACCTTCTTAAAAGTTACTCAATACCTTGTGCAAATTCATTCAAATTGATGCCATATAGAGGAGATGACCCTGTGCAGAAACAGGAATCTGCCCCCCAACCCCCATCTCTGACCACCAGGGAGTATAAACAATAAAATTCCCAGCAGCTTTGTGAGCAGTGTTTGATGTTGGGTTATGTAAATGACAGCCCAGACTGAGCTGCACATATGGGAATACAAAGGAAGGGTTTGATGAACAGCTCAGTGCAGCTCAGGTCCAACTGCGCAGCCAGTTGAGGTTAATGACCCAGATGAGAGAAACACTGATCTCTTAGTACCTGGCACCATTTCCATGCATGTTTGACCGTCCAAAATCAGGGCTGTTTCAGTAGAGGATAAGGGGCTGGAAGGGGCCAGGGGGCATCCACAGGGAGGCATTGGGAGCAGTGCAGGAGGAAGTGTCTCTGCAGCCTGAGCAGTGGTTTCCATTTTGGTTCCTCAGGAAGGACAGACAGCTGGACAAGTTACTTGCCCAGACATAAGTGCTGAAAGCACAGGGGGTGGGAACTAGGTGGACTTTGGGGTCCTTTTCAACCCAAACCATGCCACGATCCCATGGACACCTCCATTAATGAGGAATGGTTCAAGTCCAAAGGACGCCAGACTCAGGGGACAGGAATTGCTTTCAAAAGGAAAGGGGTGTAGTAATTAATTTCCAAACATCACACTTAGGCACCTAAGGAATAAAAATATATGGCACCTGAGGATTTCTAATGATTTTGAAAGCAGCGGTACTGGAACACCCCTGGGGCTGGAACATGGACAATCCAAAACATATTCCCAGAAGGAGCTCCCAAATTGCTCTGATGAACAGTAGGCTGTTTACTGCAGGCTTTGTGAGCTTTTGACATGAGTCATCTGGCAGAACTGAAGCCAAATGAGGGAACCAATAAGTGAAAATACACAGGCATTGTTAGCAAAAAACAAGGAAAAAGGAAGATGGTCTGCTTTCACCCACTTCGGGGACCTGACAGACTTTTTAAAGATATTGAAATACACAGTTCTCCTTTACTGTCCGAGGTCATGGCACCTGCTTCCAGCCCACCCCGAGGCTTGCTCTGGAGTCAGCAGAGGAGAGGCTCACTCAGACATCTCCACTGGTTTTATAGAGCAGGTGGGAACAAGTTTAATATCTAAAATTAGACGGGAGCATGGATGATCTTCAAATTTGAAGTTCAAATTACATTTTGACTGCCCAGGTTTAGATGTTCTGATTTGAGAGAAAGCCTCAATCCACACAGTTCATTATGAGCCTGAGAAGATAACCTGACACATGCTGAATGTACAGGTGCTTTTCAGTTCCCCTCCCAGGGCATGGAGTCCCAAGCTCCCTGTCCAGACCCCTGGAAGCAAAGTTTTAAGTCAGGAGGAGAAAGGCAAAAGCTCTCAAATCTCACTAAGCATCTTAAGGACAGCCCATGTGGTGCCTGGAACTCCAAACTCAGGAGCTGTCATCTGCTGCAGAGGGTGATGTCAGAGTGAGGAGATCAGCCCCAGTCCTGCTGCCAGCCTAGAATTAACAGCATTGTAATAATTCACCCTTTGGCACATCCCAGGCAATACTCCGCAGCCTCCAGGTGCTGCTGCAGTGCAGAGAGGGAGACACATTCCTGGGGCTCTGTACAAGTGTCCTCCCCGAGTGACATCTCCTCCTGCTGGCTGAGGTCACCCTTTTCACAGGATGTGTCTTGCTCGCTTTGTTCTGGTCTTCTCTCTTCTCTGCTGCTTCTCTCTTCTCTGTTTCTAAAGTTTCATTAATTATGCACAAAGAAGAGAAGGAGAAAACATTGAAGATAATAAAAATATCTTCACAGGAGATTTAAGAAATGATAAATTTTAGCATTTGTATAAAAATGGCAGCTCAGACTCCCAGTGCATGCAACAATAAAACAGACAAAATATTCCATGAGATGCTTCCTGTGATTGTCTCAGGTTTGGCTGGGGTATAGTTTTCCTCTTATTAGCTGGTAGAGTGCTGTGCTTTGGATGTAGGGTGGGGATAATGCTAGGTGGCCAGCATTTCACTCCCCCATTCCTCTCCCCGCCCTTTCTCAGAGGAGCAGGGTGCGGCAGACTCGGGGATACCATGGATCAACAGCTCTTTAAGTGGCCATGGATGCTTTGCTGGGACACTTCATCAGCCTGGCCAGTCTTCGTGATCTACTGCATCTCTCAGCTACTTTCACCACAGCCACTCCAAATCCAGCACAGCCATAAATCATCTCTGGGCCAGCAGACATCTTCAGGGGAAGGTCCTCACAGAATCAAATTGGCTTCTGCAGAGCTAATGAAGCTTGTGAATTTTAGAGTTTCAGAGCTACAGAAGGGACCTGCAGGTGGGTAGGACCTTAGATAGAGAGCCCTAATTTTGCCTCAGCTCAGCCAACACCAGGGTCTCTGCATTTGATTCTCATTTAAATAAGTGTCTGTGGCGTGGGTGTGGATGGAGTGAACAGCACAGAGCTGAGCTGTATCTGCATAGGACTTTAAATCAGAATCACAGCATGGTTAGGGTGGGAAGGGACCCCCAGCTCAGACCACTCTCACTCCTCTGCTGTGGGGAGGGACACCAAGCCCCATCCACCCTGTTTGTGTCACAGGAGCAGGCATCCCACAAGAGCCACGAGGTGCTGCCTGGGGGCCAAGCCACACGTGTGCATGTCAGACCCAGCACCCCTCCAAGCAGCTCAGATGGAGGAGGCTATGCCTGGAAACTCCCTGGGAAAATACCTTCAGACAGACATAAAGCAGCTAACGCTGATCCTTGTCCTCTGGAGCTGTAGTGGCCTGGAACACCTCGTTCTGAGCTGAAAGCCACAGATGTGTTGGCTGTGTGGCCACTCACTGCCTGGCCAGTGGCCAGACCTGTCAGGGCCAGAGCAAGACAAGAGACACCCTCGGCTCCTCCAGCAGTGGAATGCTGATCTCATTGCAAGGAGAGGCTGGTCTCAGTGCGTGGAAGGGCTTTCCCCTTCTCCCACAGCCATTCCACCTGGCTGAGGGACTGATGCTGAGTAGAGCTGTTGGCACCAGCGGAGCCGCACAGCATGGGGACATGTGGCATGGTTGGCAGTGACACAGAGCAGCAGCCACCTTGGGAAAGACCAAGATTGACACTGGGCTTGCAACTTCTCTCTCACATTTCAGCCTGCTGAAATTCAAGAGCACACAACAGACACGAAGCCCTGGGAACCGGACGCTGCGGTGAGAAGCCTGGCAGCACTTGGAGAGGGGTCTTTGCAGAGGCAAAGATGTCACATCACCTCCGCCACCAGTTTGTCTTTTGCAAAAACACTTAGAATTAAAATAAAACAACAACAACAACAAAAAACCCAGCAAGAATTCTCTGGGATGCAGTTTCATTCCCCAGTCTGAAACTCTCATGTGCCAACCCCTTTGCAGGGCCTTGGTTCCCCAAGCACGTGCATCAGCAACACATTAGCAATTTACATTGGGGCAGTAAATGTGGAAAGGTTATACCTGGCCTTGTCTGCACAGAAACACTCCCATTTCACCCTTAAAAAAGTCAAAAGCACATTAGAGAGAAACAAGATGGGGGATTAAGTGTTCTCCTGTAGCGTTCTGTCAGAACCCAGGACATCCCTCTGGCTGCCCTGGGTGGTCCGAGACCCTGGCAAGGGGTCCAGAGACCCTGGCACAAAGTCAAGAATACTAGTGCCTTCGATTTTAGCCCATGGGAGCGGTTACCAACCTTGTATGAAGAACTACAAACCACAAGAGTTTGATTAGAATAATAATTAGCTTGTTACTGGGTGATAGTGTAGAATTTTGGAGTTCATAAAGGAGGTTCAAGAAGGCAAGATGAAGGAATCTGGGTGTGCCCCTGTCCTTCTCCTTCTTCTTCTTGTCCTCCATCTTCTGCTGTGGTGGTGGCACTTTTGGACTGGTTTAGCATACAGTGCACTGTCTAACATAGGTGATAGGTATTGGTATCTCACTATAAACATAGATCACGTCATATTCGGTATAAAAGATTATGACTGCCCTCGGGGTGGTCAGTCAGCCACGACTCACGCTGTAGCTTAGCACCCAAGCAGGGTGAGAACAAAATGTACCAGATCAGAAGCAATAAACAACTTTGAGAACCTGAGCCGACACATCCCGACTCTCTCTTCTGGCGCGGGACTTGGGAGAAAGATTTTCAACAAACATCTCGGGGGTTATCAGCCCAAAGAACCGAGGATGTTCCTCTACTGTGTTTGCTTAGATTGCTGGATTAACAAAGGAACTGTATTTCATTGCATGCATGAGAAAATTAATACAAAATTCAATTAATGCCATTATTTGTATTACTGAAACAGAGCAAAATGCAGAAGGAGCAGCATTTTTAAGTGGTAAAAGGGCAAGGTATTCCTTCTTCAAATAGAGATAATTATAGAGTTAGGGAACCATTTAAATTGGAAAAGACATCTAAGACCATAGAGTCCAACTGTTAACCCAGCAATGAAGTTAATAATAAATCACTTAATTTGCCTTTAAATGAAATTCACATCAACCAGGAATAAGCAAATTTATTTCCTGCCCACAGCCTGTGGCAACTTAGGCGTCTGAGTTTGCAGAGATTGTCCTGGGACTCCAAAACTTTATATAAACCAGGAAATAAGCTAGTTGGATTCTGTACAGCCGTAAACTAACCTCACAAGCAAGCACCCCCCAGCTTTATATGATGGCATTTGGATGAGGCACATCCCTAATGAAAACAGGGAAAAGGTCTAATGGGATGATGTGGCATTACAGCATCATTCCCAGCGATGATGTGGAGCCTCACGCAGATGAAGCAGCTGTCAGATAATCTCCATGATTAGTGCCCAAAAGCCCTTGCATTCAGCTCTGTTGCTCTTACAAGACTCAACAGCCACAAACCAATATGGCAGGACCCCTCCAGAGCACAAGAGATGCAGTTCTGTCCTCTTTCCGTCCCTTCTGGGGGCAAAGGACACCCGGGTTTTGTTGTGGTTTAACCTCCAACTTGCATGGTTACTTTGAAAAGAGAAACGTGTAAAACTATGGAGATTTATTTCCAAAATCCACTTAGTATGTGTTCACTTTGACTTCCAAAGGATTACTCGAACTATGTGTTGGACTTTGGGTTCCCAGTTGTCCAACCAAGGATGCTAAACAAAATCAGCTTAATGATGGAGTCAGCCCTCTCTTAAACAAGCAATTCCATGAACAAATCTGGCTTGAAATAGCTGTCCCAGAATAAATGCATCCTAAATCCCAATGTCTTTTCCATTGCCCACCCTGTGGACCTTCCTCTGCCAGGTAGCAGTTGAGCTGATCACCTTTCCACTGTGCAAATCCACGCCCCATGTTCTCTCTTCCACATGAAAACCTGATTTTTGCAAGACCTAAAATCAGCTGGTGGTTGAAGCTCAGCTTCTGGTGGAAGCATCTCCTCATCAACCTCTCGTCCAAGGTAATGCCCCAGAGTGAAGCCCAAAGCTTGCAGGGAGCCCAGAGCCAGCTCCAGAAGCAGCCCAGCTGGCCACCAGCTATGTCCCTCAGCGGCAGCCAGGTTCTGGGATACATGGCACGGACGTCCCAACCCAGTTGCATCCTGTGGGCTTGGCCGGATGCGTGGGAACCGCACATAAGCAGTGGCTCGGGATGCACGGAGGGAGCTCACTGCACATGTCAGAGGTGCCTGGTGGGAATCAGGACTGGGTTTCTTCAGTGGCTTTGTGAGGATGGCTGCAACATGGGTAGAAAAGCCCTCTGGGGCTCTGGGAGCTTTGCTACAGCAGCCTCAGCACTCAGTGCTTCAGCCTTTGTTTTTCCCTCAGTGTTCTCTTTACAGCATGTAACGCATTAATTCATGGCAAAATTAAATTGGTTTCAGTTAAAAATTGATTTTTATGTTAAGGAGTTTTCCGGTTTCCAAGAGGTTTTTGGGAGAGCAGTGGCCAGCGGTGGCCAGCAGTGGCTAGCAGTGGCCAGCCCAAAAATGTCTGCTTTAATAAGACTTTTCATCAATACACACAGGGCTGAAGCACAGGTGTACAGATTGAATTATTCAATAATTTCCATAAAGAAAAAACACAGCCAACTCACACTGGAGCAATAATCAGACATTCAGTGAAAGCCCCCCTAAATAGCTCTGTAACACAGGAACATTTTCACTTTTCCCCTCTTTTTAATTTTGTAGTTGCCCTTGTTTTCTGCCCTTTATTATTGGTTTTCACTTTATGATTCCCTGAGCCTTCCACAGAAAGAGTGCTTGATCACTTCTTCTAAAAACTACCAATAAGAAAATTAAATCCCTTTGGCATCACTGCCCAGGGTAGTTGCATAACGAATCAAGTATATATAGAAATTGTTTTCCAAGTGTTTACGTAAGAGCTTGGAATAACACAGATGTTATAAAACAAACAAAAAACCCAACTCAATTTACAAACCAGCCCTGCAGTGCTTTTGTGTCTGACAACGTGGAGCAAGAGAATCAGCTTACCAGTGGTACACAGGGAATATTAGTCTGGTGCTATTTACATAACTGGGAAAGAAAGATTAAAATGGGGCAGACAAGTGTGTATAAAAGGGTGATTTGCTTATCTTAGAGAAGATCCTCTGTCTGGTCAGAGAGACTGGCACAAAAGCTGATGCTTTAAAATACTCCAAGCTCTCCAAAATCTCATTTGGTCTCTTTACGCAAGTTGATGCCCATTCTGAGATCAGAACTCCACAGACGCCTCTGCAAACTCTTCTCAACAGTTGCAGCCACAACACTCAACAAGAAAACCCAGGTTTGTTCAATCAACCTCTCTAAAGCCTGGGCAGCACAATCATTTATCTCCAAAATGTTCCCATAATTCAAGCTCTGGGACTTGGAGCGTGCTGGGCACCAAGCACCTCAGTCCAACCAAACATAAAATCCTCTTATGAATAAAATGGCTCCTCTCAAGAGAAGAAAAATTTAAGCTTAGCCTAAGGGTCCTATGCACACTCCCAAAGGAGAGCAGCACTCACTGGTGTTAGTTTTAACTAAGCTGCACCTTGGGCATGTTGTGTTGATATCACCCAAACCTCAACCCTCTAAAACCCAGCTTTCCTTCTTCTGATCTCGCCTTCTGCAGCATCTGGATATGAATAGAATAGAATTTAGAATTTAATAGAATTTGATTTATTTCCTTCTGGACAGTAATGGAACAAATGGGCCTGTGGAGATCAGTTCAGCCTTCTATTACTCTACATGCATTAAACATTAGGACAGCTATATTCCTCCTGGTAGGGACATGAAAAATGCACAGAACATTCCCAATTTGAATTCCATAATTATCCATAATGCTCTCAAAGGTTTCTATTCTTTTCAGATGTCACCATGTCACTTTCCTGAGAAACCTCATAAACCTCTCCGTCTTCCCTTTCTTACTGGCTGCTTTTCACTGGGTAAAAAATCCTCACAAAACAGACACATCCCACCACTCCCAGTCTCCCCCAAATGGGAAGAATCAAAAATCATCTTGGGCAGAGCCAACCTTAGCTGAGCACTACATGGACATTTATGGCGAGAGCAGAGATGTTTGCTGCAGCCTCTGGCTCCAGATCCCATCCTACAGCTGCTGCCCTGGGTCCTTACTTTCTCCATGAAAATCAGTATTTTCCAATGCCATCCAAATGAATACACCTAACTCCCAAAAGGCATTCTCTGAACCCACTTCACAGAGTAACACTGGGAACTGCAAAGCTGCTGCAGACCATTAACACAGATGTTACATTTTCTGTATCACAACCAGGAGCAAAAAGAAATCCCTAATCTACCCCTCTCTGGAAGATGACTTCTGGGGCATTCTCCCCCAGCCACAACAAGGGCACTACTCCAACCCACGCTATCCTGAATTTGTCTCCTCAAAAGTTATATCTTCAGCCAATTTACTCAGATTCCCATGAAACAGTTCAGATTTTTCCCCATTTCTACTCAAGAGAAGATTACAGCTGGTGTGACTCCTGCAGCCTCACTGCTGAGTCCCTCCTCTTTCCACGGACAGGTGGAATCCTTGTTTCCACCAGGGATTTGCCCATCCTTGTACCTGAGGCACAGGTAGGAGGCAACAGCTCAAACTGCCCTCTGGTCACCAACAAGGGCTCCAGAGTGACAGAAGCCCTCACCTCCCACCCTCACAGGGCTCAGCTCCCATAGGAGCTGAAAAAGGATATTTTCCATACATGGTCCTCAGATTTATCTTACTTCTGAGTTCTTGTAGCAGCAGATAAACCATCCACTAATAGAACACAACATCCAAGCACAGACAAGCATTTATCTTCTTTCAAGTGCAGCATTTTATTGACTGATGGTATATACAGAAGTGGAACAAACACAAACACTTTAAATCCTTCATGAAGAAGGATATTTTTTGTAAAAACAGGTGAAAAGGCAGCTTCACAAAAGATACCATGCAGAAGAGAGTCAAGAAATAAAAATATGCTGCCTAAAAACCCAAGGGCAGCCTGTGAACTCACTAATTTCCAGACTCCAATACAGCAGAAGCTGTTGCTTAATTGGTGGGAGACAGGGACAGACAGTTTAAGTTGTGCCACACAAGCTCCAGAGCATAAAATCTGCTTATTCCTTACTTAATGATGGAGTCAGCCCTCTCTTAAACAAGCAATTCCATGAACAAATCTGACTTGAAATAGCTGTCCCAGAATAAATGCATCCTAAATCCCAATGTCTTTTCCATTGCCCACCCTGTGGACCTTCCTCTGCCAGGTAGCAGTTGAGCTGATCACCTTTCCACTGTGCAAATCCACGCCCCATGTTCCCTCTTCCACATGAAAACCTGATTTTTGCAAGACCTAAAAAGCATGCCATACTCCCAAAGCCCCTTAAGTATCAGGCTGCCCTGGGGTTAAACCTTGAGGTGCCATTTCTCCAGAGGCCTATGAAATGGGGCATCCCCCTTCTCCTCTCTGCTGACAGAAGCCTTTCCAGGAGTGTTTCTCTTCCACCCAGCCTGATGATAAATCCAGGCAGGCCAGGCATGAGCCTGGAGGGCACTGGGTTTCATAACCTAAATATGAGAACCCGCAGCTCTGTGGGAATGAGGCAAATGTACAGAAATCAAATGGGCAGGAATATCTCAGCACCTATTCCAGAGCATGAGTTCAGAGAGGACAGAGGCTACTGGGAGTCAGACAGCAGGGCACAAAGCACTGAGAGAACCCCAGAATGGTTTGGGTGGGAAGGGACCTTAAAACTCATCCAGTACTACCCCCGCCATGGGCAGAGACACTTTCCACTATCCCATGGTGCTCCAAGCCACATCCAGCCTGGCCTTGGACACTGTTATAAATGACAATTCTCCAATCTTTTGGTAAGGAAATTTATTGGAAAATAGCAGTACGAAAATCCGAGAAGAGCCACAATCAAAGTCAGTTCCGAACCCGGGAATCAGAGCTGGATGAACCCATGGGCATGGCCTCTACCACACCGACTCCCACACGGTTCACACCAACAGTATTCCAATGCCAGTTTTTATAGTGTTCCCTGTGTCCTGAGGCTGTCCATTGTTCAGTCCAGTTTTCTTGGATATGTAGATAGGTTCCTTTCTTTGCCATTTGCTTGATGAACAGAGCTCCTGGGAGGGTGTACAGTCTTGATTAGATCTTCTTGGGCAGGGCATTGGGATGTATGTCCCTGATGAGCAGATGAGATGTTTATCTGGTGTTGATGGCCGGGCCATATGGTTCGCCCAGCTCAATTGAAGGCCTGCTACACCCTGTATTATGCTGCAAATATCTTATCTTTGGGTTACGGGGAAGAGGGTGGCACAGGTCCTGCTCCTTCAGCCGTGAACTAATTTTGTACAGGGGGGTAGCTAAGGAATACAGTTTATTTTAATCAAACACACAGTTATTTTAATAAAACACAATTTAACCCAATATATATAACAGACATGTCCAGGGATCCAGGGGCAGCCACAGCTTCTCTGGGTACCCCACCCACACAGAGTGCCAGGGCACCCTCACAGGAAAGCATTCCTTCCTTTTTCAGTTCAGCAACGTAAAGTCTCAGTGAGGGAAAACTATTGCTGTAGATCCCTGGAAGACTGAGCCCCACTGTTGGGCTTGGCTTCCCCGTTATGGAAGTATGCAAAAGATTAATGCTGAAATTGTTCAAAAAGCACTTCAGGTTCATGCCTGTGTAACAGAGGCATGAGTCTGGGCAAGCGCTCCTGGAGAGCGTGGCATTTCTGGCACAAAACTTCTGCTTCACAGGTGCCTCACACATTCTAAGGGAAAAGAAGGCAGAAATCTGTGTCTATTATCACTCCTGAAGTAATGTTTCAACCATGGAACCATTCACTGTCCAGAAGCCACATTAGCAGATATGTTTTGCTTTGCTTGCTAGGGAATAAAAACCTCCTGCTTGCCCTTTTCAAGATGGGCTCGTAATGGGAGGGTGGAGGGAAAGAAATGAAGTGGGAACAGGGCTGTGGAAGGAGAAATCCATTTAACTTATAAGTCTCACTAGTGCTCCAAGGGGGAATAATTTTACTTCTGGAAGTGCTGCGTTCAGGGTGTCAGTCCAGACCACTTCCCACAGGAGTTTCAGGGTTCGAAAAGGCAAAAAAATCCAAATCCTTGTTATAAATGAAAACCCAATTATTTTATGAAGGAATTTATTGGAAAATCGAAATATAAAAATCTGAGAAAAGCCACAAGCAAAATCAGTTCCGAGCCCGGGATCAGAGCTGGGTGAACCTCAGATTTGGCCTCTATTGCACTGAGTCCCCCATGGTTCACAAGTGCAGTCCTTTTGGTGACTGTTTTTATACAGTTCTTCGGCTGGACAGTGAGTCGTTTCGCTTCTCTTTGTCTGGTCCAGTTTCTTTTGCATATTCATGTAGTTTCTTTTCTCTGCTACCAGTCCGTTGAACAGCTTTCCAGGAGGAGGTGGGTGCTTGATTCGATTTACTGGAACCAGGTATTGGGATGTACGCCCTTGACGACACAGATAGGACGCATATCAGGTGTCAATCACTGGGTCATTGGCCAGGTCATCTCCGTAGAAGGTCTATTCTATTTTCAGTGCCACCCTTCATTCTATTGCAAATGACCTTCTTCCCCGGTTATGGGAAAGGGTTTCTGCTGTCTCAGCTGCGAGTGATTTTATAGTGTTTTATTTCAATAAAACACGACTTATTCCAATAAAATACCAATTAGTCCAATGAAACACGAATTATTCCATAATATATATTACATCCTGTTCTTACAAACAACCACTCCACAATAATCAACCCAGCTTGAAAATCCAAAAGTCTGGGTTTTTTAACTTGGAGTAACAATGGTTCTTCCCCTGTGTTATAAATATATGGTTTAATTTTTCTTATTAAGAAACATGTTATTTTTGTATGAAATAAAGTGTATCCAGAGATACCCCCCTGTATAGAGATCAATATGTGGGGGGGCCGGCAGCTAGCATGCCAAGCCCTCCCTTGATAGAACAATAAGGACTGCATCTCCATATCAATGTGGGGTGGACTGCTACTGGGGAAAAGCTGGTAACACCAAAGGACGGGAACCAACACCCAAATAGCAATCACAAGTGCCCATCAGGACCCATTCATTCCACTCAGCTGACAGAAAATCCAATCACTCCACCTTCCCGGAATTCTGAGAAACCAGAAACCAAGACATGTTTGCATGACAAGAACTTCAGGAATAATTCATGGACAGATTCAGAGATGAGACCAGATTTACTGGAATTCTATTCTACATACGCACCAGGTGGACTGAAAGCACATCTACATATTCAAGGAAAGAACTGGACGATAACATAGCCTCAAAGCAAAATTTCCCTATAAAAACTGGCCCTCAAAGGGTGGTTGGTGTGAACCAGGGCAGGGGCAGCAGTCCAGAGAGACTGTGTCCCAATTTTCGGTTCACCCAGTTCTGATTCCCGGGGTCAGAACCGTCTGTTGATGGTGGCTTTACTCGATTTTTCACTTTGTAATTTTTCCAATAAATTTCTTAACCAAAAAATATTGGGGAAACTGTCTTTTATAACACCCTGCAAGACCCTGTGCCTTGTGGCCCTGCTGCTTTCTGGAGAGCTGCTAAAGCTCTCTATGCAGACACAGACAAGATGCTCACCTGAGCCTCCGCTGACAACCTCACTATTGGCCTTATTAAGAGAGAGAATACCAGCAGCTAACTGTCACAGTATGCAGCAAAGCTGGCAAAAAAAGAGGCAAGGTTCCATCTTCAAATCAGGAAGGAATTCCTGGGAAAATGCAACGCTCAGAAAATGAATTAATACAAAAACAAAGAGACAAACAAACTTCTCTCCACACATATAAAATAAAAGCCATCCAAAAAACTTACCAAAACATACACAAGAAAACAGTATTACGACCTCTGAAAACTCTCTAACAAATTCAATTGAATGAAACCAAATGAAAAAGCAGATAGGGAGTAGGACAGAGGGAAACATCAAAAGAAAGTGTGAAAAGCAATGGGCCACAGAGCAGCAGAAGGGATTGAAAGAGGGAAAACAGAAATGAGATTTACAATATAATGGGGTGTAGGTCAGCAGAAACATCCAGAGATGAGAGGGCAGGGGAGGAGAGGCATATGTTATTAAAGGCTCAGGTGGGGCAGGAAAAGACTGCTCTGGCCGTAGCTGGACACACCAGATCTGGACAGGTCAGAGGTGCCCATCCCAGAGCAGTGACACAGCTCTGCTGGTGTCTGCCAGGACATGGGAAGTGTTCAAACACAGACTGTTTGGTACTGATGCCTACAGCTTTGTCCTCTAGGGCCTACTTTCAGTGTATTTAACTTCTAATATTGTCTCTCCTTACAGTTTTCTGGGATAAAAGCATCCTTGCATAGGAAGATGACCAGGTTGTGGCCAACAGGGTTTTTTGTTTTCAACTATTTTCATGATACTCTTATATTTAACAGAATTACTGGAAAATTCATTAGGGATGATGGTTGGAGACCTCTCTCTCATTGAAGACAGTAGGTCTGCTGTCCTGGCACACTAATGTCCTTGAGCAGTGCTGGGATGCCTGTGGGAGCCTTGGACGGGTCCTTGTGCTAAAGTGAAGTCACTGCACAGTTCTCCTGTCACTGGTGACAGCTACAGACCCATGCACTGCTCCCAGGACCTCTCCTTTAACTCATGGACACCCACAGGACTTAAAGGGAATCAACCTGACAGATGGTGCTTGTCTTCCACACAAAATCCGTCTGAAGTCAGTAATACTAAAACTTTCCAAATACATTTATTTATCACCAATGAAAATACTGTACAATGGCCCAGGAAAGGGGTGGGAAAAGGCAAGGTATTAAGTCTGGCTTTCATCAACGTCCTTATCAGGATCCATGGCTGCAGCTTCGCTCTCCTGCTGCTGCTTCTTCCAGAGTTTTGCCATAGCCAGGAGTTTGAGGTTGGGCTGATTGGCAGTGTCTTCTGGGAAAATATAATCATAGTACTCCTCCCATCCAGCATCAGACTAGAGAAAAAATACCACAAAATGAGTTTAATTTGCATGTTAATGTTGGCTATTAGGAGGTGCTTCTAAAAAGAAAGAGAAATCAGAGGAATAATAGAAAATTGAAGCCTGTGTTTGCTATCCCCTGCCAAGCAGCTGACTCCATAAAGCACAAAGCCACCGAGGGCTCACAGCCACTACTGCCAGCATTTTTCCTTACCCCATCTTCAGCCTGCAGCTTTCTCCTCTTCTTTATTTTCTCAGGCATCAGTTTATCTATCCTCTCTTTAGTGGCATCAGTGCCAAACTCGTCCTCGAAGCTCCTCCAGGACTCGAGCAGCATGACTCTCTCCTCCTTCTCCTCGCAGCTGCGCATGGCCTTGTTGGCCTCCTCGTAGACCTGCCGGCAGCGCGGCAGCCGCTCCTCCTGCCCAGCTGACAGCTCAAACTGCGCCAGGCTGATCCACACCTGCAGGCACAGCACACAAACCCCAGCTCCAGCCCTCGCTCTGCACCACCAAAGCCAGGGCACAGGTTAAAAACAACAAAACAGCAAAAAAAAAAAGCTAACATCAATGCCAGCAGGTGCCCAGAAAATCCTTTTGTTTTACACAAGTGAGATTCGCCTCATTTCAGCAGGACACAACATCCACCTAAGGCACATGGATCAGCTTCTTGTGGCTGTTCCAAGTAATGAGAAATATGTGTGAACTTAGTCAATGACAGCACCAAGCAACACTGGAAAATCACAGTTTTCCTTGCAGTGTTTTAGCAACCGAGATCCCAAAGCTGCTCAGCAAAGAGGGCTGCTTGGAAAAGCTTCTTTCACGCGAGATATGCCTGTTGTATAGAATTCAGGAACTTCCCTCCCCGCCCTTCAGAGCACAGGCACAGGCCTGAACCTCAGCTGATCTGAGCCAAGGTAGGCCAGGCTTTCCCTGCCTGTGGGCCAGGTTCAGGGCCGACTCTGTGTCCTGGGTGCCCACACACACCTTGACATGCTGTGTGCGCTGCAGCAACCGCCGGTAAAGGCTCCTGGTTTTCTCATATTCCTCTTGCTCAATCTCAAAGTCAATGTAGGATTTCCAAAGCACCTGCAACAAAGAAGCCTCTCATCATGTTCATTCTGAGCACACTGGGAGGGGAAGAGAATGGATAAAGGTAAAACTTCCCTGAGAAAGGAGATCAGGGTGCTTCCTGGCAGCACAGGCTGGGATTAGGGCTGAGCAGCACCAAAGCTGGTGCCCATCAACCATTCAGCCCTCACCTCATGTTTTATCTGGTGGATTATTTACATGTCCATCAGCCACACTGTGCAATAAATACCTTAAAATCAGTCCCCCCTCACCTCTGGCATGTCCAGCCGGGGCTGGCTGATAGCCAGCTCATAGATGGCCCGGGCACGGTCTATGTCCCCAAGGATGGTTTCCAGCTCAGCAAACTTAATCCAGGATGTGCAGTTTTCCGGTGCAAACTCCAGGAATTTTTCATACAGCTTTCGGCAACGGTCAAATTCACGCAGCTGTAACTCCAGCTCAATGTAACCTTTAAACAGTTTGTTTTTTGGACATTTACCTATGGATGTCCCCTGTTATGTAAAAAAAACCAAAACCAACAAATCTGTAGTGATCTTGCAGGAAAATAAAACCCCTACTCAATTTTCTAAGTGTTTGAAATGCAACTCATTTTTCTGCAGTTTATTCAGGGCCAGTAGTAAATTCAACTAGTGTTTGCAGAACCCATGTGCATCCATAAACACCAAGAGCCTGGGAAGCAGAAAACATCTGTCACTTGTCATTCTTCCACATAATGTGGGCTCCCCATGGACTATGAGTGGAACCTATCCTGGTTCATCAGCTGAGCACCTGAAGGAAGCACAGTGCCAGCCTGTACCAGCCTGCCAGGTAAGCATTTCCCAAGCACCTCATAAAACACGATACCAAACAAACTGGCCCCACACTGTTCCTCATGGCACAAAGAATGGCTGTCCACCCCTGCCTGCTGGCTGGCAGCAATGGACAGGTGGAGAATAATGTCTTTATGAAACATTCTCCTTCTGATATTCCTCAGTCTCTGAAGAAAACTCTCTGTCCTGAGCCAAGCTGAGAGAGGCAATTCTGGATTCTTAGTTTGGGAATTGCTTAAAACAAGAGTTAAGTAAGAATGGGCATAACTGAGACAGGCTGTAGTGAGCTTGGCCTTGGAGTCACTTCTATAGACAAGTATTCTTTAGTAAGCAGTGTGGCTTCTGCTCCCTCAAGCCAATGTGAGGTGATTTGAGACAGAATTCCCTTGCCACATTTCTCCTGGCACAATGTTCCTACATATTTAGTACCTTGGAATTTATTCAAAATGGAGGAAACCACCACTTGGGATTATCAGTTTGGTCACCATTATAGCCCTCCAGCTCTACAGATGCCACTGGTATTTCAGAATATGCTCAGTTCTCCTCCACGTGCCGTCCATCACTGTTTGGGTGGAAACGCCATCAGTTTGCTCTTTGAAGTCAAACCACCTCAACTGCTACCAATATTTGCTTTCTCTCAAAACGCCTGATGCTATCCCTAAGCTAACTAAGAATATCTGAACTGAAAGGAAATTAAGTTTTTCATTTGAAAATATGTCATTTCTTGCTGCCTCATCACACCCTGCTGTCCCTTGACATGCTGACATTCACAGAGTCCGGCAGCTCCTGAGCCTGCCTGAAGTCCCTGTCATTGCTTCTACCAGCAGTTGGGACTGGTACACAGTTTGGCAGGTCCTAATTTCCTAGAGTCAAACTTCCCATTCACCCTACAATGTTTTTTAAAATGCTATTGTTAGAACAAGTATCACTGTAAGCCAGCAGCAGCAGCTAAGAACTTAAAAGACCACTGAGCTGATGTGGGTTCTCAGCATTCAGAGGAGTGCTTTGTCATTTCTGCCCAGGGGCTAATTCATCAGAACAAGCTACATTTCTTTTTAAATCATACATGACAGTAAATGCTGGCCCCTGCAGACTTCACCGATGCTCTATTTTAACTGGATTAAATCAGCAATTTTAAAAGAACAATTAAGGATCTTTTAATGCCATTCCTGTGTTAGTGAAGTCAATTATGGCTCTGATAAAAGCTTACCAAAGCCCTTCTGGCAAGGGGGAGGTTTTTCTGGCGAATTTCGAACTGTGCATACAACAGCCACATTTTGGCAAACGTAAACTGAAAGAAAAAGAACAAAGTGCTATTTAGGCTGGAAAGTCAGTAGCTAATACTGTACACGTTGCTTAAAAAAATAAGCATTCTGTCTATACAAGATATGACTGCTAATGCAGGTAATCTCATTTGATCTCATGTTTTCCTGCCGAAAGGTTTAGAGTTCATTATCTTAAACAACCTCTACAACAGGACGATATATTGGGGTGAAAGGAAAAAACAGCCAGGACAAAAGTCTTTTAAAGCGGAGAAAATAGTTTTTTAACCGATCATCAACTGGCAAAACATCATCTATTGCTGTATCAATTAATAGATAATCAGCTCTTAATAACTAGAGATTATTCTGACACTCAGATGGTGCAATAAATGACAAACTAGAAAAAGAACAGGAACAAGGATTTTCTGACATTCCAAGGACACGCAGTTGTAAGGGTTTGGCCAGACGGATATTTTAAAGTTCACAAGCAAAAAAAACCCACAAAACCCCAGTCCATCAGCCTTGAAGACCAATTGTCCTGGGGAAGACAGACCGGACAGCTGTTTTGTCAAACGCAGCTGCCTCAGGGGTGACCATGGGGCCACTGGATGCTATAATAGGCGTTAGAGACTGGGGAATGATTCTGCCTGAGGAGGAATGAAAGCAAGCAAAAACTAAGCAGTCTTCCCTATTTTCTGACTATGTGTAATTTCATCTTCTTACAGTCTATTTAGCAACTACTTAGTAATTTGAAAATACTGGAAAAACCCTTGTGTCTCATGCATATGAGGAAATCCCGGTACCAGTGCTTGCCCTGCAGTTTCCCTCTGTTATGCAAATTACAGACATCTTACACTTTAGCTTGAAAACATCCCCATCCGTTTTGGAAGGCGAATGTTTTGAGAAACTGGAAGGGATACTTGAAGTTTTATGCAAAGCCTTCAAGAACGAACTAGCAGCAGTTTGGAGCTGCTGACACCCCTGAATGTTGCCAGGGGGAAAGAGAACTAAAGAATCTTATCTAGGACATTTTAACCCAAAACTCAAGCCGAACTGCAGGAGGAGCCATACCTTCTTATGGGGCAGGAGCTCAAGGCATGCCTGGTACACCTGTCTGGTTCGCTCTGCATCCTGTAAGAACAGGCAGCGTTAAACACTTCGTTTACTGCTGAGATTATGCTGAATTTGAACTCTGCAATGACTGCAAAACTGCAGAACAGTATCTAAGTGAAGCTGGTTAGAATCAGGAATGCTTATCTACTTAGTGTGCACAATTCAAAGGTGGTAGCTTCTGAATCAGCAAGACTCACCTTTTCAAAGCAAGGTTCAGTGCTAGGAAGGCAACAATAAAACAAGGAGTGTCCTGGTTGTGGGAGGAAAAATATGTCTTTTCCTTTAACAGACACAGAACAGGTGTTCTGTACTCAGAGCAGCTCTAATGTCCCGTGACTGGAAACAGAATAAATACTTGCACAGCCTCAAAGGCCACTATAAGCAGCAAACACGTGGCTGCTTCACAAACAGTTTGTGTTAACTATAAAACTATTTCACAAGTTCAGTCAACAGTCTGCCATGGGCAGTTCAGCCAGGGCCACCAGAAATACTCACTCCAGCTTTTGTTGTCAGTGTGTTTCTGAATGAATTGAGGTAAAACAAGTTTGGTTCTTTCCCTCCCTTACACACAGGAGGGAAAACCAGAAGAGGAAAAATTCTCTATACGGAAAAGGAACCCCCCGAGTTTGTCACTACTTGCCTTTGCCTCCAGCTCCTCATAGAGTGCATAGTTAATCCAGAGGTAGATGTACCTCTTCCAGTGGCGTTTCTCCTGGATGGGGGGCACGTTGGCAATGGCTCTCTCGTACACCTCCCGCACGGTCTCAGCGTCTGTGTCGCTCTCCACCAGCCGCAGGTAGTCGAACCACGCGTCGTAGTTGTGGGGGTTTGCCTTCAAGAGAAAGGGGACCGGGGCAACAGCAAACAAAATTCAGCCACTAAAACCAATAGGGCCTCATCTTTTACTTAGTCAGAATTTCCCCTTTAAAACAGATCACTGGAATATTAACAAAAAACTGTCGGTCTTGGGGATGCTTGGGTAGAGCTTTTGGGTTATAAGTGACTTTGTTTTAAATTTTGTTTTTATTTTGCCCTCAGCATTGTCTCAATGAAGGCAATCCAAGCAAAGTATAAGAAGGGATGAGGAATGATGAAATGTGCAGTGTGGACTGAAGAGCAGACAGGTGTGGAACAGCTGTTTTCTCACAAAAAGGTATTTATGCACAAGTGATGTGTCCTGTAATGGCTATTCCCTAAGTAGCAACTACAAGCTAAACTGCATTATCCCTAAGGGTATCAAGCCTTGAGTTCAATCCAAAACCCTGGCCTGCATAATCTAGATTAGAAAAGAGAAACAAAAAAAGCAGTGAATGCAGATATCGTTCTCTTGCCCAGGGAAGGAATTCTGGCTCTAAAATGAACACTCCCTTGGTGTTTTTTTGGACGGACTTTCAATGGTAATGTGAAACTCATCAGCCTTGATTATCACAAAACTCATGTCCCTTAAGTACCAGCCGGCTGTACAGTGAGCCTGGAGGGTACCTGTCCCACGTACCTTCACCTCCTCTTCATACTGAAATCTCCTCTTGCTGACAATGATGTCCTCAATTCCCCTCCTATCTCCAAACTTCTTCTCAAAGATGGTGTAATTCTTGAAGAGATTCTGGGCATCCTGCTTTGGAATTCTATCCAAGGCATACTTGTAGATAACCCTCACTCTTTCAAACTGAAATATTAAATATAATTTGAAAAATATTTACAAAGCAGTTTCTGTCCTCCCTCACAATGTTTCAATGAGCTTTTGGCAATATTTAATAGAATATAGAATTGTGGAACATCCCAACATAAGCGATTGCTTTAGAACAGGACTAATACAGATCTCCCTTAAGAGTAAATTTCGAGAGGGGAAAAAAATAAACCTGAAAATGCCAGCCTCCATCATTCCTTATTCATTTACAGGTTTAGAATATTTAAACCAATTTAAGAGGTTGTGGTTTGGGGTTCACAGAACGTCTTCAATTTCTTAACAGCCTGGGAATCTTAGAGACTGTGAAAAACATCTGGACCAATCCAGTTTTATATCATGAAGGCCTATAACCTCTCAGAACTTCTCCAGTCTGAGGATATAGGTTTGAGCCAATGCCGCTGGTCTTGGGCTGTGCAGATCTCCCTTACAGAACATTTTATTGATGTCACCAAAAGGCAACTAGAGGTGTGCAAAAAACTGTCTTCCTAACTCAGACTACAATCACAAGGTGCTGGTAACTACAAGTATTGCAGTGAATGTTATATGCCTTAAGTTTGGATATTCAAGGAGAAACACTGGCATGACTCAGATGCGTTATCAAGAAGGTCTTACTTCTTTCTGGTTCTCCTCAAACTTGGCAAAAGCCACATACAAGTGCTCATCCATGTGCTCCTCCCCAAAGAACTCCACCGCCCTCTCGTACACCTTCCTGGCATGGGCAAAGTAGCTGTGCTTCTCCTCGAAGCGTGCATACTTGATCCAGTTCTTCACGTCGGGGTGAACAAGGACAAGTACAGCTCTTGTTAAAGAAACAGCACTGGCTGAGTGGCACATCTCCAGCTGTGCTCTTCCCAGGGACTACCGGCTCAAGGACTACATCAAACAGCTCCCAGCATAGTACATGTGGGGAACAATAAATGCAGCTGGGAAGAAGACACTGACAGGTCTAAGCATGCAAAGGCTTTGTGCCTTACTGAGAACTTAAAAAGGGACAAAGGTCAGGTAAAATCTGAGGAAAAACCTGAAACCAACGATGCCTACAATAGAGCTGGGTGCATGAGTGCAGTTAAACAGACACTGCTGTGGCAGGACCTTCAGCCACTGCACTGAATCTGGAAGCTTTCCCTAAACATGCTTTTAACACCTCCTGCTGGCTCCCAGGGTAGTGGCTCATTCCCAGCACACCACAGCGGAAAGGAGCACAAGGATATTGCTGGACATGGAATACTTGGGAAGGAAATAAAGAATGGAGACCTTAGCCTGGGCAGGAGTCACAAAGCTCTGAAAAGGATATATCTCTCGTAAATGCTTCGTGCTCTGTCCACCTCCTTGTATCTCAGCTCAAAGTTGATGTAGGAATGCCAGGCTTGCTCCTCTGGCTGCCACTCCATCCACCGTTCAAACACCTGCCGTGACCCAGCAACGTTCCCCAGCATCTCTTCCATGTACGTGTACTTGTACCTGGGGAAAGAGGATTGAGTTTCTGCAATCACATGGTGAACACATCCACTCAGGGATTTCTGGAGTGCTTCCTAAGAGCATCTCTGAGCTTCCCTCACCTATTTCTTCCCACCCAAGAAATGCCTGTAGGCACAGCGGTGACTGGCAGCATCCAGGCACACAGACATCCTTCTCTCCCAAGGCTCTTGCCACTTAAAAAGTATAAAACCTTTCCAAAACTTCAGCCTTTCTCATTTTTTTTTTCCAAACTAGCCTGAAGACTTGGAGAAACAGGATAATCTGCATAACCCCAAAACAGCCAAACGCTGTGAGGCCTTTGGGGCTAGCAGGGGTGCTACTTGCTCTGCCACCGTACCAGAATTGGTTCACCCTGGGCAGGGTGGTGATGGCCCGGTCCCAGATGTTCCGGGCATGGTTGACCTGGCGGTTCTTCATCTCCATCTCGGCATATTTCAGCCAGAGGGTGACGTTCCTGTAGTCCACATCCAGGGCACGCTCGTAAATGGAACGGGCTCTGGAAAACATGAGTACACAGCAGGTAAAATATGCCTCCCAGACATTGGTGTGTGTCTAAAAAGGCTCATAAGAGACGCCTGCAGCTGCATCATCATTACCTCTGGATTTCCTTCAGGCTTTCCTCCCATTGTGCGTACTTTATCCAGTTACTGATAACAGTCCTGTTCTTTCTTATGTTATCTTCAAAAGTCTGAGAAGAAAATTACATCTATAAGTCAGAAATCCTTCTGAAAACCATTCACATCAAAAATTGCTTATGGGATATTATTATTATTACAATTAGGAATATGCTTGCTTTGCTTAGGCATTTTCAAAGCAAAAACCCAAGCAAAACCATGGGTAAACCTGCACATGCAAAGGAATTACTTTAAAAGATTTATAACTCAGCATTATTGTAATGTGGGGTTTTTTTCGTTCATGTTCTTTTACAGTGACTGGCAAGATACCGTTGATAATGAAGAAAACACCTATCAATTGTGTAAGTAATTACCCTTTCAGTGTTCTGAACGTGGGCACAGAGGAGATGTTGCTTGCTACCAGATTTTGTCAAGCAACATATCTGTAAACTGCAGGTTCTGTAAAGGATAGCATGAAAAAGGGGTTTTAAAGAATTGGTGTCCACCTGGAAAGTCCACAAAGAACACGGACTACATCTGGTTTAAGTTAAAAACAGTGGAATTTTAGTGCTTTTATGAGTGTCGCGATTAAACCTAGGAGGTTTTTTTACTGTACCTTTCTCTTCCGGAGTTTATAGTCGTTTAGCTCTTCAACATCTGTGATCTTCTGCTGTGGAGGCGGTGGGAGAAGCTCGAGCTCCCTCTCCTTTGCCTCTCTCAGAAGCTGCTCCGCTGTGATCTGAACTTCGGCGGGTGCCTTGTTTTTCACCTGCAAGGCAAGCGCAAGGTGGGCTCGGCTCACATCTCCTAACACAACACCGAGACAGTCAATTTCTTCCGGCGCCTCGCTGCCCGCGGTGCCCGCCGCGGGCGAGGCCGGAGCCCGCCACGACCCTCCGGTGTAAAATGTTACTGAGCACAACGCTACACTCCGGGACACGCCGGCCCGCGGCGAGTGGGGATCGAGGGGTTCCGGGAGAATTCCCGGGGATCCCCGCCGCCCTCCCCGCCACCCACCTTCGCCACTTTGGGGATCCGCTGCTTCCCGGCCGCCGTAGACGCCATGTTGCCGCCGCTGTGCGCTCGGGCCCCGCCCCGGCACCCCTGACCTCACGCAGCACCGCCCCAGCGTCGTTGCCGCGGTAACGGCGACGCGTCCCCGGGCGGCGGCGGGCGGGCGGGCGTTGGGAGCGGCTGTTCGTCCATGGGACCGTCTGTTCGTTCTGTCTCGTCCTCTGGCTCATCTCTTCCATCTGTCCCGTCTGCCCTATCCCTGGGACGGTCTGTGGTCGCTCCGCTCCGCGCCGGGGAGAGGGCAGGTGAGTGCGCGGCGCTGTGCCCGCGCCCCCCGCGCTGCCCCCTGGCGGCTCGGCGGCCGGGCGGCGGGGTCTGTCCGCGTGCGGGGGTGTGGCCCGCGTGCCCCAGGGGGTCGCTCGCGCCCGGGGGCCATGAGGCCGCCCCGGGGTAGTCCATGGACAGCTCGGGTGTCCGGCCCCGGTGTCCAGCCCCGGTGTCTAGCCCCCGTGTCTAGCCCCCGCCCTACCCCGCGGTACCGCCCCTGGCCCCTCCCCCGGCACTGCCCGGCCCCGCCCCGCCCCAAGCCACCGGGGGTGTCCCTGAAGAGCCGCCCGCAGCAGCCTTCCGCAGCTCCTCACAGTAGGGGAACTGCTCCAAGTTTCTCCCCAGAGGAGGACCGCCTTCCTCTGCTTGTTCTGCTGGGTGTCCGTGGGACGCTGCTCCGCAGGACGAGTGCAGGAGTTGCTGCAGGAGCAGCGTATTTCCTCATGAAAATGGTACATTTTTAGTGTGTAAATGCTGCTTTCGCTCCCTGCGGGCTGCGAGAGTGTTATGGGGAGCTAGTGGAGATGGGGGTGAATTATTTTTTTTGCTTTAAGTTAAACAATTGACTATGAAAATGTGGCAAACGGTTTTCCTCAGTTGAAGTCATCTTAGTGCTAAACCTCAGCGTATGAATGGCCCTTTAAAGTTCGCGTTAGTTTTCATTTTTTAGTTGACGCATGTCTGCAGAGGATGTGTTGCTTCAGGTTAATTTCGGGACCCGCGCTGGCGCTGGAATGTCTTGTTTGTCTGTGAAAGATGTAGGAGTGCATGCAACTTTATCTGTATTTGAAAGGTGCGAAAAATCTGCATTTCTTTGTTTTTTTCGTTTTAGTTGAGAAATGCGGTGCCTAATAACTGAGCATTGCATTTGGGTTTGGAGTCACTGTTAGAAGTGGCTGTTGTGTTTGGCACAGTGGTGAAATTGCTCTGCTGGTCTAGGTGTGCTGATTTAGACTTTTTTTTAGTTAGTACTGTTATATTTTGCACATATATTTAAGAAATTGCGGGAAGCCATTGTTTTGTCGCTTTATTTCATGTGCCTCGTTGTTGGCTGGGTCACAGCAGTCTGCAGTACTAAGCAGACACACAGCTGAAAGGTGTTAGAGCCGAGGGCATGGTCACAGGTGGTTTGAGGATCTGCTGCCCCGTGCGTTCTAAAGTTGCCGGGCGGATCAACAAATCAGTTGTGCCTGGCGCATTTTGTCAGTGCGGAACCACAAAAGAACCCCATATTCTTTTTTTGTGTGTGTGGGGGGGGAAAGCAGTAGAACTTTAAATAGCCACAGAACTTTGAATTCCTTCTGAAATTTAATCCCTACGCTATTGACCTTAAAAGAAGTTCGAGGAGCAATTTTGGACAAAATACAGTTAACTCACCTGAAGCTACTGTTTAATCGGGACGCTGTTGCCTTGGTTGTTTGCAGCTGAACCTCCAGCCTGCTTTCCCTGACTGCCCACAGCTGAGCCTCCCACTGAAGGCCTTTGCGTTTGAAGTTCTTGGTGATGAGCTGGTTAGCATGCAAATGAATAAATAGGAAAGTAGCTGTAGCCTATTAAAACTATTAATTTCCTCTGTAGGATTCAGCTAATAGGAGTGACTGCCTGCTGTATTTCAAGTGTGCACTGTACAGGCAGTACGTATATGTGTGGAGATATGAAGGAACCACCAAAATCCATAGGAGCTGCCCCAATTTAGAGTTGTTATGAAAACCCACCTGAAGTGACTGTATTGGGCAGGGGATGGCAGTGGAATGGCTGGAGCACAGCAATGTTTTCTTTGCTTCTCAGTGCAGCCTGTGGGATGGCCACAGTAACCTCCTCGAGGGGAAATACAGAGGAGGTCACTGCCAGAAGGACAGAGTCACACGATGTCCCAGGCATTATCAGCCTCTTCAGCCCTGTCACAGAAGACCTCTTTGGAAGGATTGATGTCACTTACCTTCTGTAAGTAATGGTGTTTTAGGTTATCAGGCAATTACACTTAAAATGGCAGAAAACATTCTGAGCTTCAACATGGTGGGACATAATGACTTTTTGTGCTATTTCTAAAAAAGGAAAGAAAATCCATTTTCATGTCTGTCACGTGCATGACTTTACAAGCCTGGGTCCATGCCGTGGTGGACAAGATTTAATTCTATACTAGCTTCCTTTTGTAAAAGCTCAGAAGAAATGCTGTTGCATAACACCTGATAAAACTATCAGCAGACAGGCTGTGTGACAGACAGATGCTGGTGGGTCACTTACGTTTTTCCCCCTTCATAGCAAAAATCTTGGATAACAGCTGTTTAGGAAAAAGAGATGTATGGAAAAACATAGAAACAAAGGGAATGTTTAAGTCTTGCATCTCAAATTTACTAATATGATTGAGGATTTGAAAATCCACCTGAATTTTTATAATGTTAGAACACAAATACGTGGAACTGAAGCAACAATAACAAGTTAGCATGTGGATGATGAAGTTTTATTGAGGCCTGATCCTGGGAACTCTCTGGAACATGGCTAATTTTGCTGTTCCGGCAGACTGAATTCATAGTCAGTCACTTTTATACAACTTCTTGCACTTCTTCAACTTGTGCAAAATTAAATTGTTTTCATAGAGAATTATCAAATCTTGCTTTGACACTCTGCAATGAGAAGAATGAGATTATAGCCCATGCTGCCTTTCTGGATTATCCCAATTGGAATATCACTGATCAAGCTAAATGGGAGCCATTCCTGCATGAAAACTACACTAACAATAAGTGCACTGTAAGTAAATTGTGTGATTTTAGTTGAGTTGTCATTTAAGGCTCAGGTGTGGAAAATACATGTGGGCATCTATGATCTGTTTCTGGTAGAGTTGAGGCATTCAGGATGCAGTAGATTCCTTGGGAAACCCTTGTGCTGACATGGGCATCTCAGTTGTGCAATGAGCTTGTTTGGTGCTGGTGAGGAGACTGCTGCTCTTTGCTTTGCGTGCTGGCGACTTCCACATGGGCTCCTTGGGCAAGCTTGTGAATTTCAGGTAGGATCTACGGATCAGAAACAGGCCCTTGCAAATTTAGCACTCAAATGCTTTCCCATCATCAAGTCCCTCTGGGAACTAGATAGTGGGATTGTTGAGAAAATACAGAAAGTGTTAAACCCCAGTCACTCATAAGGTGGACAGCACGCGCCATTAGCAAGTGTTGGCAGTGCTGCAGTTACCTCTGGTCATTTTGTTCATCAGTTCTCCAGGGTCTTCTGTGATGTTAAGCAATGGCTTGGAGGTAAAAAACTGGCAAAAACAGTGTTTGAAAATGTGTGCTCTTAAAAGAAACCATCAGTACAGCTAAAGAAGGACCTGTGATTTCCTTGTAGTGGATTTTGTTTTCCCCCTGAGCAGCACTTTGTGGGCACGCATAGCCACTTCAATCGGGGTGCAGCTGCTCTGGGGGTTCTGCTGTGGTGTGACCTCCCTTGGGCTGTCTGGTGGCTCTGCAGGATCTGGTGCAGGGGCCTACAGAGAAAAGACAAAAAAATAAATTACTACTCAGAACCAGTAGTGAAAAATGCCTTGAAACAGACAGGCAGCAGAGCTCTTATTTTCTACAATGGAGTTTATTTGCTAACGTAGGTATAGAAGATGGAGTGTTTTATGCTTCTGCATTGGCAGAAGCTCTGAATGTTATCTGGGCTATAACTCGATGAGATATCATTGGTAAACTGCAGATTAAATCCATGCAGGTGTGCTTTTTGAAACTGAGATCATCTGAACATAGGATTTCTGTGAAGTCTAGTTGACCTGTCTTTTTCCTAGAGCGCAGAAATAATTTCAGGGTCTGAAGTGGGGGTTGACTTGTGCAGAAAGGAATAAGTGAAGATGCTTTACCAGATTGTCTGGTTACCAGCACTGTTCGGAAGCAGTTATAGTCCAAGTCTGGTTTACTTGGTGCCCTCTCGGACCTCAACCGTACTAAATTTTTTTTATTTCTTCCCTTTGCTTCTAAAAACCAAACAAACAGCCTGATTTTTTAGGGATGTCTTTGGATGTTTGCTACAATAGCTGCTTGTCCTGATGCTGGTCCATATACTGCAGACTCTATTGAAATCATTCTTGCTCTTAAATTGCTGAAGTTTATTGATGCCTCTAGCTATGGTGTTTTAATTAAATATCGTGCTATTCAGAAGATCTCAGGTTTTCCATTTAAAATATTTTTATCTACAGGCAGACCTTCACTGATCCAGCACTTGTAATTAATATGCCAGAGAATAGCTTATTTAATATAGCCCTTGCCATTCCAGCACAAGGGTTTTCCATGTTCGCTGGAGGTACACATGATAAAGGTGTCTGTTAGTGTGTCCTGTTTCTGCCTGGTATTTGTGTGTCTAATTATGTCATCTTAAAACTTTTACTTTTTCTTACTACCTTTAAAAAAAACACTTGTGGATTATGAGAAGCATGTGAGCTTTTGGGTTGGTTCTAAAAAGAATGCCTTTGTGAGACACATGTTGAATGTTTAATGTGGTTGAATGTTGTTAGTTGAGAATTAATGCTGTTCAATATGAAATGTACAGTGTATATTGCAGTCAAACAATAGTAAACTGAGTAGAAAGTTTAGTTTAGAAACAGCTTCTGCTGTTGCAGAAGCACAAAATTTAAAATGATACAAAGCTCTTTAATCATGTAACTTTACCCACACATGCTTTGAAGCCACTTATGTGTATTTTGCTGCTCCTTGAGTGCAGATCATGTATGTTGGAAATGTATATGCGTACAAATACTAAGGGCTGATGGACTAAACATGAACTGCATGTTATGTAGACTTCCACTCCTCATTTTGTAGCCCTTGAATACGCTCTTCATGCATCTCTTTGTGGCAAAGAAAGAATATGCAGCTGGATGTTCCCAGGAAATTGTTAGGTGAGTTCCTGTGTAGCCTTGGGTAGTGAAGCATGTGCCCACTCCTGCTGTCAAGTCAAACCATCTCATCCAGATGCCGCATCAGAGATCTGTCAGCAAAGGCCTGGTATGTTAAATATCTCCTCACTGGGAAACTGCTATAAAAAAGAGGATGTTTGAAATATAAAGATTGGGAAATTTGAAAGAAGTAAGGTAGGAAAAACCAGTCAAAATTACCCAGATTGAGATGAATTTCAAATGATACTGTTTGTCAGAAATGTCTTAATTGTTGAGCCATGTGGACTTAGGAAGGAAGGTTATAGGCACAGGAGAAAAAAAAGTATATATTAAAAAACTAGCTGCTGTCTGTCATTGATGAGTGTAATGATGAAAGACTGAATATGTTTGTTATTTGTCCAGGAGAGCTTTCATCTTACTACCAGAAATGCAGTTTATACTTCTCTTTATACCACCTGAGGAGAGGTTAGGTAAGAGTTTAATACTGTTTTATTCTTGAAGTGAGAGCAATTGCAAACCTAATTAATATGCACTGTGAGCTTTTTGTGGTGTTTTTTTTTTTAATACTGAGAACAGTTATCAGTTTATAGACATATGGAAAACGTAATCTAAAATATCTTCTTGTGAAGATCCTATGTGCAAGAGGTACCTGTGATTCCATGCTCACTCCTGCAGCCATTCAGCAGTCTGTCTATTCCCTGCAATTTTAAAATTTGCCAGAAAGAGTACATCAAAAAAAGGAGTAAAGATCTCAAAAATCAATCCCTATAAGTTATGTGAAGACTTCTCGTTGGATAGAGACAAGAGATTTGAAATTGGGCACTTTCTCTTAGTTAGCCAAGCCAGTACAGATTGGAAGAGAACACTTTGGTAAGGCTCAGAGGGGCTGCTGAAGATATGGAAAGAAATTCAGATTATTTCTTTTAGAACAGAAGTACAAAGTTAGAGAATACACATGTTAATCAGAGAACAGCACCAGACTTGAAATTTTGGTCCTGAGCTCACACTAATAAACCAACCATGCACTTAATTGAGCTGAGAAGGGAGCTGGAACTTTTTTAGTATGCCAGCTTCTATAGACATGTTGGCTCCAAGTCGCACTAAAGGACCGTAGTGGTGTGTCAACTACAGAAAGCAGGGCTTGAATGAACGGTTTTGTCAAATCCACCCTGGCAACCACATCAGCTTTTCTTCAGCATTGTGAGTCCTGACAGGTATTCTCCAGAGGCGTAGAGAATTGGCTGTATTATTTTTATAGGGATTCTACCAATTTCTGATTGCTTTGAAGCTTATTCAGGTTTGTAATGCTGGATTAATTAGATGACTTTGGTGACGATTCTCACATGTTTATATTGCCATCATTTCAGCCTCGTTGCCTAACTTAAAAAGCTTGGAACACTTTACTATCTGTGGTTTAAATTTGAAACTCCATTTTCCTCAGACAGTTTTGCTTCTAATTTAAAGCTTGCGTAATTAAGTTTCTCTGTTGCCCCTGACAGGTTTTAGTCATTCAGAGCTGGACATGGGGAATGTCTTTGAAAGGATGCTGCCTGTTCCAGGCTCACCCATGGAGAGAGGTTTCACCTTGCTGGCGTGCCCCAGGCATCGATGTCACCCACAGCTGTTCGTGCGCCAAGCAAGGTAACGCTGCTTCTGCTTCCCTGACCACATCTGGCTGGGGGAAACTGAAGCATTTTCCTTCTTTGGTTCACAGCATCAGTAGATTAGCTTGACTGCTCTAGCTTTCTGTGATAACCAAACTAGCTAGTTCTAGGATTATGCTGGTTTTGTTCTATTTCATCACAAGATGGTTTTTTTGAGCACTAGTTAGCTATGTAGGAAGACTGGTTTTTGTCAGTGATGTTTATTGTGATCTTCTGGCTGAATTAGACTAATGTGTATTTTAGGGAGTGCATGTGGTTTCCAGTTTTCTTGAAGCCTCTTTCAACTTGTTTTTAATTTTCTCATTATTTCATGATGAACAGTCAAGCAAAACTTGAATAGGAAGGCCTGTTACCTAAAAGAAGTAAAAAAGACCAGAGAATCCCTACTTCCAGTAGCCCTTCTGACCTGAAAAGTAATTATTTTCTGTACAGTTTTTCCTGTGAAAATGCTCCTTGCCTTGGCTTTGGCTGTGTTTCAGGGGAGCAGCCTCCTTGGCCTTGCTGAGGGAGCTGAAGAAAATAGGGTAACACATTTCTCTTTCCATTGTGTTACTACCCTTTCTGATGGCCCCAGTTTGGAGCAAAGATTTGATATCCCCATACAGTGCGCCTTTAGTAGAACTTTGCTCTTACTGTGGGATCCTAGTCATAAATGTCATTAAAAATGCAAAACTGAATTATTTTCTCCTTTCTGGTCAGCACAGCTGCCTGCAGTATGCAAGGCAGAGGTGTGCATTTCTCTGCACCTTGTCTGTTCTCTCTGCCTGTGCAGTGGCTGTTGCCACTCTTGGTTTTTCCTGCCACATGTGTTCTGCCTGTGCCAGTGTTGCATCGGGAACATGAGAAATGCTGAGTGTCTGACCCAGGGGCCTGGTGATTTTCCTGTTGTCATTGCTGTGGAGATGCTTCCCTGTAGTGTAGTTGAAATAGAATATGTATCTATCAAATTTTGGGTTACTTGTTGTCCCCTCTACAGTGAGAAGACTGTTGGTAGCGTAATGTTTTATGAAGCAGTAGTTTGATTTAACTCTGATTTATTCTGGAGTTGTTTTTGCATGTAGTAAATGTAAGTGTTGCTTTGTGGCTAGGTAGCAGAGTGGTGATTAAATTAGCATTTCTGATGCCTGCAGTGGAGGCTGATGTTTAGGGAGAAGCATATTTCTTGGATGCTCTATCACATGGTGTGGGTGTGGGGGGTCTGTACTGACCAGTGCTTGCAGATGGCAGTGCCACGTTGTGGGTGTCTGATTGGTAAAGCTGTGCTGTTTGTTTGTGGGCTGATTCATGCTGCCAGCTTGGGTTGCATTCTGACAGAAACCTGTCTCTGCAAAGTGTTTCATTGCATATATTGAATTTTACCACATGGGTCTGAAGTAAATCTGCAGTTTGTGCTCCTCCTGTTGCTCGATTTTTGAGCATTTTAAGAAAAAGGCCCAAGACCCGACCTTTGACCTTTGACATCCTCCTGCTGTAGCTCTGGATATTTTAATATGTTAAAAAACTCTTTCATACTAACTCGATGTAGAGTTGCTACACTTTAGAGTGTTTCTTTTGAGTTGTCTACCACCTGTCACTGAGTGAACGGACAAAAGTCCTTCCATACAGGGCATGTATCAGTAGGTGAGTTCATGCCTGAAGTATTAAAGTCTTTCCATATATCTTGGTTCTGACTGTCATATTTGTCCTTTTTTTCAGTTTAAGCTTTTTTTTTTTGCCTTTTTTTTTTTTTTTTTGTGGCCATTGGATATTGTCAATAGAAATGTTCTTTTGCTTGACTGGAAATGTCACTTAGGCCATAGCAATATTCCTGATAAGAGCTACCATCTTGTCTGGGATTTAGGTAGTTTGTTATAAAAAGTAAAAATTGCTTTAGCTTTGGTATTATTAGAAAATTAACTGAGAAACTGGTTTTCCTCTGAAATTCTACAGTGGTAATACAAAATTCATACTTCAATGTTGGCCATCAGTAGATAACAGGTAAGGCTAATTTCTGTTTGCAGAAGGAGCTCTGCCTTTCCCTTCCCTCTGCATTCACCTCTGTGCTTCACTGGAATCCATAGTAACAGTCAGTGGAGCCCTTAGAGACTCCTCTGTGGATGTTGTCCGCAGCCACCTGCCTAGCAACATGTTCTGGGGCAGTGGGAGGAGATTAGACTGATCTCTGTCCCCACTTCCCCTGCTTACAGAGGGGGAAAAGCAGCTGTAAACTGATACTTTGTTTAACCGTCGATTTGGAAGTTACTTTCTGTCTGGCCTCTGTAATGTGAGATGTCAGCAGTGTGCCAGAGTGCAGCCCGCTAAGCGTTGATGTTTAAGGTTCTTGCTGGTGTCTTGTCTAGACTCTGCCATTCTTGGATTTATGCCCTGTATGCAAGAGTCAAATTTGTAGCTCTGTGCTTGTGTTCACAGTAGAGGAATTTTGTGGCATTTTTAAATTGGAAAGCTTTTTTGGGGTTTGGAGGGTTTCTTTACTTTTTTAAATACTGTGGTACTGGTGGAGGATTCTAAAAGCAGAAGAAAAAAGTTAAAATGGTTGTATTCCTACAGTGTAGTGTGCAGGGAGATAAATGGGCATGTGCAGAGTCCCATTGACTGCCACAAGGTCAGTCTCCAGAAATTGCCATCTGCACCTTTGTGTGTGGCCTTGTCCTGTAATCCCACAGAGCAGAATGACATAGGGCACTCAAAGCACTTGGCACAACATTCCATTTGGGGGAGGTGTGTGTCTGTTATGGACCCCACCAAATAATAGCCTTCAAGTAGGATACAGTCTCATTCTGTCACCCCTCTTCGTTTGGTTTGAGGTTTGATAGCTTATTAACAGATTTGCTGTACTAATTAACTGTGTTGAGTTGGTGATGTTCTGATGATAGAAAACCTCACTGCAGATTTTCCCTTGGTATACTTCCTGTGAAGGAGATGAGAGTAACCATTTTGGTTTGAGGAATAAAGAATGACTTACTGTAAGTTTTAATGGAGTTTTTGTTGTTGCTGGAGCCTCATTTTAGTTGGGGCGGGGGGGGGGGGGGGGGGAAGCAGGAACAAGGTCAGAATCCAAGGGGTCCCTAACCTTGGCTACAAAGGTGGACTTACCCAGAGGTTGCATCCATTCTGGTATGCAGGAGCAGCAAAAGCATCCAGAGACCTCTGACCTCTCCACTCTTCTGTACTGGAATCAGGCAGTGCTTGGTAACTTGGACAGTGTTTGATACAATGAGAAACAAAACCTCTTTTACTCAGCTGTCTTTTCTTTAAGACTCTTTCCAAATCCAGAAACACATAGAGTGGCACTGAGAATCTGTTTATTGTTTCTGGGTTCCTGCCTGTGTGGAACAATGATCTCCAGCTTAGAGGTATCACATACAGGCACTTCCCTACCTGAGCAGTGGGACCATGAAACAAAACAGGAGTTTTCCCCAAAACCCAGGGAAGCTCTGAAGTTCCTGGTTATCCCTGCAGAAGCAGATTTGTGCATCGCTAATGATGGAGGGAAGCCTGGATAGTTGTTCCTGGATACCGTCCTGCAACAGCAGGTTTGTGCATCCCTGACAAGCGAGGGAAGCTCCGCGGGCTGGTCCCGGTTCCCGGGCAGGAGGAGGAGGTTGGTGCATCCCAGTAAGCGAAGGAGCCGCTGTCCGTGCCAGGCGGGGCCGCCGGGTGGCGGCAGAGACCGCGCGGGGCTCCGCCCCAGCTCTGGTGTCGCCGCTCGGGGTCCGGAGCCCGGACGGGCTCGTCGGGACGGTCCAGCGCCAGCGTTCCCTGGGTGTTGGTGTGATAGTCGAGGTAGCCGCCTGCTCCCGGCCCCGAGCAGGGAGGGTTTCCCCTGTCGCTTGTTGCAGTTGTTCCTTCTGGCGGCCTGACACAACCCCAGTATCCTCTCTGCTGCTTTTGGTTGTGCCACTCAATTTCGGCATTTTTCCAAGAGATAAATGCAAGTGGCTTTACGTTATTGATAGCAGTTGAGTGTTAGAGCTGGTTTGCCACCTGCCTTCATGCCATAGTCTCAGCATGGGTGACTGATGAATTCTACCACCTTTCTGGTAAAAGTGCTGGATTTTCTTATTCAGAGTTACATTGATCCTGGCTATAAATAGCAGTCTAGTGGGAAAGAGTCTCTGTTTCCTGTTTAAATAAAAATCCATGTAGGTTGGGACTTGTATGAGTGCTCCACTGCAGTTGTAGGAGAATGAAGCAGAATTTTGAGCTGGGATTCCTGTATATTTTCTTAGGGAAAGAGAAGCATCTCCACTGGTAGTGCAAATTTTGGTGATTTCTACTGGCTTTTGGGTGTGGTTGTCTCTGGTGCTGAGACTCCAACTTTAGTGTGCACTGGGGATGTGTCCTAGGTGAAGTGATTTGTAGGTACAGGCTTTGGAACAAGTATTTGTAATATTTTTTCATATGCTAATGGAGTAGAACAGAAGTATCAGGGCCTATTAATAGCAGAGCCTTAGCCTCTCTTTTTTGTAGGATGGAAGATTATGATGATCTCATGCTAATCTGGACACCTCAAAGTGACACTCTGAAGGAAACCTATGGTGAATATCTCCTTGTTGATCTCATAGAACGTGAAGGTGAAGAAAATCAGGCAGCTGTTTGTGAGGTCAGTCTGCAAAGAGCTCTGGTTTTGTCTGATCGTAGCCTTAGTGATGTCCTGTGTGACAGCTCACTCTGGCTCAGGGAATAAAATCAGCAGCCCACCTGTGGAGGGTGGAATTCATTCTCTATACTCACACAGTGCCCTTCTCAGTGTAGTTTGTGTCTGTCCTCAGAAGTGATGTTTCCAGTTCAGAAATGAAGCAGCAATTCCCAGTTCTTGTGCAGATTATTTTCAAGTAATTTGGACAGACCATCTTGACACAGCCATGTCGTCATTTTAGACATTTGCATTATAGGTGGCCTGTTTTCATTCCCAGTGAAAACTAATATTGCATATGAATATAAGTAGCCAATAATCCTTTCACAGTTTAAAGTTCTGTAGATCATTTTTCTTTCTCTTGGCTCAAATGGATTTTTACTGAAATTAAGACAAACCCAGGAATTAATTTAAATAATAAAGGAGTGGTAATAGTTATGTAATAGTAATTATAGTAATAATAGTAAAATAGTAATATTATAGTAATAATAGAAAAATAGTAATTTTCCTGCTGAAAAATCCTGTTAAGATTTTCATGTGTTGGTAATTGTGCATGGTAGTGCAAGCTGATAGGCAATATAACCTCCTTAATTCTTGAAGTCTGCTTTTTGTGCCAAATGGTTTTATAAGACTGCAACATGTAACCACTGCCATTGGGAGCCAAATGAGAAACAATGCACCATTAGTGTAATGGCACATTGCAGAGGGCTGTTGCTATAAATAATACATTTCAGTGGCATGTTCAGAGCTCGATGTGAGACCACCAAAAGGTGTTCCAGGCTCTCAGTTTATCTGAGCTTCTGCTGCCACAGTGAGTTGGGAAGGCACCTCCATGAAAACCATGATGGTTACCAACTTTCCCTGTTGAAAAGGAAGCTGGCAGCCTCTTTTTGCACATATGGTAGATGGATTGGTTAATCAGCCTCTGCTGAGCCTTGGGCCTGAAATTACACAGCAGCCAGGCAACTGCGGCTACCTGGCTTTGTTGCTTGCGCAAACAAGGCAAACAAACAATCACTTGTTGTTTGAGGGCAGAAAAATTAAACTTTTTAGAATCTTTATTGAACTGCTGATGGCCTGATAAAACAGCCGATGGCCTGATAAAACCAAACCAGCCTTTGAGTTTTCATTAGGTTTATAAAGGCTTTCATTTTGTGTATTGAGGAGAAAAGAAAATGTGCTTTGATAATGTGTTTCACGAGAAAGTTGCATACACTACTAAAAATTTAAGATCTTCCTTCTTCTAGACTTGTCTCAGGTTAAAACCAGGAGCTCTTCAGCATGCCAGTTCTCCCTGGTCCCAGTGTGTGTCTTGCTGAGAACTCCAGCATCAATCAGGCATTCGGAGTACTGTGGGTGGGTGCCAGCATTGCAGGGATCCCATCATTTTCATGTTTGCCAGGGCATTTGAGTTTTAAGATTAGCTCTTGGATTTTTTCAAAACACAAGTATTTGGGGCTTATAAGTGCTGCAAATAATATATACTGCATTAGGTACTCCTTATATTATACATAATTGATTTTTGAGTTGTTAATTTCTTAGGAGAATAAAAGACTCTTCAGTTTGAGCCCAATTTGGGTACAAATCAGTGTCCAGTAGTGAGTCAGCTATTATTGAATAATTCAGTCAGTTAACAAAGGTTCTACTTCAGCTGCACTATAAACAAAACGATTTGTTTTTAAAGGTATGTTGTATATTTGCCATAACAGATGTTTTACTGAAACTCTGGGTCATTATTTGGCCCATATATAAAAACTTATTACTCTTCCAAGTCATAGCTAAAAAAATAATTAGAACATCTACTCTAGAGATCCTAATACATATGTTATAAGAAAAAATGAAATAGTATCTTTAACTTTTGCTGAAATAGTTTCTTTATAATTTTCCATTATGTGCAGTCAGAGATGGAACATAAGTTGATGTTTCAGAAATTGTTTGCTCAGGTCTTTTTGTCCTGACCTAGAATGACAGGTTCGTGTGACATGGCTTTTATCTTCCAGGTTGGTGGCACTGCAGTAGGATTCATGAGCTTATGTTCTCATGTGAACATTTCCTTGTTTCAAGAGTGTTTTGACTTGGAGCCTTTCCATGGACTCTGCAAACCACATCCTGAGGATATTCTCAAAGTGCCACGGAAGCCAAGTGTTCAAGAAGGTATCTGTATTCTAAAGTGCTAAATAAATGCAAGATACGTTTGTGTCTAGCTTCTGAGTAGGTTCTTCCAGAGGTTGGAAAAAGATATATAGGTTTACTAGCAAGAAAACACATATTAACATACCAGTTTTTGAAGCAGAATGCTTGGTGTAATTGAGGAGGGGAATTTTGATAGCCCTGGTCTCTGACTCTGATTGTTGTTTGTGGGGAGCTGGCCTGTACCAGCTGTGGGATAAATGTGAGCTTCAAGTTTCAGAAAGCTGTCATGTGGGGTATACTGTCTGTCAGATACAGTTGTGCTGTTAAAGGAAGATTTGATTGTAAAATCTGGTGTTGGGGTCTGTCAGTAGCTGAGCAGCTGGCTAACTGTGCCTGTTATGTTGTCCTGTTGACTCATGTCATCTTTTTTTCCTTGTGGTTCAGCTTCTGCTCTTTGCTTATTGTTTGCCGTCTCCTGGGTTACAAGATTTTGGGAGATCAGGGAATGTCTCTTTATTCAGCTTTTTTATTGGGTCTGATACAGCAACATATGCAAGCCACCTTCCTGCGATTGATAAAAACCAGTAGCACAAATATGTCACCTGTTTGTAGAACAGAAGTGACATGTAAATGATTTACAGTTCTTGTCTTTGTTTTTCAGTGTCAAAGGGCTTTTTGTGCAGAAGGGCAATATTTTGCTATCTACTAATTATCAGTAGTGGAATAAAACCCCTCCACCTTAGGTTGTCACATACCTACTTTTCTGAACGTAAAGCAGCAGGCAAAAAAGGGCAACCAGGGAGCTGCAGGGCTGTCACCAGCTGGTACCTCAAAGCTGGCAGTCACAGAACAAAAAAGGGAGAGAAACAGGTGTCATAGCTGCAAGGAACTCCCCTCCCCTGCAAGGAAGCATCTTGCACATAGGAGATGGAGGAAGCTGCCTGTCTCCTGTTTGATCCTGTGCTCCTGCAGCTCTGGCAGTATTAGTTCAGAGGAGGTGACAGACATGGTTGGGGGGAGGAATGAGACTGAGGAGGGAGAGACATCACTCAGGAGCTGGAGCCCAGTCCTGGGCTGTCTGCTCTGGGTGACCCTGCTTGAGCAGGGGCTTGGGCAAGGTGACCGACCACCAGGGCTCCCTCCCAGCCTTACCCATCTCAGGGCTGTTCCTGCTGCTGAGCTTTTCAGTGAGTATGTGGTTACAGGTTTGACAATACAGCTGTTATGTGTTTTTTATTATTTAGGAAATCTACGGGATTTTTTCTAAATGTTAAAACCTAGCATGAGCAGCTGTTCTGTTCAGTTTCTTGAGAATCTGGCATCTGAGTGCATTTTAGAAATGTTTTAAGCAGCATCGTTAGTAGTCCTGTGAATCTATCTCCTTCTTCTCTCTCTTCATTTAAAAACTTAATTAGTTTTGATGGTAGTTGCAGTCCTATGTGTTGCCTTCAGGTAAGACTTAAAGTAATAGTATCCCTTTATTTGGAATGACAAGGGCAACTCTGGGGAAAAATAATTATTTGTAGACTTTCAGGTAGCTTGAATGCAAATCATTAATGATCTTGGACATATGAGGAGAAACTTGAGTATCATAAAGATGAGAGCCTGACTGGTGCTATTCCTAGAGAGAACCACTAGAAACCTAATAGCAAAGTTGTCTAGTCACTGCTCAGGAACACTAATTCTGTTATCTCAGAATAGTAGTTAAAATTTTTGTTGTAGCTTTACACATTTTAAAATAGAAAAGTTGCATCCCAGTAGTCCATTGTTAACCCTTTCCAGCATAAGGGCCAGCCTATGTCCTTGAAATCTGTTCCTGTATAGTTTGCATTTACGGATATTACAAAACCACACCCGTTCCATGATGGCTGCTTTAGTGACTGCATTGAAAACTTGCTGCTGGATGTTGCCCTGCTGTGAGGGCAGAGCAGATTCGGTGACCTGACACCTACAGAAGATCTGGACTTGGCTTTATGGAATCTGAAGGCTGGAAATTTTAAAATGAAAGCTGCATTCCTTCGTAGAGTAATTTTATGTTCCTACATATAAAAAGGTTAGTTTTCCAAGCTCTTTAGCTTTTAAGTAGAAACCACAGGTTGATTTTTTTTTTTCTTTTTCCTTTCAAAATGTAATGCCGAATAATAATGAAAGTGTATACAACAGTCTGTACTGATATGCCACTTAGGCTTCAGGATAATTACAGTAATTTGGTTGTTACTCTATATGGTGTCATGAATTAGTTGCTAGAAAACATGATGCAGTAGGAATGATTCAAGGGCTTTTCATCAGGCCTCATGGTGAACTGGCTTCTTGATCCTGCTGACTGTACCTCAGCTAACAACCCAGCAATCATGGAATTATTTTAATTTTCTTTGTGATCTTTACTTGATTTAGTGACAGTATTGCAGTTCTTCACATCACTCATGTACATCATGTCTGTAAACAGCAATGCAGCCACATCTAACAGGAGTGGATGGTGGAACCATTAAGGATTTGCATTTTAGTATAAAGTCAGAAACAACATATCAATATTTACATGACAACAAGAGACTTGTATTAATTAACTTCTGACACCTGCAAGGCTGTTGGTAATGAGAAATGGAGCTGGTTAATCAAGATGACATTTGATCATTTCTGTGAAGGCTGACATCTGTGATACCCCCAGAGAACCCCATGATTCCCACCCCCCCTGCATTTCTCCTTGCCCTGCATGTTGCATTTGCACCCTTTTATCGACAGAGAAACAGATTTTGAGATAAGATTGTTTTCTAAACACTTCTGGCTAAATTATTTTAAACCTTTGAGGTGTTTTTTTTTTAGAAGTGTCCATTACTGTGTGAAGAAATGCTTCTGTCTGTGAGTGTAGCTTTTGTTGGTGTCCCAAGGCAAAGTTCAGAGGGAGAAGGGATAAATTCTGTTGTTTTCTGAAGCTTATTTTGTATTCTTCTTGGAGCTCAGAAACCTTGACTTCCTTAATGTTACTGGATCTTCCAAATGCAAGGGTGCCCTTGCTTGATGTGTTTTCTTCAGCAGCAACACCTACACCTCAAGGGTTTATTGTGTAAAATTTATAAAGGAATTATAATCCCTGTTTCTTGTCTCTTACTGCACCAGTAAGAGTTCTGGTTTGACTGGGATTTAACCTGGATTTCAGTTCTTCTAGGAGATCTAATCTGAGAATGAAGAGCCCTTGCTCGTCCTTGTGATCATCAGAAAACAAGTTAGCAACACATGGGTTGTAAGATATCAGTCAATAACACTAACTACTGTTTTTCAGTTCAGATAGGGTAAAGATTTGACATAGGGATACACACTAGTTAGGAATTGCTTCCAAATTGTCTTGTTCAGGTCTTATTTTACAGCAGATTCCCTGGATTTTTGTTTTGAAATCAAATAGTCTAATGATGCTTTAGCCAAGTAACTGTGTAGGAGGGTCTGTTTTAACAGTGGTTGTTAACATGAAACCTTTTGATTGAGGTAGCTAGGCCCACTCCAGCTACTGGTGTGGTTCTGAGGGTAAAGCTCACATTGTAAAACCTTGTGCACTTTCTCTTTTACTTTACTTAGATGAAGATGAAAGCAGCCAAACAAGTCAAAAGCCAGAGCCTGTTTCTTCTCAAAACTTGGAACATGTTCCTGGTACAGATGCTGCAGCTGTGCAGGTAATGCTGCTGTACCCAGCAGTGTTGATGGTTCTCAGAGCTGATATGAGGCAAGACTGGCAGAGATGAGGAACAAGCAAATCCTTGTTCTCCTCCTGCCCCGTCCTCTGCTCTGGCCCACACGTGCCGGTGCTGTGGGGCATGGGTTGGAAGCTGCTCTGACTGGGGTCTGGAGGGAGGGGGTCAGAGTTATTGGTCAGGGTGAGTTTGCCCACCCAGTTCCCCATGCACAGCCATCAGGGTGGGAAGAAAGGGTCACAGAGAGGAGAGAAAGGATGGGGCTTAACTAATGAAAAGACTTTGTGAAGTAAGCGAGCCCTTGTCTGTTATTGTTGCAGAAAGACGGAGCCATGACGGTTTCCCAGACTGAACTGCTGGTAGGTGATGTCAGCAACACAGGCTCTGAAGGCTCAGCAGCACCTCTCCTGGAGACTGATGAGGAGGGGGATTTCTGTCCCGTGTACAGAGGAGCTTCAAATGTTTTCCGTATCCGTCTGCTTTGTATCGATGAGAAGTATGAAACTAGGTAAGTATAGAAGAAGAGTCACTGCTTTCCTATTAGTAACCATTTTCAAGGTTATATTTTTAGAACAAATCAGAAAGTAACAGCACCTGCAGTGGTTAGGTGGTATTTTTTCTGACCTCTTCTCTGCTTCGCTTACCTTCATTAATGCCATTTCAACCTCCACTTGCAACTTCCTAGCTCTGACAGGTCTATGGAAGGGCAAAACGTGAAGAATTCATTTTTGTTGGAAAAAATGTGAGTTGAGGTTGTGGAAAAAGGATGCTACTTCCTTCTATGGAGACACTCATTGTGAAGCTGGCTATCTGCAAGAGGAGCTACATGTTACAGTAGTTCTCATCTCATTGCTTGGGGCAATAAGGCTGTTTTTACCTCTGCAGGTAAATGTTCCCATTCTAAACACTGTCTCCAGCCACTGAAAGAAATGATTCTGTTTTCTGGAATCCTCTACAACTGGGGGAAACAAAGGGATTTTCACTTAACACAATTGCTGCTGCTGACCTTGCACTCTTAGATCCTGGTGGATTAGAATAGGGCTATAAATGGGGTTTAGACTTTTTTTTCCAAAATTTCTCTCCCCAGTTGAAGAGCAAACCTACATTCAACCACATCAGCAGAAACTTCTCCAGGAACCTTTTTCCTTTTCAATCTGATGGTAGAGAGGAAGATACAGAATAGATGAAGCAGCTGAGAAGCCCATGGTCTTTCATCCTTTCAAATCCATGTCATGTCTGCAGACAGCAGGCATCAGGAGTAAGGGCTTGATAGATGAGTTAAACATGTGTAGTACAGTTTGGAAAAACATCTGTCTACTTGTAGTAGTAGTCATTGGTGAACGGCAACTTCTGAATTCTGGTGTAAAGGAAGTGTAATAGTAAACTTCACTGAGAAGAAAAATGAGAACTCCTTGAAAACTGGTTCTATTTATTGAGCTGTTTCTTGATTAAGGAGGGCATCTGCCCAAGGGGCTCGAACACTGAATCTGCTGAAAGTGCAAATATCCAAAGTTACCAAAACAAAGCAAAGATGTTTCCTTTTGGGTAGATATTTCCCAAGTGATATACCCACTACCATAGCTCAAGTTTAAGAACTAGTTTAATTAGTGAAATGCAGGAAGTCAACAGGATGATGTATTGTACTCAGAAACACTGACCAACTAATGTTTGATAAGAACAATTGCACTGCAAAAAAACTATTCCAGAACAGTTCCTTGTCTGATTGAGAGACAATCTAGTGTAAAAATTCAAGCAGGACAATTTTTGCAGAATAAGAAAGCTTTATTTTAAAATATTAGTGAGGTGAGGGGCTTGCTCTGGAATGACTCCATTATACTGAAACAGCAGTTCAGAGATGTGGTAGAGATTTATGTCAGGAAATAATCTCACTATAGACTTCTTGTTCTCTGCTCATAGTTTCCTGCTTAGGATAGGGATCTGTCCCTTTTTTACTCCCTTCTGAGCACTGTTCTTTGTTTACTGTTTCTGTTCAGGATGTTTCTCACTGCATTTATCTTTCGATGCTGTGCTCCCAGTCTTTTTTACCTGGAGACATCTGTGGGGCAGTATGGATTCCAAGATGGGTATCTGGAGGAAATAACATTCTGTCTGAAGACTTTTCCTAAGATTACCTCATGCAGAGCTGAGGAATCTGTATATCTTGGTGGTTTCACGCATTTTGCTTGTATACTTCTCTGGCTTGCCTTTGCTTGATCCACCTGCCTGTAAAAGAAATATTAGCAGAGCAAATATATTTAAAGGAGGGCAGGAGGTGATGCTGTCTGCAGCCTGGAATCTTGTCCTGAGGGAGTTCCTGCTGGCCTTGCACAGCATGGACCCAGAAATAGCAGCTGGCTTGAAGTGTAGGTGTGATTGCATCTTAGCCCTGAGGGAAGTTTGCTCCTTGGGAGTTGTTACCCACTAAAGCTGCTAAATGTTTCCATCTTCTAAACCCAGAGCTGTGATGTGGCTTGTTAGAGCATTCAGAGTGAAATGTGAAGGGACTGAACTGCTGGCTTATGTGCTGATATTTGATACTTTTCTAAGCCCCTTGAAAAATCTCCCACCTCAGTTCTTGTGATCCTTGCTGCCAACAAGCTCCTGAATACTAGAGAGAAAATTACAATGCAATGTAGTTGCAATGGCATTTTCCTTTCCTCTGATTAGCTATTCTGTTAACTAGTCTTAGTTATGTTTTATATAAGTGAATATATAATATCCCAATCTTGATCTGTACTTGCAGCTTTGTTTATTTTCAAGCATAGATATTGCAATTAGAAATTGTTTCTTTTTAAATAATATTATTAAAGAAGTAATTAAAGGGAGCTTAATTACAGTTCTGAAAGAAGAAGATTTATCAATATTTTTAGGTAATATATCTGTATTAATTTCTTCAAAAGACACATCTTGTGTGGTGGAAAAGTGTTTTATGAAACTTCAGCATAACTGGATTTTGAGCTCTTTGATATCCTTACACATGGGAGGAACAGCAGGGCTTTCTCAAGTCTTTTTAAACTGAGATGTCACAATTTGCTGTCACCATGGAAAAGAGACTGGGATAGCACTAAGTCAGTGGGTGAGAAGTGGAAAGAAGTTTTCAAAAGCAATTCTAAGTATTGATGTTCCTGTTGGTCTGTCAGAGCACATCAGCACTTTCCTGAGTGGAAAGTCACAGAGCCCTTGGTGCTGGCTGAAAATATTGTAGAACATAGCAACAACTGTTTGTAACCTGAAGTAATATTTGCTATATACTAATGCTGCTGTGATAGTCCAGGAATGGCTTCTGAAGAGGCTGGAATCAACATGAACCAATGTTTTGTTTGTTCCTCCTCCCGCCCTTTTAGTGAGGAGCCTCATGTATTATGCCAAACATCCTGGTTATTCTTGTTAATAATGATGTTTTAAGCACTAGAAGTCAGAAATTTCTGTGCAGCATGCAACATCAGCTGTTGATTATTGATCATCTATTGGGATTGTCTGATCTGCTCTGAATAAATGTTCCTGCACTTGCAGGGATGTCAATATTACAGTGTATCAGATCATTCTGATCTGTGCTTTACTTGCCAATAATTGCTCTTGGTTGCAGGTCACTGGATTTTTTGCATTATGCTTTCAACGTTTTCCCAGTGAGTATAACGAAAGTTGGAATGGTTTTGTATAGTGTGTGGTGGGACAGCAGTGCAGCTGGCATCTAGGGGATGTGGGTCTGCTGTTCCGATGAGTCTGCCCCACATGAGTGTGCTGGGCCTGGTTACCCTGGGCTGAGCTACTACCCTCCTTGGCTGATTCTGGACTTCATGGAATGTATTCTGAAGTCCTCTGTTTATCCTAGAATGCTGGAACAGTTTGGTTTGGAAAGGAACTTAAAGATGATCCAGTTCCACCCCTACCATAGGCAACACACCTTCCACTAGACCAGGTTCCTCCAAGCCTTGTCCAACCTGGCCTTGGACGCTTCCAGTGATGGAGTAGCCAGATCTCTGGGCAACCTGTGCCAGGGCCTCCTCACCCTCACAGGGAAGAATTTTTTCTTACCATGTAATCTAAACTTACTCTCTGTCAGTGTGAAGGCATTTCCCTAACACTATGTGCTCTTGTAAATAGTCTCTCTAGTTTATATTCCATAGGAACTTCTCTGAGATGCAGATTTAGAAAAGAAATGCTTCAAACTCCTTTAAAGCCACGTACAGACTCAGACTGTACCTAAGTTAAAAACAAATTCAGCAAAATTTATTAAAGGGGAGGGAATTAAAGCCTATAAAACAGTGGTATTAAGGAAATTCATAGTATTTGCCCACAGACTGAACAGTGGCACTGTGGATTCACAGTGCGGTAGCTATTTCCCACTCATGCCCTGTGTGATCACTCTGTCTGAGGTAATGAAGTCCACTTCCTGAGACTTTCTTAATGCACAGCAGAGCGTTGTAAAGTAATGTTACAAATAACTGCATGACAGTGTGCCTTAAAGACAGGCCCTGGGACAAGAGACACTGACTTGGCCTGAAGAACCAGCACACTCAAAATCACTGCTTACCACCAGAGAAAGTTCCTAGAGAGAGCTGACCCAGAAAGCATTTTAAATTTACATAATTTATCCATCCAACAATGTCAGTCTTTGAAACAAAATGTCATGATGGAATTGCCAGATGTAGTAAGGAAGGTTCATTCCATAGTTTGCTTAAAGTGAAGCCATTTCTGAGCTGTCAGTTCCTAGGTGCTGCCCAGCCAGAGCAGTGCTTGGAGGTGTGCAGTGTAAGCCTTGTGTTCAGGGCTGTCTGTCCCCTCAGAGGGCTTTGGGTAAAGCTTAGAGAACACTTTTATTGCCTGCCATTGTCTTTCAGGACAGAGACTTGTGTGTCATCCTGGTGCCACATCATATCCCGGAGTTCCCCCTGATCCAGAGCTTTGTTCGGGCTGTCCCTTCCTGCACTTCCAGGCTGGGTCAAGAGCTGTACGTGTTCCACCGGGCGGGATTGCTCACGTGAGTTGTGCCTCTGGACAGCCTTGCTGTGCTCTGGGCTGCTGTGGGACACGTCTGCCAGCGTTTGTAGGGAGTGTCCTCTCAGTAAAACCCAAGTGCAGTGAGAGGATTCATTTGGGATTTGTGTGTACAGTACTAAGGCAGGGAAGATGGACATCGGTACGGACAAGCAGCTCAAAGTTCCCTGGTTGTGGGGCAAGGCCAGCAGAGAAACGTGGTGTTGTGTTTGTCCTTAGGGGGGATGCGGGTTAGGCTGGGTGACACTGGCACCTGATAGCCTGGTGTAGGTTTAATTCTTGGAAATATGCTGTAGCTTCCTTAAGAGAACTGTAGTCATGTGTTTCTGGGACATACAGATCACAGCAGGAACATGTATCTGTTCTGTTTAGTTTCTCTTTTACTTTTGGTGTTGAATCATCTGTTTCACACCTTCAGTTTCTGTGATGCTCTGAATACTTCTGTAGGCTGAGATACCAGTGAACTGGGACACCAGTCCTTTCTTGCTGTGACTTCTGTTATGTGGAATGAATTTTCCAAAGCTTTGCTTGTATAGCAAGCCTATTCTGGCCCAAACATCAAGTTCAAATTGTGGCATAGAGATTTTCTTTTTTTTTTGTTTTGGTCCTAATGTACCTAAATGTTGTATGGTTTTAGCAAAATACTTCTAGGTTTAATTGTGTACCTAATCATCTTTGGTGGTACACAAATACTTCATGCAGGAACTGGCCAGCTCCTCTTGGACCTAGGCAGAAGCTTTTTGCCCTGGGGTGAAACTTCTGCTTCTGGATCCTGAGTAAAAATCCAGCTGGCTGGAGAGAGAGCTGGTGGAGTAATTCCTGGTAATCTCAGGCCCATCTGCTCAGTAATCCACCAGTAGGGTTGGGAGTCATATGTCCTCTTGCAATTTTGGGCAAAATTCAAGTTGTTATCAAGGCTCTTTAAAAAAAAGTTACTATCCTCATTACATTTTGCATATTCCAAATTACACCAGTCCTTTCATGAAAACAAAACAGGATCATCAGTAGCATTTTCCAAATCCCCCTGCAGCTTTGCAGGAAGGTAAGGAAAAAATAGCTGCTCATTGAGGTTCAGGATCAGAAAAGCTTTGGGAGAAACCAGAGTAAGCTTTTGGAAAGTTTCTGTAGAACAAAACCCATAGGCTACAACAGCAGATACTCTCTTGGAAATAACCAAAATTTGTGAAAGTGAAAGATCAACACATTGTACTTGTGCCTACAGCTTTCAAAAGGATGTGAGTGAAAAGGAAGTCACAGAAAATGACAAAAAAGAAAAGCAGGGTAAGAGGGGAATATGAAGACGTGAAAGGGCAAAGTCAGAAGAGGCACAGGCACAAAGTAAGCTCCTGATTAATACAGGTAGTAAAAGGAATAGGAAAAAGTGTTAAGTACACAAAAAGCAAGAGTGCAGCAAATGGAACTGTGATTCTGCTACTTAACAGTGAAGGAGAAAAAAATAACAGATGACAAGGCATAGGCTGAGGTTCTTAATGGATACTTTGCCTCAATTTTCACTAAAAAGCATAATAATAATAATAGTCTCCTTGTCTCTGAGCAGTCAAAGGACTTGAGCATCTAGAATGAGTTAATTCATTGCTGGGAGAGAAATGAGTATAGACATTGGATAGTCCTTCCTCCTGTTCCAGGCTCCCAGTGAACCTGGTGGATCTGCCTATTTTTTAAAAAAAAGTCAGTTTCAACTTTTCACATGTTCTGTTTTTGTTATTCGAGATGCAGTTCCCTGTAGGCACAGCTGCCTTCCCTGGGGCATGGGTAGGGCAAGGCTGGTGGGCTGGGCTAAGGAGCAATGGGAGGATGGCACACTCAGGCTGCTGAGTGAACCACAGCCCTCAGCACTGTTGGGTCTTGCAATCGACCAAAGCGAAAACATGCGAGAAGCTCATGTGGAAGCTCAGCTGATGCTCGCTTAGAAGGTCATGATTAGTCTGTAATTTAGTAACCAAATGTGTGCTTTTGAACACTCAAAAATGGTCAGTGAATTCAGCTGAGAAATTTCTCATAACATACCAGAATCTTGGTAAATTTGTGTTTTTTGAGGTACCAATGCTATTCATTAAACTCATATTCCACAAGATTCCTCTCAATGTGACTGAAGCTGAAGAATAGCACATCCACTTTTAAATTGAAAACCAGAAGAACAGGAGTAAAAAAAGTATACTATATGAATTGCAACTTTTTACCTGTGAGTGAAAGAACTTATTTCTTTGAACTGAAGCTGTAGTTCAGCTTCTTGAACAGCATTCCACAAGTGTTGGTTGCATGAGCTCTGTGTAAGCAGGAAGGGGTTGCTGCCTTTGACAGACACTGGAAGAGCTCCTCAGTTGCTGTAGACTGTCCATGTGAAGTGAATTTTCTTCCTAACTAGTAGGTGGGAAGATGTTTATTAACAGTCTGTAGCTGAGCTAAGTGCCAGGTGACTGCTGTCTGTAGGTAAGGTATTCCATGTGTCACAGAGTCAACTTTAATAATTTTTTTGTCCTTTTTTAGGTCATTTAATGTAAGAAAAGCAGCAACCAGTGACCTACAGGGTGTCAAAATGCTTGTTGAAACTCTTAGACTGAATGAAAAGATATGGAATGACTCAAGGATATTCACTGAGGCTCGCAGGGATCCAGTGAGTATTTGTTGCTGATACGTGTTCAGTTCTGTCTTAAGATCAGGATTTAACCCAGGACTGAAGCAGTGGCTGAGCTTGTAGCACTGCTGCAGCAGCTGTACCCAAACTGAAGTGTCAGTGAGGAAAGGTCTGTGTGATCCAGAGTCCAGCCATGCACCTGGCGCAAACAGGGCCCTCGTGGGGAGCAGGCTGGTTAAACTGGGAAGGTGCCTGGGAGGTGCACTGGGAGGAAAATGTTTTAACTGGGACTCTGTGGTGAAATAGACAGGTACCATTAGAAAGAGATTCTACTGAAACTGGAAGTGTGCATCTGTTGCCTTTACCTTGCAGGACGGGATGCCAGTACAGGCTTTTGTAGCAGAAGTTTTGGATCAAATCGTTGGTGTTTCCGTTACTAGGGATGAAATGGTAAATTCAGTTTGTGTTCCATGAGCTCTGTGGCACTTGGTCCTCACGCTAAGGCTGAGTTTTGTGCTTGGCACAGTATGTGTGCCTGACAAAGTGTCTGTAAAAATGCTGCTTGTAGAAGCTCTCTTGCTCTCTAGCCTATGTCCACTGGATTGTTTCTCTGTTCATAGATAATGATTGACACACAGATGAAAAAAATATTGCTGTTACTTTCAAGAAGCTGCTATGACCTGAAAGCTTTTCTCCTGCACTTTTTTTTGCAGAAAGCCATTCTGCCTCTACAGTAGGTGTTTTATCACCTCTTTCCCTTCTACTTTCCAAGTCAGTAAGCAACTTTGCCACAAATCCTGCAAAGAGCAATAATTCTTTTAGATTTGCTTTCATAACTTTTTTCTCCAACAGTAGAGTCTAAGTGATTGTGAATCATGCACTTGAAAACAAAAGCCTATTCCCTGATGGAGTAAAAAAAAACATTGCACATTATTATTGAAAAGTAAACATTCTCCAAGTCTTACTTTTGTGGCATTCTGCTAGGGCTGAAAAGGTGGGGTTTAGGTTGTTCAGCAGTTCTAATGCTTAGCTTTTTACAATAGAACAGTTACTCCTCTTTCTGAGAGTAATTCTTTTGATTATATTAAGAGCTAAGAGGATAGATTAAATGAATAAATATGCAAAAATATCAGCTTATCACTTCAACAGGGAAGACTTGTTGGAGGGCATTTCTTACACAGCTCTGCTCTGTGGAATTCCCTTTTTCAGCTGGAGTTTGGTGAGAGGGACAGCCTGGGCTTCTGTGCCTTGAATGCAGAAAAACAAGTCGGGGGGTTTTTCCCCCGCCTTGGATGTCTGTTACCCTGTATCAGGCATTGTGGGGAAAGGGTCGGGTATGTGTTCTTTGTAAATAAGGGCAAGTTGCAAGGAAGGGTTTTGAGACAGTGTAAAGATTTTTGAGAAAAATCTGTTCAGTCAGTGCCCTTCAATTGAGGACAGCTTTCAAAGACACTTGATTTCAGTGTTCAGATTTAGTTCCTTGATTGATAGAATATGACTCCTTAGTTGGATTTTTGCTAAAATCCTGTCAAGGTAGCTGCTGATCACTGCTGACTCACAAATTTCTTATTTTCCAGGATATTGAGTATATTCAATCACATTACAACATTGAGGACTTCATTCATTTTAATTACCACCAGGAAGAGGAACATGGACATCTTTGCCACTTTGTCTTGAATCCTGTATTTCATCACTATACAAAATACTTTCTAAAGGAGATTCTTCGCTTGGGTCACAAATCTTCTCTTTACTACCCTATTTATCCAGAATATGTGGAGGGCAAGGTAAGGAGAAAGTAATTAGTATTGATTATATTAAAAATTGCCACATTTTCTAACTTTATTTTTTCTTTGCTTCCATGAATGACTGCAAACAGAGATTTTCTTGTCAATCTGCAGCAAACTGTACTTTCTTTTCCTCCTGCCTGACATATCCTGGACCCCTGGAACAGCTCTTGCATAGTAGAGCTGATCTGTGGTGTCCACTGGTGTCTTCAGGAAGTGTGGTGGGGAGCAGAGAATGGAAATGGCCTTGGCCTTAGCTCCCTGCCCCGCACAAGGGTAATGTAGCCTGAGAAAATGTAAGGGGATCATCCTAAACACATTCAGGTGGCTTATAGAAACTCTTCCAAAGGGATTTGGGTACTCTACATTGTTTCACCAGAAGTCAGTGGGACCTGGGGCACCTCATCAGCTTTTGGAGGGGGACTTGTGTTACTGTGAGTGTCACAGGAGAACCATAAGAACTGAACTTCCAATGGAGAAAATCCATTTCCAAGAAGAATGTAATTCAGAAACACTCACATATGTCTTTTGTCATCAGTCTCATGTCAGAAAAGGGAACACAAGGTAAAATTTTCAAGCCTATGTTGCCATCTGAAGCTGCTGTCTGGCCCAGGCAGTCACCCAGGCTCCTAGCACCACTGATGGTGGTGCACACACAGGGCATCCCAAGGGCAGGTCATCCATGGAATTTTCCCCTGGAGACTGACCTCCAGCTCAGGCTTCTGCCTGCCTGGCTGGACCGGGCACCTGGTGTTTAGATGGTGACTGAGATGTGTTCTGTCCTTGGTGACTTGGGTATTTTTGAAATCACCACTGGCTTTCATGTGTGAACTCTTGGCAGGTTAGACTTGGGTGTATTTGTGGAAGGATGTGTTTTCTTTTGCACTTTTGTGGAGTTCAAGTGTTGGAGAGATCAAGTGTTCCCGTGAGGAACCAATGTTCCTGCGTAGCATTAGGTTCTCAGATTCTGAAGAGGCACTCACAAAAATGCAGTTTAATGGCACTGGATAGAGGAGAAGCTAAATCTTAATGATTCCAGTTTTGACTGTTTCCAGGCTACCAGGTTGCAGAGTTTACTCTAAGTTACTTTAGCTTAGCTAATATTATTATCTAATAAATGGTAAGTGTGATATTTTCCTTAGTTCTCAACACAGTAACTTCAAGTTCTAATATTTGTGGATGGAACGGCACTTGAGTGTAATTTAGTTTACATTAATGTTCATTCTGTATTTCCTGTAATTCTCTTTTCTTCCCTTTTGTGTTGTAAGTTGTCAGAGCCAGTAATGCCGTCATAGGCAGATACAGCTATTTCTAATGATCCAGGCTGCTCAGATGAACATTAGGGTTTTGTTAATTTCAAATTTCTGCCAGTTTATTAACATTTATCACTTGGATGATACCAGACATTTCAGTTGGTATAGAATTTCTATATAAATTCATCTCTGTTCCTTGCCAGGCGAGCAAAGGTTAGCAGTGAGCAGATAACACAGCTTAATGAGGTCAAATCAAGCTGATTCATGATCACTATGGAGAAAAATATCCTCCTGGGGAAAATACTTGTGCTGAAAAATCCCATAAACCAAACCACTTGTTTATCTGTCATTCCCACAGAGATAGTAATGTAATTACTCTCATAATTATCTTCATTAGTGTCAGGAATTATCTGCAATTCATTCCTCTGCTCTGAGTATGTTTGTTTATTTGCTGATTTTTGTCTCAGATTTAGCCAACAGAGCGAAGAATTGTGTGTTTGCGAAGTCATGCAGCAGACATCTGTGATGCACTGCTCTGACATTCTCTCTGCTGAAATATGGATTGCTGTCTTTCAGTTCCAGCGTCCCTGTGCCCATTCCCTGACATCTGCCCTTCATTACATGGCTCCCGTGCGGCCGAGACGACAGATTGTCTATCCTCTGCAAGAGCTTGGCATGAACGCTCCATCAGAGCAGGTCTCCAAGGATCAGGTGGGTGACAGTAGCGGCAGCAGGCGGGAGGCATGGTGCCAGCTCGCACAGGGCCTGGCAGATGGGCTGGTATTACCCTCCCAGGCCTCACGGGCTGCTCCTTAATTACAGCGGCCGTGCTGGCCGGCCGATCCCGCTCTGCTGCTGCGCCCGGCTGGGCTGGGCCCACAGCCCAGCACACACAGTAGCTGCCAGAGCAGAGCCCTTCCTGCTCTGTGCCGACATGATGCAGCGCTTTGTCACGGCCTCCCAGCATCTTCTAAGTGCTCTGCCTGCTGCTGAGCGCTTGCTCCTGCTAGCTTTATTTAGGTGTTTTGCTCTGCAAGCGGTAAAAAACCAATGCCATGCTGTTGACTCCTTCTGTAAAGATTGCTTAAGTTCATTTTATTTTTCAGTCCCAAAGTCAGGTTTCTTCCATGCACAAGATACTCTTAAAACACCAAGTGACTTAACAGCAAAGGAAAATATTGTTTTCACTAGCAAATGGTTTTACTTGCAAAGACCTGGTGTAGCCTGGAGGTTCTAAATGAAAAGTCTCTTAAAATTTCATTTTTAAAATAACTTACACCCAATTCTCTTACATTTTTTAAATAACTAAAATTTGGTGTGAAGGTGATTCCTCAAGCTTAATTAGTGAAGCTGAAATATTAGGAACAACACAATTAGTGATGGATTTTGTCAGTAGGTAGTTATAATTTCATGGAGAAACATAATAAGGGAGCTTTATGTCTGCCTACTAACTTCCAGTTGGCTGAGATAGGCTTCCATATAATATTTTTAGTGCTGTCCTTTTCTCAGATAGTCAGTAGATTTTGGCACCTAAAACTCTTAATTAGGCAGCAGCTGGCAACGTGAAATCCAGAACATGGCTGAAGCTGTTGGTCTGGGTTTGGCTTTGTTCAACAACCTTCCTTCCACATGCACATCTCTGCCTTTCTCTTCTCTGCAGAATGAACTCCGATGCTTTTCTTTAAACTGCTTCTTATTCTTAATCTTTAAAGGGATTGCTGTCTTCCTAAAAGAGGTCATCTTAGCATTTTTGTTGAAGCTAGAAAATCACAGACTTTGCGTTTAGAAAGATTTGCGGACCTTTTGTCTGCTCATGTTCTTCCTGAGGTTTTCTGAGCTTCTCTGTAGGTAGTGGCATAATGGTTTGAAATCTCAGATTTGAATTTCTATTTAATAGAATGTGTGAATTTTTTACTAAGAAGTTGTACTGGCAAAACCCCAGCTCAAGGCCAGCCACTGTGTAAGTATCCATGCATCTGCCTCTGCATGAATTATAGATTTTCGACAGACTGTGCTCTATCAGAATGGACATCTGGGACTAAGTGCCGGGTGGTAACTTGAGGATAAAGCTAGTCTGCTGCTGCTGCTGGCTTCTCTAAAATACCAAGAACTTGAAACCATGTAAAACTAAATTGACTCTTCTGTCAAGTGAATGACCTTTGGCCACCATATGTTGGGAAGCTGTGTAACATAAGGAAGCAGCCTGCTATGGAGACCTGAGCATACTTGTGAGTAAGGATGTAGTGCTGCTTTTAGGCCTTGGGTTGCAGGCAGGCACATGGCACTTGTTCCCTCTGCTCAGATGCCTTGTAAAGGAAGATTGATCCCCATCAATAATCTTGCACTACCCTGCCAAATCCTATAGTGAAGTTACAAATAAACTGAGGTGTAGTTTATAAATTAATATAACCAAGTTTCAGTAGGCACAATATTATCTTTCTGCCTTTTTGTAGTGATTAAAAGGCTTCTCAGACCTAAACAGTAAGGTGCAATCTATGAAGCAGAGAGCAACCTGTCCCACCAAGGAGATAAATGTGCTAGCTCTGCAAAATGGAAAGGCTGAGAAGTGTCACCTTATGAAATACAGTGAGACAAAATGAAGCACATTTTGGTTGTAGAAGATGCTAACAGGCTGGGAAGTGAGTGAAAAAGGACATGGGAGAACAATGTTGTGGGGAAAGTGTGGAGAAGAGAGGAAGAAAGGTGAAAGGCAGACAAAGAGTCTGGAGTAGGAAGTAGTGGGAAGATGTCTGAGTCCGCATCTGCAGAGGGAGTAAGGAGAAAATGTCTCCTATCATCTTTTGTTTTGGTGGTTTTAAACAAGATCAGGGCAGGATCTTGCAAGATGTTTAGATTGGGCAAGCTGGGATTCCAAACATTTGAGAATACTCCTCATTTCTCTATCCCAGCTCACCAAGCTGGTTCAAACCGAGGGGGCTTTGTCTTCTCCTATTTGAAAGCAGCTCCTCCAGAGGTGAATCTGTGCCTGCTTTGTTCCCATGAGCTGGAGGGCAGGTTATCACTGTAATTGCTGCTTTAGAGTGCTCTGCAGTAGTGGCAGGATTTGTCACATGAACTACAAGATGAGGATTGTAAATGCAAGTTGATTTCAGAAATGTAAAATTTTCACTGATTGCCTGCCCTAATTGATTGCTTGAGTATCTGTTGCTTGTAATGGAGATAATTGTGGTGATATTCTTGCTTTGATACCCGCGAGATGCCCCTTGATATCTAGTAATCAACAAATCAACATCTGCCTCTCATCTATTGCTTTTTCAGCTGCCTTTCTCTTGTTCCAGCCCTTCTTGAGCTCTTGCTCTCCTTTTCTAGCTGCAGTGTCTTTTTCTCCAGTGTCTTTTTCAGCTTGGGGCTGAGAAGCTCAGCCATTCTGTGTAGGAGCACAGCTCCTGATTGGTGTGTGGATGTCTGTGGGCAGTCAGTGGCTCCGTATCTCAGCGAGTGTGAGCTCTGTCAGTCTGTGTCTCCCCAGTACATTCCAACCTGCTTAGGGCACAAAGGGAATTCACTCACAGATACAGACCCAGGGCATGCATGGGCGCTTTCCTGCTTTCTTCTTCCAAAGCCAGAAGAGAAACCAGCAATCTAAACCACAGAAGCTCTGCTCTCAGCTAATTCCTGAGCGTTGCCAGTCCAGATAGATCTCGTCTGTGCTGGAGAGGTGCTTTTCCTGTGGGTTTGAATCAGTTGTTACAGACAGATGAGCACAATGTGTGATAACTTGTTCCTGTTGTCCCTCTGTCAACTCTCTATTCTTCTGTGGTGTCTGGAAAAACCACCAAGTGAGAAGTGCCATGTGTCACCCTCTCATAGATTCCTGGGCTGCTCCCTCCTGTCTTATGCAGGGAGCGTGAGCTATGTCTTGTGGTTTTAAAGGAAGCATAGATCCTTCCTCCTGTGGGCTCTCTGGCAGAGCTAGATGTCAGCTGGAGAAAGGTACTCTTAAACTCCAGGAACTTACCCTATAACCCCACAGCCATCTGTTACCTGTGTGGCCATTTACCTGCAATTTTCTCCAGGCCCTTGGGGCATTTCCCCTGGTTCAGTCTTGTTTTTGGTTTGAGACAGGCTTTTGATATGTGTTGTGGCTTTTTGCTAAAATGACTATGACTCCAGAGAAATACAGGAGCTCTCCCTGCTCCTTCCCCTATTTGGCATCCTTTTCATGAACACTTTGCTGTAAGTTTTAAGGCCATCACAGGTGTTTTTTCACTTGTTCTCTTAAACCACAACTCTGTGCTGCTTCGTCTTTACCTCAGAAACCCTGTCACCCCCCCAGGCAGTGGCTCCATTTGCTGAAGGGCTGTAAATTCTTGCTTATTTCTTCTTTTGCTTTGAGTCTGGAAATACATTTTGCTGCTGATTGTGTGTCTGTTCCTACCAAACACTGTCTCCCATTGCTCTGCTTGAAGAGATTCGGGTAAATTGGGTTAGACTGGACTGAGAAGGCACAAAGCAGGAGATGTTAAGCTTGCCTCCCATTAAGTCTCCCACTGCAGTCCTCTGGAATGGCACAGTTTCTGATTTGCATCTGGGCCTGAGATATCCAGACTTTGGGATACCTGTTGAGCAGCAAGTGTGGCAGAGGTGCCATGTCTTGGCTCAGAATTGCATCAGCCACACGTCTGCCACGCTGGAGTTCAGGGCACAGACCTGACAGGGCTCCTGCCTGCTCATTAGATAAAACACTTTGTACAGCTGTGCCAAAGCAAAAGGAAATCTCTCATTTTTGTATTCTGGATCAGCAGCCGGTGCTGAAGCGCCAACTGGCAGGAGATCCAAAGATCCAAACTCTTAATTCCCTCAGCATTAAAACAGATTAGATGATTATTCTGGTTTGCACATCTGTCAGTCACTGCAGTCATGTTATACAAAATACTGTCGGTTACAACAGAATCCTGAATATCTTATAAAGTGCTGCTGGCCTTCATGGTGCATGTCATTATTGGTGGAGTAGAAAACTATAGATAATTAAATAATTTTTAATTATTTCTTCATAAATAAACAATTTATAAACTTGTATGCTTTCTCACCATCTGGGAGCATTCTGTTCTCCATCTGCTTCATGTAATTATCAATGTAAGGGAAGAATAGGTGATATAATTAACAAGAATAACTGATCCACAATGAAGAAGAAAAATGTCACACATCTGTTGAATTATTTCCTTGGTTTTGCCCTTTTATTATTATTCATGCTATTTGGTTTATTATATTTTTATTTAATGGCTGCATTCAAGCTGTCAGGCTTTATTGCACAGTTTAGAATTCTTTTTTCTGCTCCAGCTCATAAAAAGACAGAACAGTTGCAGAAGCCCATGAAGTGTTGTATAAAATTAGCTAGTTCATTCTAAGGTTCAAATAGAAAATGGAGGCCAAGGCACTGCAAACTCAACAGTTTCCAGTGCAGTGTGGAGGTATTTGTGTTTGTCTGATTCCACGATGATGCTTATGGTAAAGGCTATGAGTAAATGGCCTGAGAGCAGTCTAAAATAGTAAATAAAACAAGAACATGAGAGGAAAATACATCCTTACTTCTAGATTCGTCTTAGAACTTGTTCCATTGCAGTGTAAGTTCACAACTATGTACTCAAATTACTTGTGAATGTAGGAGCCATCCTGGGTGTTTTTCTATTCTGTGAGCTTTTTATGTCCATTATAAAACTGCAGGATTTTCTAAAAGAGTATATATTTACCATGTTTTGTAAAAAGAAAAGGAGAAATTTGGTATCAGGTAAAACCAGAAAAAAAATCTAGCACATTTTTGAACTTGAAAAACTTTCTCTTGTAGGGAAGCTTGTTTAAAGAACGGATCTATATGAGTGTATAGAAAACTCATCCCTAGGTGCTGGTGTCCCCTCCAACAAACTCCTGGGGCTCTATTTTCTTTACTCACTCTCTGTGGCTTTTACTTTCTGGTGTTTAGCCCAGTTCATTACCAGCTGTCTGAAATTTTCACTAGTGCCCAAACTGCACAAGCCTTTACCTTGACCTGTGCAGGCAGAGGAGCAGAAAGGACTCAGAACTGATAGACTGACTGTTAACAACCCCTTGCTGTCCAGTCCCAGCTAGTCCACAGCTTGAAAATTTCAGCTCAGTTGTAACTCAAAAGTAATAAAAACAAGGACTTTAAATCAAATTTAAAACACTGGGGAGAGGCTGTTCACAGAGGCTGCCACAGAACAATCCATTCTGAGCAAACAAAGCTCTTTGCTTCTGACTGCAGCTGAGAGTGTGAACTGCATGGTTTGTCACCTTATGTGTCCACAGAGAAATGTCCAGAAGGTGGAGAGGGAGGCGCACAAGTGCTGTGAAGCACCAGAGCCTCTGCTTTGGAATCTGTGCCTGTCCTGGGCACTGGCCATTCCTTGTCCTGGTCTTCAGGCACGACCACAGGAACAGCCAGCTCCACTCCTGGAGGTGCATCTGGAACAGCAGTGCCTGGAGTAACTCAGGGGAAGTGGTCACTGCTATTTTACCCTCTCACTCAGTGGGAGGCCTTGGAGCCAAGTATATGCTGGTTTGGTGGAATACCTATAGCAATTAAAAGTTTATTCTGGCAGTTTCAGTCCTATTTATGTGTAGTGGAATGTACTGAATATGGCTAAAATATGGAAGGTCTTTCAGGGTTTGGGGGCTTTTTTTCATCATTAGGTTTCTACTAAGATAAATAGCAAATATAGCAGAGAGCCTAGGGAGGATGGGCAAGAGAATTCCCTGTGTTATAAATATCAAGGTTCATGTATCAAAGTTAAAATGGCAGAGTTCCTTTGTGTTACAATTTGTGTATGGACGCTGGGATAACAAACAAAGGCTTGGTGTGGATAGTTTTCACTTAACCAGGGGAGTAGTATTAATTTTTAAAGCAGTAACTGTTGCTTAAGATGCTCATATGCTTGAGTAATGAATTTTTAATGCTTTTGTAGTATGTGTATGGATGAAAATCCATAATTTATTGTTCTTCCCTTTGGCTGGTGAAGGTGATGGTTTTATGGCATCAGTAGGCACACAAACAGGCGTTCTGAAGTGAGGCTGATAACAAATTTCCTCACTGTAAATGTCAGTGGGGTTTGTGTGATGCTGCCATTACATTTTGTTTGGAAGACAGTGTCACACTGTTATGGGAGGCACCAGATGGCATCATTAACAGGAATGTTTACCACTTATCTGCATGTGTGAAATTAAAAGTAAGATGACCTATCTTTGTTTTGAAAGCATGTGTCAGTGCTGTACAGGTGTTAATGACATTTGCAGTAAACTGAAATAGGCACTACTGCTTACAAACAGGTCAGACTTGGCTTAAAGGTTTTTTAAAGCCATTTGTTAGACTGATAATTCCAGCTTGTAAGGAGGAAACAGATATTTTTGCCACAGAAAGGTAATGTTTGCCATTGTAAAATGGAGCTTTATGCCTGCTTTCACTAAAACATGATTCTCTGATGTACAAATCAGTATCCCTTCATATCCTGGATTAATATTTGTTACCACATGTTCATTATTTTCAGTATGAAATGTTATGATTTTTATTCTATTTTTTCAAGCTTTTGACTTTATACCTCTCTTACATTTTTCAATGAGTTGAGTATATTTCAATTACTGCCTCTGTTGCCTGGAGTCTGTAGGTGAGATGCCTGTGCCTTCTCTCGTGCTGGCTCTGCTCTGTCACTGGTGAGTGTGTGTGTGTGGGCAGCTGCCTCTGCAGGCTGGCTCAGTGTGCCCAGAGACCAGTGCAAGCTGCCCCTTGGCTGCTGTTCCTGTGCTCAGGCCAGGGGTTTTTATAGAGCTCCTTTCCCCAGGGACTGCCAGGCATGCTCCTCTTTCGGAGGGATGTCGAGCTTCTGAGGTCAGTCCTCGGCTAAAGCCCAAATTTGTATTTGCTTCTCTTTCCTCCTGCCTTGAAGAATAAGCCATAGACAGATGACCTGGGAAGCAATGACTGTTGTCAGAGGACTAGAGCCAGCCATGTGCTTTTTACCCCCTTGCCAGCTTGAATGCTTTGATCGAGTTCCTGTGCCTTCCTCTTGTTCTCTTTCTTCCCAGAAAAACGGGGAGAACTGAGCTCTCTGGAAGTGGCACCATTCCGAGTTCATTTCTTTGGCCTTTGAAGCAGAGCAGCAAGCAATCCTCAGGTCCTTACATGGGTGTGAACTGCCCGGCTCTCTCTGGGCTGAGGATCCAAATGTCAGTGCTGAAAGGGAAAAAGAGCAGCTTTTTACCATGGTAACAGTGGTTCTGTGTGGAAATTAAATAGGTATGTCTGCTCTTCTCTCTTCTGCTGCTGGTTAGAGTTAAGCAGGAAATCCCTAGTTTCATACAGAGCCACGGGGACCAGCATACAATTGGTTATGAGGTGGCTTTTTCCCAAAGCTGAAGATCAGCATTTACCCACATAGGCATAATAATGGTATAATAATACTGACTTCATTCATAAAGGCCTTGGGGATCTGTGGATGGAAATATTCTGTAAAGGTAAGGTATTATCTGTCCAAGCCACAGTTCCAAAAGAAGGACTCTTTGACAAAGACAAAACAATTAAGGCTGCATTCTTCATCACTGTTATTTTTTCTGTTTTCCTTCTGTTTCTGGTGTTTGTATAAATCTGTGAATGCTTGGAAACAGGTTTTGAAAACATGTTTGCAGAGATTTCTAATGAGGCTTTTTGGAATGTAGCTAGTATTTAGAAAACAATTCCTAATGCAGGCTGAAAAAGAATGCATTTTCCAATCAGTTTTGTTCATATCACCTTGGTAAACATTGATGTTTCTTTTTTTAACTTGTGGTTCAAATGGAGCTTGAAATTAAAATAGCTCTGTTTGCTGACCTTCTTGTTTGCCTGCCACTGTCGCTGAGCTCAGCACTACTCTCGTAACAGGTTTGTTAATTGCTTTCACTGCTTCTGATGGTTTTTGCAGTAACAGTTCAGATGGTGTGGATCTTCTAGAGCAGTAGCTATTGCTGGGGTTTCTCGGTAACAAATGTTAAGTAAGTAAAACAACAGCATTGCAGGCAGATGTAGAATCCCGCAAGCCAGGGCTGTGAGGGCCCCTCCAAGTAGAAGTGAGGGATCAGTGAAGATGACAAAAACATAACAAATGAGGCTGCCCTGTGTTTGCCATGCAGTGCTCTGAGCAGCCCTTCTGAATGGTGGACCACTTGTGCAAGGTACTTGAACTGCAGCCAACACTTAAGTCCATTTAGCTGGGCAAAGCCCAAGTCCTCAGGGTCTAATAAAGTCAAGTCTTAGTTTAATGGTCAGACTTGATGGCCTTGGAGGTCTTTTCTAAACTAAAGGATTCTGTGATGCTGCAAATTCTGCAGCATTGAGGAGCCTTTGCATGAGGAGTCCCAGAGAGGACTGCAGCAGCTCTGACACACCACTGAGTGTTACTGAGATAGACTTTCCAGTGCCCAATTCAGAACACAGTGCTGTTTTCTTCCTGTTAGGGCTGAAATACTTGGTCCAAATTTTTGGGTTTACATTTCTGAGTGTTCAGTTTCTATGGTTTTGTTTATTAGAATGAAGCTAATGTTTGCTAAAAAGCCTGACCCTATTGTAGAACAATTATTATTAATATATGTAGAAAACCTACAGCTAGCCCAGGGTCCAATGTTTAAAAACAGAACTAAAAATATTCTCAATGTGAGTTTGTACCATCAACATATAATGTAAAGTCATGGGTAAATGTACTGTGAATCCATTCGCAAGGCATGTGCAAAGCAAACAGGAAAGCTGGGCATATGAAGCTGTATGTGGTTGGAGAGTGCAAAGGAAATAATTTGTTTGCTGAAACGTAATCAGTATTTCATGACTTTTTTCCGTTGGTTGCTTGGGGTAAAAGGATGTGTGAATTCTGGATGCTATAGATTAATCTTGCTCTGGCCCATGTTGTGCTGTGAGATTGTGAGATGAAAGCCATGGTTCCATGCAGGGTGTGTTGTCAGTGTCTGGGGGCTGCATCAGCATTTTAATAAGCTCCAGTTTGAAGGCTCCAAGTGATGGCACTGGCTGTCCATGTGCAGGAACAGCCCCATGGGCTGATGCCAAAGGGCCACTACTGCCCATGGCCCACCCCTGCCAGCTCTGCTGTTGCTCTGCCCCCAGATGGGAACAACATGGGGGGCAGGGGTGCCAGTACCCCAAAGAATAATTTGATAACCAAAGAAAAACCTCCTTTCTGGGCTACATGTGCCTTTTCTACCAATGGCAATTAATGCGTTTTACCTTGCATAGTTAATGATTGCTGGTTTATTTAATAGATTGAATACAAAATAAACATGTTAGTTTGCTATTGACCTATTAATTATGATGTCTGATTACCCCTCTAGCGAACACAGGTAGCCATTTGTCTTGACATTTTGTTAAAATAGGTGGTATTAGGGGACCAATCCACCTAATTTCTCACTCCCTGGGGCCATTTAGTGTAGTTAGCTGTAGAAAGGTGATTTCTGGAGCATGACAACTGTTGGTGCTGGGGCCATTGTGTGGGGAACAAAATGGGTTATATTCTGCTCATAGGAGGCTGCCTTTGTGTCACTGATACAGAAGCCATTTCATAAATTAGGCACAACTCTTCCTAGGGAAATTGTATCCCCGCTTTCATTGCTGCAATGCATTAAAATAAACAGCCAGCACAACAGTAGAAGGAGGTGCTTGAGCTTGGCATTGCCTTAAGGTCTCTTGGGTTTACGCTGTTTGCTGCTGGCGTTCCTGCCTATTTTCATTGATTAGGTACATTACAGGTAGTTTCTTTTCATGGTTTCTACCATTTTATTAATTTATTAAGAGCTGCATTTCAGCACAAACATCACTTAATCATTTGTCCTCCAGAAGTAATTGCTTTTCTAGGAGGTTGCAAGTCTCTGTGTGCAGCAAAACCCAGCCTGTCAGAATTGCTTTCTGCCAATCCCAGGAATGTGAATACCGAGGTAAGAGCACATAATCCTCCACATCCAGTTGTGGGACTGGGAGAGCTCCACATATGTAAGCATTGGCAGAGGAACAACTCCTAGGGTATAACCATGTAGTGTTTTATAAGAAACACAGAGTTTGATTTTAAGTAGTGGGGGATGTATGTAATACTTGGTAGTGGTTCTTCTCATTTCCTAAAATGTCTTATAAAGATGTACATTTTTGGGGAAATACAAAGGGCTTTTTCAGTTTCTGAAATGTGGAAGTGTTACAGACATGGTGTGTATGATTTAATTTATTATTAAAACTCTTTTTGCTGATGGATCCTTGTCTAAGGAGTGTTCAACCATTTCCAGAGCACTGGCTTTGAAGGGGATTATGGAGGTTCTCTGTAGGGACTTGCTGATGTCCTGCATAACCCTGGTTTGGAGCAGCAAGGTGGTTTTATCCCTTGCTCCAAGCATTCTTCACTGTGGGCCTGTGCTGTCTGCCACCCAGCTGACCTCTGTTAAGCAGACACCCTGGGCTGGCATTTTTTTTGAGATATCTTCTGGAATTTTCCTGGGGCAGTCCAGTCCCTAAGATGAATCTGGCTCACCACTGGATGTCATCATTGCACTGTGGTGAGCTGCAGCTCAAAGAACATGTATCTGGCAGTAAAAAATAACGTTGCCTGACCAAAGGTGACATTTAATTTTGCTGCGTTCTGAATGACTTGCTGTGCAGTCATGCCTTTGGGCAGGAAATTGATCCATAATGCTACCTTAAGGGACAGGACAACACTCTAGTGAGTTCCACAGTGTGGTGAGACTGTGCTGAAATCTCTGTGGTGAAGCTGTGGAGCTCCACCAATGCAAAGACATGGCATGAAAGATCTCTTGGGGATCTCAATGTGCCATGTACTTGTTGAGAAGGCCCATGTAATTACCACAGCTTTCAAAGAAAGTACTTAATCTTCATCTATTGAGTTACTCTGTCACCTAATATATAGAGAATATATTTCTACTGTACTTCCATAGGAAAAATTTAGAGGACTTAATTTTATTAGTGCTGTCTCCTCTTTGTAGTAGAGGAAAACCTGTTAGAAGCCTTACATTGCTTCCTTACTAAGTGCCACAGCAGGATTTTATAGGAGAAGTGCCTGACAAATAGCAAAAGTGGCTCCATCTTGTATTGGTCTTCCCAGTGCGTTTATGAACCTGCAGTTACCCATTCTGTGAAATGGGAACGTAGGCAACCCAGAGCAGTAGGAAAAATGCAAAGCGTGTTGTACGGTGAGATGGAAACTATGTTCTTGTCTTTCATCAGAAGTTTGAAAGCTAAATATGGTCAAGGTGAGAAAAACCCTTGTCAAATGCAGTATCTCTTGTCTCTGAGCTGCATATTTGTTTTGAGAATCTCTGTTAGGGTAGTGAGACTAGAGACACATGGAAAAAAACCCACATGGAGTTTATTCCCCTAGCCAGAATGTGCATGAAGTGGTGTGGAAGCTGAAATTAGTAACTACCAACACGACAGTAACATTTGTGACTGGAGCACTGCTCCCAGTGGCATTCAGGTACTCTTTTACTTGAGTGGCAACCTGGCTTTCCAGGTAACTGCTCTGTATTTAAGAAAAGAGAAGGATAATTTTGGAAAGGGAGTTTTCAATTAAACATACAAAACCACTCAAAATAGAAGTTCCTAATTAATTTACAAGTTATTGTAAATATGTAAATACAAGTTCTTGAGGTGTTTGATAAATTGCAGTGAGTGATAGGAGAGGCAGTGTTTTGTCCTTTCTTTCAAGGATTCCTGAGCATCTTACTCAGGAGAAGCCAGACCATTCAGCTCCTGTAATTTTCAGTGACCTATTAAACATGCACATATTCCACATATTTTAGTACCACTTAACTGAGGCCATACACAGAAAAATGGTATTAGTCATGTCCGTGAGCCATAAGAAGTTTTGTGTGAATGCAAAATAATGCATCACCAAGAGTTTAATGATTCCTAGCAGGCTTTGTCTACCTTTTTAATGCATTTCTATGTCTTACATGTTTTTTTACAGTTGAAGTATTCTTTGAACCACACAAATCGAAAGCTGGTGCTGGAGTCAAAAGTGTGTATCAACACTAGAATTGTGGTGGTTGGTGCATCTGATGTTGGAATCTCTTTTCTGGAAACACTGATTTTTTGGTAAGTTTTTAATTTTTTTTCCTTTGCTGAAAAGGATGTCTTCCCTTTTGTATGATGGGGGTTGTTTCTTGCATTTAAAGCATTCCTTGAGTCTGTCTCAATGTACTGGGTGTTAAATGTCTGAGCACCTGCAGATGGAGGGATCGGTGCTGGCATCCTTGGATGCCTTGGAACTCACAGGATTCCAAGCAACTCCCAGTTGCATGTGGATCCTTAAGGTGAAGGCATGCTGAAAGTGAGAATTGAAAACACCTGAAGTTTTTTTGGCCATTGTTGTTAAACCACAATCTTGTGGTGGGAGGTGGAGTCAATGGCCCTTGGCATGTGCTCCCAAGCAGTATTGGCCTTTAAAGCCAATTGTCCCTGGTGGGATCCCAAACCTATCTGAATCCACCCTTCCCTAAGTCTAAGGCAGAGAAACTTGTGGATGAGTTGTCCTGTTTAACAGCTTTCCCAACATGAGGACAGAGTGCTCTCTCTGATGTCTCACTGTTGTACTCCTTAGGGGCTTACTGGGGAATCAGGCTGTATGAATGCACTTCCTTTGATGCATTTAATCACACATACTAGAAATGTCATTAAAGACTTGCAGAAATAAATATAAAATTCAAAATCTGAACATGATCCTTGCAACAAGAACTGAGAGAGTCTGCTGCTTTTATAGGGGTCAGAGAATGGAAAATTCTGCTTTTTTTTTTCTTTTTTCAGTTAAACCAGGAGTTTGTATTTCTACAACAACCATTGATAACATCACAAATTATATTTTCAATACATCAAGAGAGGAGTAAGTTGAAGTGCTTTATAGATGTTATATTGCTGGAGCAGTGCAGAAGAAAATTTCTGCTTCTTGCCCTTTTCTTAGTTCTGGACTTCGTGTAAAGCATCCCATCTCAGGGTAAATAGTTTCCTCTCACCCTCCTGTTCTCAGCACCTTTTAGGCTTTCAGTTCACCCCAAATTCAGTTAAGCCTGTCCTTTAGAGCTTCTAACCCATTTCTGGCTGCTCACCTTGTGCCCTTTGTTACTACCATTTCATTATAAAGCGCTGTGGGGAAGCCAAAGTGTGTTTGTGCTCCAGGTGTGCCAGCTGAGTCTGTCTGTAGTGGACAGACTTTTGCCCTTGGAGCTCCCTCGGCCAAGCCTTTGCAGCCAGGGCTTGAGTTTGAACCAAACTCTGGTGGAGTTGCTGCAGGACACATCCTCCTTGAGCTTGTCTTGGCATCTGGCCTCAGACATGGGGTGCTGCTCAGAGAACTACAGAGCCAGCAGGCAGCACTGTGCACAGTGCAGTGTCACAGAATTTATATTAACAGAGGTATAAATTTGGGGAAGATTAATTTTTAATTTTCACATCAGTAGCAAATCCTGATCAATGTGAAGGCCTTTTAAAACAATTTAGTTTAATTTACTCATAATTTTCTAATATTCCGTGCAAAGATTACAGGCACTAAAAATAGCTGGATTGAATCAATTTGTGAGCCCTAATCCTTAAAAAGAGGAAGTAATTTTCTCATTGTTATTCTTCATACTTATTTTACATTACCAGTCACCATGGAAACACACAAATGTAATTCACTTACCGATGTGGCAATTATTAGAACTCGATCTTGCAAGTGTTTTCAACTTCTTTGAGACTGAATAAATACATTTTTCATTAAGCAGAGAAATGACCCTGCAAGTGAGCTCTGCTGCCTCTTGGCAGGACACCTCGTGCTGTGCCATAGGCTGCACATCCCAGAGTGCAGTGTTCCTAGAGCAGTGCCAAGGAGCAACCATGGCACCCCTGCTTGCCCACCTGGACCCCAAAGGAGCTTTAGACTTTTCCATGCTGCTCAGGCAGCATGTGCAGGTATAGGTTTTCAGCTGTAGAGATGCTTTTTCTCAAAGATGCACAGGGATTTTTTGGCTTTTTACCCGAGGGCCAGGTGACCGGTGAAGGCAGCACTGCTGCAGTAGAAGGGGCAGAGCCTGGTGCCTGGCCAGCTGTTGGTGTGACAGTGGCTCTCTGGGGGAGCAGGTGTGACTGTGGGTGAGTTTTTATTTTGGTTGGTTGGTTTTGGGTTTTTTTCCTCATTCCTTTGCTAGTTTCAAAGGGATGGGTAGGGCAGCAGCGTTAGACCAGAAGTACACAGAATTATAAACCCCAGTGTTTCCACTTAATCACAGTGGCTGGCTCCTGGAGCAGAATGCAAACACAGGGAGCACAGATGGAAGCTTGGCTTTAGGATCGTGGAGCTTGCTCCCAGTAGTGTCTTGTCACTGGTTCCAGTGCAGGGAACCCATTGGCTTTTATCCACCTCTTTGCGTATAGCTGTGGAAATCAGTATTGTCTTTGATTATACGGAAAACTGGTTCTAATCCATGGTTTTGAAAACCTCCTTAATCCAAACCCTGATGTAAACAATGACTTATTCTCTGAGGATGTTGGAATATACATAACATGCTACATGAGATGGCCATAAATGAATGGTGCCTAAAATCACAATATTTCACATGAAGTTGTTATGAAATCTATTTCCTTCTCCCTGTGGTGCATAAAAATAATTATTGCATTTAAAAACCAGATGGATTAAAGAACATTTTTGTCAAAGGCCTAAATTTTTTATCTAAGTAGAATTGAAATCCAGCACAGTAAGCCTGAGTTTTTCGCTGCAGGATAGTGTCTCCCACTGGGAGCTCGAGGTATCCAGGATCAGCTCTGAGGTGGCACGATTTTAACAGGGATCCTTTATCTGGCAGCACAGGGACACACAATATCTTGCACATCTGCCCTGTTTGGCTGTAGTTAGCATAATGCTTGCTGGTTAATTAGGCTTTTTATCTTTGCATTTGTCTGGGAACATCTGAAGCCTTCCGTGTTGCCTGTCACTAATTAGTTGACAAATTAAATAGTTAGTGCTTACTTGCTGATCACAGAGCTAACATGCAATGAATGGGTTAGTGATGCCCATTGTTTTATCCTGTCTGTCTTTGCCACATGAGCTGACACACGTGTGCTCCCCTCTGCCTTCCCTTCAGAGCAAGTCGAGCCAGGCCATGTGCTCAGTGTCACCGAGCGCGCATCCCTCAGTCATTGTTGCCTTCCATCGCTTCTGGTGAGCAGAGCTGAAGTTGTGACAGAGATAAATCAGATGGGTCAGAGCTGGCCTTGTCGCACAGTCGGCATCACAATGAACACTGGCAGTGACTGATATCAGGCATAAACAAGGGAGAGGATGTGGGTCAGGATCAGCCTTCCTAACAGCCTCTGCCAGAAAATAAGACTCAATTAGCATCAATATGGGCTTATTTTATAGTTACAGTCTTGCTTTTGAGACTGTCTGCAGTTTTAAATAAAATTATTTCAACTTATAATCAACTTGCCCTTTGAACATATGCAAACACTTCTCTGAGCCCCAGCTGTTCTTTCACACTTGAAATTTGTAAGTATTTGTAGGTTTTCTCTTGTTACTATTTATATTTGAATACTCTTAACTTCTTGGTGAGTGTTAAATCTGATCTTGGAAATAGTAGTTTTCTCATAAAAAGCCTGCTCAAAATTGGAATGAGTCACAAGAGTTTTTATAGAATGCTGGGCTGCGTCTGTCATCCCCTCCTGGTGACTCAGCAGGACATCCACAGCTCTGAGCCTGGTAACCTGGTACCTCTGATTGATGCAGTTCAGAGCAAATATAGCAGTGTTCCAAGTACAAGCACTGCACTGAGGTTCTCCAGCTCTCTGCTAAAGCCATGGAGGAGATGTCACCGCTTTCTCTTCTGTTCATATTTAGCTTGGTTTGTTCTTGGAGGTGTAGAGGAGGTGCAGTGCTGAGCCCTCCAGAATAGTCTCCAGGCTGCCTGAGGATTGGCTTGGAAGTACAGCTGACTGTGCAGGCTGCTGCAGTGGAGAAAAAGGGACTTGTCTGGCTAAGCTGTGATCCTTCCCACTAGTGATTAGCGTGGATTTGATTCCTGTTTGTGTGTATTCTGAGGGCCAGAATGAGGGTGCTGACACCTGGAGGTCACTAATTGAAGGATGGATGTTTGAGTTCAGGAGTTTTGGGCCAGCTGACTCCTCTGCCAGCTGTGTCTCTGTCCTTCCTGTGCTGCCATCCTTATGTCATCAGGACCTGGCACTGGAGTGGGTGCCTAAGAATTTGCGACTTTGCTGAGTTTTGTGTTCTCCTGCTGGCAGGAGAAGCACATGTGGTTAAACCTCAAGCCTTCCAGGTATAAGGGCAGGCATCTGCCTGGTGGAATCTGGGAACATTTTGAGGGTGCCCACTCTGAAGGCAGCATTGCTAGATTTGCACCTGGCTACATCATGGAGTCAGAATACTTATCTCCTCTGCAATAATTTGGAAAACTGGAGTCTAGTATACAGCCATAAAAACCCCACCACCTTAAACATGAGTAATTGGCCAATAATATTTAAAATGTCCTATTAGCACTGTGTGTTACTCACTGAAGCATTAACACAGCAACGGGCAAAGTGGTGAACTTTCTATCACACTTTGGTTTTACTACCCAATTTATGGTACCTTTATTCGTGGAAAATGGTGTTGATGTCTCTCAGCTGTGGTTTGGAACCTGCCAGATGATTAAACAGCAAGAGATTGTCACCACCAAGGCCATCATCGGATATCCCTCATTTTCTGTCTAGAAAAATAATTGCCATTTTTGAAGGAAATGAAATGCTAGAACACTTGTGGAATGGAAATTGGAATTTTAGGAAGGAAGTGCTCTAACTGAAGCAGTGGTTGGATGGTGCTTTGATTAGGTCGGACTCAAAGCTAACTTAGATTTGAGATGGCAGGGCTGCCCTTGGGAATGCTATGCATGTGGAAGGATATGGATGGGTCTGATTTAGCTGTGTGTTTTGAGTGGGTAAGGAAAAGAGCTCTTTAGATTTCCCTGCCCTGTTACAGAAAAATCATATTGTAGGAACTTTGCCGTTTCAGTAACCTAGATTGTGAAAATGCCACAGATCTTGAGTGGACGCTCTAGTTTTTGTAAGCAAAACCAGTTGCTGGGAAGTGAGAGGTGACTGGAAGGGACACAAGCAGTGACAACCACAGGAGGAGGCTGAGGTGTTTCAGAGTAATTAGTTACAAGGTGGATAGGAGTTCAAAAGAAGAAACTGGAAAAAAGACACATTTGATAATGTTCTGTGAGAAATCAAGATTATAGACTGATGCAAAGCCACCTAAAACCTAGGAATTAGTAAAGGAATTGGAAGGCAACAGAGTCAGAGTTGCTGGTGTGTTTAGTTATACTGTCTAGGAAAAAGATGAGCACGAAGGACAAGAGACAAGCAATGTAACCACAGTAAAATAATCACAAAGAAGGAAAGCTAGGATGGATCACTTGAAGGGGGAAGAGTGAAAGGAGTAGTTCATATAAACTAGCAGAAGAATCCAAATTTAACTGGAGAGGAACAGCTTCTGAGATAGTAGTAGTAAACCATCAAGTTCAGACTTTGATGAGAGACCCAGCTACCAGCAGTGAAGAGAGAAGCACTCCCAGCATTCTTGAAGGGTGTTAGTCAAAGGCTGAAGGAAATGTTCTTTAGCTCTTTGATGGATTCTTGTTAAGATGTCAAAAATGGTGACAGTGGTAACTTTCATGGCCTGGGCTTAGAGGTTGCTCTTCTTAGGATGACAGCATCTGATAAAATTACCAATAAACCTGGCAGGAAGTTTCAGAGAAAAAAAAAAGCACTCTTTCATCAAAATAGAAGTTTTTGAAGGGACCCTGTTGTTTTAATACCAGGGGAAGCAACTGGGGCATGATGAAATATTTTGCTGAGAGAGAGAGAGCTGTCATGGACCAGGTTGTGTGGAAAGCCCCTCCTTGACCCTTGCATTAACAAGTGTCCCAGTAAACACTGTGCTGTTATCCCTTTTTTTGTTGAGCAAATTCATTCACAATCTTAACACTTTTTCCTAAGGTTGATCCAAGGGAGAACTGGCTAATCTTTGTTTATTGGTAATTGAAGAGGGATAACTTGGAGATGGACATCTGTTGGTCAGCAGTGAATCTGGAATCCTGCTCTGGGGGCTGTGATTGATGCCATCAGAGAAGGTTCTGGAGAAGAGGTGCTTTTAGTAGGTGTTGATACAAACAACAAACCCTACTGCTGCTGCTGCAGCCAGATAGGGCTGTCTGGGGAGGCAGAGACAGCAGAGGGAAAGGAAAACGCTCGGGCTGGCAAAGGAATTCAGTGGAGAGGCAACATGGGAACCCATTGCTTGGAAAGGGGCTCCAAGCAAGGCTGTAGTGCTGAGTAGCATGTTTATCCTGGAGGGACAACTTGAATGAGCAGAGCTCTTGTTATTTGTATGGACAGCCTTTGTTAAGCTAGGCATTTCTAGCTGGGGTTTGGTGTGGAGCTGGGAAATGTTTGGATACCTTTTCCTTTTGGAGAAGTCTCTTCTCTAAGTCACATCCTAATTCTGTGATCTTGAAATGTTTCCTTAAAAAAAAGTCCTGCTTTGAGCAAATTGTTACATTTGCAGGGAAAAGGAGAACCGTCTCCATCTGCCTTGTACAATGAGACTGACATGCTGAGTTCCTGTGCCTTGAATGCAGGTTATGGCCTGTTGGTATTCTTTTATCATCATGTCTGCTTCTGGGCTCCTTCTTCCCAGCAAAAATCTTAGTGTTCCTTTTTTGTTTTAGGACAGAGATTTTTCTGATTTCAAAGTTTTGTTAGTGCAAGACTTTATCACATCTTTTCAGTGTTTAGTGCTGAAATCGGGGGGTTTTTTACCATTTTCAGCATGATCTTGAGCTGTCATTTTTATAAGGGCTTTACAGCAGTGAAGCTGAGGATCCAGTGTCATTAAGACTTTACTTTTGGATAGGTTATAATTTCAGATATTGTTGTTTTAAAAAAAGAGGTTATGTACACACAAGAACAGTTCATAGTTACCAATTTTAGGAGGCAGATAAAGCATTATCTTCTGTCACTCCTTTATTTTGGTTTTTATTGATGACTGGGAAAATAATTTAATTGAAATCTTGCATTTTTTAAGATTGAAATGCTTGAGTTCATGGAGACTACTTTGCCGCATGTTATTTTTTGTAACAGAAGTGATTTGACTTGTTGGGATAATGAGGGGTTTAATGAAAGCAATTAATTAAATTGTTTGTTCAAGCAGTTTCCACCATCTAAGCCTCCATCATTATGCCACACACAGAAGGGGGAAAAAAAAAGAGATATCAAGACATTAGGCAAAAAAAACCAGCAAAAGGAGCAAGGAATATTCTAACAGATTCACAAATACCAGGATATATGTAAAAACTGTACTAAAACTTTTCTGTGTGTCCTTTTAATTATGCTCAGTAAATTGCTAACCCTGTTTTATTTTGAGGACAACGGTGTTCAGACTCTTTTTGTAGCTGTCCTCTAGAGCTGTGCACTGAAACCCAACACCTTTTACTTATTTCCCTAGATACTCTAATCCCTCCCTGCTTTACCAATATCTTTGAGCTGTTCTTCCTTCTGTATCCACAGCAACGTGAATCCCTGCTGGAATTATTTGCTTCTAAAATGCAGGTGCACTTGTTTAACGTTGCACTGGTTCAGGCTCTTAACTTGCAGACTTTTTCACCAAATTGGAACCTCTACTTTGCTCTGTTTCTTGTCAGGCATTGTTATATTTATTAGCAGCATCTAAGTCAGTCCCTGTCCTGATAACCCCTGCCCGTGTCCAGGGCTTTGGTTGTTCTTCAGTTCAGAGCTTTTAGGCACCAGTAAGGAATCAAAAGCTGTAGTAAATGAGCCATCCTTTTGTTAGCCTAGAAATAATAAAGCTCAAAATCCCCCACCTGTCACCCCGTGGTGACTGCCAGTGATGGCGGGAGCTGCAGCTCCACTCTAGTGCTCAGGCTTGTCTTTAAGTGCCTGTGTGTGTGTAAATGTTTTTTAAATCCTGGGTTAATGTGTGCCAGCTTTGCGTCTGGAGCCAGGCCTTTGTAGCACAAGATACGACATCCATTACTTATTTAAAGATTCTCATAATTTGCTCAAATAACACTAGCCTGTGCTCAAACACTTAGCAAATTCTGACACTTAGCAGAAGCAGAGGTTTGCCTCTGTGCATGGAAATGGGGCTGTTGTTTGCGTGGAGCTGGGCCGGGAACTTGCAGCTCTGCGGAGCCCCAGGGCAGTGTGCGGCACTCGGAGCACGGGCACCAGCCCTGGCGGCTGTGCCGCTCTACCCCTGCACCACCCTGCCTTTGGGGAGCTGCCAGCCACCGTGCTTTGTGCCTTGCTTTTCTTCCGTGTAAAGGGGAAATCAAAGATACCACTCGTTTCATCTCATTTCTTCTAAGGAGATGCTAATCAATATTTTGATGCCTACGAGATGAATGACTGGGAAACATGAATAAATGTTTGGGGCATATGGGGATACCATGGGAGCGCTGAGGTAGAAGTAAATCATTAGTTAGTAAGTCGTACTGACTGAAAGGTCTGATTGAAGCCTCCCGCTCAGTAGGGAAGAAGGGAACAAATACCATATGACTGGGGAAATTTTGGATGCATGTGCATGGACTCAATAGAGGTAGAGCATCTGCAGAGGAAAATGGTATGTGACCAGATCACTAAAGTGGATCATCATGCAGTCATGCAAAAGAGGCACATTAATGGTGCCTAGAACTTTGATTCTGCCATGTTTCTGATGCTGGCTCACAAGGTTTCCATCCTAAATATTTAATACTTAAACGTAATGTTATTGTAGCCCCTGAATTCCAGCACCTGTTGGCCAGAGGCCATGCAGCGTGTACAGATGACTTCAGCTCCACATAGAAAGGAAAGCTCCTTGCTATGAGGATGGGAGGATGTGTAGGGTGTTTATGTAATCAATTCCATATAAATAAATGCCAAGGAACTATGCTCTTATGCGTGAAGTTCCTGTAGTTGTTGTTTGCACCCCATGTGCAGTGCTCCTGGTGTGCAGATGGCATCACTCTTACACTCTGCCTTCAGCTTTGTGGGTCGAACTCACTCTCATTTACATAAAGACCATTTTGTATCACTCAGGCACCATAAGGTGACGATAAATGAAAAGCAAAGTCTATTTACATCCACCTCTGCAGGGTGACCTTAATTTAAAGGAGAATCAGGCCCATAATCTGTATAAATATATGCACTCTGTTACATTAAGGTTATTTATTACTTCGTGCTTGGCCTGAGTATGCATGGAGATTTACCACAGATAATCCATAATCCAGAATTAAACTATTAATATGCATTTTGAGAGGGGCAGCCATAACCTTGAAATTCCTTGGTTTAAGTATGACCTTTAACTTTGTTTGAATATATTTTTTAAATGTATGAATAACAAATTAACATTGGTTGATAAAAAACATTCTGATTCCTTTGTACCATTTGCATCAGTCCATCCTTAACTTACAGAAAGCCTTGAAGATTAGAAGGCTTAATCACTCATAATATTTATTTGTTTTCAAATGTCAGATCACATTTAGTTCAACATACTGTCAGTCTTGTCCCCCTCCTCGCCCGAGTGTTACTGAAACTGTGGTGGAAATTGTTCTTCTCTTTGTATCCAGAGACACCTGCACCTGAGCAGAGTGAAACACTTTGTCCCTGTGTAAAGGAATTGCTTCCTGTATCCTCCTGAACATGGAATTCTGAGCTATGCTCTTCCTTTGATGTGCTCTCCGAAATTTTTCCATCTGTTTGTTTTTCTTTCCACAGGCCACGTCTGAAGTTCAACAACCTGACCTTGATTTCCATTCACGGCCTTCCAGGAAAAGACCCACAGAGCTCCAAGTATAGAAGATTTTTAATTAACAGGTTTGACTTCACATCTAAACGCTTCCATAGCTCCTGCAGAAAACATAACACTTTGTAATTTTTGTGAACTTGTCCTAAATTCTCTATGCATCTGTAGAGAGCCCCAAAATACTCCAGTCTGTCTATCCAGTATGCACTCACCTACAAGAGGAGTTGGATAGAATTATGAGTAGGGAAATAGTGCCAAAGCAGTAACTTCAGGACAGCAATCCACTGTGTTATACCTGGACAGTGGGCTTTGCTTTCTGAGGCTTTTCAGACTGTTTAAATCTCCAGGTTGAAGACAAATGACACAAGATGTCTGTTTGCTTTTTAAATCTTGTTTGGTTTTTAGCTTCCATGAGTTTTGTTCTAAATAATGCTGAATCAAAGAACGTACAAGAATTAATATTGGTAATGTGACAGGGACTGACTTAGAGCAGCATGTGGTGGGACACAGAGCCCACCAGTCCTGGTGGGGATTTTGCTGGACATTGTGGGAATTGTTGCTGTTGATCAGTTTGGCAGAAATGTTCTGCATCAGTTCTGCTGTTCATGGGCTCTGAGTGGCAGTCGCTGGGCTGTCTGTAAGTCCCTGGCAGTCTGTGTCCAGTCCCAGCCACAGCGCTGTCCCAGACCAGGGCTGTGTACAGCTGAAGGGAAATGGTGGAAGAGCCTTGTTTAGGGACTGTCAAACACTCTACGGGCTTCCTTGTTTGCCAATAACTGTAATAGCTTCTATTTAGGTAAAATCTTACCTCTTTAAAATTCACAGTATGTAATTCTCATTTAAATACAGTAATTTTGGGTTTTATTTTGGAATAAATCATCACTGTGGACTTGAACATGATTGTTTTGAACATCAAGAAGCATAGAATTAAAGTGGATCAGTTATTCTGAATAGTTAGGGAATGAACTTATATTAAGTTATTTAGATTTGGCATGTGACTCTTTGGAGCCTTCACATTGTATTTCACCAAATCTTTTCCTCAGTGAGCACACTAAAGGGCTGGCTCTTTAAATGACAAAACAGCTCCGTGTCTGCTTGCTGAACCTCTCAAATGAAATCTCCACAAAGATGTGAAAACAATGTAGTGGGAACCTCTTTAAAACCATCTGATCTCATTTGGAATTTGGTTATGACAAGGAATTTTGTATAAGCAGTTACATGTATTACCTTCTGTACTGTAGAAAGGGGTATGTTCAAATCTAGTGCAAATCTAGCAAATGAAGAAATTCTCACATAAATGCATGTAGTCTTTTTCCTAAGTTCACTGTAGAAAAGAGTTGTACTAACAAAGCATCCTTCCTGACAGAAAGTTGCAGTTAAGAGCCACCTTGCCAGATTTAGCTGTTAAAATCTGAAAGCAGATTGAGTGAAAATTGAACTCTGCAGGGTATGATTTCTGAAAGCATCCCTGTGATTTTGGAGTGTCAGTCTCCTGGGAGCTGTGCACCTCAATTATAGAGGTGCTTTTGAAAACTTCCCTCTGTCCCTAATGTCCATTTTATTTATAGATTTCTGCATTATTACACTTCAGAATTGTCGGTGGTTTTTCTTACCTTAATTATTTTCCTCTGGTATCTGTGAGTACAGAGGATGCAGAGCATCACAGAAAGCCTGACAATTCAATCCTAAAATTCCCCAGGTTGTGAAATGAACTGTATTTGTTCCAACTGTGGCATCCTGAATGCCAGTTTTGGGAGTTTGGTAGCAACGGTCAGCATGGAACCAGGAGCTCCGTGTTGGGATGTGTGTCCTGGTATTAATGGCAAAGCATCAGCTGTCAGTGCTGGTCTCTGCCCACATTCTCTGCTGCAGCTGCTGGTGCCACAGAAAAGCATCAAATGCTTCAGCTTGGGCCCAGCCCCTTCTGTTTAATCACTTTTGAGGCCTGAGGGAGAAAATGGAATATTTTTCATCACTAAGTATACATAGAAAGTCAAGTGTTCAGGCTTCTAAATGGCTATGAGTTTAGTTCAGCAGGTGGAATGTATTTTCTGTGGTGACTTGAGCAGACACCTGGGTGAAGCCCAGGGTCTCTGTACTGGCCATTCCACTTCTGAGGCCCTGGCAGGGGTGAGACTCAGCTTCTTTCGCATAGTTTGTTCACAATATTTCTTCTTGCGGTGCTGCTCTGGTCTCACAAACCAGACACCTGTGTGACACCAGCCATTCTTTTTTTTTTTGCTTGTTTTAAACTTGTTGCATTCTTTTTCACCAAATCCTGTGGGTTTATTGCTTTACAAAGCTATAAATGGGTTTGTCCAGTTCTGCTGAAAGAACCTAACTGAGCAGGCTTTGCCTGGTGCAAGTCTTTAGTATTGGGGAGGAATAGAGTTGAGCCCAGCTGGATCTCCACAGTGGCCAACAACCTCTTGTGCATTTCCATGGTGGGCCATTGCCAGGCTCAGTGGCGTTCAGGTGTTGCGATGGACCTAGCTGAGAATTTTCTCTCTGGTTCTCCTCATGTTTTATAGTGATGTGTCTGTTACATGTCTGCCTGGAAGTATTTTATCTTCAGGAATCTTTGTCTTTGTAGAAGGCTGTTATTAAGCAGAGAGGGTGGTACAAATGCAGTAATAAGTAAGTGTCCTGGTATTTACTTCGCTGGGCATACTTGGTGGGGGCACACTCCTAAGCCTTAAAAGACCTTTGGAAAGAATTGTAATTTTCATTACTGAGGCATTAAAAGAGGTTTTGTTCCATTTGGATTTTGCTTTAAAATTGGCTTTTTTAAATAGCAGCTTCCAGATCTTTATACTTCTTTCATGCATAGGGATATCTGATGCTTTCTGCTTGGAACAGGCTGTAACACCCCTAAAACATGAGAATAGCAAACCTTGTCTGAGACTGTCTAAAGCCAACACATGATTTTAGGGTACTAATATGAAATTGGCACTATCAAAGCACATTTCTTGTGATGTGTGCTCCATGCACACCCTGAACATCCTGGAGTGCACTGTTCTGGACCAGTTTAGTGTGCTTTCAGTATTTGTCATTCTTGCTTTGTGGAAAAGTTCTTTTGGAAAAGGGTCACCAATAGGAGATGAGATCTCTGCCTTTTACGTCTAGCTCTGATAACTATTTTCCTAGCTTTCTATTTATTTTTAAACTTTCTGGACTAATACTTTGGAATATGGATGCTAAAATGGTAGATGTATTCCTTGCTTTTGTGTCTCACCATAGCTGTGACTGGTAAAGCTGAATAGCAAAGGAAGGAAAGTTGGGGAAAAGCTGAATGAGAAAGTCTTGTCTTGGAGAAAGAATTGGACTGTTGAATTATTTTCTTTGCAGGTTCAAAAGCTTCTACCTCACATCAGCCTGCAAAGGAAAAGCAGAGGAAAGCATAGATTTCTGACTTTGTTCTTAAGTTATGTGATTGTGAGGCCCAGTGCTGGAAGGGCTTGTTTGGTTTCAGCAAAAAGTTGTCAATTTGTAACTGAGTATTTCCTAATTCCTAATCGTTTACCACAGACTGCAGAAGATTCACAGCAAGGGAGCAGGCAGAGCCACTGGGAGCCTGGACCAAGCTCACTAGATGTCTAATTAATGCCTGCTGTTAGCTGCCAAAATGCCCCTTACAGATCTCCTTTCTTTGCAGCCACTGTTTTAATGATGAAGATTATGCACAGATGTCACTTTGTTCCTGGGTTAATGTTGTGGTTGGTAAAATGACGAGCATAAACCGCAATGCCAAATACGTTGTTGTTTCCAAGGAGAAGAAAGTGCCGTACGACTACCTGGTTCTGTGCATGGGACAGAGCTACCAGGTGAGCTGTGTGCAGAGTGAACCAGCACAGTATTCCCAGGTTTCTACAGTGTGGTGTTCCTGAGATCAGGCAGAGCAGCCTTAGCAAGGGTAGCACCAGTAGTTTGCAGCCCTGTAGTGCAACAGGTTGGGCTGTGTCAGTGCTGCTGCTGAAGCTGTAGGAGAGGAGGGCCGGACAGAGTTTCCCACCAGCAGTTTACTTCTCAGGGTTGGGCAGGAGACAAAGCTTCTGGTGCTCTTGCCACCATAACCATTAAACCTGCTAAGGAGCAGGCTCAACTGACATGTGGTCCCAGCCACAGGAGACTTAACTCCAGCTGGTCTAACACCATTTGACCTAGTTTTGGAAGCAGAGAGAATTCCTTATCAAATTAATTACTCATCTCACGTGATGGTCATGCCTAGGCATGTCCATGGTGCTGCTTGGTATTGTAGCACACAGCTGAGTTTCCAGTGAGAATGAAGCAGACCCTTAGCTGCATGTAAGATGTTGAATCAGCTCCACAGGGTCAGTTTTCACTCAGACTCCCTGGGCAGGGTCGCTTCTGGCTCCTGTATCCACATGAGGCCATCAGGCCAGGTAACCAAACAGGCAGCTTGGTACTTGTTGCAGGGCTTTGCCTTACCTGGGTGGTTTGGGGTAGGCGTTGTGAGCAAGGCATTTTGCCTTTAAAATCAGGAGATGGATGTGAGCAATGTCTGCAGCTTTGCAGTGCTGTACCATGTCCCACAGCAGTATCTGGCTGCCTGTGTGCAGCAGGCTGTGTGGTCTGGGATCCCTTCTCAGAGCAGAGCCACACTTGAACAGCAGCTTGCAAGCACTGCTCAGCATGGATGAAACAAAAGCTGAAGTGTGGTCTGGAAAAGTGCTCCTAGGAAAAGGTGTTTGGAGGTAACTCTGACTTGCAGAATAATTTATGGCAAGTAACTGCATTAGGGGAGAAGGATAAAGATAGCAAGGGTAAAGGCAGGTTTTATCTGCCTTTGAGAAGAAGGATAAGAAGAAATTAGTGGCTTCTGTTTTATTACACAGAGCTCAAGTCCCTCCTTTTTATAAGCTGTTCCTTATTTGGTAAGCAGTCAAATTAATGCTTAGTAAAACATTATGTGTTCTGATTTAGAGATTTACTTGTTGAGTAAGATTGTTTGGTGTCATGCCTGGTATTATATGACCCAGCAGTATTTCAGTTGATCCTTCTGGCAGTGAGAACAGGGTTCAGGATGTGGCTCAGTGGTGCTGAGGAAGTCAGAGACAAGATTCCCTTTTTGCTTTGTACAGCTCAGATTGAGTTTGTTATTGTAAAGCAGTATTACACAGTGAATGTGTTACTGAATCTTCACATTTGAACCATCAAGCAGGTTTTGATCTCTTTCTTTGGGATAAAATCTGTCATTGTAGAGGGTTGATTTTTGCTGAGAAAGGGTGGAGGCAGTCTGATTCACAAAGACTTTCCAAGGGCCATTTAAAGCGATACGTTATTCAGAGAGCTGCTGAGATCCCCTGCTGTGTGTTAGGACATTTCTGCTCTTCGCTGTGGAGTCCCTGGTATTTGCCATGTGCCTCCACTTGCACTGGCAGTGGTGTTTGAAGTGGTCATCCACATCCCCCAGGAAACAGAGAACACATGCACACACATGTACACTCAGATTGGTGGAATCCGTGTTCCCTGTTGCCATTGGGTGTGTTTGCTGCTGCTGAGTGTGGCAGAGGGTTGGGATGTGCCAGAGCAGCAGCCCTTGGGTAGCCAAAGTGAGAGTGTCATTATGTTTTAACATTTCCAAGGTCTGTGCTATATATCCACTCTTCCACTCGTTTTTCCAGGCCTTGGCTCCCACGGGAGCAGATATCAGTGAAGTCAGGAGTCAGTGGCCACAGAGATACACAGAGAAAGTCCCTTCCAATCACTTCACTCTCAACGACGCCCAGGACTGCTTGGAGGCAGCACGCTGGGTGGAGGAAAACCTCGTCAGCTCCAGAGGTAAGGGCTTTGTTAGCACATGCACTAACAGGAATGTTTCCTAGGTTTATTATTTCCTTTATTCACTGATATAATTGGTGCCTGATGAATTCTAGCAAAGTGTTTCATCTGCCGTGCTTTGTTTTCCAGATTAATTTACAATTTTTTGTTATTTTTGATACCCAGCATATTTAATTGGAAAAGAAAGGTTTGAGATAGATTAATTATCTGCAGTTATTATATAAAACCAAATGAGTCCCAAATGCAAATCTGTCTGGAGTCATTAATTAGCCAATGAAATAATAATTTAACTAGTGGATGTGGTTTTCTACTGTATAGAAAACTATCTGGACTTGTAGCATAACACAAAGAAAATAACTCTAAATTAGGAAGTGTCTGTCAGCATTGTATTCAGTTGCATCAGTTAGAAATTTTCACATAGAACTGCAAGTTCCTGGTATTTTTTAACCCTTAAAATCAGATGTTTATGCCGATGTGCACCATCTCTGTATTTCCTCAGTCTTGTTGTGCGTGCTCTGTTCATACGTTCACTAGTTCATCTGTTCACTGTGTGAGCGCTGTGGAAAATACCTGGGACCATCCAGGTTTCTGAGTCAACTTTGAACTAGAGAAACAGAGACCAAGGAATCAATGAGTTTGTGAAATGTCAGTTCCTGCTGTCTCTGAGTCAGGACAGTTCAGAGCAGGAAAGCTGTCTTTGTGGGGAATTCCTGTTGGCAGAGTGCAAGAGCAGGACTTTCCTGAAGATATGCTTTACCTGCCATGTTTGTGGAGTGTGTTGAAAATTGGCAGTGATTTGGTGTGGTGCAAGGTTCAGACCTGCTTGGCAATCCTTTAGGGAAGTTCTAAAAACATTGGAAATTGCTTTATCATCCTCCAGGTCTTGCTGTGATCAGCACAGGGGTCCATAAACACAGCAGTGTTTCTCAGTCAGTTTCCTGACCTCTGGAGCAGTTCAGCTCCAGCTGTCCTCCAGCTAGTACCAGCCCTACCCATAGGGCCTTACCTGGTATCTAGCTGGTACAGCAGCTGACTTTGCATAGACATATGAGGGTGTTATCTTTCCCTGTTTGCTGCTGCTAGTCCTTCATGTAACTCCCTGTATGCTAAGTCCTGGAATGTGCTCTGATGCCCCTGTGCAGGGATGCGCCCAGGAGCAGCCACTGGCTGGAATGTGTGGTGCCGGGAGGATCAGTCACTCTGCAGCTAATGGCACAATCACGGTGTCTCACCTGCCTTGGCATGACTGCACCTTCTCCAGCAGCAGTGCTGAAGCCATAGGATGTTCATCTTCACTTTGTTATTGCTGCTTTGTTATTGCTATATGGCCTTGGCTGCAGGGTGGACCTACATCTCTTAATGAGGCCCTGACCTGGCTTCATGCTTAGAGAAGGTAATTTCACACCACCAATTAGGTTGGTCTGGAGGGACTTTCAGAGATGTGGTCTAGGAGAGATGTGACACCTTCCCCTTTACCCCTGCTCAGTCTTCAGTTCCCTCTCCTTTCTCTTCTCATCACATTCTCTACTGCTGTGCAGAGTGCCCAGCTGGAGAGGTCTTTTTACCCTGATCTCAGTTTCTCCTATTCCTCCCCCTGCTTCTTTTTCCAGCTGTGTTTCTTACAAACATTGTTCCTTCAGTCTTCACAGTTGGACCAGTGCTCTGGGAGGGCTTTCTGCTGCTGAGGGCCTGGGAGCAGGGTGAGCACTGGCCCCATGGCTGCTGCTGTGGCTTCTCTGATGAAACCCAGCCACCTAATGTATAGAACCTATTACAGCTGTAATTGGGAGTAATTGAAATTCATCTCCTATTAGCTCTGCACTTTCCAAGAAAATAAAAGTAGGATGGAAGTAAAGTAAGGAACAAAACTGCTTTAATGGCCCAAAACTGAGCAATTATTTTTTCTCTTCACCTAAGTATAGTTTACTGCCCTATTAAAAGCATGTTTGTAGGAATAGTCTTGCATTAAAATTTCACTGCATGAATCACCGACTGGAGTCACCAATGCTTTAGTTCATACTAGGTTTCTCCTTTAGCTTTTGCAAACTGCAAAGATTCAGGTCACATTAGGGTCACCAAAATCTTGTGCTTCTACTTGTGGAAAATTAATGAGTCTGCTCTGCAGCAGGATGCTGACATTCAGGTAATAAATGATAAAACTACTGTAATGATCTTTATTTATGACTGTTTTTTCTGCAGAAGGTTATTATGTTTACTCACAGATACATACATTTTCATGTAGTTAAATAATAAAAGCATCCTGAGGAACTGCTCTCTCTTCAGTGGATATAATTTCAGTCCATAATGAATATTTGCAGTTCCTAGACTACTAGCACTGTCATCTAAAAAGCCACTAATATTGTAATAAGCAGAAGCAGTAAATTGTTGATTTACAAGAGGTCAGTAAAGGAGCATTGCTTTCCCTGATCTAATGCAGCTGTATTTAATATTACCATATAAAACAGAATTTTAATTTTCCTTGAGAAATGTAGGACTCTCATCTGATCTTGTCCATTCCCAAATGCCAGTGTCTAATGCAGGAACTGAGCTTCTCTCTGAGGGGGCTGTGCTGCCCAAGGATGAAGCTCAGCCTTGCCCTGCAGTCAGAATGGAGCTTTGCTGGGCTGTGCCTCAGGGAAGACCTTCTCATTCTCCTTTTCCAGCCATAGCCATGGCATCCTCTTCACTCCTCATACATTTCACTCTCTGCAATTTGAAAACATGTAAATGTAGCATGAGGCTGTTGGCACCTGCATACCATGTCCTGGCCTGCACTGTCAGCATGTCACATTAATAAAAATGAGTATAGCAAAGCTGGTCTTCACCCACAGGTTCTGCTGGGCTGCTTCTTTCATTACACCCTGCTGCAGCAGGAAAAAACCAGTCAGACTTACATCTGTCTTCTCTTTTGGTACTGCTCTGAGGCCAGTGAAGCTGAAGACAGGTGTCCTGGTAGGCACAAGATATGGGATAGTCTTCTGGCTTGGGAAGTCAGGTCAGTGATGGACACACTGGAGCATTCATGTATTCTATATGATATTTATGGAAGTAGTAAGATCTATTTCTTCTTGTTTTCAAACAGATACATTTGCAGGTAAAATGGTTCTGTCCCTCACGTCATTGCTGTGAACAGTAAAAACATTTTTCTGTCATTGATGTGCAGTGTACTCATGGGGTTAGTCTTTTCTTTGGCAGCTATGAAGAGAGGTGTTTCTTAGACAGCTACAAGTAGCCAAACAGATAGGGACGAATAAAATAACCTTGTAATCAAAGGGGAATAGTAGAACATCTGTTAACATTTTTATCATTAATACTCTTGGGAGCTGGGGCTGTGTGCTTGCTCAGTTTAGTATTGCCCTGCATCTCATGCAGTAAAACATGGTCCAGTGGGATTAGTTTAGCTCATGAAATAATACAATTCAGGGCATAGGGGATGCTGTCACTTGTGGTGAGATGGAAGTGCCACTGCCAAGAGAAACGTGCGAGTTGGTTGCAGCACTGCCCAAGTGTGGAACGCGAAAACACTGGGAAGGTGCTTTTGAGGCATCCTTGTGCTGACAGATCAGATCTGAAACACAGAAGCTGATGTGGACACGGGCAGGAAGTGGAGGTGTTCCTGCCTCTGTCTGGACCCTGCCGTTCGCTCGGGGCTGGGGCAGCTGAGTGTGGCATGGCTGTGGGGTGTGTGGTGCACAGACAGTCTGCAGGGCTGGCTCCGGTGCTTCAGTGAGGGTCCTTAGTCCCAGGAGGGGAGTTCCCTACACAAGCTGCACCGTTTTGCCTGGGTTGCTCAAAGGCTTAGTGGATCACAGAGCAGACAAATGCTTCCTGTTCCAAGCAGTGGGGCAGACGGAATTGGGAGGAGGGGAGCACATCTCAGTCCTGCTCAGAGGAATGTTGGTGTGTTTTATATGAAACCATCCTGAGATAAAACACACAGCTGCTCTACTGCCTCCCAGCTCTGCCTCTTTTATTGCCAGGAGAGCTTTAGCCCTTAGGGTGTCCCATTGTGCTTACACAGAACAGACCCTCCCCTCCTCGTGTTCCTGCTCAGCTCTGACTGTGCCGTTTGAAGTGGCACCTGTTCAGGATGAGAATGAGCAGGGCTCTGCCCTGCAGCTCTGCAGTGCCAGGCAGGAGGGGTGAATCAGGTTTGAGCTCCCTTTGCCCAGGGCAGGAGGATGAAGCTGGATTCAGGAGTGGTTTCTGTGCTGCTGCTGATGCTCTGCAGAAGGGGCAGCAGTCCCTACACACTGCTGTTTCAGCAGCTGCTTGGATGGATGGCTGCCTGCAGCTCCCAGAGCTCCGAGCAGGGATGGAACTGGCTCTGGGCTGGGCATTGTGCCATGTGCAGCTGCCTTCAGAGTGGTGCTGAGCTCTCCCCACCACCAGGGACAGGTACCTCTGCTGGGCCATCCCCGTTCTCTGGAGATCAGCCTTGGGCAGAAGGGAGCGGCAGCACTGGTGATGTCCATGTGGCACAAGGGCTTGTTTTCTATAAGTTGGCCTTTTCATGGTCTGTGGGGGTTTTTTGCATGGTATATTGAATTTGATTGTCCGCTCCCCCCTCCATCAGTCCTTTGAATGAGCAAAATTAGGGAGAGAGGGGAGAACCAAATAAAAATGGTGATTTATTTATTTACCCCTAGAGGCTTTTCAATCAAAATAATTTCAGATTATGGGGTCAGGATGAATGTCATACTTATGTGTTAAGTACTTGCCTACTTTGTGGGACGTTTTGTACAGATTCTTCACTAAATTATCTTAGCTGCTGTTGCTAGGTAACATTGTTTGCTTCATAGCATCAGAGAAATAAGAGGGTCAAAGAGAGCAATTTCATGTTATTATCATCTGAGTTATACTAATAAGGTTTTCATTGTATGTCTTAGAAATCTCTCCCCCTTTTTTTTCCTCTTAGGGAACGTCATTGTCTATGGGAACACAATTGACATTTACACCACAGTAGAAACCCTCTTATCCCTTGGGATTGATGGCTCCCGCATCCATCTCGTGCGGGCTCCGCTCAGCTCTGCCAGTCCCTGCCTCGCCGACGCTACCCTGGAGCGCACGGTGGGGGAAGCCCTGTCAGAGGTGGGCGTGGCCGTGCACCCGGACAGCGTCCTGGCACAGTGGGGCCAGGATGACCATGATTGCGTTGCCTGGGCTGCCTTCACCACTGCCACAAACCCACTCCACCTGCAGTGCTCAGTAAGTGCATACTTCCTGCACCTTTCCTTCAGGCTGGTTTTTTAACACAAAACCCATCAAATTTACCTGCTCTGTCACAGACTCATCTATATCCTCATTGCCTCTAGGAGATTGAACATTCACTTAGTTAGTTAGTTAGTCTCAACGATTGGTTTTCTAAAGATCCAAATAAACCTATTGTTAATGCCCTGACTGATTTGGATTAAAACGTATATAAGTCACCTGACACACAAGAAATTTTTCACTGCTGAGTGACAAATACTCTTAATTCATTTTCAAAGTAATTTCAGAAATCCTTTTCTTATTTAAATGTGCAGTTACTCCTGTCTATAGTTATGTGCATTTGATTGTCACAGTAGAAGCCAAAAACACTGGGATAATATGTAACTTAATGAAAACATATTTTAAGCAAGTTCCTTTCCCTTTGCATTAATGATTGCAGGTTTTTTTCGCTTCCAGTACCAATATCTTTTGGAAGCTGTCGGCATGTTCACAGGTGTGGCTCTGCTCTGAGACTGGTGGCAGGTTCTAGCCTTTCCTGAGGATCAGCATAGTTCTGTTTTCCTTTATTGGCCTAATCCACAGGAGTGAGTCACTTCAAAACCTGCATCCATAGAGAGCCACCAAGCCCCACTCATCTATGCAGCTGGTGGGGTTAACTGTGGAGAGGGTGAGCCTTTTGCCTCTCCCCGAGAGGTCCCCAGGTGTCGGGGTCCCTGCTGGCTGCCTGCTCTGCAGCCCTTTTCTTTTTCACGTAGGGATAGTTAAGCCTTTTGTGATTGGGGTGAAGATCTCACACAGCACTTTTATCCATAGCAGTCTCTTGACTTTGGTTTCCTTATCAGTAGTGATGTTCTTCCCACTCTCTACTTGTATGCAGCTTTTTAAGTTCTCTCCTTTCTCCTTGAAATCCGTCTATTTTTGTCCTTCCACAAAGATCTCAATGTGATTCTTGTTTTTGCAACTTGGTATCCGCTGACCAACTCCCCTTCAGCCCCCACTATTTTCTCCACCACCTTGTCTGTGTTGCCTGCACTTTTCCTTTGGATGTCTCTTGCCTTGGGGTTTCTTTTTCCTGCCCATTTGTGCCCCACGCTCATTCCTCCTCCATCCATGGTCCTTCCCTGTGGAGATCTCTCTTTCATAGTCCCTAAGATGAAAGACCTGCAATTACTTGTGATGTCAAGGGCTTTGTATTCTCCAAAACCAGTTCAGCTGCCGTGCAAGGCTCCTGTATCTGCCTCCGACCACCTGGGAGGCTGGACTCAGAGGAGGAGCAGGCTCTGGAGAGCAGCTCCACCAGGAAGGCAGCTGCACTCACGAGAGACCGGGCTCTGCAGGAATCGTCTCTGCAGCAGCTCTGGGCCTTTTGGGATTTCAGCCAGTATCAGCTGTTGATTGGCAGTTCTTGGGGACTTAATTTGTTGAGTCCTGCAGGATAAAAACAACAGGAGAAAATCTCTTCTTTCCCTGAAGCAGCAGCCCTCTTCCCTCCCTCCTGCCTGGGCTGACAGATGGCTCCCGCCTGGAGGTTGCAGCCCACCCCTCCAGTGACACTGTCCTGCCTGTCAGCCAGCAGGATGAGCGGCTGTGTGGTCCTCTTGCCCTCATGGGCAGAGCTTCTTTGATTTTTGGCTCTCTGACATGGTCAAAATTCCCTTAGCTATACATAGTTCATCACTTGGTTGATCTGTGAACAAACCCAGGGGCTCTGGCCTCTCCACTGCCACATCTCTGCTTATGCCAGTGTTGCTAAAATTTCCAGCTCCCTTTGCCTTTTCTTTTAGCTGGTCGAGTATCTGACATTTGCCCTTAGTCCCCAAGAAAGCTCTTTGGGGGTACAGCTGGGTAACACCTTTACCCTGGTCACAGATATGTCCTGAGCTGGTGCTAAGGGAAGGACAGATTACAAATGCTGCTTTGGCCTGGCACAATTAAATCTTGGGCTGTTCAGGATGAAGGCAGCAAGGGGAAATATGCTCATCTGAGACCCTTCCAGTCTTTCCTCAGCCTGTAAAGAAATATTTCTTGTTGGAGGGGCAGCAACTTGTTGTCTGATAGTTTTAAAAGCTGAGGGCACTGATGGCAGGAAAAACTGTGTGAGGGCTCTGGGGCTTCACAAATCCTTGGTGTGATGAGACAGTCTTCTTGTGGGCCCTTTGTGGACTGTGGTCTTGTTCAAAACATCTCTCAGCCTTGTCATTTTTAATCCTTTCACCCCTCCGTGTCCAGTGGGCACTCTTGTCTTACACTCGTTTGGGGACTGTGTTCTGCCAGCTCTCAGTTTATTCTTTGCCAGAGAAAGCTTTGAGGACACTGCTCATGGTTGTTGCTTCTCCCACATCTGCTGCCTGCTCTCAGCACCTGCTTTGCAGTGGTGGTCGTGCTGCTCCTGCTTCTCTGGGGGGATAGGAGCTCTGCTTCCTTGTGCACCAGGAGAGGGACTGTGCTCATGCCACAAGAAGACAAAAGGAGAGAATTATCACTTGTTGGTGGGGGTTTTTTTGAGACTTAGAGCAGGAATTTATGGATTTAAGGGCCCTGGCCTCTGCAGCTTCCACTGACTGAAATTCCACTGCTATAGCTGGAATGAGGATGACATTTCCTCTGAACAACTTTAATTTCTGCTCTTTGGATTTCATTGACTGTCCCTGTGCCAATTAGCCAAAGTAACTCAATTTCTTGGTAAAGAGGCTCAACAGTTGGGAAAACTCTTGTAATGCACAGTTATCTTGCTAAATTCCAAGTGCATTGTGCTGTTCTGTTCCTTGGGGGTTCATGTTGGCATCGGCATTTGAAAGAAAACAAACTTCACAGAAGGTCCAGGTCTATGTTCTGTGCTTGGGCTGACACAGAAAATATGCACAGCCACTCAGGCTGTTTGATGTGGCAAATGTTGGGGTTTTTAAACTATGTGATAACCAGAAGCAGATGAGTCTAGTCTAATTCTCCTTTCTCCTATCTTAGTTTTAACTTTGGTAGCTGTAAATTCTGGATCAGAAGGATCTCTCTGCTGTGATAGTGTTGCTAAAATCACACTGTATTTCACATTCTTGTTTTTTAAAATAACAGTCAGAGTAAGGTCTATGTTTTATGAAATCAGCCAGTAAGTAATATATAGTTATCTTCACTTATTTACATCTCTTTTTAGGCATTTTTTAGCTTTGCCTACAGGACACTGGATTATGAAACCTTTAAGGCCATCAATGATGCTTGCCTTGTTTTTGATGGAAGAGTTGTGATCGATGCCAAATTTCACACCAATGATGCCAGCATCAGGGCTGCAGGTCCTCTGACAAAGTTCTCCAGGAGATATTTTAGGGATGAATTGACACACAGCAACTTCAACTCCAAGGAGATTGGCTTTGAGCTTGCTGCTTCCATGCTGAGTCTCTTTGATCCAACCCCTCAACCCAGTTCCAAGCCACCAGAAGGCTCAGACAGACTCATCCCCATATATAGAAGGTGTAAAGTTCAAGGTATGTCCAGCTGGATTTCTGTCACACTTCCATTCCCTCTCAGGTATTTTTGCTCTTCTGTAGTACAGTCAGGTACCTCAGGTGCTATCTCATGGCAGTACAGCACTCAAGGCTCCTTTTGTACTAGAAAAAGGTGATGGCAGAAGGAGGACAAACAAATACATTATTTTCTTCATTGTTAATGACTTAATAAATCTCATATTTTCATTTATGGCAGGTGGTGTTCTTCCTGGAGGTTATAACTACTTGCACATTTCCAAGCCTGGAATCCCCATGCCCTTGGATGTAGAACATGACCGGTGTGATCATGTAAGTTAAATAATAGAATTTTTCTTGTTCCATCCCCCCTGTTTGTTTGAAAAGATGTTCCTGTTTAGGGTAGTTGGGTCTGGAGGCACTATACGCACCAGGTACAGCTGGAGAGACACCAGGAGCAGTCACAGAACTAACTGAACCTCTTGGCTGTTCCTTGCCATGCTTTCTAGTATTTGGCTTTCTCCAAAGACACCTGGTTTCCATACAGAGGACACAGGACAGTATTAGCAGCATTTCATGCTTTCAGCCTTTGTGATGAGCCTCTTTGCTCCCAATAGTATGGTGCTGCAAGGGCATACAGATGATGGCAGTCTGGCAGGGAAATTCAGCTGATTTCTAGAAGAACAGGAAGTATTGTGGAAGAGATGTTCTGTGCTGCTAGAAAAAAACAAGTCCTGCAGCTGTGAGAGTTGTCTTGGAACAGGGCACAGGAAAGCACTCCTCATGCTGGGCTGCATGGGAGATTGTCCCAGGATACAAACTGGGAGGTGTTTCTCTGACTGGAGAACCTGACTTGAGGCAAGAAAAGGACTAGAATAATATCTTTTAAAGCCAGACAGGACTTTCCAACTAGGCAAGATCCTCTTTCACATGGATTGTACCTTTTTCCTTGGGAGTTTCTGCATCAAGCCCATTTTTGCAGTTGATTTAAAGAGCAGCTTTTAAAAAGCTACTTCAGTGTATATTTTAAAACCTGGACAGTAATGAAACAAATGGGCTTTTTAAAAAGAAAATGGTTTAGGGAGAGGAATCAAAGCATGCCTTACCTTGCTTTTCAGATCCAGGATGAGCTATCCAAAGCAGTGTGTAGTAGAGATCAGAAAGGACTATCAGAGAGAGAAACTGGTTTTGTTACTCCAAATTTCTAGAATATGATTAGAATTCTTTTGCTGCCACTCTGCCTGCTGATTACCTGAAAAGGGACCATATTTTTTAAAGCCACTCCAGAAACTTCATGTAAATCCTAAAAGAATTTTTTAAGAAAGAAGTAAGAGAAGCTCTAGTGAAAGGTACTAGCTTAGATGTGGAAGTACTAAAGGTTCCTGTAGCCTAGCAACAGGTTGCAGACATGTATAAAACTGTGACCAGAATACAGCTGGAAAAAATAGCTTCAGGCTATCTGAACATCCCATTGCAACGTGAGATTTGAATCAAATTTTTACATTTTTGTCTAAGTGATTGATTTAAGTAGCTGAAGCTAAATGCTACAGTTGGAACATGAACATCCAATATTGGTGCTCTTTTATTGACAGTAAACATGATGTGCCATGTGTGTGCTCTGTGTCATAAAGGAGACTGAACTGAGTTCAGCTGAGTTACCCAAACAGAGCTATCCAGTGTTGTTTGGGATGCCCCTGGGCATCCCTCCTGACTCTAGCTGCTGCTCTAGGAGGTCACAGGTCCCCATGGATCCGGTGTCATGCTGCCAGTGCAGCTGGAGGGGCTGGGTCCCCCAGGTGTCTGCAGTGACACCCAGCTGGTGCTGAACAGTGGGGTGGGCAGTAACCAAACCACACAAAAAAAATCTGTGTCCAAGCCACAGCAACATGCCTGATGACCCACTGTGCTAGGAGTGGTCTCTCAATTTTAACAGAAGGGTTGTGCATATTAAGCAGTGAGAGCTATAGGCTGGGAAGTCCTTGCTGACCCTGTGCATGTGCCAGGTCAGGTGTTCTTCCATCTCCACAGCTTTCCTGCTGTTTTCTGTTCCAGGGAATGGAGATTGTAACCGGGGAGGCTGGTCATGGAAATTACTTCAAGATGCACTTCAGCAGATACAATATGGTGGATGGCATCACCTGCTTTTCCAAAGATCCCTTCCCTGTCTCCAACTATGTCTGCTTGTACGGACAGCACGAGCGCCTGCTCAATGACCTGTATTACCGCTGGAGGGCTGGGCAGGTCACAGACCTCTACAGGTGAGAGGAGCTTGTCACTGTGCACAAAGTCTACCTTCTGGCAGAATTTAAGGTTTATCTTAATATGTTTCGTCTCTTGGCTGTTTTCCCTTGGAACAAAAAGTAGAAAAACAGACTTGAAAGGGACCATATTTTTAAAGCCGCTCCAGAAACTAAATATTTTCCATTATTTAACAAAATTGTCAGTAAAAATGCAAGTCCTAAAGACCTTCCTGGAAGGAGCTGTGTGTCTGAGATTTACGTAGAGGAGAAGCTGTGGTTTACTTGACTATCTTTCATCTGAATGAGCATTTCAGTGTCTTCATCACTTTTGTTTAGAATATTCAGTAGGTTAAGCATTAAGCTCAACCTGAACAATCCTTTATTACTGAAGACTCATATTCAAAAGTCACTTTTAAAAGTATTTTTGTTGTTTTGAATCAAATTTTTAAGCCAAAGGTTTGTAGGGACATTTTAAATAACTCAAGGTGATAGTCATTCTCAACACTTGCCTATTTTTATCTGGTGAGAGAGACTGAAGGGCCTGGTTAGTTCTAGTTATGTGCCAACTCCTCTGAGAGAATGTTTCATTGCTTTTGATTTTCATTTGAAGAAATCCCTCATGAATGGTGCTTTGGAACATAAACTGTTGCAGATAGAGTAGTGAAGTACTGCCTTACATCAGCTGGGTAGAGACAGAAAGCCAGGCTCAGGAACAAATAATTAGTTTTTATTGTGATACAAAGCTGATAGTGGTGCCTGAAACATTTCCAGGTTTGGTTTTGTTCTATTTACATGTGATTAGAAGAAAGGCACAAATGGTAGCAACATTTTCAGATTAAACACTGTTATTCAGGTAACAGTTTGTAAAAGTTTGCTGTGAGGGGTGTACTGGGGTACACAGCAGAAGTGAAGTTCATGAACAGCACACTTTCAGTGAGTGTTATGGAGGAGCTGAAGGAGGGTGACACAAGTGCATGAGAGATGGGCTAAGACAGCAGGCAATTTCCTCTCCTTGTCATGGCTCATGCTGGTTGTACATTTGGAGCACTGGAAGAACTCCTTAGTCAGGTTGTGGTAAAGGTACCATCAGTCCTTTCTGGGGCCATTACAGTGTGTGCACACATTGTGAGCTCACCTTTTCTGTGAACCACACTGAGGTGTTATCAGGGCCACTTGTTAGATGCACCAGCAAGTTTCACACTAGTAGCAACATCTGGAAGAATAAATCATCCTGCTTTGGGATTTCAGCCTGCAGCACAGGTAGCAGTATTTTCCTGACCTTGACCAAAAGATCACTGGTGTACTGCACAGAGGAACACCACATATCAGGGCCTCATCACATCCCTTCAACTCTCCTTAATTAGTGATGATGAACTGATTTTGGACTTGTCTTTTACAGCCTTTAGACAATGATGTTGTTTGGGACCTTTTGCCTCATTATTTTATCTCACCTCTCATTAGCCTGTGGCAGAATTCTTGAATTACAGTTGCCAGGTTTTTCTTATCTGGTTGTTTTATTGCCTCCAGTCATTTTCAGTCTTCTTTCTACCTTATCTTTAGATAGGTTTGTTCCTTCTCTTCTTGCTCTTTGGTCATATGAATGAAATCCCATATGTTGCTCTGCAGCAGTGAACATATGCTGCTCTTAATCCTTGATCGTGTGTCTTGTGGCACTTTCACATGCACACACACACACTCCCATTCATCTCAGCTTGGTGTTCCTGTTACACATGTCTCTTCTGTGAGGAGGGAGCATTCTCCAGCAAGTGTAACAGGTAAACTGCCTGGCATCCCCACAGAGCAGTCCTGGCACACAGCAAGCTGGCACAGGAATTTTCTGCTTTCAGGAGGATGTGGAGCAATGGAGGAAGGCTGGCAGTATAATATACTCTCATAATATATCACATCTACAACACATCTACATCCCCACAGTACAGTGTCACACAAAATGTGCAGTGTGCAATAGACACTGTTAAAACCAAGCCATGAGAAGACTGTTAGAAAACCATTACACTGAAAAATGGTTTATCATCTCTTGTGAGTTGTTCTGAGACTTCTGCATAGAGAAAAAGTGGTGCCTGGTTGGCTTTTGATATAGAATAGGAAAATGCATTCGCTGATTTCTATGTGTGTGATAAAAGAACAACTGTTTTGGGCCTTGAACCTGATGTTAGGACTGAGTTCCTCTTTTTGGCTTTCATAACCTTCCTTTTAAACTAGTACATGTTACACTTGCATCCATGTCTACTGGCAAGATGTGAAGTACCCTTAGTGAAAAGAAAATATAGACTGGGAAAATGTTGTGTGCTAGTTAAGCTTGTAAATTTGATAGTTTGAAACATCTATTCCCCTCCTCTCTTCTTTATGCCTCTCTTTTGGGAAGAGCCTTCCTACGAGGCAAGAGAGTGTGGTGTTTTAATCTTTTGGTCTGCATTTAGATTTCCCAGCATGGCATCTTGTTCCAGGAATGGACACAGTGGAACAGCTGTCACCTGGGAGCTAATTTATTTCTGTGTAGCATGCAAATTATCTTTTAAATAATTAGAGACTGCACCTAGCAGTGAATTTCCTCACTGATTTGCATTCAGTGTAAGAGCTGAAAGTTAGCCCCATGGTTCTGGATTTCCTGGACAGAATGTGCCAGTGCCATTCTCAAATTAGCTTTAACAACAGGCCTCCAAGATCCAGAAAATTTGACAGTCCCCCCTTCCAGTCATGTGCCTGGAGCAGCTGAAGGGCTAATGGGAATAATGAGAGAAATAACATTTCCTTTTGTCTGGAGAAAAGTTCCATTGATTTGGGTATGAGTTCAGCAGGTTTAAAAGCTGCAGGACTTGACCCACAACCAGAGGAAGGATTGATCACTGCTCTGCCTCAGTACCTGGGCTCTTGTAGGAGGTGAAGCAATGGGCACACATTGCCCTCCCTCCCAGTTGCCTTGTTCCATGCAGTGGGTGCTCTCCTTGCACCTGGGCCTGCAGCCAGTGTGTTCCTGAGCAGAGGGGCATAATAGGGCAGTTCTTCTATGCCAGGGCAGGAAAAAATGTAGGAACCAAAGACATGTCACCTGTGACTTGAATGGCATTACTCACTAGATTTGGAATCATTTCCCATCAGGCCACATCTCAAAAAGTCAACTAGAATTTGAGTCCACAAGAGCAAGGCTCTTTCTTGTGGGGAGTCTTCTCCTGAAGGAAAAAGAAAGCAAATTCCAGTGGTGTGCCCTGAAGGGATACCATGCTGTACGCCATCCATGCTCCTGCCCCCACCCACTCTTGCTGGAAGGCCTTCAGATTATTTCCATTATTATTGCTCTAGCAGCAGGTAAGAGAGGGGTGAGGGGAGAGGTCTAAAGCTTTTTTTCTTTTCTTTTTAAGTTTATAGATTTACTGGTCATCAGTCCTCCACACTGCTTCACAGAGGAGGAATGCAACCAGCCAGTGATCCCCTTTTGTGTCCTTCTGAGCTGAAGGCAGCTGCAAGGCAGTTGCCAAGTTATGGAACATGTCCATGGAGCGGTGGAATCTCCCTCTGCTGCATCTTAAGTACAAAACAGATAATTAGAGGGGTCTCCTGACACTTGGCAACCAAACGGATGCTCACTGGCATCATGCCTTTAATATGAGATAGAAGTGCTTCATGTAAGCTTCGTTTGGCATTAATGAAAATCAAATCTAACATAAATGCATAAAAATCTGACCCACTAGTTTCTAAAATACTTAAGGAGCTTATTTCGAAAATGAGGTGTGAGTGGCTTTTACTTGGGATTTTGTAATTGTGTATTAATGAACTCATTGTCAGCCATGACTGGCAGAAGACGCTGGTTGTGTCTCAGTCCTGTGGCACTAACAGTGGTGGTGAGGTGAGAGCAGCACAGGTCAGGCCTGGGGTGCAGTGCACAAAGGCAAGGCATATTTTAATGAGGGATGAGCAGAGAAACCTCACAAGCACGGTCATCCAGGCAGAGCTCAAAACCACTTCGTTATTTTTTGTTTCAATAGCTTTGTTTCCAGCATTTTAAGGACTTGTCAAATGGGACAATTTGCTTGCTCTCCACAGGGGTCTTGGGCACCATGATGGGGGAGAAGCCCCCAGCAGACATGATCAGGACTCTTTGGCAAGAAGGAGTTGGGAGACTGGGTTTTATGGCAGTACTTGTGTGTGGGACAAAAACCACAGGGTATTTAGGTGAATTGTAGTCACAAAGGAATATTTTTTCCCAGTGCCAGAATGCAGGTAGGATTCAGTTTTCACTAAGGAAGGGAACAGGCGAGCCATGCAAGGATCTGTGGAGATCCATGCCAGGTGGTTCTTGGCTGGCCTGCATTCTGCTGTCCAGGAGCTGGGCACCCTGAAGAAAATCATACAAAGTGGCACAGCTTCAACTGCACCAAGTACTGACAGGCCATAGAACATGAGGCTGCCAAACATGCAGCAGGAATATGTGAAGGGAGTCAGGCACCCTGTCCCTGAGAGGCTTTGGAAAATCCACCCAGAAACTATGAACATGGATAACAGCACTGGCTCTTTCCTCGGCTGCTCTCTTCAAACCCTATCTTTTATTTTCACATTGCATTTTCATATTGGCTGTACAAGCTAAATCCTCAAAAGTACTTCGAGCTGCATGGACAGCATTGGCTTATTTTGAAGTAACCATTTAGGTTTTTCCTCTGAAGTTCAATTCCCACATCCTGGTGCTGTTAACATTAGGCTGAAGGTCATCTGTTAAACAGTGTCATTCGGTAACACTGTTAAGCAGAAACACCACACTGGACTGTTTATTGACTCAAGGCTAATAAAGCTCTCAATATAACAAATGTGTTAAGGAAAGGAAGAACATTTGATGTTTTCAGCATTATTGTTAAAAGGTAGAGAACTTTATTACTTACAGGCTGGATAATCAGTGATTATTTAAACATGAAATGCATACCACATAGGAAAACTGGTTTTAACCCAGGCTTTCTGAAATGAAGAGTGGTTGTTTGTTAAGAAGAACTCTAGAATGCCCTGCTGCTGTCTGGAATCTGCAGGATCCCACACCATTATCACACTGGGATTACATCTGAGGGATTCCACTTTAGGCTTTTGTTCATCAGGCAGACGGTGAGACCAGAAAGGAACTGTAGCAGGTAGTGAGCATGACTGAGAGGGACTAGTGCTGCTCTGTACATTCTGCAGCCTAATTAGAGGGAAATGTATGTGCTTTTCCTGAAGAGAGAGACAGGGTAAGGAAAGAGGAACACGTGGAAGGGATATCAAAGCACTAACAGCTTTTTCGCTCCTGGAATTAACTGCTAACCCCGTGGTGCACTGATACAGCTGCACTCTACAGAGCAAATCGATACAAATGGCTGGAGATTTCCAGATATTAATGTAGTTTTAAAGGAGCAGCTAACTTGCCAATGAAGAGCCACGTTACTAAGAAACCCATGTTCAAACTATAAGTTAAAGCTTGTTGGCTGAACCCTACCACATTAATTTGCAGCCGAACCTTGCTGATTCTTATTAGTAATTATGCAAACCATTATGAATGATTGAACTCTGAATCCATAAACAATTGCAGAAAAGCAATCATACCCCTGCACAAAGCCTGTTTGATGATTTTGTGCCTTGGGTTTCATTTCCTTTAAATCATTTCCATAATACATTGTGTGTGAAATAGTACTATGTGAAAAAAATGCAGTAAGCCTGATTTTAGGGTCAGCCACAAAGTGCTCAAAGAGCACAGACAGCAGTGCTTCTGTGTCAGCCTTAAAGAGCACAGAGGTGAGAAACTTTAGGGAGCAGTTCAGTGAGGGTCAGTACATCACAACCGCTGTGATCTACTAAGATGTCTAAACTTTACCAAATGCCAGTGCTGAACTAACAGAGAGTCTCTCCTGAGGACACTTAGGAGAACAGGAAATGGCTGCATTATCTCAATACCAGGATCTGCTTTATGAAGGTGCCTCTGGGTACAGTGCTGTAACATTTCCAGGATATTAAAACTGCAGCAAACAGAGCTGATTTATCAATCATGATGGATCACCAGTGTATTCGAAGGGAGGATGCTGGCAAGTGGTGCAGTGTCACCCCCCTGACATCAGCAGGTCCCTGCAGCAGCCCTAGCGGGGCTGGGGCTGGGCCAGTGGGAGCAGTGCCTTCCTCAACAAGATCTGGAGTCAGAGGCCATTTTTCCAGAATGAGAGTTGTAAGAGCAGCTGTCCTTTGCTCTGGTTTGCCATTGCAGCTATATTTAAAATTTGATTGTAAACTAAAAGTTTTAAACCAGTCCTCTTCCCAAGACAATACCTTGCAGGTTCCATGAGAAGAGGTAAAAAAGCACAAGCTTCCTTTCCAGGATTTGCTTCTCAAAAGGGACAAAAGAAATGTCAGCTTGTGAATTCGTGAGCACTGTTGTTACTTTGTGAACCTGTTCAGTAGATGCGCTCACAGATTTGTTGTCCATAAGGCTGTTGGTTTCACTAATTACCGGGTCAGAGCAGTAACAGGGTCCTGGATCACTGAATTTAACAGGAGATTATTCAAATGCCTGGACAAGCAGGTGTTCAGGGAGCAGAACTGCAGAGCAAGCAGATAAAGACCCTTCCTGCTACAAACAGGCTGTTGGCTCACATTTGCTGTTCAGCAGTTGTAGGTGAATGTTAAGAAATTGCAGGTCAGGGAATATGTTATGTCCTTTGTGCTGAAAAACAGTGCTCTTAGGTGGTGCTCTAGGGGATTTTACACAAATTGGTCTTGCTTTTTACCTATGTAAACAAGCTGTCTTTTGAAATCATTGCTCAGATGAATGCAAAAAATGCTCAGTGGAGCATTTATTTATATTGTCTTTAATATATTATGATTCCTGGTCCAGCTATCCTAGGTATATCAGGAAATATTTTGTATCTTTTGCTGGTATTACTGTATCTTTGTAATTAAGAGTCTTAAAGACATGCATATATTGTTCTCAAAACAACACATTTTGAATTTTCCTGGCAAGATGGGATGTTCCATTTCATGTGCTTGTGTTGGAGAAAACTTTGGTTCATCTGCAAGCTGTGGTTAGGAAGTATTGTCAGGATGCTGTGAAAATTAAAATTGCATTGCATTCCATCCTTTCACAGTACTTTACTCTTCTCACTCCTGAGAAGTGGAAGTCCCTGCTCTGTGTAGACACTCCTGGCATAATTGTGTTTCACTTGTGTCCACTGAATGGCTTCCATCTCCTCTGTGCTTGTTCTCCTGGGGTGATTGCTGGGATGTGTGAGCAGCAGCCTTTCTCTGCCTGAGTGGGCTCTCAGCAGAAGCACCCCAGCACTGGGTGGCTTTGGCCATCATGTGTCAAAGGCACCACTGAGAGACTGAGCTTCCACAATCCACCAGAGCCATCTGCACATGCTGGAGAATGACTTTTTATGTTCTGAGGTCTGAGGGTTTGAGGAGGGACAGATTTATCTTCCAGATGTAACTGGTACAGCCTGGAGAATTTTGCATTTCAAGCATTACACTTCTTCTTAGAAAAGAAATTTCAACCTTGGAAAGTGAACGTCTGTCTTAAAAATTCCCTACATTGTACAAAGCTTGGGAAGCTACAGAGAGGAAAGGAGACTCTCCACTCCTTGCAAATTACCAAGAGATTAAGTTGATCAGTGACTCTGCTTATATTGTGTACTAAAAGCCATGGTGCTGCGCTGTGTGTGCTCACAGCACTGGTGCTGAGGGCAGAGCCAGCACCAGAGGTGCTGGCACTGAGGGCAGGGCACTGGTGATTCGTGGATGGCTTTGGGAAGAAACAAATGGGATTTCAAGAGGTCTGTGTTCAGGATTGCTTAGAGACATTTATTGAGAGCTGCAGATTCAACCCACATCATAGGCTGTCAGAGTTTCTGAATTTCTCTTGAGAATGTGTGTGTTGGTGGAAGAACAGGGGTAGGAGAGATGTGAGGAGTTGAATTTGGGGTTGTTTCCATGCAAGTTCTGAACATAAGCATAAGAACAGCCACAGACACATCAACCTCCAAACCTCAGTCACTGACATGCCAATCTGCAGAGGGATTTTTCAAAGGTGCCATAACGAGGTGCCACCTGCCCTTTGAGCAGTGGAAAATCCCCTCCTGATCCCAGCCTCCTTGCAGCAAGAAGGCACCAGAGCACCAGTACGGGTCAGGATTGATTCCTGGAACTAGACTGGGCCAGAGCATGGGGTATTTAGCATGGACACACTCCCCTGCAGGTAGGGGATGTACCACAGAGATGACATGACTAATCTCTTTTTTTATCTTTATAACTTGCTTTTTGTTTCATCCTCATACAAAACAAGGGTGTTATTCTGAAGGTTTTTCATTCAGTTTTTAAGGTTTTCTGGCTTCACACCTTGCTGCCAGTGCTATACCCCATGCCACCAGACCTGATTCAGATGGCAGGTCAGTGTTGGGTCCTTGCTGCCAGGACACAGAAACATCTTCCACTGGGGCAGAGGCTTCTTCTCCAAACACGGTGTGTTCCTGCAAGTGAAATGGAGAGTAACTCTAGGCACCTCTCGGATGGACAGCCATGTGTAGACTCCATTTTTGTTTGCTAGCAGTGCCCAGTTCTGTCCATTTTATTTATATCTTTTGCAAAGGGAAGGATTCTGTGCCTTCTGTACTGGACACCACTAAGTATTTCCTTCTTCCTTGCCTCTCATCTAATGTAGGCTACACCTCACAAATGAGGCAGCGCAGACTTGAAATGTTGTTTGTCAATGAAAGGTGAGACCACAGCTCCTTAGCAATGCACAGGGTGTTCATTGTCTTCTGCAGGAGCTCATTCCATCCCACCCATCACAAGTGCTTTCCCACAATTGCTGCCACCGCCATGAAGGCTTCCAGCAGGGATCCTTGCTAGGAAAGTGACCAAGTTTGCACACCCCTTATGCTCCTGGCAGACAATGTCATCTTGTACATATTTAGCCTGATCACTCTGGCAGGTTATGAAAGACTAAATGGTGCAAACACATGTGGCAGATGCCATTCTCATGATAGCGGAGGAGCCAGAGCCCCTGTTGGGAGTGTGCCAGCTCCATCTCCTACACTGAAGAGCTTTATACTTTGAAGCCTTCCACGGCTTGCCCTGAGGGGCTGCTGCTGAAGAGGTAATAAAATTCAGAATGAGCCTCAGAAAGTCAACTTGTTGGTTGTCAAATGGGGTTTTTCATTATTTAACTTCCCTTTAGCAGCCATATGTAGAGCTGCTCTGTCAAAAATACCGTGTTCCCCCTGAGAAAGGTGATTCGAACTGAAAAGATAAATAGATGGAAGCACAGAGTGGGAAAAGAAAGTGAATTGTTTATGTGAGCTGAATCGCCAAATGGCCCTTGGTGTTCTTCAGGTGAAGGAAGTCTTGGAGTAAATGTTGGTTACTGGGAGCTCCTCCTAGCAGTCTATCTAGAAAATATGGACAAGGCATTCTCTGCTCCCCAAAAACAGGCATTTTATTTGCATTAAAGATTCCAAACTGGGTGGCACTTTTCAGGTTTTGAGCTCCAAATCTGTGGATATTGACAGGAATGGTTAAAGTTGTGATTATAGATGGAGCTGGTAACAATAGCAGGAATATGTAGCCCGCCTGAAACATTTATAAAGAGCATTAAGTGCTACACCTCAGTGAGGCAGGTGGCCCCCTTAACTGAAGTAAGGCAGTTGGCAAGCTTGCTCCTCAGCTGAGAGAGGAAATCATCTGCTCAGGATTATTGTCAAAATTAAGATGCCAGCTTGAGGACAAAACTTTTGGCCAGTGGAACATGGCTTTTACCACAGCATATCAGTAAAAAGAGCATCTTTATTACCTTAATGTATTCCTGTATAACACCTCCCTTTCTCTCTTTGCTATTTATTATCAACAATGAGTTAAAGGTTTGTGTTTGTCTTCTGAAGTGTAAGGGGTACAGGCTATTGTGGTTTTCTCCAGCTCTCTGTACACCTTTGGAGTGCACAGTTACTGAAACAAGGATCCTTAGAGCTGAGCTCATCCTTTCTAACCTGCATATCGAATGAGCAGGCAAGCATCATCAGTCCCAGCAACTCCTGTGCTGGGCAGCACTTGCTATAGCAAGGATGTTGTGCTTGGAATGGTTTCTATAAATATTTATACTGTGAAAAAGGTCTATGGGAGAGAGCCCTGCTGTGCTGGAAGACAGTGCAGATTCCAAGAAGCAGCCCCAGCTAGCCAGGCACACAGAGGGGAATGGGAATGCTGGGGCAGAGAAGGGCCAAGCATGTGGACATCCAGCCAAGCTGTGCCAGGCCCACAGAGCATTTTAATGAGTGTGAGGGAGAGCTGAAGTGTCTTTCAGAGTAGGAGAGTAGGAGGGGGAAATCCTGCCCTTGGACATGGAGAAAGTAAAATCTGCAGAGAGGAAACTGCACATTAGTTCTCTGTGGATGGGTGTCTGAGGATTATTAAGTCTGTGTAGTGTATTTAGGTTGCCTTATGCAGGTGCTCACTTAAAGGCCGCATAGCTGAACCGGGTAAGAAGGTTCCTGTGCTCCTGAGGGCAGTGCCAGGGTCCTGCTGCCATTCTCAAGCTGTGAGTGTTGGTGGCAACCATGCAAATGCTCCCCTCTCCCAACTCTGGCTGAGCCTGCTGACATCTGCTTAGCCATTACGAGGATGAGTGTGGGGCACCTCATGACTGCAGCAAGCATTATCAAGAATTACACTGCGAGCATCTCACCCGAGCTGTAAAAATTATCTTTCATTATAAAGAGAAGTAAATCACAGCTTTGTAATCTGGCTGCCCCTGGTTATATTTACAGCCATGAGGTTCTACAGGGAGCAGTGTCCTCTCCATCCTTTTCCTCCTTTTTCATGGAAGAATGCTGCTGTGAATGCTGTCTCTGAAAGAAAAAGTTACAAGAGCTTCCTCCTAGAATTGGTTCAATTTAGCTTCATCACACCAGTGCAAAGAACATATTGCGCTGTGGTGGCCTGTTTTTCTGGCTTTTATTAATCCAGAAACCTTAATGATGAACAACATTTGTGTCATTGTCTACACAAATGTAATTTGTTTATGCAGCAGTTCAGTTAATCCTGCAATCTGCTTTTCTCAAATGAGGACAGATAATGGAGACACCGTTCTTTACAGGTCTTCAGGCTTTTAAATTCTGATAAAATCAGGATTCTTCACTGGGTCTTGCCACAGCTCTGAATTAAGCCACTTTAAATGTAATTACTGAAGCTGGCTGTACATCAGGAACATCCATTAAAAGAATTGATTGACCATGCTGTTACAAGGAGGCATTTTATGAACAAACGATCATGATGGGTCCAGAACTGTAATTTATAAAGGCAAAAAAGCAGGTAAATACTTTATTAGTGGTTAATGAGAGGTTCACAAGATAACTAAATTTCTTCTTTTTTACCCAGCTACTTCAGGGAACCTTGGTCCATGGCCATCTATCACGATCGGTTTATTGATCTGCAGAAGGAGCTGCGCCAAACCCTGATGTCAGAACAGGTAAGAAAAATGACTGGCGAGTGCATTTTATTATTTAGGTAATTTGTTAGTGTTGTTCACTTTGGCTTCTTCTCCCATCTTTATCCTGAAGCTTTATGTTTCTGTTTACCTCTCTCTTTGGGGAAGCCTGATCAGACTGTGTACCTCACGGTGGGGGGGGTCACCACATACAGCACAGTGTTTAGTTTTCTTATTTGGGCATATTCTCAAATCTGCCAGTAGAACTTGAACTCACTTTATTTGCCTTCACTGCATTTTTGCATTATAATTGCAATTTATACAAGTACCCAGTGGAATCTAGAGCCTGGCTTGTCCATGTATCCCCTTGGGTTTAGAAGTTCCCTAATAGGAACACACTATCGACCATCCTATACCTGTCTCAGCTGAGCCTGTGGATAGGTTTCTCAACACCTACCCACAGTGAATGGCTTTTGTAGTCCAAAGGGTGAAAGCAACTGGCTTTTTCAGTGATAACTGGATTTCCTGAATAAGGGTGAAATTAAAATGTTTGTTAATGCTGCTTACAGCTTTGGCCCTAGCACCATAGACAGAGGCATAAAGCCTCAGCAGCCTGGAACTGCCTGCCCAAAATTCAAAGTCACTGTGCTCCACAGGGAGAACTAATAGCAACATCAGGTGTCCAGCAGTCCCCAGAACTGCCTCCCCCACCCCCTGAGGAACTTCTGGCTGATCCCAGAGTTTGTGGTCTGAGCTCGGTGCTTCCAGCCCACTACCTGGGACCAGTTCACTCTACCCTTGCTCACACTGCTCCTGCTTTTGTTTAACCCCATGCGGTTCCAGACGGTGGCACTGGGTTTTAAACATGTGCTCACGGAGTTTTTAACTGTGTGGAAAACAAACAGAATTGAGTGTAAATGCAGGCAGGGTGGCAGGAGGAAGGGAGGTTGTAGAGCCCATGGCTCATCCATCTCCAGGGCCCAACGCTGCCACATCCCAGCTGCAGCCATGCATGCTTAGCCCTGCCCCTCGCCAAAGGGCTCAAAGCAATTTGCCTCCTGTTGTCCTGACCCAGAAAGGGCCTTGGTGCAGTTTAATTTGGGTTCTCTTGGAAGACTTCTATAAAAGAGTACAAAATTAAGTTCTGTGCAGGGTAAGAGGCCTGATGTTTTCCTTGCCATCATTCAAACATATTTCTCATGCTGTAAGTGCGAACAACTTGAGAGAGAATTTGTGCCCTACAAATGAAGAACTCACTTGACTTACCCTGTCTTTGTGGCAGCAGTCCTGACACAGAGAGCCTCCCTGCATGGACCGGAAGCAGCTCTGTGAGTCAGGATTGTTCCTGTGAATATAGGTGATGGTATCTGCATCTGCATTTTTTTCACGGTGATTTTAACCACCCATTTTTTACTAAGAAGATTTTAACTATATTTACTAAACATCACCATTTATGTTTTCATTGGGTGTTACTTCTGGGCACATTGCCAGATCCAGAGTAGGTAGCATGTCCTCACGGAATATCTCTTAAATGCCTCAGGACTAGTTGTATTTCTATATGAGGTAAGAGACCTACTGTCTTTGCCTTCTCTTGCTCATATTCTAGCTCATTTCTGCAGGCAGAAAAATTACTAATGAAGTGTAAAAATGAGGGAAAGAAATGTTTAAGAGCTGTGGGCATAAGTGCACAGAACTCTAACCACAGAGTTCTGGTTAGTTTGCAGAGAAAATGGAAATCAGTGTCCTGCAATAGGAGTATAACATTTACATAAACATTTGCTAATCGAAGCACTAACTGCATAGAAAAGCCAGTTATGTTCTGGGGACGGGCCGTGCGTTTAGCCTGTGCTGAAATTGTCACCCGAGGCTACCCTGGCAGCGCGGGGCTCTGGCAGGGCCGTTGGCGCGGGGCGTGTTTACCCCTCAGAGATCGCAGCCATGTGTTTGTGCCGGCGTGCGCGGCTCCGGCGATACAAACATGCAGATGGCAGGGCTGGGGGCTGCACCTCCATCAGCTGCTGGATGCTGCCGCACGCCGGGGGCACACGTGCCGTGCCAGACCTTCCGGAACAGCACTCGTCGTCCGTCAGGAATAATGGCCTGGTGCTCCAGCTGCAGTTGGGCCGTGCCGAGACTCGGTTAAAAGCCACAGTAAATATAGGGCATGGGTGGGGGGCGGGGGGAAGTGTGGCATTCTTCTGGCAAAACCCCTCTGAAAGGCTGTGTAGGGACAGCCGGGGGTTCCGCACGGGTTTATTCCAGACAACTGTTGCGCCTGCAGCCGGTCATTTGTGAGAAAGGTGAACAAACAGTCGAACACCACCAGCCCCAAGGTGCACTCGGTGCCACCAATTGAGCCCGACTCAATGACCCACTGGCCCTTGTGTCCCAGCCCCGACATGTTTTCAGGCCGTTTTTGGACTCTGTGTCTCCGGAGTGTGCCCCGTGTCCCATTCGTCTGTCTGACAGCCCTGTCTTGCAGGTGCCCAAGCGACCCCGTGCAGCTGAGCAGAAACGCGGTCAGGCGTTGCTTCGGGAGCCTGTCCTACACTACCTGCGCCACCACCGTGCCGACCTGCCCATGTACGCCCCGACAGACGCCTACAGAATGATGCCAGCTGCAGGTAAGAGAGAGACAGCAAGGCAACGGGTCTCGGTGCGCAGCCCCGGCCGTGGTGGGGGGGGGTCTCGGTGCGCAGCCCTGGCCGTGATGGGGGTCTCGGTGCACAGCTCCAGCCGTGGGCAGGGGAGTTTTGCTGTGCAGCCCCGGCAGTGATGGGGGAGCTCGGTGTGTAGCCCAGGCAGTGACAGGGAAGTCTCGGCATGCATCCCCAGCAGTGATGGGGGGGGGTCTCGGTGCACACCCACAGCCGTGGCAGGAGTTCTCGATGGGAAACCCTGCAGTGACGGCGGGGTCTCGGTGTGCGCCCCCCGGCAGTGATGGGGGGTCTCGGTGAGAAGTCCCTTCGGTGAAGGGAGGTCTCGATGCGCAGCCCCGTCGTTGAAGGGGGCTCTCGGTGTGCGCGCCCGTCAGTGAAAGGGGGTCTCGGTGCGTAGCCCCGGCGGGGGGGGCGGCGGCGCGTGCCCGCGGGCCCGCAGCTGTATGCTAATACACCGCGGGCCGCCAGCCCGCCCCGCACCGCCGCATGCCTGTCCCACCGGGCGGGCGAGGCGGTCCCTCGATCCCTCCCCCGCCGCCCGGCCCGGCCCGCCGGGGGGGTGTCCGGGGGAGCGGCGGCATCCGGCGTCCCCCCCTCTCGCCGCCCTTTGTGCCGAGGGTCGCGCAGCTTTATGCTAATAACGTGCACAAAGGCGCACGCGGGGGGGGGCAGCTCGCTCGCGTGCCACCCGCGTGTCCCGCGCCCCCCACAAAGGGCCCGGCGGGAGGCGGGGAGGGCGCTGCCCGCACGCGCCCCCGGCCCGGCGGCGGCACCGCGCCCCCCGGTCCCGCCACCTGCGGGGCAGCCCCGCGCGCCGCCCCGCGCCGCCGCGGACAAAGGGCTGTGGGAGCGGGGCCGCGGCCCGGGGCTCTTCCCGCCGCGGCTGCACCTGCCGCATCCTCAGGGGCTGCGGGCGCGTTTGCTTAGGCACCGACCGCGGGGACGGGGGACCCTCTGCCCGTCACCCGCCGCACCTCGTACCCGACGCGCAGCGTTTCGGACTGAAACCGAGCGCCACCGTCGCCGTCCCTGCCTGTTCCGGGAACCGGGCCGTACTCGTTAGGGTTAGAGTAACAGGTTCGGTTACCACTGGGCCGGGTCTGTGGCTCCGCCTGCCCCGACCCCGCAGCAGCGCGGAGTTGTTCGGTTCGCAGGGTTCTCGGGATCGGCCGGGCCCCGATGACCCGTTCGTTATTCCTCCCGCTCGGACAGACCCGTCGTTGGCCACCTGCTGTCGTCGCTGGGCAGCACCCGCGGCGGGCAGCCCCGCTCCCCTCTGTGCCGCCGCCGCCACAAGCGCCACTTTCGCCTCCTCCTGCGCTGAACTCCCCTCTCCCCGCACCCCGGTCTCGGCCGCCCCCGCAAACTGTCCGCCCGCCGAGAGCGGACAGCGCTCCGTGCCGAGCTTCCCGGTGGCGCAGCCTTGGCTGGCGGGCGGCCCGAGAGCACCGCCCGCTGCCGGCGCGGGGGGCGGCACACAAAGGCCGCGCGTGCCGGGCGGGCGGAGGCGGGGCCGGGCGTGTGCCGGTCCGGGCTCAGGTGCGGCCGCGCCGCCGCCGCTGATTGGCCCGTCCCGCCGCCGCCGGCCCGAACAATGGCCCCGGCCCGCTTAAAGGCGGCGGCTCCCGCGCCGCGGGCAGAGCGAGGAGCCTCCATCGCAACCGCCGCCGGCCCGGAGCCGGCGCGAAGATGCCCCGGGGCTTCCTGGTGAAGCGCAGCCGGCGGCCCACCCCCGTGTCCTACCGGACGCGCTGCTGCCGCGAGGCCCCCGCCGGCGCCGCGCCGTTGCCCGCCTGCCCCGCCGCGCCGCCGCCCCCGCCGCGGGACTCGCCGCCGCCGGTGCCGTTCGGGACTCCCGATGCTGCCGTGCAGGCGCTGTACAGCCCCACGCGGCCCGTCAGCAGGGACAAGTACCTGGAGCGCGGCTTCAGCCTGGGCTCGCCCGTCTCGGCCGAGTCCTTTCCCGCGCCGGCCGTTCCCGGCACCATGGACCCGATCCTCTTCGCGCCGGCTGACCTCAAGCTCTGGGCCGCTGCTGGCCACGCCGAGCCGCCTGCCGCCCATCCCGGCCCCGGTGGAGCCCCCGCGCCGCCCGCCCCGGCCGCGCCGCCCACCTCGGGTCGCCCGCTGCCGGCCAAGCGCCCGCCGGGAGCGTCCGAACCCGGGCGGCAGAAGGCCCCGTCGGGCAAGAAGACGAAAGCCATCCGCAAGCTGACCTTCGAGGACGAAGTGACCACCTCGCCTGTGCTGGGGCTGCGCATCAAGGAGGGCCCGGTGGAGGCGCCGGCCAAGGCAAGGGGCAGCTGCGCCCGTCCGCTAGGCGAATTCATCTGCCAGCTCTGCAAAGAGGAGTACGGGGACCCCTTCGCGCTGGCGCAGCACCGCTGCTCCCGCATCGTCCGGGTGGAGTACCGCTGCCCCGAGTGCGACAAGGTCTTCTCCTGCCCCGCCAACCTCGCCTCCCATCGCCGCTGGCACAAACCGCGTCCGCCCACCACCAAGAGCGGCCCCGAGGCGGGCCGGGCATCGTCCGCGGCCCCGGGCCCGGCGGAGGAGACGCCGAAGGAGGCGAGCGGCGGCAGTGGCAGCGAGCGGGACACACCGAGCCCTAGCGGAGCGTCGGAGGCGGGCTCCGAGGAAGGGCTCTTCGAGTGTCCCCGCTGCGCCAAGCGGTTCCGCCGGCAAGCCTACCTGCGCAAGCACCTGCTTGGGCATGCCACACCGGCACCCACGCAAGCCCCGGCATCTGCACCGGCCCCGGAGCCTAGCGCCGAGGAGCTGCCTGCCACCGAGTGCTGCCTCTGCCCCGTCTGCGGGGAGACCTTCCCCAGCAAGAGCAGCCAGGAGCGGCACCTGCGCCTCCTGCACGCCGCCCAGGTCTTCCCCTGCAAGTACTGCCCGGCCACCTTCTACAGCTCTCCCGGCCTCACCCGGCACATCAACAAGTGCCACCCCTCGGAGAACCGGCAGGTCATCCTGCTCCAGGTGCCGCTGCGCCCCGCCTGCTGAGCCGCCAGTGCCTTCCCTGCCGCCCCGCGCCGCTCCCCCGGGGCCGCCACACGATTAGCTTTAATACGGCTTGTGACCTGCTGGAATCTGGCTTTACACTTACCTTCCCGGGCTCTCTCTCTTTTTTTTTTCTTTTTTTTTTTTTTTTCAAATTTTTTTTCCAATTTTGTTCCTTTGCTCTGGTTTTATCGATGTGAACAGATCAAACTGCTCAAGAGAAACGAGTGTTTCCTTTAGTGTAGCCACAAATGCCTTGACTCTGCTGTTGATGGTCTCCAGAAAATGCTGTAGAAACTGCCTTAACTGTGACATGCCAACTTTCTGTTTCTGTTCGTTTTGCCCTTAAGGTAGCTCATGCGTTGTCTATCTGTATATGTTGGTTTGAGTAATTATGTTATTTATTCGTTATTTATTTATATTAATTATGAAGATTGATATTATTTGATTGCAGATATTCTAATGTGCTTTTTTGTCTCCCCGCCTGCCATTTCACTGTGCGTTTTAGAAGATCTTTTTTTCTTAAGGGATCTGCTAAAAAGGTTTTAACTTTTATACCTAGAATAACACATGATCTTAACCATTTTATCCCGTGCAACCAACAGCTCTTACTTTTAGATGCAATCTCTTTTTCTACACACATTATTTTCTTAACTGTTAGCTATTTATAGAGTGCTTCGATAGAACTGTTTCAACTGTATAACTATTTACTATTCAAATAAAATATTTTCAAATTCAAATGTGCCCCCTCCCCTCCTGCTTCTCCCTGCTGGGCAGGCCCTGGGGGCTTGGGGGGCTGGCACCTGACGACTCCACACTGCAGCTGGCAGGGTGCCTCCATAGGCACCAGCATTCTCTGCACTCTTTGATGAGATTAATTAAAAAGGAATTAAAGAGAGAAGAAGAGCAGGGTGCAGCGGGGCTGCTCTGGGGGAAAGCTGCCCCCTGAGCAAAGGGGTTCCCTGGCCATGGGCTGGAGCCCCAGCCCTGCCTTTGCTGCTGGGGAGATCTGCCAGGGACCTTCCCTGGAAGGTGCTGCAGGGAAAGCTCAAGGAGAGGCAGTACCTGTTAGCAGAGAACTGCAGAAATCCCTGCCTAGGAGGGCTGTGCTGTTTGCTGAGTGGCTGCTGCGTGTGCTTGGCGCTGAGGTGTGGGGCTCAGGGGCTCGGCAGAGAAGCGGCATCCTGCTTCGGTTGTGAACTGTGAGCCTGGCACAAGGAAGGCCAGGCATTTCTCTGCTTCCTGGCAGGACTGGAGCTGGCTCCTGCCTGGTCCTTGCACCCTGCAGTGGGGTTTCTGTCGCATCCTTCAATAACTGTACATATATACATATTTATGAAGATAGATCTATCTGCTGGGCTTGTGTTTGTATATGGGAATCTGATGGGTTTGGTCAGAACTGTTGTAAAACCTGTGTAAGTGGGGAAGGTGCGTGCTGGGTTCGTGAAACCCCTCTCACAGACAGGTGTTGTATGCACCTGTATGATCTCCCCCTTTGCCAGCAGGAGCAGGTACAGAGCCAACTTCATGGCATGCAAATCTGCTTGGCAGCCCCAAGAGCAAATCCCTGCTCTCAAACTGGTGTATGAAGGGCCAGGGGGCTGCAGGGGCTTGGTGTGGACATAGGGGCTGCTCTTTCTTGGGGTAGCAATGCCTTTGAGGCTTTGGCTCCCTGGAAGAGGTTTTCAGCCTGTTGGTGCAATCTTCTGTCACCTAAAGGCCCCTAACCCTGATTTCACTGAGGAAAATGCAGGTGGTGGAGCTTCCTGGAGCAAAGTTTCCCAGGAGCTGGCTGAGTAGTTTATGATAAAGCAAAGCTTGTAGAGAAAGAACATCTTTCTATAGAAAGATTTATTTGGATTTTTTGGTTATTTTTTTCTTGATCAGTCAGGCTGAACAGTACCAGTATATGGGTACACTCCTGCTGTCTTGATTCCTAGGAAACCAACTTGGTATTGCCGGGGCTGACTTCAGGCCTAGGCAAAGCTGTGGTTTTAGCTGTAAATCAATACACTGGAAAAGAGCACAGCCCAAGAGATACAGGCAGCAAAGCCTGCCTGGCAAGATGTACAGTTTTGCCTTTCCTGGCTTCCCTGGCCTTGGAAAGCCCCAGATCCTGGGCTGTTGCAGATGGTGTCGCAGCTGTCTGTGGAGCAGGCTCTCTGCTTCCTGAGGGGACTTTGCCAATGCACATGGCAGTCTTCTTAGGCCACTGGACACCATTTCCAGAGCAATGCCTAGCACATCCTCTGGAGAAGCCTAATGGCTCCATCCACTCTGTCACAGCAGTGTCCCTGCTGAAATCTGTGCTCAAAGCCTGTGGCACCAACGGGCAACAAAACAACAGCTTCATACCGCTGCCCATTTCCTAATAGTCAAGTAAATCCATGTCTGTCCTGCTAAGAATTAGTTGGAATTTGTGAGGACGAGAATTCCCCAGGTTTTTTGAAGTCTGGGTAACTTCTGCCCCAATTTATTGGATCTCCTGTTGAGCAGAAAGGGTGATTAGTGGAGACTTCTGTGTGGGGGAGGAGTAAGGAGATGTGACCGTGGAGTACACTGGAAATGGCTCTATTCACAAACATCCTGTGAAAAGGGTGTAATTTGCTTTTGATGTCCCTGGGCTGCAGCAGCCTGGGCAGAGCTGCTGTGCCTTTGTGTCTGCAGCCTTTCTCCCCTAGTCTGCACCGCCAGGTGAGCTCTGACTGCCCGAAGGGCTTCTGGCTTTTGCAGGGAGCCATCGCATCATCGTTTTGCATCTCTTCCCACCTGGCAGTGAAGGGCATTGCACCACCCTGACAGGTCACAAAGGCTCCCACTCACAACAGCATCCTTTGGACAGTATTTTGGGGATGGATCTGTCCCTGTCCCTCACCAGTTCCTGCCTTGCAGCATCCTACTCCCCAGGCCCTCTGCACTGGGCCTCTACTGGGCTCTGTCTCCTGCTCTGTATCTGTGAAGTCCCAAGCCCACGTGTAGCTCGGTGGCTGTCCCAAGGGCCAAGCAGCACGGCTGAACCCGGAGTGCTCTGAGTAGCAGCCCCTGTGAATGCAGGTTGCCTGGTAGGTGCCATGTCCTGGGCAGCACGGCCAGCCGGCGCTGTGCAAAGCCTCCTGTTTGTCAGCTAATAAATCAATTGCTGATGGCTCTTGGTGCATCCAGCAGGAACAGGTTTGGGTGCCATGGAAAACACTGATCCTGCCAATAATGTGACGCAGTGGAGGCAGCTGGCGCAGAGGTTGCTCATGCATTCAGGCAGAGTGGTTTGCCCACTATGCCAGAGCCTTCCTCCTCTCTGAGCACACCAAGACGCAAATGTGTGGTCTGGGACCAAGTATTGTGAGCCCAGGGAAAGCAGGTGGGAGATTAGACAGAGGAACCTGCAAGGTCCTGAGAAATGCAGCATGGACACCATCCCTGCCCCATGGGCTCAGAGCTGGTGGGGAGCTGGGGGCAAGCTGCTCCTGCCCACAGGGGAAGACACTCTGGAGGCTGCTTGCCCCCAGGGGAGGTTTTAACAAGTTTTGGTACCAACACCATGGTCCCTTGCAGCCATCAGTGTAGTAACACATGTGTCAGCTGCCTCACTGGATGGGCTCACAGGGAAACACAGCTGGGCACAGCTCAGGGTTTTGGGGGGCCCTGTCCAGCACCTCCCGGTCTGTTTCTGGGGTGGGCAGCTGGGAGGTATCCATGGGATTAGGGCAAGCCTGGAAACAGGACAAAGATGGGCTTTTGCCTTCTATTTCAGACTCTTCCTCACACAGCCTATTTAAAAAGAGGCATTGCTGTTGATGAGCTATGAAATGGCTCATGGAGTCTCATGTGTTTCTTTGGGGCATGCCATGCCTGCAGGGTGCCACAGGGTGCTGTGGTGTGCTGGTACCAACACACCTCGTGTGCCATTGCTCCCAGGTCAGGAGTGCTGGGTTGGGTGAGTGTTTTGGGCTGAGTGGGACAGCAGTTCCTTTAAGCACCCAGGCAGCTCCCCTTGGTTAAGCATCCAGGTGTGCAGGTGCATCCTGCATGTCACATTAAACACCTCAGATCCTTCCGTGCAAGTAAGAATCCTCATCAGGGCTATAAATGATTTTAATAAAATGTAATTTACAGTCCACATAACAAATGTTGCCTCTGGCAACGTTTGATCCATTGAGATGGGACATGCCAAGCATGGGCTGTCCTGAGGTACCGGCTTCACACTGGACATCGCCAGGCTTGGTTCTTACCTGTGCCATTCGATCCAAGTGCTGGGCTGCCCCCAGCGCTGCTCTGACCATGTTGTTTTCTCCTCAGCAGGCAGCCAGGGATTGAAGCCGGGCGGAGTCGGTGGCAGCAGGAGCCCCACAGCAGCACAGGGACCCTCCTAGGAGTGCATCCTCCCGACACGGTAATTGGGACATTATTTGCAGCAGCCAGGTCCAGTTAAACCACCTGTTCCTCTTAGAAGACAACTACTCTTTTTAAGCTCTAATAAAGCCCCCTTGCAGCTCTGAAGGCGAGGGCATGCACAGCCCAGCCCGTTCCCGCCTGGCTCTTGTGCTGTGCTGCACTGCTGAGGCTTTTCAGCCTCTCTTTAGGGAATGGGGAAGGTGAGTGATGGGGAGGATTTAACTCGAGCAAAGGCTTTGCCTGTGCTTCTGCAGGCACTGGGTCTAGGGAGAGAAGGAGCATGGCTCAGCTGCAGGTTAAAACAGGTTCTGCTTTCTCAGGGTGTGGGACCACAGTGTGTTTATTGGCTCATTTTACAGTTTTTTAGAGGGGAAATTGCCTGTAGTGCAACACTAGCTCAATGACAAATGTGAGGAAAATGATGTACAGTTGGGGGTGTATGAGCTGGGAGGTTTTGGTTCAGTTACACACACACAGAAGAAAATCAGAATTTATTACATACAATAAATTATATTCTGCATTTGTCCCTGGATGCCTAGAAGTGTCCAAGGCCAGGTTGGATGGGGCTTGGAGCAACCTGGGAAAGTGGAAGGTGTCCCTGTGCATGGCAGGTGGCTGGAATGAGATGAGCTTCATTGTTCCCTTCCAACCCCAATTATTCCAGGATTCTGTGATAAAATAAATATTAAAAATATATTTCTTTTATAGCAGTATATTCTATATAGATGATCTATATAAGTAGACTTCAGAATATGTAGGTAGTGTATAATATATTACATGTGTCATATCAAAGCATATTGTATCATATTATACTAATTATATACTATATTATATTATACTATATTTTACTATATTTTAGATACTAATATATGTATTATGTATTGCCACTTAGACAATGCATAATAAATATATTATCTACAGTACATAATATCATATATGCATTATACATAATTACTGATACATTACCAATGTGGATGTAATGAAACACGCCTGTCTGACAGGAAGTTTTGTCAGCTCTGCAGCCAGGATTTGTGTGCTGTGGAGGACAAAGTATAGGTGCTCATATGTGTGCACACCTGGCATATCCACTATACACACGTCATACATGGTCTGAAATATTACATGTTCATTATATCATGTTATTCAGAATTCATGCATTGCTGATATGATTTATATAATTTTCTTATATACATTTAAAATAAAAGTATACTGCAATATATACTGTTTGCATGTATTGCAAACAGTATTACAGTTAGCAAAGTAATGTTGTAGTTTATGTCATGATATGTACATACAGCTAAAGTATATACCAGTAATGTGTGCATATGTAGATACACGTGTATAATGTAAAGGTAATATGCTGTATTTATGTAATCTATAATCAATTTTTGGATTAAATTATAACCTGTATAGTCAATATTTAATATTAAAAACCAGACATTAATAAGATAAAAGCTATAGCACATTTTTGATATAATACATTGTATAATACATAATGAATATCACATTATATACCTTGTATTATATCTAGATTATAGATCACAGATTGCATATCTTTTCCTTAATGTAATAATACACATACACATTGTATCTGTGTGTATTTAATACCTATAACATATACTCTAGCTAATAGAAACATAGACACACATAACATCACATATTAGATATATAATTTGAAATACTGTAACATATGATATATAGAACATAACATGAGATTCCTAATATATTTTCTATAGTTACAGAGAGCATAGGTGTAGGAATAAGATAATACCTATACAAATGTTTGTAAAAAATGTTAGACATCCTTCTAGAGCTGAAGGATGGTATAATTAGAGGGGATAGTGAGAGGAAATTCTAGGCTTTGAGGGTGAGGAGGCCTTGGCACAGGTTTCCAGAGAAGCTGTGGTTGCTCTTTGCCTGGAAGTGTTCCAAAGCAGGTTGGATGGGGCTTGGAGCAACCTGGGATAATGGAATGTGTCCCTGCCCATGGCAAGTTCCTTTCCAACACAATCCATTCTGGGACTCCATGGGAAGTATAAACTAGTTTATATATTATTTAATTTTGTAAATTATTTTTAATGCTATTTTTGTGCCTGCTGCTACAGGTGCAGGGCTGAGGGTGCTGTGGGCCCACGTTCCTGTCCCATGCTGGGCTGGCTCTGCCAGCACCACTGCAGCCCCTTGGCTGGGCCTATGTCCTGTCTGGCGAGGCCCCGGTGACCCTGGCCCCTGTGGGTGCCAATGACAGGCTGTGCCGGGCCCTCAGCTTTGCAGGAGCCACATGCCCTCTGGCTGGAGCTTGCCCTGTGCCCACTTGCTGCCAGAGCAGTGGGGACACGTGACTGTGCCAGCCCTGGTGAGCAGCACCGCTGGGCAGAGCGCTGCCAGCACAGCCTCGGAGCAGTGACCCCTGGCCCGCAGAGCAGGCGGCCCCAGCCTGCTCTCCAACCGCATGAGGGTGATGGTGCTGGGCCTGGGGCAGGGATCCTTCTTGGGAAAGGTAGGTGGACACCCAACAGCTCGTTAGTGTGTGCACATTTACTTCTGCAAAGGGAGCTTTATCTGGAGCTAGCAGGATTAACTCTCCATTTCTGGTTAGAGCACCTGAAAGCAATTTAGGAGAGGACTTTGCTGTGGCTCTTCAGCAAAGGAAGGGAGATTTCCTTTGTCTTTTCAGACATCTTTATGGCTGTGTGCAGCCTGCTGCGTTTGCTTAAGTAATGTCTCTGTAGAGGAGAAAATCACCGTTAAAAACCTCTTATTTTTAATACTGATGCGGGTGGCTGGGCTATGAGGCAGTGAGGAAGGGAAGCAGGTTATGGACCGTGGCTTCTGGGGGCCCCAAAGGTCTGTCACTGTGCTTGGTGCCACGGGCAGGGCCAGGCTGGCAGGAGGTGCCGCCCTGCATCATGTCAAAGGGCACTGCTGCCATGTGGGGCTGGCGGGGTGCCCCTGTGTCAGTCACAGCATGGTGTGAACTCAAGAGCACTCCAGTCTGGGAACACCGCTGCCTGCTCTGCACTCGGAACTGTTCCTGCAGCCACAACCCGAGCAGAAAGGGACAGAACCCGCGTCCAGCAGGGACTGTCCCTGTCCCCTGTGAGCCAGGCCTGCATACCCATGACACCCACAGCAGCCGGGCCCAGCAGCACCACCAGCGTCACCGGAGTTCCAGCCCTGGCACCTCCCGCCCACCGCAACACACACCACACAGGTACCGCCTTATATTGCTCTGGGGAGAAATTTTATTGTGAGTAAAACTTTATTAATTTTGTGAGGAGTAACAGAGTGGCTTAGTCATCCAGTTCAGGGTGCAAAACCACAGTAGAGTTTATACAAATTAATAGTTTTTTGACATCAGGAAAACACGATTTTCATTGATGTCTTAATTCTTCCCTGAATCAGAGGTACATATTGCTCTAAGGAGAGAGAGCTCCTTACTCAGAAGGATGCCTTTGAAATTGTTTCAGACTAGCTACTGGATAACTAGGTGCCAGACAGCATTGCCTATCCAGCCCTGAATGTAAAATAAATTAAAATACATGTTTTCTAGGTTCCTTCACTGACAGAAAATCAATAGAAAGCAAAACTGAACTGTGAGGCAGAAAATCAAACCAGTTGTCCAAGCCCTCAGTGACAGAGGCTCCTTCCTGCAGCTGCACCAGGTGAGTTCTTGTTGGGCACCAGGGCTGAGCTGCTGCCCCTCAGGCACAGAGTGCACAGCAGAGCCCAAGGGCCACCTCCACCTTGGCATCACTGGCTATGGCTGGAATGTGCCCCACAGGCACAGGGTGGCCCCTGGCCAGGTGCTGGCACTCAGACAGTAACACCAAGTGTAAGTGCAAAAACAAATGGGGGCCCTATGGGGCATTTCCCAAAAAATGCAATCCCTTTGCATAAAGCAAATCCCATTCTGTTGGGGGGGTGTGTGTGTGCACCCAGGAGCAACCAAGCAGCAGTAGGACAGGGCTCTCAGATTTCTGTTGCTTTAAAATACCCAGGATTTAACTACAAAAACTTTCACACCATCAACCTATGACACGTGTAGACCAAAACACATCAGCTACTGCCAACACGAGTTCTGCTCACTACAGCAGGTGCCAGGAGGACACCCTAAGTCCTCAGAAGCCTTCAGCTGTGTTGTCCTCTGGCTAGAGACAGATCACAGCCTGCTGGGACAAGGTGAGGAGGTTACTCAGTTCTTCACATGGTGCTGGGAACGGGTCATGGCAGGAGTGTGGCTTTTGCTCTTCTAAAAGGGATCTGCTTATTTTTGTTTCTCTAGGGAGCAGTTCCAGTGCACAGCCATCACACACACCACAGAAAGACCACAGTGCTCCCAAAGTGGGACAGCACCGACTGGAGAGCTCCTGCCTTATCCACCCATGCTCCAGCAGGGAACATTTGCTACCTGGCTAATCATGGGAAAACCACTCTTTAGAAGAAATTCCCTAATGCACAGGTAAGCGCTGCCTGGAATGACTAAAATGATGCTCTAAGGGTACACTAAATAACTGGTTTCAGTGCTGATTCACAGCCTCTGGCTGCAGCACCTGTGCCCAGGGGCTTGGGGCCCTTGCTGGACCTGATGCCAGTGCAGTGGTGATGATGACACAGGTGACATCCGATCCCCAGCCATATTTGCCCAGACTGGGGAAAGGCCATTTCACAGAGCAAACCCCTTGCCCAGCCCCTTAAAGACACATTCAGCCAGAACTGCCCATTCTGATCTGTGCTCAGGTGCCGTGGGCTGCCCCAGCTGCAGCTCCGTGCTCCAGGGCCTCAGGTGGATGGACACCTGGCAGAGCGGCCGAGCTTCCCGGAGACCCTGCTCCTGGAGGCACGTGGCAGTGTGGGTGAGGGTGGCTCTGCCAGCTCGACGCCAGTGGTGTCAGTGAGGTCAGCGCTTGCACTTGTGGTGAGGCAATCTGGAAAACAGAGTGAGCAGGGAAAACCCAAGTCAGGACAAAATAGCCTGTGTCCTCAGAATAACCGCATGGCACAGCGCAGCCTCTCCCCTCACCTCTTCCCAGCCTCTCCTGGGGATCATTCAGGTGAACTTGACCTCCAGAGGAGGAATTTGCTCCAGGCAGCTGGAGAACTGCCATAGTGCTCTTCTTAGAGAAATCAGGGATTTCTCTTTGCCAGCTCCAAGAAATGAGGAGCAGCAAGGCCATGAGTGTGCAGGTGAGCACTGAGTCCCCCAGCATCTCCCCCTTTCAGTCTGCACAGTCCCTGCAGGCTCTCAGGGCCCCAACAGCCCCATGGGGAGGAGGCAGGAAGCTCCCATCCTGCTCACTTGAAGCTCCAACATAAAATAGTTCTTTGTGGGTGGGTGATACAGAACTGGCTTTTGCTGTGTCTTTACACTGCTCTTGTGTATTTGGCCTGCTAACAGAGAACTGGAAACAAGCATTCCCAGCGTGAGGGCAGGCACAGAACTCTCCCTGGAAGGTGCCTTAACCTCTGCAAAAATCCTAAAGAATCACAGTTTATTCCACTACATAACAGGTACCCTTGTTACTGGTGGCTTATGGTCACCACTGGGGAAGGGTCTTGGGGGGCTGTGGGTATGGGGAGTTACCCTTTGTTGTTGAGTCCTGTTGGTTATTCCTCAGAGGCCAGGCCTGCCCAGGCTGGCTGAGAGGGAACAGGTGAGCACATGGTCATTAAATAAGACACTAATGACCAAAACCAGGGGCAGCTGCTGTGAGGGACATACCCTGCCCTGCTCCTGAAGGCTGGACTTGTCCCAAGGCATTTCCCGAGGGGAACAGTGTTTCATCAGCTCCCTCAGGAAACAGTATTTTTAAACTATGTTGCAATTTTCTCCCTCAGTGTAATCACAAGTTTTTTATTGCAGGTAGAAAGGAGGAACAGCCTCACAGCCAGGCAGAGATAGCACAGGGACGTTCCGAACCCTCTCTTGAAGGCTGGCACTGGTGGCACTCCCTCTGAACCTGCTGAGGGATGGCTGTGTTTTGCAGCACAAGCCTACCTGTAGTGCAACAACTGACTCAATTCTCAGCTGTGCCTGGCCAGGCCACAACTCTTCAATTCTCCCTTCACCTTCCTAGCCCAGGTAAATCTCAAACGTGCACAAAATGCCCCAAAGCGCAGCCAGGGCCTTGGCTGAAGCTGCCCATGGCTGAGCTGTCCTTTAGGCACAGGTGAGCAGGGCACTGTCCTTGCAGGACAGGTGGGGACATGGCCATGGGTCATTGGTAGCAGGATGAGCTCTCACCTGCCATCTGAGGACAAAGACCCACTCTGGCTCTCAGCTGCACTTCCAAGGTGAGGTGTAACCTGTGCTTCTGCTCGAGCAGCTCTAGGTGTTTGAGTGACTGAAAGCAAGAGTGGAACAGCAGCAGCACAACCTCAAGTGTGAACCCCCTCAGCCTGCCTGCAGCCTTGCGTTTGCATCTCAAAGACAGCCCTTACTAACCAGATTGGTTCTTTGAGAAAACTGACTGAGGAGAAATAGCATATTTTAAAAAGGTGGAAAGTGTGACAGCCTGTAAAGGCATTTTCTGTGAAAAATGCAGAGCTGTCAACTTTGGATTAAAACAAAACCTGTGGTGCTATTGGCTGGGGAGAAGAGCTATTGTGGGGGAGGGAAGGGCTGCGAGGGAGGTGTTGTGCTTGGCATTCCTGCAGTGAGGCAGAATGGCAGATGGTCAAAATAATACAGTTTTCTCCAAATGGACAAGCTGAAGCAGCTTAGAAGCAAAAAATAATTACCAGGCATGTATCGCGGGAGGCATTACCGCATGTGAATCACGGGGGCATTGCCACATACGCAGATCGCAGGAGACATTACCATGTACAGCAGGCATTACCATACGCGGCTCACGGGCATCGTTACCAGACATGCAAGGCATTACCACATGCAGATTGTGGGAACTGTTACCATGTACGGGTGACTTTACCAAACACAGATCGCAGGAATTCGCTACCGGACATGTGTGGGAGGCGTTACTGTACGCAGATCACAGGAACCATTACCAAGCCCGTACGGGGACAATAGTGCGTGCATACCGCAGGATTCATTACCATGTCAGGGCAACTCTACCGTATGTGGATCGCCAGAATCATTGTCAAGGACAGAAGGCTTTATCATACGTGGACCACAGGAATCATGACTGGGCACATATAGGAGTTTTCACTGTACACAGATCGCGGGAGGCACTACCACGTACGGGTAGGCATTAATGTATGCAGATTGCGAGAGGCATTACCTGGCACATGTGGGTGGCATTACCATACGTGTATCACAGGAACCATTACTGCATGGGGGGGGAGCATTACCATACGCAGATTGTGAGAGGCTTCACCATTCGTGGATCGTGGGACTCATCACCGCATATGGAAGGCATTAACGTATGCGGATTGCGGGTAGCATTACCTGGCATGTACAGAGGGCATTACTATACACAGATTGCTGAGGGCATTAACGAACATGGATCATGGGAATCATTACTGCATACAGGAGGCTTTACTGCACATGGATCACAGGAACCATCATGGCATACGGGAGGCATTACCTGGCACATACAACAGTTTTTTATCGTTCATGGATAATGGGTGGCATTACTGCATGTGGATCGCAGTAACCATTACCGTGTATAGGAGGCATTACCAGGTGCGGATCGTGGGAATCCTTAACAAGAACCTTTACCACACGTGGTTGGGGGCAGGGGGAAAAGAGGAGTGGCTTTACCACACACGAATCATGGGCAGTATTAACGCACGCGGATCACGGGAGGCATTGCCACACGCCAATTGTGGGAACCATTACTATGTACACGAGACATGCAGATCGCGGGAATCGTTGCCAAGGATTGAAGGCTTTACAGCATACGGATCGCGGGAGATGTCACCATACACAGATCATGGGAATCATTACTGCATACGGGAGGCGTTACCATGCACAGATTGCAGGAGGCATAACCTGGCACATACAGGGGGCTTAACTGTACACAGATCACGGGAATCATTACCATGTATGAGAGTCTTTACTGCATGCAGATCACAGGAGTAATTACCCTGCACCTACCAGAATTTCTACTGTATACGGATCATGGGAGGCATTACGGCACACAGATCGCGGGAAGTATATACTGGGCATATATGGGGGCATTACTGCATGCAGATCACGGGGATCATTACTGGGCGCGTACTGGTGGCATTACCAAGGCCGGGAGGCTTTACCCTACAGGGATCACAGGAATTATGACCAGGCACGTGCAGGAGTTTTCACCGTACACGGATAGCAGGAGGAATTACCGGGCATGTACAGGAGGCTTTACTGTGTGCAGATTGTGGGAATTGATACTGTGCAAGGCATTACTGTACATGGATCGTAGGGTGCATTACTGTGTATGGGAGGCATTACTGCGTTGTTTGCAAGAGGCAGAACCACGTGCGGCGTGCAGGAGGCACGCACAGAGCATGAGAGGCAGAACCACACGCGGAGTATGGGAGGGAGAGCAGAGAAGGCGTGAAGCAAACATGGAGTACAGGAGGTAGAGCTAAGCATGGAGCAGAAGCAGCAAGGGAGAAGGATGGGAAGGAGAGCTGTTAGTGATGAACCACAGCAGCAGCAGGAAAGGGACCTGCAGGAAGCATTGCTCTTACCTGTGGCTGTTACTGTACTGAGAGCATTAACACTCTAATCTAAAGGGAGAGAACAAAACCATGTCAGTGCAGGACCAAAAGGGAGGAACAAAACCGTGTCAGTGCAGGACCAGCACCCTGTGACTGCTGCGCTTGCACCAACCTGACACAGTACACCCCACTAAAGGTTGGAAGGGGAGCTCCCCTCAGGGACCTGAAGAAACATGGACCTGTGCACTTCTTCCTGGGGTCTGAGGACTGAAACAAACAGGGGAGGGAATGTTGGCAAAAACAAGAATGAATATTCATTGCGTTTCATCTTCTGCCAAACCTGCTGCTGTGGGATGGTGGCATGCAGCTGCTTCACGCTTCAGGTCCACATCCAGTACTGTTGCTGGTCGCATCATTTCAAACTGGCTAAAATTTGAGGCTTCACAGAGACCTAAACCTCTGTGACACTATAGCCAGGGTAAAATTCAAGGAAGTGAGCAGTGTAGCAATCCTGGTGCCACATAAATTTCCCAGAGGAGGAAGTCCTTGAGTGCATAAAACCTGTCACACACCTGCACTCAGATGAGACACACACACACTGGAGGGCCTCTCACAGGTGAGGCTGTTTAGAGAGCATTAAGCTTTTAAAACACATTTCTTGCAGGAGGGATTAAAAACAATTAAAATACAGATGAAAGCACTTTAAATGCAGGGTTACCTTACAGGAAGCCAGAGAGAGATGGTGTATTCCATCTTAAATCCAGTCCACAGAACAAACCTGGTTTCTTCCCCAGGGCACATGCTCTAGGAATGGCCTTTTAGCCACTGCTCATGAAGCAGCTGAACACCTCTGAAAGCAGGGGTGGGTAAGACCATGACGTGTAAGGATCCTGAAGATTGGTACTTGAGAAGAACCATCAAGTTTTCACATGGACTGTGATCTGTTCCAGCCCCCCATTAACCTTCCAGCCTGGACAGGTCTGTGGAAATCTTTGTTTTCCTTTCTAGTAAATGCAAAGGTAATAAAATTCTGGAGAGAATTGTTGAGTAAATCTGCACAGTGTTCCTGCTTCCAACTCCCAACGATGGGCTCCACACACACTGTAGGCAGCATCCTGAGCCTGCGTGGAAGAACCCATGGATAACTGAAGCTAGATTAATCAAAGCCACACACATCCTGCAGTGCCCTGGAAAGCTGTAAGTGACACAGTAAAGAGAATCTGACACAACAGGTTAACTGGGGCAGAATCGACCCTAAAACAGCACCCACAGCTCCCAGCTCAGGTGGGAGTGCCTGGCACCATGGTTTGAGGGCCTCGGAAATAAGCCTGAAATGTACACATTGAAGTTTAATTACTCACAAGTTGGAGCAGCTGCTGCTTAGTTCTGCAAGGTTCAGCCTCAGCCGAGGAGACTCCACCAAGTGCTGGGGTTTATGTGGATGTCACAGGTAGGGCAGCCCAAGCCCTTGGCACAAGGCCATAGGATGGCTCTTCCCCAGTTCTGCTCTGCCTCTGCTCCAGGTGTCTGCCAGTGCCTCAGTGCAGAGGGAAAATGTGAAGGGGCCACATTGCCTGGCACCTTCTCCAAGCTGACAGCTCGAGCAGCTGGAGCTGTCACCTGGCAGAAGAAACGGTCCAGTCCCTCATACTCCTATTTTTGCCCAGCACTGATTGCTGGGATAAGCCCTCCCTCACTACCTCCTCTCCCAGACAGCATAGCTGGGGGAGCGCCCTCTCAGCCAGTCAGTTACATGGAAAAGGCAGGGGGCCACACTGAGAGCCCTGATGTGGCTTTCATCCCCTCCCCTCCACTGTTGGAGATCCTGAGGGGAACACCAGGCTTGAGGGGGAAGCAGTCCCAGCATCTGCCCAGCACCTGCCCAGCCTTGGGGGCCAAGTTCAGACTGTTCACCCTCAGTGGTGGCAAAAGGCTGACTGGCCTCAGCACACCGCGCAGGCAGCCACTTCCTTAGGGCTCTGCAGGGATCTGGACCCTCCAGAGCCAGGCCTGGGCTCCTGGGCATACACCTGCATCCTGTTCAGCCACAGGAGCTGGAGAGGGGACAGAGCTGCTGCCCCCAACACTTTGTGGTACCTGTGACCCTGCCCTGTTAATGCCAGACCATTCTTGACCCCCACGGGGACACTCAGGCAGCAGGCCTGCCAAAAGGGCAGGAAAACTATGGGCAGAACACTGATAACCCAGAGCACACAGGCAAGGAGCACCTCCCATATCTGCTGGTACCACTGCAGGAACCCCCTACTGCGGCAGGCTCCAGTCTGCTGAGGATGAGGAACTACCTGAATTAAACACAGGGGAAGCCAGACAGGTCTCTGTGCCTCATCCTGAATAGTCCTCACAGGGAAGGAGGGAGAAAGCCCTTGAGTCCTGCCTCCTGTGGTAACTGTCTTGGCTTCTCTGCTCCACTTCCCTCAGCTTTTCCTCTTTGTTCACTGCCTGGACAACCTGCACCACCATGGCAGCACCAACAGCTGCACAGTGTCCCACCTCACCTGCTGAGCACCATGCCCAGCAGACCTCACACATGCCCTATGGCAGCAACAATTCCCCGTCCTACGAGTAACCAGGACAGTCAATAATTTCCTAAATCCCATATATTAGAAACAAATCATTCCGTTTCAGGCAACACTGACACATGGATCAAACCCAACCCTTGGCACACGCTGCACGTGTTCTGATACCATGGCACAGCTACTCTGTTTCAGATCTGTATATTTTTAATATTCCCAGGAAAATAGGCAAAAATACTAAATATACATATACTAAACCTGGACACAGATCTGACAAAACACCATAAAGAGCTTCAAGGAAAAAGACAAAAGGACAAAAACCCCCAAGTAGTATAAAAACCCCAGAAAAACAAACCAAAGCAAAAGGAATCTTTGGCTCAATTACTGTTACAAAAGGCATCAGTTCCTGTTTAAAACAAGAATTACTCTGGGTTTGGTTTCATTTCTGTCAAAAATATATTTTCAATTTGCATGTCCAATTCAAATAATCCTTTTGCTTTAAAGTGGGAAAGATAAAGCTCAGCACTGAACAAAAAGTGGTTTAAAATAAACCAGATTTTGTTCACTGTACATTTAAATATTTTCTACAAGAACTTTGCGCATGTAATAAGTCCAGAGACAAAAGAAAAGCATGTGTCACCTTTGCAACAAAAGGGGTGCAAAATATCAGTTTTATGTAAATCAGCAAGCACAGCTCCTGAGGCTTTAAAACCAGGGAATGCTGAAAACCTCAACAGTTCTTCGACTCAAGTATTGCTCCTGGGCAATGCCATAATATTCATTAAAGAATCCATTTATCAACAGATACCACATGTACAAGTTTTTCAGCACAGTTTTTATGATGCTCTACTGAAAAGGATGCTTTAAAAACATTAATCTGGAATGCAAGAATCCAAGATGCTTTCTCTGCCCATTCCAAACTACCATTAGCAACTAAAAAAGCCAAGATTTACACTATATCCTCCCTGATAACGCTGAGCATTGTGCTTTATTTTCCAAGTCATTAGCATGCACAAGAATGACCTCATGGTGAACAGATGCACTTGGATATGGCAGTGATTAGATCAGTCCTCTCAGCAGTCAAGTGTGCCCGTTCCCATTAACCCCTGAGGCGCCAGCAGCAGCGCTTGGCTAGGGGGTTCCCTGGAAAGCAGGAACCTGCCATGGCAAGCACAAACCCCTCAGACAGAATCCTTGTGGTGGGAAAGCTATGACTGGAGAGTTCTCCGGAAGGAATATCCAGCGGCCCCTTCCAATTCCCAGGGTGTTAAGACCATGCTTCTGGCTGCTGATCTTACAGAAAACCAACCCAAAGCCTCAAGGAACCCTCATGAGCCACAGAGGCAGTTGAAGTCGGGGTGCAGCTCTGCCCACTTCAGCTTCACCAATTTTTTTAAAGAACACAAATATTTTGTTGAACAACTATTTCTGAATTTGGCTGTGAGAGCAAGAGCAGCAGCTTAAAGCCTGTCCACTGAAAGGAGAGAAATTTGCAGTGGGAAAGAATTAGAATAATTCAATAGTCTTGGATTATGGAGGATTTCCTGGGCTGCCTCTCAAACCCTGCCTAATTAAAATACAGCATGTAATGCACTAGTTTAACAACAAAGGGCCGTATTCCCAGCTTTTGTTCCTAATCTGCACATCCCCTAAATGCATTTGGGGATGGCCATTCTGCCTAGGAGGCTGCACTTTCAACGCTGAAGATACCAGGGCTGTGATCCATACAGAGAGTTTAAGGCTCTGCTCCTCAAAATAGCAAAGGAGATCAACTGGACAATTTTCCTGCGGAAAATGTGGCACCTGCAAGACTGGTGACAGGGAGACTAAGCCAGGGCAGGAAAACCACATCCCACATGAGTCTGGGCATGCATCCCCAGAGGTAGCATCAGAAAATACAAAAATATCCAGTTCAAATAATTATCTCATAGTCAGCAACAACCCAGTAACGTGTCACTGAGAGCTGTGTTTGATTTCTCCCTACACTGTGGTAACTCCTGAGAACACGCTGCACTGTGATAAGCAGCACCCTTACTCCCTGACCCTCTCTGCTGCACAAATGCATTTGCAACACTGACAGGATCACACCTGAGGGTCATTATAAGAATCAGACCAGATGATAATTAATCTTAAATTTACTTTAGCAGTTTATACTCAGCAGAGCCAGCAGTACCTGTTGGCTTGTACTACCACCTGTGCCAGCTCCATGCATCCCACAGAATCATCAAGGCTGGAAGAGATCAACAAGTCCAGTGGCCAACCCAGCACCACCATCATTACCCCAAAATCATGTCCTGACGCCTCTTGAACACTTCCAGTTATGAGGAACCCAGTGCCTCTTGGGTAGCCTGTACTGGTGCCTGACCACTCCTTCAAGGAAAAGTGCTACTTTAATTTACTGCTCCCTGACTCCTTTTTTCTGTTTCAGAATAGAAAAATGCCCCCTGTATTCCTAAGTGGCAGACAGGTGATTCCTGCAGGTGCAAGACAGGTGGATCTATGCCTGGGGCAGGCCTGGCTGTGGAACAGCGGAACTGCTGGGGCTGCATCTACCCTCCCTGCTGACTGCTGAGGGGCATCTGATGGCAAACACATCCCCATGGCCACAGCTGACACTGCCCCTGCTCATCACTGACTAAATATGCAGGAGAATCAGCAGGTAATGTGAGGAGACTCTGAAGCGGAGATTCTGACACTAGAAATCATGGCCAGCCTCCAGTTCATGAGAGGGAAATTAATTCTGTGGCTCAGAATTCTGAAAATCAGAATGTGATTGGGGAAGGCTTTGCACTTAAAGCAATTAAAATAATGAAATCATACCCAGGTACTCCTGATTTAACAGTATTTTGAAATCCTCAGCTACTACGAAACACTTTAAATGTGTTTGGCATACACAGCTTAGCCTTCAGAATGTGGGGCTGTGGAGGGGTCTGCCCTGTCAAGCCACATCTGACACAACACCGTGTGCTAAAAACATGAAAATGAAACACAACTACACACAGCACAAAACATTTAAAACAGATCACTATATCTACATTTCTATTTGCTGATAATGTCGACAGATAAACGATTCAAGAGCTAACAAACCAGCCCTGGACACGCGCTGCGCTCCTATTGAAATGGGTGATTTTTTTGTCTCAGACTTTTGGCAGAGTGTATAAAAGAATTTAATGCACAGCTGTTCTACTTTTTAATGTGGGAAACATTAATCAAAGCTTTAAGTTATAAGCTTTCCTAGCGTTGTTTAGTATTCCAGTTCAGCAGAGATCAATAGATCCATCCCGTGTTCCCTGACGCCTCTCCAGGACGCAGAGGCGCGATTATGTAAATAGCCTCGGCTTCCTCCCCCTCCTGCGAGCGCTTATCTCCAAAGCCTTCTGCCTGCTGCTCCTGGCCACCACTGCCTGGCCAGCATAGGCCTCTTATCTCCTCACAAAGCTCCGAGCACGCCAGGATCGGAGCCAGCACACCAGACAATGCTGCACGGCTGTTTTTATTCCTAAGTGATTTATGTGAGCAAATTTAATTTCTTCCTTCAGTGTTTCAGTTTAGATGGAAGATATCTGCTAACAAGTTGGGCTAAAGAGAAATAGAGCAGATATCCTGCAACGTTTATACAGGTTGGAAATAATCTATTCAACAATCCAAAAGAGAACAGGGAATGATTAGAAAGTGCCAGTGTCACCCTAGGAGTGTCAATGACAGATTAAGGAATCTTGGGTACAGAGTCCAGCTCATGGTGACCAGATACTTTCTGAATGCTGGAATAAAAAGCATTTTGGAGGCACTACAAATGTGCATTTCAAAGCTCCCTTTCAGGAGAGGTTCACTTAAACTCAATCAAACCAGCCAGGCAGCGACTGTGACTACACACTAACCTCACCCTCCACAAGGCACATGATGAATAAATTCCCAGAGTTTGGCACAATGCTGTCACCTCTCAGCAGGCTGATGACTGATGAGCACTGATGTGCGTGTGCACACACACACCACACACACCCACACCCCCATCACAAATCCCGAAGAGGCTCCAGGCCAGGTGCTGCAGGCAGCCTGCCGTGCACTCGCCTGAACTGACAGGACGTGCCTGCATCCCACACACCGCTGCGATTCCCTAACAGCACCCCGTTCCTGCGTTTCTTGTGCATTAATCCCTGACCCTGGTAGCTCAGCAGCATAATCCCCATTTAGCATTAGCAGCAGCTTTCCCTGCGAGGAACTATTTCTGATAAGTGAGCCCCGATTCAGGTCTCACTTTTGAACAAGATATTCCCAGCTCAGCAAGAACCCGGAGTCCTGAATGAGCCTGAGCCCATCACTGCGAGAAAGTTCATTAACCTCTCCAGAGTTGGGGGTTAACAGGATAGCTGAAGAAAGGAGCAGTGTGAATAGCTCTGATGCAAAACAAATTAAAATGAATATCATCATTCCTTTTGATATTCATTAGTTGATTCAGGGGAAGAATAGTTTTCTTAAATTTGCAAGCATTTATCTACAAAATACAGGTGTACATCTGCTGCTCAAGTGCTTCTTGGGGCTACAGAGAAGAATAATGTGCAGAGACTCACCAGTTCCACCAAGGGAGTAGCTCGGAGAGGGAGAGAAGACCTGAGCGGCAAAATCCTCAAACGTCATCACTTCTTTGTGGTTCTGGATGATGGCTTCGAGGTACAGAGCTCTCTCCTCGTAGCTGCAACGCCTCATTAAGGAAAGATGTGTGCAGAACTCAAGGCTGTCCCACGGCATCCCAATCACCAGCCCCACATCCACACTGACCGGGCTGGAATGGGTAGGGAACTAGACCAGAACTGCCCAATGGTTCTGAATGGGAGCAAAAAGGAGGGGATACATTCAGGACTGGAAATTCAGGGTAACACCTTTTGAGCTTCCTGACTGAGAAGCTGTGACCTGGGAGCTGCCAAGCACAGGAGCAAAGCCCCAGATCAAAACCAACCGTCACAGACAAGCTGTGGCACTATGGGGAAGTTCCTGGCACACAACATTCCTGTTCCAATAACCAGAAAAGTAACTAGATTGGAGAGAAAAAGCTATAGGACAGAGGGATACACTACCACCCCCCACCACCCCCCACCCCCCCGCTTCACTTGATCACTGGATTTCTTAAACCAAATTAAGCACAATAAACCAATTCCAAAAGTGCGACAGTTATATTTAGGGCAGGTGCTAGAAGGTGCAACCTTATGTATACCAAATAGATGATGCACAGTGGACAAACCCAGCCCACAACTTGCATGCATTATGGCCTGAATAATGCAGGCAACAAAGCAAGCTAACATCGAGACTATTGCCTTTTAATTAAAACTCGGCAACCTGGAACACACAGCATTCAAATGTGTAATCAAAAACCAGTCACCAATAAAACTTACAAGCGTAACAAGCTGAAGCAACTTTCCAGCTGTCTTAATAGGACCCCTGCTTGCGGCAGCCTTTCACAGCGGAGAAAGCAAATCTTCCCCTTTTGTGTGCAGCTTCTGTCTGCTCAGAAGGTGAATATACACTTCCAATAACAGGATAACGCCTGGGACAAACCTACAATGGGCTGGAGAGCCTCACGTATGACTTTATGAATTAGGGCTCGCAGGAGCCAGAATGACATCTCATTCTCTGTTTCCTCAGTGAAAACAAAAGTTTTCAGCGCCTCATTGTGTTTCTGTTATGGGGAAATGCACTCGAGCTCTGCAAGGCTGTTCGGTGGGAGCAAAGGCCAAGCTGAATTTAGAAATTAGGAGCAGGAGAATAACACCAGTGACAACAGAATGCAGGTGAGGGTATTTAGAATTGAAAAGCATTACTAATTAATATTGAAGTGCCATTTGTGACTTGCAGTACATTAACAAAACCACTCTGAAACACTATTTAAAAAAAATCAGAGAAAAGCAGTGCTTAAAGCCAGGAGACGATGGTCTAGTGTTGACCTCGAAGGGAATAAGCAAAGCACGTCTTCATTGCATGCAAGTTCCTGCAGGCATGGTGGCAACAAAGGGAAGAGAAAGAAAGGAGAAATTTTGCGTTTAACGCTCCCAGAGAGCGATTGATACGTGATAAATCTTCTTATAAACTTCCCCTGGAAGCCTGAAGACAGAAAATCAATAGCCAGCATTTCAGCGTTTGCACCTGCTGACAGCGTTATTTGCTCAGTTTTCCTGCCTTGCCCGAAGCCCGGGAGAACGCATTCCTGACAGCGCCAGCCCGCGGCGTGCGGGGCTGCCTCCCCTTTATAGGCTGAACTCCTGATGACTCTTGTTAATGAATAGGCTGCCAAACTTCCTCGGACGGGAGGCACACGCCTGGGCCCAATTCTAAAGGGACTGACGGATGCCATTCACTGCTCATTATGGAGATGCTGATTCCTCGGCGCTCGGCTGTTGCCAGGGCCGTGCGGAGCGTGCTGCCGGGCGAGCGCCGGCCGGGGGCGGCGGGGGCTGCGCGCCCGTCTGGCAGCGGCCCCTCTGACACGGAGCTGGCACGTGCTGCCGCAGCGGGAGCGGACCCGGCCGTGACAAATTGCTGAAAGGGCTCAGCGACACCGGGGGCTGGCGACCACCTGAGCCTGCGGGCTGGCCAGCAGCGCTCGATTCATCCCCCGGCCCCGGCCGGGACTGCTCGTGGGCTTCCAATCAGGCCGGGGGGACAAGAAAAGGCTTTTCATGCTCTGCCTGATAATACCCTCCTGGGTCCCGAACGGCTCTGCACATCTCACACAGCAGCACACCAGAACACCGCACAGGTCTGCCTGCTACAGATAAATGCTGCACGGAAACGCTGCCCAGGTTTGCTCTGCACCCGGTAAAATCCTATTGACGAGCTGCAGGATGCTGCTCGTCACACAAAAGACTGGGAAAAACAGCCCGGACAAACAGCTGAGCAGCTACAGGAGAGGCAGCTGAGGAAGAACATTCCAAGATCTGGAGAGCCCTGCAGATCCAGCAGTGCTTTAGAGGCACGCAAGGGAAGACCCTAGCTCAGCACCTCTCCTGCATGCTGAAAAGCCAAAAGCAGCAGATGCAGATAACCTCAGCACAGTGAGGCCTAGTGCTGCACATCCCAGCTCCACTCACCAGCCACCTTGGCTTGGCATTCCCTGTGCCCTCCTGGGCTCCCTGAAGTACCAGGAGCTCAGCAGTCCTGCCATACGGGCAGCGAGCGGGATGCCTGTGCTCATTTGTACTCACAGCTTAATCAAAAGAGAATTAAGTGACTGCAGCAAAGTGAAATTAAACTCACTGCTATCTTTGTCTCAGTACATACAGACATTTGGGAGAACAGTTGGGATTCATTAAAAAGAAAAAGTCAACTAAAATTTTACTGAAGTTTAGGAATTTGAATGTGGAGGCATCGTGAACAAGGTGTAAAAAAACTCTCCGAAAAACACCTCCATCCTGTAAAAAAAGCATCACAAGGTTTCCTATGTATTGCCCTGTAGGAATGTGTCTGTCCCGAAAATCCCTGGAGCAATACTTCTGTAAGAGCTGCCCCATGGAAACATGCTGTGCCTTCAGCCTAAGAGCCAGCCTTGAAATATCACTGAGTTACAAATATTAGAACCTCACACTAAACCTTTGTGTCACGGCTCTCCTGTGAGCTTTGGGCAGAGCCCACGTGACACCAAGGTGCCCCCAACACCAATCAGAATTTAGATCAAGTGCCACATAAACTACTAGTTTAAAAATGCAACCATGGATCAGCAACTCCCTAGCTCTAAGCAAAGCCAGGAGGGAGCCCCAAGTGCCTGGCTGGCTTTCTTAGAGCAGCTTCAGGGCTGGAACGCTGCAGGGAACACACAAATCCATTGCTGCGGTAGGCCTGGCTGCAGAGGATGGGCTGTGATCTTGAACCCTACCCTGGCAGAAAGCTGGACAGCTGGCTGCCCTGATTAACTAAGCTCAGGGGACACCCCTGAGTTATATGGGGGCTTGCGGCGTCCCCTGAGATCTGCAGATAAATGGAGTTATACCAGACCCTCGAAGGAGCTGATCAAAAGCTACTCCTTTAATATGTACGGCAATTTGATCCATTCCTCAACAGCTGCATTATTTTACATTTTGCTTCTGCCAAGACAAAACTCCAGAGCAAAATGTTTTATACAGACACAAACAGGTTTGTTTTTTTTTCATTTCATATGAAATAATGACATTGAGAGCCATGACAAGGTGTGAATTATTGATCATTAATATATAAAAAACTGGGAGAGCAGTAATTTAGGTCCTATTTGAATACAACAATCAAATATCAATATTTGAATATTATGAACTTCTAGTAGCATTTTATCAGCATACCAATTATTTTAACATTTCAACCACACAATGAAGACTGTTTGAAAAAAACCCCAATACATTAAAATGTGAACATCAGCTATTTGCAATAAACCACAACATCTTATTATAGCAACAGGATGACCTGCAAAGTGAAACACACAGGACATCCTTTCAGACAGAGGATGCAAAAGAAGACAAAAGGCAGAAACCTTTGAAAATTCACCAGAGAGGCAGGTACCACCCAGCACTCGGCTCTCACACACCAGCATCACTCCTATGTTTAACCTCTACAACACAGAGCTAGTTTCAGACACACAGTTTAAATCATAATGACCTTGAAAACCCTGCAAAGTCCTCATAATCTGGGTTCTGCAGGTGACCTGAGCCATCCCAGGGTCAGGATCTGCCCACTGTTTCCCTCCCTGCACACACACACAACACTAAACCATACCAAACTGCCCTGTTGAGAAGCAGGGGAATATAGAAGATGATGACTGAAGCAGATCCTGAAAATACAGAACTTCTGATTATTATAACCTTAACTTCATGCTGACCTCAAGCAAAACTCTCAAGACTCCACTGCTGCTGATGGTAATGGCCAGCCCATCCTGCCCCATGCTACTGCTTGAAAATAAAAGCATTTAGGCAACATTTATATACTGTCACCGATACATGGAAAGAACAGTGCGCTCTGCTCATGCAGCGGGCAAAAAAAAGACAGGAGTGGTTTTGGCCAGGCTGGGGAGAAGTGCCTGGCTGCTCTCCATGGCCCATGGGTTGTACCAACACCACAGGGCACCAGTGCCATGACTGGCACCCAGGACACTGCCAGGGTCCATGGAGAGCACTCGCTGCAATGCCTGTTCCTGTGGCTCCAGAGGAACCCTAATGTGGCCTGCTGTAACTCCCATCTGCAATGTGCAGCCCACCCAGAGAAGGGCTTTTCAGGGCATCGGGCCAGTGGAGAAGCTCAAAGTATAGAAGGAGACAGCTCTTTCCAGCCTATCAGACATCAAGGCTGGCTACATGTCTACATGCCAATTCCTTCTCTACCCAGTTAGGGAGACCTGCAGAAAATCTTTGAATTTACTGTTCAGTGCAAGAAACATTTATTTCAGTTTTTCTCCTGATTGTATTATAGGGCCCAAATATGGTTCACAAAAAGGGTTTGCTCCTGACACTGCGACAGCAGTTTGGAAAACATACAAGAACATTAACATTTGGGACTTACCAAAGCAGAGTAAAGCCAGGACCATAAAACTGAGGTTAGCAGAGATGTGTTGGCTGATGACCTTTTTGCACCTAATTGTCCTCCCCAGCTCTGAAGAGGATGGAGTTACTGTGCTTTTAAAATGTGGTATTAGGCAGTTTTGATGTGAAACCCAATCTGCTTGATAATGCTCACCATCGTTTACGGTCTAGTGACCGCCACCGCCGCATGAATTTCACCGAGAACTTTTTGGGGAATTTTAGTAACATATATCCTTCACCAAACAGGTGCAATTAAACTGTACCTGTCAGTCACTGCAGACTTATGTGCTTTTTATAAACCAAGGCATCCAAGATGGAAACTTTCCAGTGGTACTTGTCTTAAATCAGACCATGTAACACACATGTGACCACTGGGGTCTGTGGGCCCCTCTCCCCATGGCCAGCCCCTGTTACAGCCATCTGTCCATGCCACAGCCGGGAGAGCCAGGGCTCCCTTGGCGGAGCAAGGCCGGCCTGTGCAGGGCTGCTGTTCCTCCTCCTTATCCAAAAGAGGCAGATGATCCCCTGCTGCCAAAATCAAGAGCTCATCCTCTCTGTGGCATAATTGTCTGCTGCTGTGCCACCAATCGCAATGACAGGCAGCCCTCTGTGCTGGGGGGGATGGCTGGAGCCCAGAATGGCTGGAGCCACCCTAGTGTGGAAGAGACACGGCTCTCCCTGAGACTGACAGGTACGGAGAGGTCTGTAAAGGGATTCCTACTTTGTGGAGCATTTGCCCAGCGCCTCAGCACCGCACCTGGAGCTCTGCCACCTCCCACACCACAGCGGGGCCTGGGTCCCTCACAGGATCACAAAAGAACCTCAGTGCTGATTGATGGAGATGGGCCTCAGGTCCCTGAGAACCTGCGAGGAGTGCTCCAAGTCACAGGGCACGTTGCCACGGCATTTCCCAGCGCACACGGAGCGACATGGTGGCTCCCGTGCAGACGGTTGCCAGTAATTGCTTTAAAGGGGAGAGTGCAGCAAAACAACAACAGAAACACGTTCACATGGTTTCAAAGCATCTCTGTGGAAATCAAGCAGTGTAACAGCAAAGCCATTCTGAAGGTGCCCTGAGGCAAAAGGCTCTCACACTCATCTCTGCAGGCGGTTCATCTGCGCAGGTGTGCTGGTTTGAAAGCAAAACCAGTGAAAGACTCTAAGTCAGAAACACAATTTAATAAGAGGAAAAGAAAAGAAATAAAAGAAAGTAAAATAAAAGTAATAGTACAAAAAAAACTACTGACAGAGTCAGATTACAACCTGACACCCTGTTAGGGTGGTAGTGGCAGTCTAGATGAGATGGTCTTGTTGAAGCAGTGATCTTGTAGAAAGGTCTGGTAGTTCTTGTCTCTTCTGGGAGTCTAGTGGATAAAAGCTGCTTGTGCTGTCCTAAACCCTGGATTTATCTAGGTGGGAATGCTTGGCTCCTCCCCCTGGGTGGAGCATCTCACAATGGGGATGATCTCATTCTATGAGTCATGCAGTGGGTCCTTGATGGCCCATTAAACAGAGATAACTCCAGGAGGGAGTTATCTATGAGTCATGTGGCAAGGCATTGTTAGGCTCGTTAACAGAAGATAAGGAAAACACTGCTCCACCTTGGCTCCAAGGGCTCATGGGGATAGAATACATACCTTGGGCACAATTTTACATTGTAACCTAGGACAGCAGGTGACGGGCAACGCGCCTGACTCCTGACGCTGTTGAGCAGTGCGCGTGGCCCAAGGTGTGGTGCAAGCACCCTTCTGGCAGAAGCACTTGTCTGCCGCTCTGGGATAGCAAGAATATGTGGCACATTAGTCATGCCAACTGCTTCAGGGGAGAATCTTGCATTTGTTACGAATAAGGCACAAAACAAGCTTTCATCTTAATTTCCAAGTGCTCCCGCAGGCTGGAAGCCCCCAGAAGCAGACACACCTACCATTACAGACCAACTGCTCCGCAGCAGGAGCAAAGGGACACCGGATCACCCCCCTGCTCCCATACCACACTGTACTCTGACAGCACTCGAGCTCATCTCTACCCAAAGGTTTGTAATTTTACCAGAGTCCCTGCAATGCTCTCCTCCCAGCTAGTCCTGCTTGTACACAGACCTGCTCTGTTTTTAAAAAAAGCTGGACCTGCACCTCATCCCCTTTATTAACTTTGTTTCCATTAAGTGAATGTTCCCCATGTGCTACAGACCTGACAAACCACACACAACTGTCCCTCAAATATGGCACTGTACATTTTGCATGGAGCAACTAGTCCTCTGCCCATCCAAGGTCCAGTCCAGCCACTGCATTCTGTGCTTACCACTGTACTAACGTGGATTGGACAAAAGTATTTCAACAACAATGATGACATAATGGCCTGTTACCAGCTCAGAGCCACGGCAGCCCTGACTGGTAACTCATTCCACAGGGCACATCGAGATCTTAGCACCGAGAGGCGGCTTATGAAAGAGTTCTGTATTGTGATACCTGGGCACAAGGTTTTCACCAGCAGATTAGTGGGGCATAATTCCCCAAAATATGCTTTCTCTGGAACTAGCCATACAGTTCCCTACTCAGCCCTGAGAGATAAAGGGACAAGAGTTGCCCAGGTCTAATTGAAAGCCACCTTCCCAGTGGCCCAGACCAGTGATGCTGAGCTCCTCTCTCATGAGGGCACTGGGGAGAGCAAGAACCCATGCTAGGATCACAGAGAGCCACATGGCCAGTATCCACACTACTTCCACTGTGAAATTCCAGGTGGAGCTCACAGGGATCCAGCCAAACTACAGATCCCTGGGTGGTTCAGCCAAGATAGCTGGGCAATAAGATTCTCCCACCATAAATGAAGAGGAGCTGCTGGCAGGGGGACGCTGGGCCAGCTACATCTTCCTATCCTGTACCCAGATGTGTAGGAGAGGTGCAGACTTGCCTGCAAGGTTTGTGCATTTATTTTATGAATTATATCATCAGTTGATGATAAATGCTGTTGGTATTGACTTATATCTTAAAATTTTATAATTAAAAAAAAAAACCAAAAAAGCAGAAGACAGAGGGTTACAAAGGTTTTTGAACTAGCGCTGTTATTCTTTGGTCATTGCAGATACACAAACACACAGACTTACAGAGACTTACAGTGTCTCCAGTTTAACAGCCTGATACATTTAACATTCCCACACTTGTTGCCATTCCTCTTCTCAAACACAAGGATATTCTAAAGTCAGAAACATCACCAAAGGAGTTCATATGCTACATGAGATCTGCTCCACAGTGCACCTGGAGACAAGGAACAGGTCAAGCTCCATCTCAGCGATACCCAGGTGAAGGTACAGTTGGGAATCTCCTGGGATAATGCCATACTCCAAACCATTCAGTACCTGAAGGTGCCAGCCTCTGCAGTTCCCAGCTTGAACCTCAACAGAGACAGGGGAAGGAGAGATAATGGCAGACTTTTTAAATGAGAATGTGCCACAAAATTGTTTGCATACAGTCTAGGCCAAAATTATTTGCGCTGCCATTCATGGGTGTGATTCCCACCCTGTGGAACAACTGTAGTAACACCAAGGTGGCTTTGTGTGCTCAGGAGACAGTCTCACTACGCTGCTGCTCAGCAGCATACAGACAGAGGGATTCCTAGAATTATATGGAATATAAATGCACACACCAAATGAATTTGTTCCTAAAAGAAGCTCAATTCATTTAGTTCTAACTGAATCACAACCAGTAGAACAACATCTCAGAAAGGGGCACCTCTGTGCCTTGGATATAACTGATGGACTGTCAAATTCACTCATTAAGGAAAAAGTCTTTTCAATTTATAAATATATTTTCTCACCTACTAAATATTACCAAACCCTGTCAGTTTGATAAGAGTATGATGATCTGGCAGGTACAAGCAGAACAAAGTAATTTTGCCACTTCTAGTTTATTACAGATCTTTTCATTATTTCTGGGTCTAACACTACATGGCTCAGTTTCAGGTCTATTATAGTTGGTAATTTACATTTATTACAATCAGGGACAGGTAACTGGGGCTTATTATCACATCCATTATGAGTGACACCATTTGCAAGATGCTTAACACGAAACAGACTTGTTGCTGCAGTGAGACAGGCTGGGAAATTGCTCCATGTTGGAGGGTAGGAAAGAAAAACAAATTAGAAAAAGCCCAGCAAGAAACTGTTGCCTTGGGAGGGCTGACCTGAAACAGAGGCTAGGCAAAACTAAAGAGTAAAATTAGGATTTATTAAAAGGTCCCCAAAATCCACCCTGGGCATTACAGAAGCCTACGCAAGGCTGCACCCAGGGTGGTCTGCAAGTGGTGGCCAAGATGGCCACACCGAGTCACGAGATTTTGCCATTTTATAAGTTTAGGTCTATTTGCATATTGGGGTCCAATTGTCCAACCACAGCTCCAGGCCATGAGGTCCCATCCTTCCCGTCCCACCCCTCAGTCCATCGTTGTTTGCGTTCCTGGCCTGAAAGTTGTCCTTGGTCTTCCATCAGAAATGGATTTGTTTTGTCTACCTGCTCCGTAGAGGGAGCACAGTACAGTTCCTAATACGAGGCTTCATCCCTAGGCAGCATGCACAGAATCTGAAAATATAAAAGCTAAGGCATCAAAACCAGCAGGGATGTCCCAGCTTTAAATTAAAACCAGTATAACGAGGTCAGAGGTTCAGAATTATCACCTGACACATTTGTGGATGTTCCAAAGCAGGGACTGAGCGTGGGCTGGTCTGATCACGGGGCTGTGGGTGGCACACTTGGACAAACAGCTCCCAGGTCTGACTGAGCACTAGAGGCTGCAGGGGCTCAGTGGGGGCTCCATTTCTCAGTGTCCCCCTCCAAGCTCTACCTGTGCCCCCAAGTGAGTCCCTCTGGCCACCCCAGCCACGCTGACCATGCTGCACAGCAGCACCTAGCACTACCTCTGGCCGGGCCCTGTGGCAGCTGAGCCCAGAGCTCCCTGCCAGGTGGCTGCACTTCAATGACACTGGCGGGCATTGTAGGGTTAACAAGGAGCACGGGAACATCTTTTATTCATATAACACAGAATGCCTTTTGTTGATCTTTGAATAATGTTGCTTAAGATCCATTAAATGAACATACCCTTCCTTTCAAATGCCTGCAACAGATAGAGCAGTACACACTCACTGCTGGCCACCTCGGCCAAACAGCATCCCCAAAAGCAGGTGATTAAGTCAGCATTTAAAATAACATTTTTTTCCCTTAAAAGTGACCTCCCAATGGGAGAACTGGATTCCACTTCCACAGCACAGCTCAGCCAGTGTGCATGCTGTGATGGCTCCCCTTTTTCCCAGAGGAGTAAATAAAAATTCTGGTGCATATTTATGAAATCTGCTTTTTTTAACTTATGAGGTGGGATGTGTGAGCAGATAGTGAGCAAAATTGAAAATGTAAGTGACTCTTTCACAAAAAGGCAAGTCAATACATTGGTTTCGCTGCTGGTAACTTCTTCTAAATGTTCTACTGTTTCTGAAAAAATTCCCCAATAAGTTTCAAGTGACTCAGGGTGGCTGTGAAGTCTTTATCATTGCAATTAATTACAGGAAAAGTTCCTGAGTGAGCGGTACAATATACTATTAAACAACCAAGTTCTAAATCCAAGAGAAACGATGGTGGAAGTGGAGAGAGAGCAGTGGGCAGGGCTGCTTGGCTGGCTGAACACCCGAGCTGAGAGCCTGCTTTAGCACCCAGAACTGGCCAAGTTCAAACCAGCTCTGAAAAGGAGTGAGAATGAGACCAGAAACCAGGCCATTGCATACAGGTACATATTGTATACATGTATTAACACACAGAGGAATGGGAATGGAAGTGCTGAACCCCAGAACAGTGCAGAAGAAAAACTCCTGCCTATAGGAATAAATATGACAGAAAAAAGGAGTGACGAAACACAAGCTGGTCCCAAAGAACACCTGAGGTGCTGCTGGAACCCTTCCCACTTGGGGCCATTCTGTGTTTTCAGCTTAAAAGCCACTGAAGAGCAGTGCAGGAGCAGAGCAAGCTAGGGCTGGGCCTGGGAAGCTGCACATCATCAGGTGGGAAGTGCAATGACCTGTGCTCCTGTGAGAACCCCAGGTGCTCACAAGGTTGGGTCACACAGACACACCAGGGAAGAGCATCAGTAAGCAATTGTGCTGCGCAAGCACCGGGGCTGTGTACTCCTGCATCCCCAAGGTGTCTGGGTTATGGAGCACCCACTTCCACCACGATGAGATTATGGCCAACTCGCAGAGCAGCAGCACTTTGTTAAAAGAGACAATCTGATTTGAGATGGCAAATGAGTGAGCCAGTGCTGCTGCAGAGACAACTGCAATGGGAGGGCAGGAATCCTGCAGGAGAGTCACTGCTCCCTGCGAGCCAGCGCAGGCAGGAGAGGTGGATGGCAACTGGTGACAAGTGAGTTACTCCGGTCTTTTCTCCAAGGCTACCAAAAACCTGCCCCTCAGCCCCCGGCGACAGCCCTAGGCCACTCTGCTCTGCACAGCCCTTTCCATCTGCTTCCTGCCAGGCCCTTCTGACACGTCTCATTCTGCAGCCAGCACAGAGACGCTCCTTTGTGAGGTGACTGCAAATCACCACACAGGCTGACCCTTCCCTGGCACGTGCCTCCCAGCACCGTCTGCACCTCCGCACATCTCAGAAAGGACCCCAACGGAGCCTGTGTGCCCAGCAGCTCGGTCCTGGTGCCCAGGGAATGCTGTGCCCTCCCCACAGACCCAGCCTGAGCACAGGCACGGGAAGCTTCCGCTGAAGTACATCACTTCCTCAGTATTCTCACTGCTGCTTCCAGCTAGTGCCCTTTAAGCTAAAGTTCTGAAGTTCTTTGACATCCTTAACTGCTGAGTCATGTTGGGTATAAAAGGAGATCATGAGGATCCCAAAGAGAAGGCACAGGAGCACAGGATGAATTTTTAATGAAGCATCACGGTGGAAGAGGAGAAGGGGGAATATGCCAGGGAAGAAGCTACACAGCAGGGACACGGCATACTGCTGTCAGGTTTTCCTGTATTCAGGTTTTATTCCAGGTTTTGTTTAACTTACTGTCTCAAATTTCACACAGTTTGAAAAGGAAGGCTTTTATCATTCAATTACCAACTAATCTGTCTTCTGCAGAACACAACCAGTGCTCCACTCACTCCTGCCCAGTTACACACTGTCTTCTTCCCATACTTATATTCTGAGGAACTCAGGAAACCGTTCCTTCGCAGTCAATTACAAAAGGAGAATTGGTGTCTTTTGGCATAAGAAAGGCTGTTCGTAGCAGCTCATTCTCCACACACCTTTGTCACTATGACTGTCACCACCCACATCAGGCCCCTGCTACACCAGCTCACGGTGGCCCTGTGAGCCATCTGCAAAATTTTATCTATTAGCTGGAAAATGCCCACTGCAACCCAAGATGAGCCCATCCAAATAATTTCACTTGCCATTTAACTTTGGAAATACATTACAGCCTTGCCTTTGGGTGTGATTTCAGAGCCTACAGCAAGAGCCTCTTGCACTGCCAAGCTTTCTGATTTGGACTCGCGGCGTGTGACTCAGTGTAACTGCAGGAACACTGGCACACAGAAGTGGGATATTGGATATTAAATATTTGGCTTTTTTGGCAACATCTCTCCTCACTGCCTGCCCTGGTATTTATCTGTGCAGGCACACTGCTATCTGATCCCTGGATAATGCCAGCAGTATCACTGTAGATGCTGCTACCTTGTGCAAGGTTGGGCTCTGGGCGCTTGAATCTGCCTCTCAGAAGCAGACACTGCTCTGCAGCCCAAAACAATGCCCATCACTTTGCCATGAAAAGAGAGAAAGTGAACATTAGCACATCAAAGGCCCCTTTCTGAAAGAGGAAAAATTGCATGATGCACACTTTAATCTTTCTGACAATCTATGCATGGCCTGAGCTGAATTTGTTTTTCACACAAATGGGAATGCTCCGTATGAGCATGTCTGTACCAACAGCAACAAGAACAGAGAAACATGAGCTAGCACAGACTTTGAACTTTTAAAATATGGATCAACATGAAATAATATTTAACAGCTGATAGAACAACATCCCTCTTATCTCTCTTAATAAATCCAAATAACATGAAACATTTTACAGGCAACCTACAGAAAGGCTGCTAAAAATATTTTAATGTAAAAATAAAATTAAGTTAGTATTAAACAAAATACAGGCAATATTAAAATCTTAATGTAAATGCCTATTGCATTAAATCAGTTACCTGACAGAGAACAGCCTTAAGTGTAATTCCCTTAATTAACACTTCCACTTAGCTAACTAAGGGTGGAACATGACCCCTGCTTACAGATTTAAAAGCAAATATTGCTAAAATGCATATGGAGCATCTAAACTCATTCTGTTGTATTAAGGCAGAGATTTGTGGCTGTAGGTCTCTTCTCACTGGGAGGACTCACATCCATCAGTCCCAAGAAGCAAACACTGGGGACCTCTCTGCACATCCAGAAAACCAAAGCACAGGCAACAGCATGATCCCACTAGAGACAGGCAAGAGGTCCCTCCTCTCATTCCTTTACTGGGATGCCCTGTTTGCTGCTCAAGCCTCACCAAGATTGTCTGCACATTTTTTCATCTGAAAATGTGTTTAACAGAGTGTTAATGCTTGTGGAGAACAGGAGAGGGACTGCCCAGGAAGAACATCCCAGTTTTCTTCATGTAAACAAAACTGCACCCCCTAAATATCAGCTATAATGGAGTGGCATGATTTACAAACACGCCTTAGTAAATGCACATGCTGAATGGATTTGCTCCTAGCTCAAGCTCAGCCAGTGGAACAACATCTTGGAAGAACTTAGCAAGATCCCAGCCTTGGACTTGCAGAACATCAGCAATGGAGAGGAGGCAGCACTGTGGCTGAGTCCCACACCTGGCACTGCACACAAACCAGCATGTTCCCAGACAAAACACCTGCACTACCCAAAAGGCTTGAGGAAAAAAATCCATTTTTTCTTGCAAATCTGCCAGTAAGTTTAAACACTTCAGTCCCAAAAAGGATCAGGGGAGCACACGCGGATTTGCCAAGTGGACTGTCTGAAATGTGGGATCAGTGGTGAGACAACAAGCAGGCACACAGAAATACTGGAAAAGGAATTAAAAGTAGCTGTTTTGGAAATCTCTCCACAGAGAAGCCTGCCTGTGACTTGGACACCCACCGTGCCACAGACCAGCACGCTGAAGTACCACCGAACCAGGGGCTCTCTGCACTCGTTTCACAAAAACCATCTGCAATTTACAGGGTTTGCGTTGCTAAACATGGCCCCAGGCCCAAGACCTTTATTTCCCTTCATATTTTGCTTCTCCAGGATACAGCCTTGCTCAAAGCACTGGCTAAAACGCATACTGGGGGAGGAAAGAATGGCTGGACTGGACAGATGGTCAGCCTTTGGATGCTGAAAGGGATTTTGAGGGAGTTGAGTAGTATGACTTAATTCTTGTCCTGAATATTGAAGGTAAACACAGATCAATCCAAATGAGGCAGAGCACAGCTACAGCCCTACACCTCCATGCTGTGTGTAAAAACCAGCAGCAGATAATGAATGCAACAATGCAAAAAAACTCCAACATTTTCTTTAAACTCCTGCCACTGGAAATACTGCCTCTCCTGTCTGCTCAGCAAACCCAAATTGAATGAATTTTTTAAAAATGCAATGATTTATTCCCTGCGCACAGATCACTGACTCAGCATGTTACTGCACAGTCAGAATGCACAGAGGTGAAGCAGAAAACTTTCAGTACTCAGGAGCTTGGGTCCTGCTGATTTCTCCCAGTCCTGGACCACAACTGTCTCTCTGACAACTCCAGCAGCAGTGGTGGATTCTGCTCCATCCTAAAAATCTCGTTGTAGTGAATGCTATATAAAACTAACAAAGCTGTCTCAGGCCTGATGCTCAAAATGTAACAAGAGGATGAAATACGAGGGCAGGAAAATGTGTCTCTGCAGGTATCATGTTTCTAACATTCTTCCAGTAAGTACTAACATGAAAATGAAACATTTGGTTTACTGATCTCTGTGTATTTTCTTTAGCAACACAAGGGAAGATTCAGACTGTTGGTTTGGGCAGTAAAGAACACTGGAGACCCTGTCAGGCATTTGTTTGCAAACCCCAGTTTCACAGATACTGTAATTGATGCACAAAGTGGGAACAGAAAGTAAAATCTCTGCACTTTGCTTTCTGAGATCCTGGGACTTTGTATGTTGACTTTTGGGATTCAAAACTGCATGTTGCTGTGGCATTTAAAACAAACGGAAATGCTGGCATGCAAATCCTATTCAGCAACTTGAGAATACTGAGAGCTTTTACAAGGCAAAGAACACGTTAAAAGTTCATTAATTAACCAGTGCTTGGGAACAGATGGAATGGCTATCTGGGCTCTAATTACTGTAAGTTGGAACAGAGGTTCACAGACCTTAATGAGGTTCAATAAAATGAATGATTACACATCAATCACAATTAGAGAAACCTGTAAGATGAGCTGAATTATCATGGCAACAAGTCATAAAACATGGGAGCACAAAACCCAACAGGTTCTGCAAAAGCCTAGAAAGAAAAGGTTTCTGAATTCAAACAGTTCTCCTAGACTGGAACAATCCCTCTCTCCTGCCAGGCTCGGGTAGTTAACGATGAGGGCTGTACTGTCCCTCTGGCAGCCCAGGGCTGGTGTAACTGCTATTCCTACAACTCGAAACTATCAGATAACACAGACTTGTATTTAACAGTTAAGGACAGAAAAATCTTCCATTTCTTACCACTGGAGCTGCCTGTGGGAAATGGTGTTTTCAGAGCATCAGGTTTCCCAGCTTTGGGAGAGGCTGGCAGTGGGAAGAGGAAGCTGGTGAGCTGGACACAGAAATTCAAAGTGCAGAGCCCTGTTCACTTATGGTCTGGGGAGTGTCTGAGCATCAGCTTCAAGGCTTGTTCTCCTAAGTGCTCTGTGCCTCTCTGATCCTGCCTGCACTGCTACACTGCCTGAAGGGTGCCAGTCTGGCAAGCACAGCCCTCACAAGCCCCCTTTCAATACCAAGAAGCCAGTCAGGGTCACAGGGATGGCATGAGTTCAGGAAAGAGCTTTCAGAAACACAGAAAAGCAAGGACCTGGGAGGTTGAGCTCTCTCCCTAAGATGTAATGGATTCGCTATCAACAGCACATTTCTGGTGTCAAAGCTTTGCACTACTGAGAGGATGAGCTAACGCCAAGTTTGTTACGCAGGTAACACTGAGATTCCAGTGAAATAACTGCTCCCCTAACAACCCTTCAGGGGTTGCCAGCTGGAAGCTGGGCAGGAGAAGGCCTCTTATTTCAGGAAGCCACAAACTGTAGGCCAGCAAGGTGTTAGATAATCTACACCATCTCACGGGTGAAAATCAGCCAGGTGGATGACCCTAAAGAGGTGCCACAAATCCAGCTGTTCGGCACAAGTTACAGTTCTCCAAAAAAACTGGTCCAGGCCAATTCAGAGAAGTATTAAAACCCAGAAAATTACCTGAGACTTTGTTTAACAGAAAATACTGTACATGCACTAGATTGTTACTGAACATTAGATTTAAGAAATCATCAAAAGCCATCTGCTTCTGTTTCTACACCAGAACCATGACATTTAAAAGCACTGGGAAATACACACAGAATTATGAAGCTGAGGAAAAAACCCTCACAAATTCAATATGCCAGCAAGAAAACCTACTACAAAAAGTAGCTTTTTCCTATTCCTCTCACTTGATGTCACCATGTAACAGGATGGCTTTCAAAGCTTTTCAAATGCAGGTAGAGGGGAAGCCTTTCCTCTCTGAAGGACAATGTAGGACTATGGTACTGCCCATCAAAGTATCTTTTATATAAGAGGCACAAAAATTTCTGTGCCTCCCTCCTTTTGGAGTCAACTGCACAGAGCCAGTCAGGCTAGTGGGGAGTCAGATCTGTCTCACCTCCTCAAAGCATGGCCAGCACTCAACTCAGCCACTCATTTTCAATAGCAGAGAAACTAAGTCATGAAGAAAATCCAAATCTAAGCCTAAAAACGTTTTTCCTGTTTAGGAAGTTATTCCTTAACATTTGATTAAGCAATTTCAGCATGCATGGCTCATGGAAACCACACACTGAAGTCAAGGTCTCTTCAAAAGAGAAAAAGAGAAGTTTGAAAAATGACCTAAACCTCTACTGGTGATTGCATGTTTGCATTACCACCAGTGCCTGAAGTGCTGGGGAAGTACCCATGGAAATGTCCACACGTGGATCTGCTCTCCTGCAGCCTTTGTGCCTTCCCACCACTGTTTCTGGGACAAGGGAACAGCCCTGCTGGATGGAAATTGCCTTTCCAAAGCCGGCACCCAGGCTTTGGCCCCGGTCAGGACATGGTGCGACCCACTGCAGGCCACTGTGGAGTCATCAACCCCCCAGGAGCCCCCCAACCATCCCCTAGGAAAGATTCTTCTAAATCCATGCCAGCAGGAGCCTTCACCTGCTGCGGTGCTGCCCGCGGGGGACCCCGTAACAAGTGGCTCCCGGGGAGCCCGAGTGCCGAGCTCGGCCACCTCGGTGCCTGCCCACAGGTCCCTTTGTTCCTTCCTTTGTTGTGCCGGAGGGAGCAGGAGCGAGTGCTTCCCACTGCTGCCCTGCGCTCCTGCCTCCCACACGCTTTTTGTCTCAAAACACTCTGCGCGAGCCGCGGCTCCTCACTCCCTCCTAACCAGCCTTTTCATGACCTATATAATTCCACAGAAAGCAACCAGGATCTGCTTCGGTTTTCCCCGAATTTCGCAGTTTAATTCGATGATTACACTGCAAGAACTGAGACACATCCTTTTAATCTAAATGATTCGGGGTAATTTAACTTGATTTTATTAAAACGTCGGAATGGTCGCCGTATGTTCCGCACAAAGGAATCAGACTGGAAGGTTAAGACTCAGCATCAGGGATACCAGCAGCTCCCTCTAGTTGGAAAGTGCATTATTATTGTCCTGAAGAGCCAGTAAATAGCAAAGATCCCCAAATATAACAAGCTGCTTACACCAAGTGGCTTGGGAACTCGCGCTGGAATACATAATCCTTGTAAATCCACTGGCTACAATGCTTGGATTTCCTCCTCTTAAATGAAAATAACTTTTCATTATCTATGGTGGGGACTTCTAATTATTTTTTTAATATGTTAACAGCTGAAAAATTTAAAAATCCCAGCATTTGACAAGGAATCCACTTTGGAACAAAAAACCTTGCCGCACAACAGAGTGGCGATTTGCAAACCGGCTTTCACTGAAATTTAAAATAAGCGTTAGAGCGTGCATATGCTTTAAATAAATATAGGGTTTCAGATATTGATCCAGAACCCACCTCCTTACATTTCCATGGCTTTGAAACTAAAGAAGAGGCTTTTAGCCTGAGGGGTTAAAAGTGTGGGTGTGGAAGTGGGCTTTTGTTGGAAAAATTAGCAATGCTATGAGTCATTGTGCATTAGCGGCAGAATAGTTTTGCATCTTGTATGAATCCAGACACCATATGCCATGCGAGGCCGGCCGGCGCTGCGGTGCCACGTGGGCATCCCCAGCGGAAAGGCTGTCGGAGCGCGGCGGCGACCGCGCAGCGCGGCCAGCCTGGCCCGCCGGACATTGTCGGGAGCAGCAGGAACAGCTGGTAAGCCAGCAGAGCCCCGCTCGCCCGGTCCGCATGCTAATGAGGCGGCCGGGCCGCACAAAGCCCCGCGCCCGGGGGAACGACCCCGGGGCCCGCGGGAGCCGTGCGAGGGCTCGGCCCACGCCCCGCCGCCCGCTCTGCGAGTGGCACCGCCCGGAGCACCGCCGGCCAGCCTCCCTCACTCGCAGCCCAGCCAAAGAAAGCCAACCTGCTTTGCTTTTCACCGACCTGTTTGTGACAAAACCCAAACAAAAACAACCCCGGGAAGCCCCAAGTGCGAGCGGGAATTCACAGCGAAGTTTCCGAAAGACGCAACGGAGCTTTAGCTATGCACATCTCTTCAAAGTTAACGGGAGAAGCAGCAAAATCATCTAAAATTACTTTGAAAAGACACAATGTGAGTCCCTTGCAAACCGGCAAGAACCACCACAAGATGGGATGGAGTACTTGTTAGTAACTCGAATATACCAATTTTGCTTTTGTCATAGAACCAAAGAATGAGTGAGCGCTTCTCACGAAACACAAATTGGAGGCTCTTTGTGTAACCCAGAAGAAAACATTAAGCACCGCGGGACAGGTGTTTGCACCTCTGTGTACCCCGCACCTTGCCGTGAAAAGAATGTGTACTGCTCATAAACAAAGCCCCGTACCGCATTGTGTGCCCCTGCAAGCTGCCTGCCTGCGAGCCCCGTCCCGGGCTCCCGGGAAGCGCCTCGGCAGGGCACGATTACAACACCCAAACCACGCTGTTTCCAGCAAGATCAGAACTTCCTAGTCTCTGGCAGGGCTTAAAGAGGCATGGCGGTGTGTTTTACGACCCTTGTTTGCAAGCAGTACACACGTACTAGTACACATCGTTTAGAAATCCAAGGTTGAGTTTGTTTTGTTGGGTTTTTTTCCTGACACGTATCACACAGTGAACTCACACTGCATTTAAAACCACATTATATTCTCGATGCCACTTAACTCCAGGTTTGGTTTTGGAACTCTCTGTTATATCAGCCAGCAAAGAAGAGCCTCTACTACTGCTGGGGTTTATTTAGTGCTACTGAAGAACACAGATGCTGCCCTGAGATCAGCAGTTTAAAACTGTGTTAGAATCAGCCTGGGATTTTCTCAACAACCTTCAGCAAACTTGGCAGCTCCCAGCTGTGGAGGATAGTGGTGCCTCATGTTATAGTGACAAAATAAACCGCACTGTTCCCGTGCAGCCTCCCTGGCTACTCCCTGCCACCCCAGTAATGCGGGTACAAGCTGTGTGTCTAAAAAGGGCCCGCCTGCAGGTTCAGGGATGGACATGAAGCAGAAAATAAGGAAATGTGATCCCATTGTGTCCGCACAGTGCAGCAGCATGTGGAGTTTAGACCTGCAGAAGCATTTTATACTCTTTAGATATGCACCGGCGGGATGCAGTGGATTCTCTGCGAGTCCATGAAGAGCTCTATGAATGAGAGCTGAGGAGCCGCCTCCACAATCCCATGTAATGCCACCTAAAAGCTTTGCCTCGCATGACTTATTACAGGCTGGAGCAGATTAGAGGCATTGATCACTGCCTGGAGAAGGTTCTGGCTGTGAGGAGAGAAGGCAGAGGAGACAGACAGCTCAGCCATCGATCGGCTGTAGTGGGGGCCATGCGGGATGAAGGGCAGAGCTGCCAGTGCCTGCCCACACAGCCCCGGCCCATCCACGGCCCCCCTCGGGTCTGGGCACCCTTGGCCAAGGGCAGCGAGCCCTTGCTGCTCCCCACAGTCACTGACCACTGACAGGCACTCGTGTCAGCCAGGGCAGGCCGCCTGGCAGAACACTGTCAGGTGCCACGTTACATAAATTGTCACACGTGCTTTAGAATTTAGAATTTCATTGCCGTTTCTGTCAGCATTGGTATAACTGGAGGGCACCACTTCTTGGGATGAAATAAAGGGCACAAACTGAACCCTCTCTGAAAGGAGTAACAGGTTTTCCATCTCATTTCCCCGGCACGATCAAATACTGCCTCGTACTCATAGCAGAGCTCCAAATGCCAGTGCCACAAAACACACACTGAGATGGACACAAAATGTATCTGACACCACATGAGCCTCCAGAACATCTGACAGCCATTCACACAATTAAGTCCATCATAGCAAATACCTTTCTTTCACAGATAAAGCAGGTAAGCAGATCAGGTACTCTCTATTAGATTAATTAGAAATTGGCTTAAACCAAGAAAGGGATTTAATTCAGAATTTGAAGCTGATGTTCTTTGCTTAATCTTCTTGGTTCCAGATATTAACACATCTAGGATATATTAGTATGTCAATATCTGGATGAGATGTAATGAATTAAAGTTATGGATGTCTTTTTTGTTATGTGTTTAGATGGAGTTTTGGCTTTATCCCGCTGAGGTGCTGGCTGGCACAGGTCTGCCATTACTGCCATTACAGTTGAGAAAACAGTGAGAGAGTTATTCCTGTATCAAATTACTTCTCCAGTATAAGGGCTGTGTTTTCCTCAGGCCCATAAAAAGGAGTGCAAACTGTGAGCTGGGAAATGGTGACATCCAGTGCTCAGATATTTCTTAAGTTCTCATCTTCACTGTGCTCATTTGTGCTTGTTCTGATGCACAGATACCTCCAGTACCCCACGTCACAGCAAAGTGGAGTGCAGGAGTCTACAGGCAGAATAAGACCAAACCCCTCTGCTGCCCTAAGAACCAACCAACTTATCCCAAAAGCGAGATTGTGCACAGAGATAATTTTATAATCATGTGTTAATAAACCCCAACAAGAACTAGCTCCCTATTTACTCATTCTCAGGGAAGTAGATGTAGTAGCTTGAATTGCTAAGAACATAATTTAAAGACTACCAGAAATCACTGAAAAACACAGGGAAGAAGTCCACTGCTGCTGGCACATGGGCCATGTTCCACCCTCCCCAAGAACTCCTCAAAGCTGAGGTAACATTTCAGACACGTCAGGATCTTTTCTACTTTTCTCTAAATTCAGTTAGCATTTCAGTCAGGAAGGACTGAGAGTACAAGAGTTATTTGCAATGCTGGAGGAAAAAAAAACCCGAAGTGGTAAGATACTAGAAATAATACTGAAACAATTTTTAAATTAAGCCATTTCAGTCCAAGGAGAAACGAAACAGCTCCATTTGGAAAGATAACCTGGGCAGTGAGAACTGCATTTCTCTGGGAATTCTAAGAGGAGCTTTTTTGCTCAGACATCAATATCCCCAAATCCCTAAGTCTTTTTGGAGACCAGGATTAAATTACGGGCCAACCAAAGTGCCTGACACCTGCCAAACTTCAGACATTTTTATGTCTGAAGGTTGACTAGTACCTGAGCTTAGGAACTGTCAGCTTAGACAGCAGCTGCCAATCAGACCTGTAATACTTCAGTCCACACCCTGGTTTCCCCCAGTATTTATCCTGAGACAATAGCAGCTCCCAGAGAGGAGCTCTACTGCAGCTTAGTGCCATGGCACTCTGGATCACACAAGTGTTCAGAAATCCTTCCCAGTACGCAGCTTGTTTTGCACAAGCTGGACAGGTGTTCAGAGATACTCTTTTGCAGCCCCACTCTCAACCAGTTTTTGAAAAATTCAGCATTGCTGGAACCAGAACAGACCCTTGCTTATTTATGACATGTAATAATTTATTTGCAAGAGAGGTTGTTCCTTCCTTTCACCAGCACATACAAAGGAGGCTTGGATGTGCTCAATACCTGCATAAATATATTCCTTTCAATACACCAACTGTAGTAAGCTTAAATATTATTTCATGCTCTTGTAAAATTTAGGTCACCTTATTACTTATGACTTCTGTGAGTCCCAGTCACATTTAAAGTCAGGTCCCACTGCCTGAAAAAGCAGCCTCTCCAGGCTGCTGGAGCACATTGCCTCATGTTCAGCACTTGCCTCATCCTTATACTCAAGGATGGCAAGAATCCCAATTCGCAGAGGCTGCAGCCGCTCAGCCCCAGTGCTCCATGGCACCAAGGAGGAATAAAATGGGAATTTGGAACATAAACTGTTGTACAATCATCCCCGCCCATGGAAGCACTGTGGCAGCAGCAGAGACAGCACTGTTCCAAAGACAACTGAGCTGTGCTTGCACCACCCTGGGCTGGCTCCTGTGGAGTGCCATCATGTGCCCTTCGATGGATACAAAGAATCTCTAGCCAGAATGGATCTAAACTAAAGTTTAAATACAGTTAATTGTTTTTTAATTAATATCTTGCCCTAATGAATTTCTTAAAACCAACGGTGTTACATAAACGTAAAAAAAGAGATTAAAAAAAGTCTGATGTGGTCTGCTGTAGTTACCTTCTTCAGTTTCAGAGATTTCCAACAGAAATCCGTATTTGGGCACGGCAGTGGAATTTGTACCATCATGACCAAGCGGCTGCGGGCAGCGAGATGCTCCCGCGGCTCTGTGGTCCCGGTCCCCATGGAAACCGGACTTGGATATTGTCCTCCGCTCGCTGGAGCACCAAGTCGGGAGCCTTTTGTGCCTGATGAGATTTCTTCCACAACCTTCCAGCAACAGACCCTACAGCTTCCTCCTGACTCTTTCCTAATTGAGATGCAAATTAATCTCTGTGGCTGATTACACTTCCCTTACAGCCCCTGACAAGTGCAGCTGTAGCCGGAGTTTACAGACTTTCCAACAAGTGACTTCAGCTGTCACTGCTGGCAAGATGCTGCCCCAGCTCCCCAGTACCACGCAGGGCAGAACAAGGATGAGTCCCTGCAGGTACTTCACACCCTGCCACTGCTCCAGCACAAGCACCACAGACATAGCACCTTATCCCCACTGAAGCATGGACACCAGATGAAATGTTTGATCTGCCTGTAATCACACTGGAGTCCAAATGTCTTCAGCTACTGACCCTTAACAGAGATGTTGCCTTTTAACATGACCCATGTGCCAAAGAGAAGCTGCAGATCCTCCTCAGCTCTGCCTCACTCTGGCCTGCAGCCCTCATCCCAACTACAGTTATGACTGGTGTGTGCCAAACATCATCCCTCACTTTGCCAGCAACATTGTTTTCTATTTCTCCCTCCTCCTGAGATTTTTGGAGTTATTTTCATCTCCAGTCCAGTAAAGGCACTTTCATTTACTGTTTGCACTGCTGGGTCTGCTTGCCTCCTGTCCTGCTTGTGGCAGATGACACAGCAAACACCGAACCTGAGTCAATCACACTTTGGGAGCTGCATGGGACAGGCCCAAATTCACCTTCACACTTCTACACACTCATATTCCAGCTTCTGGCTTTGGTGTACCTCAGAGTACGCATTATCTACAGAATGAATTAAAGATAGCTTTCTCCCCTGCTCCAGTATTGCCCTGAAGAGATCTGCCCACCACATCCCCTTTTGTCTCATTTCAGGAGTTTCTCAATCCACTTTCATTTATCAGACAGACAAGTAGCAGCTGATTCACTACAGACAGCACTAGTGCAAAAACAGATGCAAAAAAGGTGAAAAAGAATGTGGGGGTAGATGCTGCCTCAGAGCTGTGTGGAGCAGTAACCTGCAGTGCTGTGGTGTCTGTGCAGCTCTGTCAACCCAGGGATGTTCAGAGAGACCCCACTCCCTGAGTGCTCCAGCAGGAGCACAGCCAGCTGGTGAGTGCTGCTTACGCACAAAATGCTCAACACCAAAACACAGAGGACTCCACCTGGGAGTGAGGGGCTGGGACAGCTTCTGTTCTTGTAAGTGCTGCTACTTATGTCCTTTTTACTACACTGTTACTTTAGTATTAAACACTGAGAAACAGACGGGTTAAGCTAAATTCTGCACACCTCAGTTTCAGGAATTTGTTAGATTTCTCTCAAGAAGGAGAAGAAAACACGAGCCTTGACTCACCTGTCAGGCATTGCCACAGTTTGCACAACCACCACCATTTGCTCTACAATGAATAAACAATTAGTTATTAACACAAATCTATTTAACCACCATGCTGCTTTTAATTTATGATGACTTTTGCATACAGGATAAAATTTAGCCTTTTCAAAAATCCTAATGAGTACTTTGAGGATATTCCATGTTTTAAAAATGTGCATCTCAAACTAATTCCTCAATGTTCTTTCAAAGATCAAAACATTCCACAAACTCTTGCTCCAAGTCATGTGATTAGAAAAATACTCAAACCAAATGCTCCCCAGAGAAAGCAAAGTGCAGTGAGTGTTTTCCTGAGGTAAGTGATGTGATTAGCAAAACAAGCTATGAAATGTATGATGGCATTATGAGAAGACCCCAGCATGGGTGCAAACCAGTGCTAACTGTGGGTCTGTGTAGCACCCAAGAACAACAGTCTGTGTCACGACTCCTGTCCCAGAGAAGCACATCCTCCAGCTACTTTCCAGCCACTGGAAAACAGTGGAAAACAGGTACTAAAAATGCCCAAACACAGGTATGGCTGGAATGAAACTGGAATTTGGGACTTGAAACATCTGTATCTGAGGACAAACCACATCTGTCTTATTAATGTAATGAGTCCAAGTAAAATTAATTGGATAGCCTAAGAGCACGGCTGAGCTCTGACTACAACCCTGACAGACACAATCCACAACTTCTATCAGTGTGAAAGAAAGCTGGCAGTTACCATTTCTCACAGATCAAAGCACCAGTGCTAAGCCCAAGCCCACCAGCAGCAAGACAGAAGCCGCTGGCAAGAGATTTCAGTGACATTACCTTTCCATTTTGAAAATGGACGGCAGCTGGCTGTGAACCACTGAGAACATCGAGCTGGACGTGAAGAAAGCTCTGACCTTTGCCAATGAAATCAAACAGGAAGGACTTTCATCCCAGCCTACCTCTCTGCAGGACGATGCTCCAAGCGAGAACCCTACCACAGGGATCCTTGCCCCATGGAGAAAGGATACAAGCTCTGGTAGAGCGGGATGAGGGACTTGACAGCTCTGCTGGCGTTGATGCACGTGGCACAGACCAGGCTCGGCAGCAGCTTCGCAGTCACGATGGCACCGTCGAAGAGGGGACCAAAAAACGGCACCTGGGCACCCCAAAATAAAGAAGCAGGCTTCAGAACCATGGCAGGAGATGGTGCAACATTTGCCATGAAATAGTGTGACCACACTGTTTCACACACTGAGACTTGCAGTGCGACATTCATCACCCAAGCTGGTGAGTGTTTAAAGCCCCCATGACTGCCCTCAGCACACTACACAGACACACACGTCTCAGAACATTCTGCTGGCTAAGCACAAGTTTGGTACACATAGAAACTGAGGCCATCTATGAATTTGCAATCAATTTGCCTTTGGCAGTGGATATTAAGAGCTGTTTTCCATCTGGGATCCCAACAGGAGACCCTGATTCACTGGCTGACTCCAGCACTGGCAGGAGGTTTTGCAAAGACATATTTACTTCAGATAACCCTCTATAAACTCCTTCCATGGACTTCACAGAGGAGAAAAAAACCCTTGAGCTGGTCCAAGATAAGGAGGTGTGTGGAAGGCAGAGGAGATGGCAGAGCAGCAGCTCTCTCAGGGGCAGAACGCAGGGTCGGGACAGGCACAAACAGGCCCAGCCCAGCAGGTCAAGGTGCCCAAATGCTGCACCTTTCAGGGTCCACCTCCACAGGAAACTCCTGTGTGACATCCTCTGCTGACCTAAGGCTCTGCAGATAAAGACCACACTATGCACAAGAGATGCTTTCTAAAAGTAAACCGTGTCCAGAATTGCAGACACAAAATGAACCTGAGCCTGCCAAACACAGAAAATGTTGATGTTTAAATACGTAACTTTCAGCACTTACAAGTACTCAAACTCATTTCCCTCTCACAGACTCAAAATGAAAAAACCAACCCCCCAACTAAAGCCCTAGACAGAAGCCAGCAGCAATTATCAATATTTAAGCTATGGATTTTTTCCATCTGTACAGAGGCTTATCACATAAATAAATACCCTCTATTATTCTTCTCCAACTGCTTGTGGGTCACTGTGACAGTCATTCAATAAATGGACAAAGGGAATAATATAAATCCCCTGCATCTAGGGAATTCCTCTAATTAGAAGTGGCAATGAATTACAGAAGAAATCCGAGTTTAATGTAACATCTGTAAATGACAGCTGTCTCTGCACACACTTACTCTTGTCATTCCTTTACTTAAAATAATTACCCACCCCTTAAAAAACCAGATAAGTGGTTTTGCCTTCTTTTCAAATTTTTTATTTACTGCTGGCATTACTATCCAGGCAGTTGGAGAAGAAGGGGACAGAGGAAAATCTATGCCACCAAAATGATAATGTTATGGAGCATCAAGTTTTGTCTCTTTAGGCAGTAAGTGAAATTTTTATCCCATGCACTGTCTATAAGCATTGACAGCAAGAGAAAAGAATGTAAAAGTACGGATAAGGAGGTTAAGTACATACTAGTATTAAAGTGATACCACCACACCAATACCAGATATGTAAAGTCAGATCAGCAGATGCTACTGGGGCAGGGAGATTCCCTGCCAGGCTTTTTGGACAAGTAGGTTTTGCTTACACCACTTGCATTCACAGTTTCACACCCACCAGGAGCTGGGGAGCAGGGCAGAGTTTTTCATCACTGCACTACAGAATTTACAGATGTAACCCATGGACAGGGTGTGTGTATCCTACCCAGGGAGAGCAGCAGCGGAGCCGACGGCTCCAGAGCCTGCCGTGATCCAAGCGCCGCACAGCCAGACCATGCGCACACAGAACTCGGAATCATTCATTCCCCAGCACATCCAGCAGCCTTGCCAAGGGTCATTAAAGTCAAAGGAGCTGCCTCTCGTCAGCTTCCATCTGCACGGGGGCTCTGCCCAAATGAGGGTTGGGGGGAGGCCAGCTGAACGTGCAGGAAGCGCTCCCCGCTCAGCTCTGCTCCGTACCCAACGCCCAGCCCGGGAAAACAGGGCTTTAGTGGCCACCACAAACAAACAGCCTGCTTTGACAGGAATCAATTAAAAAAAACCAGAGGGAAAGATCCCCTTCTGTGAGTACTCCAAATGTCACCGCAAGTTATCCGTGAAGCAAAAATTAATATTCAGCCCACTGCAAACACCTGCTTTGTTCCAATTTCCAACAGCAAAATCATTATTTCTGTTGCCCGCAGTAAAAGTAGGCAAGGTTAAATAAACCTTCTGAGCACAAAGACTTCCCCTCCACAGTGAGCAGCACTAGTTAAAAGAGTGGGGAATGGGTAAATTATTGTACCAAATGGCTGAGAATTAATCTCTGATGACGAGCTGCAATCTAACGAGGCATCTGTGTCCCAGGGAACCCGCAGCATGTCCCTGGCGGTATGTGCAGTGCGCAGCCTGCCTGGCATGCTTTGTCCCCTCTCGCAGGCAGCTTTTCCTCTCATTGTTCCCAATATCCTCGTGCATCTGTGACGCGTGGAATGCATTCACACTAACAGACTTACTATTGTCTTCCCTCCCAAGCTTTGTCGGGCAAAGACTGCAGCACGGTTCCTGATAATTATATTGCTTAATTAATCAAGACAAAAAAAATTTGCAAATCATTGCCCGGTTGCCAAGCAGGGAGATCAAAAATGAAAACAATACAAGCTGATGCAACATAACAAAAGTAACAGCTATCTGATCAGAAATTCTTCTATAATGAAGCTATTAATGCTAAAGCGGTTAATGTTAACATTGCTCCAGGTGTCTCTACTTGGCTGCAAACAAAAAGGCTAACATTATGGATATAAAAGGCCAAATGTTGCCATGGATTCTGTAACCTGATAGAGAGGACAGCCTTTTCATTCGATTAGGGAATGCAATTTAAATGCCAGGGACTGAAGCCAAACAACAGACATTTCTCTCTGCAAGGCTCGTTCATTCACCCTGGGGTCAGTAGCTGGTGAACAAAAGGTCAGCTACACTTGCCCTGGAAATGTCTGGATTAATTTTATTACATTGTAATAGTTTGTACTTTAAATGTAGGGATAACACTAAATTTCTAGTTAGCTCTTATTCTGGCTGCCCATCGGGTGGTTTTGACTAATATGTAAGATGACACAGCTTTTCTCCATCGCTTCAGAGAAGTCTCAAGCATGTTCCTAACGCTAAATTCTCATTTCCCTGATGGAACATTAAAAGTTAAAATGCTCAAAAACTAAATTACACAGCATATTATCAACACCAAGCACAAAAAACCTCCAACAACCCACTATTAGAAAATTTTCAAGTTTGAAATGTCTACCGATAAAACACTGGTTGTCAAAATCCAACAGCTCCATCATTCACAACTCAAAAAACAGTGTCTACAGCTGGTCAATGTGGGATATGATGGAGGCATTTACCACAGCTGGCTACTCCGGTGGACAAATATTGTCCCTCATGTAAGGCCAAAGGTATTTATCATACTGATTACTTTCATAAAGTATATTTTATGCATATTTTTGCATCCATAATGTACCAGACAAGCATTTACTGAAGCGGCTTTTTCACACACACGCACAGATGTACATACACACACCTCTGATACTTTGCAAAAAAAGGCGCTTTTTTCCCAAGAAAATGTGACAAGTGTGAACCTCCCATACTTTGTTTGACGACAGGATGTCCAACGCCTGCATCATCTCACCCAGTCAGGTTACAATGACAGTCCCACAGATATGTGAGGTTCTGCTTGGTACTGTGTGTACAGCAGTGACCCAACACCACATGAGGAACTCAAATCATGAGTGGCTTGCCTTCACTGCCTCAGAGGAAATTCACAATGGTTTAAATACTGCTCTTCACCCAGTAACTTCTGTGGGTTGAGAATTCTGAAGTGTTTCACCCAACACTAAGTATGGCTATAAAATGAATGAGCAATCGCTCCGATCACCATGAGTAACCCCAGTTTTAAGTTAGCTCATTGCTCAGCTTATCTTCCACCTGAGATGGACAGACTGATTTCGTACTCACTGGGGAAAAACCAACCCCCAAACTCTAAACCACTGAGCCTTGCTTAAAGTAACAGAACTGCTGCTCACTTGCACAGCACAACAGAGTCAGTGAAGCACCCAGAACGTACCTCAGGTTTCTTCATGATCTCAATGAAGAACATGTGGTTCTTCATGGGGTAGATGACGATGAGGACGTCCCCAAAGTCGGTGGGGATGATGCCCCTGCGGTAGTTGCGGGTGTGCTCAGACCACACAATGTGAACTTCGTCATTTCCCAAGTGACGGAGCTGCAACAGCAAATTGGCTCTTTATTAATCCGAGTGATAACCACGCTGCACGAGGGGTCATGGCTCACAAATTGAATTACAATGCTCGATAGCAGGAATATTTCATTACAGAAAAGTTAAAATATTGTTTTTCTCCAGTTGCTCATGAAAGCATCAGCTCAATAATTTGCTTCATTTAGAACTCATTGTTGTCTGATGGCTTAATTAAGTCATTATCAAACTAGCCATTAGCATGATATGTAAATGTACATTACCTACAGTGATTTAAGATGGAAATCTGAATTACTGGAACAAAGCATTAACAAACATAGCATCATATTCCAGCTAAAATAAGGCAGCTGTCACAGAAATATGAAATGCCTTGACTCAGAATGTCAAGAAACTGCCTGTCATGAACCACTATAACTGAATTTATTGTCCACAAACATGTCCTCACTGACTATGTCTGAAGGGGGCTCCTGCCTGAAACGTCAGAAAAATATCTGGGCAATGTGAAGTGCAGAAGAATGGGAAATACTGTGGGAGTTACACCTTTTCATTTGGAGCAGAGTTGCATGAAATACGGATAAAATTTAAACATGCCATACACAGAAAGCATCCGGGAGCCTCTGTGTGTGTGTGTGTGTGTTTGCTCTGTTGCTGGAGGAGCTGGAGGTGATCTAACAGATGGCAAAAACTATTTGGCAATCACATACAAGCCTCACACAATGGTTTCAACTGTAAGCTTTAAAGTTAAAATGTAATCCACACGCAGAGTGCCAGCTCCAAGCATAAAGAGAATTTAAGTCCCACTTAAAGCTTAAAAGACACCCCCCACCCTCCAATTTGGTGCTACCCCTGGAACAATGTGCACAATAGACTGAACAAAGAAGCCAAAATGCAGCTCTGCTACTTCACTCTGTGTGGGGGAGAGAAAGAAGGGAAAAGAAGGTGGTGATTTTCACTGGTAAATAACAACTAACCCCAACACGCTTTGGATCAGCCCACACTGTGCTGATAAAACTTTCTAGTCAGAACCAGGCAGTGCCTTTAGAGAGAAAAACTTTCACTCCAACGTATTGGTGGCCCCCTGGACCCCTCAGTCATGACAGAAGCATGACAAAACCAACATACTGTGAAAAACCAAAAAGAGTTACAACTGTGAACCTGGCTTACAGTTCATGTTCCAGCAGAATGAAGTAAAGTTCAGTTCCCAAAAAGACTGAGATTTTCAGTTTATTTTAAATTAAACAGAAGATAATTGTGTTTTATTTACACCCATGAATAAAAGGTAATTTTAGCTCTGTTTGAGGAAAACATGAACCATTTTTGTCTTGCAAAAACATGTGAACATTAACAATACTATTACTAGAGCTTCTTACATGTACAAAGCAAGTAGAAATTGCTGTTCTTGTGGCCACCTTGATATCTGTGCAGATTCTCAGTAAAAACAGAGCAACACACAAGAAAACAATCACGTTGGTAATGCCACGAACTGACACGTACCAAAGGCAGCAGGAATTTACACACAGGACAAAACCCTGATGTCACTCTCCATGACCAGGTACAGCAAGGTCACCTCCAAAGTGGTTAGAAGCGAGATGTCAAGTTCAGTCGATGTCAAGTTCAGTCTTACACATCCCTAAAATCCATCTGGTAAGCAGATTTTGTGCACAGTAGGTCCCAGATGCTGAAGGGTGCCTGGCCAGGTTGTCCCACTCCAGGACAGGCCCAGCTCAGCCAAGCTGAGCTCAGGGAACCCCCACCAGGCATTTGCAAGTGCCCATGTTTGCCAGGCTGAGAGCCCAAGCTCTGACACTAGCTTCCCAGCACAGAGAGCCCACAATGATGGCACCCAGCAACCTCTGCTGCAGGAAGCCCAACAAATAAGTGTGGACACAGAATTCCATAAGGCAGTGCCATTGCCCAGCTGCAGATCTCAGCTCTTCTGAAGAAAAGGCTCTGTACTGTCGTGCCTCCTATGGCTTCTTGGGTAACAAATAGCACATAATGCTATAAAAAGTCATTAAAGTATGTCCAAATACTGCTTGAGGGACCCTTTTTAAAATCCCAAGGAACAGTTCTGATAATAATCAAACACTTTGTACTGATATTGCACCCTCCAGAACAAAATTCAGTGAAGAAGGGAACTTAGCTGAACCAACACTTGCTGTGTTCATGAGTCTGCCACAATCCCCAGCGTGCCAGCAACTTGTTTTAGAGCTGGAGTTACTCCCTTGTTTTGAAGACTCACACATCCTTAAGCACCACAGTTACAAGATATGTTACAAAGAAAAAATTGGCATTAATCAAAAATATTCGTTATTGAGAGATAACTCCATTGATAAAAAGCTGTTACAATAATCTCATCAATGACAATAAACCAGCTGCTATTTTCCTGTGTTGTTTATTCAAAACAGCAGCTGTGGGGCAGGCAGACTCAGCACCCTGAAGGACTTCAGCAAGTTGTGCTGAAACGTCCACAGCCGACACATGCAGAACCAGAGCTCCAGGCTGTGCCCTCCACCCAGTTTAGGGGTGGGGGGGATAAAGAAAAAAGATACACTAAAAAATCCCAAAGCAGCCATGAAATCAGATTGGTTTTAAAAGCAAACCCCAACACCGGTCTGGAGCGATGGCTCTGACACTGCCGAGGGAAGGCAGCTCTGGCAATGGCAGCGTGTCCTCCCCGGCACGCAGGAATTTTCACCGGGCACAGGAATTGGCCCCGGTTTGGCTAACGGGGTGCCAGGACACAGCCCCAGCCGCAGCCCCGGGTCAGCCCTGCTGTTCCCCCGGGGTGGGCAGCTCCAGCTCCGAGCGGGCAGCCCTGGCCCCGAGCTCTGCGGGTGCCCGGGCCGGCAGGCAGTGTTGACACTGGTCACGGTGCACACCTCCGGCATGACCTCCTTTCTCTGCTAATTGCATTACACAGCCAGCTGGCTCCAGAGAGGAGTCGTCTGTTTGACTGAAGAATTCCTGCTTTTGGGGAGGCATGGCTGCTACTTTTGCTAAGTAACAGTGGGGCCTGACATCCCCATTGTCTGGCTGACTGTGCGCCCATCCTAAAATCTAAGTTTTATTTGTAAATTAACCGAGAAACTTCCTGCCAGAGCAGGGCTGCCTGGAGACTGATAATGTGTGCCTTTCATTCCCTTTCACTCTCACTGTATCACTGCCAATTTGTTTTTCTGCTGCTCGCCAGCCTGAGGCCATAAAAGCCTTGTAAGACATAAGTGCAATTATAGTCCTGGAGTCAAATGAATTGGACAAATCCAATAGCACAGCTCTGTCCCCACTCTGCAAACCCCTACAGCAGTCAGATTAGCTGCTAAAAATCTAATCTAGCCTCAGCTAACAAATTTCTACACCAAAGGAGCAAGAGTTCAGTATGGGGTTGCAACCAGATTTCTGAATTGAAAAAGTTCTTCTCTGACAATGGAGAAGATGGAATAAATCACTGAGAAATTTGGCAGCACATCTTTAAACCATTAAGCACAATTTGAGCAGAAAAAGACAGGGACGGTAGAATGCCATTCCTGGGATTGATTTTCACTCTTGCCACAAGACAGGCAGATAAAGTTTGGAACCAATGATGCTGAACCCTATAGCAGCAAAAGAGATCAGCTGAATTTTGTTTACTCCATTGGAAAAGATTTTTCACGGTCAAGACTTATTTGGAGAGGAGTTTTTCTTTCTTTTTTCTTTTTCTTTCTTTCCTTCCTTCTGAATTAGTAATATAATGTCAGCATACACCTCAAATAAAAAAATGCAGACTGCAAATGACAGCACTACTGCACAAAAACACGGGGCCAAATTCATCCCCAGGGGAAACACTTATTCTGGGGAATTCATACCAGAATTTATCCTTGTGCTCAGTAAATATAAAGAGCCACAACAACATATTTAAGTAAAATCACTGCATCTGCTGAATTCCCCAGCCCCAGAATTTATGGCCTTGCTGCGGCTCCCCAGGCCAGCAGGTCCTTCTGTTCAGCTGGGAGTGTGCTGACAGGGATGAAGCTTCTCTTGGTTTGATACAAAATAAGCAGAGAAGAACCCCCAGCAAAATCACAAAGATTTCAGAGATTAGGAGGAACCTTAGATCCCAGAGGGAGGGTAAGAAAAAAGAAGCTGTGGCCCCCATTGTATTCTGATGAAGTTTTCTCCTCCTAGCACCACTGTGCTGTATCACCAGGTACAGCTCAGTTGCAGGAGCAGGAACTGAATAAATGCCATGGGCTTCCATCTTTCTCTCCTACACTCCCATAGAACAAAAGCACTGATGGCAGGAAGTAATAATCAGGAAATAATCTTTTTAACCTGGAGACATTCTGCCCCAACAATGTGAGGTAAGGACATAAGCCCAGAGAGTTGTCTACCTTCCAGAAAGGGCTTATGAAATACACCTTCTCTCCTCTCACAGCTGCAGTTCCATAAAATCTGTCAACAATCCATGCTGATCTGCACAGAATTGCATGTTTGCTCACAACAGAGCTGTGAAAAACTGAATGAAACTGTTGTGTGTGGAACTATGGATGAGTACACACTAAAAAGCCCTCTGGAAGTCACCTGGTCCGAGCCACTGCTTGCAGCTCCTCAGGTCCATGAGCTTGTTCAGAGATTTGTCCTTCACTGGAATTCCCAGTCTGATCCTGCCAGGGTTCCATTCCTAGAGCAGATCTCAGGTTTTTTGAAAAGGTCTCAGAGCAATTCCTTTGCAGTTATTTTCCACAGACATCATGTGCTGGAGCTGGCCTGGTTTCCTGGCACTACAAAACTTGGAGACTAACAGCTACTAAATGCTTTTGGTTTCTGTTTCTCACAGAGAAGGAATTCTCTTAGAGCAAACATGGGAAAGACAAATAGAATATCTCGACCCTTAGTGTCTGTGATGATCCCTAACACAGATGAGAATTAGGAGAATAAGTGGACTGTTTGCAGCTAAACCCCATTTTTCCCCCTGTGGTAGCTCTGCCACACTGTGCTGTCTTCTCCCACGTGATGAATTACTCAACAGCCAGACCATATCCCAGCATCTTTGCCAGGCTTCCACAAAATCCAGGATTTACAAGGGAAGGTTAGACTAAATAAATGGCCACAGTTTGTGTAGGAAAAAATAAGTTGGTAAAGATGTGGCAGCAGTTCTCAGACATGCACAAATGTGCTGCAAAATAATCTGCCCTTCATATCCATGTGAAATAGGGTAAGAATCAGTGGGCTTTTTAAACTGAAGCAAAGTAAGCACCACCAGAGATTTTTTTCATGGTACAAGAAGTGGAGCATAGGGATATGGAATATTTTGCCTAGGGAAACTGTAAATCATTCATCACTGGAGTTTTGGTCTAGCAGCTGGACAAATACTGGTCAGGAACAATAAAAATACAGACAGCCCTCTCCTGGTATGGTCACAGAGACTCTACAGCCCTGTCCCATAGACCACTGCTCCATCCTGAAGCACCAAAAGTACTTTTTTCTGTAGCCTTGTATCCATGAAGGAAGCGAGTTCAATTCAGAAATATGTCATTTCACTGATTTTTTTTTTTTAATGACAGCTATCACAACAAAAAAGACAAGACCTGACTTTAGTACAAAACACTGGGCAATTTTTCAGAACCAGTAATCAGAGATTCCACCTTTATATTTCAAAGAAAAGCACACGTCACTCTGAAACCAACTGGACACCAAGCACAGTCACCCAGTGACAGAGTTACAGACAATGCTCAGAGCAGCACAGTATCCCATGGTGCACTGGATGGCTGCTGCAGCATTACTGATGCATGCTAACAACCTCTGCAGGACAAGTTGCCAATTCTAATTAAAAAGGCAGAGATTTGGTATGCCCCAAAAATCTTCTTTGAGTCTAACCAGCAGCTGGCAAACGGCATAATCTGAAATCACTCCTTGTTAGGAAAGACAAATGATTAAGTACTGATACCAACAGAATTTTGGGCAGGGTTCTGGCTGTCTGAAGCAGAGGCTGCTTGTCAGAGTTCTGCCTAACGGGCTACTGGCTTGAACTCTGAGCTGGCTGCTTGGGTTCCTGGGCCTGTCAGCCCCCTTTAGCTTTGATGCTTCACACAGGATGAACCGTCTGGAAGGTTTTATGATGCTGCATTTGGTTGCTTTGTTCTACCAACCTACAGCAGTTTTGGCAGGCAGACAACGTACAAATGAAATTATTGCTAATATTGTTACTCACGGTGGTATTTGAGGCTACCATGGAAATGTTAATTGTGTTTCAAAACCCAGAATTTAGATGCCATTTAATTCAGCTAACCCAGCTGCAGAGCGCCACAGGGACAGCCAGCCAGGGACAGTCAGCAAAGGCTTCTTTCAGTTCAGACTTTCATGGGAGCACCTGGTGACTGCAGTTGTGTGAAACACACTGGAAAGCCTTTACCTTTTTGGTCAGTGAGTCATCCGAGTCAGAGGGCATCCTGGTGGACACGTGGAAGATGATCTCCACAGTGGAAGTGGCGTAGTATGGTGCTGTCTGCCCTGTGCTGCCATTGCGCTGCAGGCCACCCATGAACCCGCCATGTGTGGACAGGTCGACCTGAGGGAGCCAAAGGCAAAGACAGCAGCCATCTGAAAACACTGATGCATCACCAGGATTTGCCTCTGTATCAAGATTAATGAAATCACCACCCTAGGTTTCCATGTCCATCCCGGAGAAAAAGAAGTCTTCCCCTACAGCTCTGCGATCTTTCAATTAGATTTGCCTTTCCTGTGCCTGTATTTGACATTTACTAAAAGTAAATCTATCAGAACTAGGTCTTGAGTCATTATCTACCCAGCTATTTTACCTTCCTCCAGCAAACAGCAGAGAGGAAACAACAGCCTTCTGCCCTACATTGTGCTGGCTAAGGGCTTTGTGGGGCTTGGTGCTCCCACTGCCAGGAACATCACAAAAGGCAGAGAGAAAAAGAACCAGAAAAACTGCGGAAGAAACTGAAGATCTGTATAGCAAGAAAAAAAAAAAAACCTTGAAAGAAATTATTCCAGAAGTTTATAGAAGTTTATTCAGAAGAAACACCTCTCTGAAGTCAAGCCTGAATCCAAAGGCTTGTTTGTTTTCCCAACAGCACCGGCCCAGGGATTCTTCATCTTCCTGTGGCACTTGGATCCTTAAATGTGACATGCAGCTACTCTGGATTTCCCAAGCACTAAAATGTTCATGGCATTTAGATTACAACACACCATTTTGACAAAGCAAATTAAATCCACATATGTCATAAAGAATACCTGTGCTGAGTGTGTGCTATGACCATGGCAAGAGCTAGAAGCAGCCAAGCTTCGGTGTGCAACGATTATTTTTGTGTGTGTGTTTGAATTAAAAATTGCCCAGTACCACCAGCAACAAAGTAGCTTGTCTAAATTATGACTCTTACCTCCCAGCCCAGCCCAGCAACAAAATCCTCATAGGCCTGGCTTCCCCTGGCATTGGCCAGGATGGAACACTTGTCCTCCTGTCCCTCGGCGATGTAGAACACAGCAATCTTGTGAGTCTCACGACTGCCACAGGATGGAAAAAGAAATCAAAGTAAAATAAGCTTCAGCTCAAAATCATTTTTCTGATCCCCCTGCATTCCAAACATATGAGCAGGTGCCCATATTTAGCTCCATATGTCCATTTCTTTTATGCACACAAACACATCACTCACTTTCAGATTTCCCCCCCCATTTTTTTGCCACCAAAACCTCACTGCAGAGACACTCCAGTTCTGAGAGTAGAGTCAAGCCTGGTCCTCCTGTGCATCAGCCACAGAACTGGTGACCAAATTCCAATTACAGGGTTAATGACTCAGATCTGTGCAGCACTGCACAGACAGTGAGGTGGCACAGGTGTTAATGGGAGCATAATTTGACCTACAGAATTTTAATTACAGGGTGATGACATACAAGGCAGAAGAAACATTATTGACTTTCAGACCCTGGGCAGAGTTTTACAAGGCTGACAGGCACAGCTGGCTTCTCTGAAAACACGCAAAGTGCATTTGATGTGGAAATTGTTGGGATAGAAGAAACTCAGAACTCTGAAATGCTCCAGATGTTTTTCAAACAGCTCTAAGTGAAGTAATGAAAAACAAAACATAACATTCAGAACTCCATTCTGCCATTTCCTGGCTGGGGAGCACTTTTGGGTAGATCACCCCTCAAAGTACTGCTCCTGACACAAGGATCACCCTGTAGAAAATACTGTCAGCTGAACCCAGGTCACAACCAACTTGATTCCCTCCTCTCTCAGCTAAAGCAAACTTGAAAAAAGTCTGTCTTATATGCCACTGATTTGGAATTTTCTGTACCTAGGGAATCTGCCAGTGCAGGTGGCTTCTACATTCATGCTACAAAACTCTGGAGAAACAAGCAGTGCAATTTTCATACCAATATTTGGATTCAACAGGAATGAAGTTTTGGTTCTGGTGACTCATTTTTCCTTGGGAAACATGAACCTTATCAATGGTGCGTTCAGTACACACCACCTACCATTGGCGGGAATCCAGATTTTTCAGTTCTCGCAGCAACTTTGAATTTTTCTTCAGCAGATGAAAGCTTTTTCTAAAAATAAACAAGAAAGGTTTGAAGGCAAATGCAACGTGGTGCAGACACAGTATTTCATCATCCAAATAGCTGAGAGAATTATCATGATATGATTTCTTAGAATTAATGTAATACACAATCTATTGATGTCTAGTTCAAACAATCACTGAAGTTCAAAACTCCTCTCTTACCCCCAGCAGTACGATTTTCACTTTCTTAAGTGTGTCTGCATTTGGGGGTAAAAAGTGAGAAGAGCACCCTAAGCACGTTCCGGATCCTCTTCCTACCTTCTATCCCAGGAGTTCATTCCCAAGTCGTTCAGCAGCAGCCGACAGAAATAAAAGGAGGCTCGGGGCTGGGCAGGAGGCGGCGGCTCCTGGCGGGCCACCCTCATGCTGCAATCGGAGCTGCACTTGAGCATGAACTCCCTTTCCTGGGCGCTCTGCCGCAGCAGGGCCTCGGTGATGGCGCGCTCCTGCTCGGCGCTCATCCCGCACGGCGGCGGCGCCGGCTCGTTCAGCTTGCGCTGCGGGTGCAGGAGGCACTCGGGGCTGCTGCTCCCGATCCTCTCCAGCAGCTGGTCCAGGGCGTCCTCTCCCTCCTCCGCCTGGGAGACGTCGTTCTGGGGAAAGACGTGCTGCTGCAGGTCGCTGGAGGTAGCGAAGGCGCCGGCCGTGCTGCAGCAGGGCAGGCAGCCCTCCAGAGGCCCGTAGAGGATCCGGCCATCCCAGGAGTACTTCCCGGAGATATCCCTGACGATCACCCGCACGTCCGAAGGCGCCGCTGCTGGCTCAGCGCCCGCCTTCTTCTCAGCAGGGATTTGGAGGTAAGAGATGAGAGTGCTGTCGTTGAACACGAACAGCTGCAAGTTGGGGCTGCGGAACACTTCTGAGCACAGCTCGGAGGACTCCACGTAGGAATTGTCGTGGTTCTCACTCAGGAGGCTGTGGAGGATGGCGGGGCCCCCGCTGAGCGGGTAGTGGCTCAGGTGATTCACCAGGTGAGTCATGACCATTCGAGCGGTGAGAGGAATCAGTTCCAAATTCCTCCTCCTCTTCTCTGAAACCGGCAAGGAAAACACAATGGATCAGTAAGAGCAGCAAGAGGCAATACAGAAGGAGCACCTGCAGATTTCTGCCACATTGCAGCAGCTTACCCTATGTGACCTGCTGATCCTTTCTGTTCAAGGACAGATTTCCAAGAAATCCTACCTATCCCACAGTTTTATTTTACTTCACCACATCCCCACAGCCATCAGAGCAGGAGGGTGACACAGCAGAAAAGCCAAGGCAAACCAGAGATGTCACTGCAAAGCAATGCTCCTCCATCCTTGGCAGGTGGGAAAATTTTGTGTGAGGCAGGGAGAGACTTCCTGGATGACCAGATGGTCCCCTCAGCACAGGTACATCCATCAGTTACTTCATAAAGTGACTGGGCTCTGGAGCTACGCTGTGCCTCCACTTCTCCCACAGGAATGTTACTCCTCTTATAGCCAGAAACCTCCTAATTCCTAGTTTTTTTCACATTCAGTGTAAAACTATTTCTCTTTGATTTACAGTGCTTCTCTTTCCCTTTACATCTTCTAAACATCAATTTGTTTTAAGGAACTAACACAAGCAGCCTATCATATAAGCAACTGGAATTCATCCAGAGAGAGCCGTGCCCGATTTTGAAGGAACAGTTGCTACATACAGTAAGGAGACACACGTTTCCAAGGCAGAGATGGAACCTGGAACACTATTTCCCACTGCTGCTCACACACGCTGTGGGCACGCCCTTACCTTCAGCCACGGTGAGCAGGTTGCCCAGATCGGTGGAGGAGGGGCAGTGGGCTGGCTCCGAGGAGTTCCTGACATTCCCCAGTGGCAGGAAGGGGTCGTAGTCAGAGGAGGAGAGGTCAGCCAGGCTCAGCACATAATGGCTTTGCTGCATGTAGGTGCTGGAGCCGTTGACGCAGCAGTGCAGGACCTGCGGGGACACAGAACCAGTGACCAACACAGGACAGTACCCAACACACCCAGCGAGAAGGGCTTCCAGTTCTGACATGCTAAACAACCCATTCGTGTCCAAATTCAGCATTTTTAGATTAACAGTCTCCATCTGCACTGACTCTGTTCTTTAACAGCTCGCTTCAGGGCTTGTTTTGTACTTTAACAGGCCACTTCAGATAATCCAAATATTTCTACAAAGATTGTTTTCCTGGCTCATTGTTTTAAGCATTTCACTTTTGTCTTCACCATCCCCGTCTGTTCTACATTTCTAATCTTATCTTCTTAACATTTTGCATTTGTAACTTCTCACCTGGATGACATGATTTTCTAGTGCTTGACAAAGCTGCTTCTGTGCCTTCAGGGTGTGTGAAAGGCATCTTTAAACAGCCAGGCAGAGTAAATCACCTTCCTTCCCCATACTCACTCTGTAAATATAATCCAGCAAGGGAGCTCTGGATGCATGTTGATCCTCCACAGCACCAGCAGACACAGGCTCCAGCAGCATTTTCATGGGCAGTGCCATGCACCAGTCCAGCAAGCAAAGCAGCAGTGAAACTATGAACTGAACAAGAACACGGAGTACCGTGTTTAGGTATGTTCTATTAAATTCACCCAGACTTTAGGGTATGAGTTAGAAAGTTTAAAATTCAACTCTCGTTCAGATCAACCTCCTTTAAAATCCCCTCCAAACAGCACAAAGAATGAAGAAAGCTCTTTTCAATGACACACCTTCTTATCTGCTTCCACAGAGGAGTATTCAGCACCAGGCAGGAGAAATGCAATGGTGGCCACCAGGATCTGCAGCCAAACAAACCAAGTGTCAGAAAGGCACTCAGCATCTTCTTCTGCAGAGACAGACCTTCACTGCACACGGTGTGGAACAGGTTAAATTCTCCTAGGAGCACTCAGCTGCCTGTGCCAGTCAACGTCCAAGTGAAAGAAAATGTTTTACTGAGCATTTTGCAAACAAGTCACTAGAAATGAGGGACCTACACCGGTCTAGGTAGTGTGGCAAGTATATCCCTAACAATAAAAAAAAGCAGGAGTTGACAAAATCACAGCAGCCCAAGGAAGGGATTAAGACAGCTTTCCATATGACTTCCATACAAACATTTTAAAGAATCTGACTTACTTCAGTAATTTTGCGGCACAGGGAGGATTCGTAGTCCTGAAGCTTCTGCCAGTAAGACACCAGCAGCTGAAGGACATCACAGGCTACCTGAGCTACTAGCTTGTTGGAAAACTGGAAGGAAAAAGGTGATTAAAAGTCAAATAAAACATCCAGATACAATACACTGCATTCTGTTTTTCTACATTTCATTACTTTGCAAACAAGAAAGAACCTTAGTGTTGTGAAATCACATTGTCAGCTTTAGGAACCAGCAGGTTTGACACTGTCTGTGTGATCTCTTATGTGAGTTTTCTGGGGAAGGAGTCTGTAGGCACACAAGCTATTTTTGCAAACATTCTGCTTGCTTGCACAGGACACCGCAGCAGCAGCCTGTGCCTCAGATCATCAGTGACTGTTTGTGAAGTGAAAATGCCTTTTTTCCCAAAGCACATTGATCAGAGCCAGCCACAACAATACCTTCAGAGTCACACCTATGACATTGATGGCTTTCTTCACATGGGGGTGGCTCGTGCACTGCGTGAGCTCCTCACAGATCCACACGCCAAGGCCACAGATGGCTATGCATCTTTGTGAAAAGAAAAAGGGAGCTGGTCAGGAGATTTAGAGGAATATCTAGGGAGTAAAGAAAAAGGAAAATATGCACAAAGATGAGATCTATCTTTCCCCTCCAACACGACAGCACCTTCATGGTGCAGACTAAGGCTCAACTTCACAGGACCAAACCACAAGGCAGCAGCAGAAGATAAGCAGCAAAAAAGACTTTTCCAAGCCACAAATGGTTGGACTTGATAATGTTAAAGGTCTTTTCCAATCAAACCAATTCTATGATATTTTCTCATTTCTTTTACTCGGTATTTTACCTTGCAGCTTCACTTGGCTCCTCTGTAGCATTCTTCAATAAAATATTTATGAGGCAATACTAAAATAACAAAATAAATTAGAATAAGCATCTTTTTCATACATCTACTTTAAAGGTGTTTAATTCTGACATAATTACAGGTGAAGTCACTAATTCTCCATCTGTTGCTAAAGCATCTTTCTTCACCTCATGCCAATTGTATTTTATCAAGGGAGAAACACCGATTACAACTCAAATACACAGGCCCTTGAGGACAAATCAAATCAGCTTACTAGTCATGTACAGGCAGCAAGAGGAAATCAATTAATTTACAGCATCAAGGGGCAGTTACAAACAAGAAGTGGTGGTCACTCCATACAAACTGTAGTGTTCAGGTTCTAACCAAAACACGTTATGAAAATTCTAGTGTATTGTTTAGTACAGAAATGCCAAAACACTCTCAATTTTAAAAGTAAGACAACTTCAGTGACTCTCCAAGGCCTGATGAAGAACAGGAGCCAAGCATATGAAGGAACTCGGGGATTCCTCCCCAGTCATCCCTAGTTTTGAGAAGTGGATCACTGTGGTGCATCAAGTTTATCAACAGCAACAGAAGCTTGTGTGAGGACAATCATCTGGGCAGGAATGAAGTCACTGCATGGTGAAACCAGGTTAGGTTACCCAAGGATTTACAATAAATGCGGCTTTACCTTCACATCTGCAGTTCCTGCGCTGCCCTCGCTGGCTTCTGAGATGGGTCCCCACTGTGGGATTCCTTGGTAGGTGTTTGGAAAGCACACAAGAGCACCAAGGATGGTATGAGCTTCGGAGCGGGGAGCCTAGCAAAGGGCACGTAGGCAGAAATAGTCACTAAAAAAATATGCACTAGAAGAGTCACTGAAAACCCTTTACTTTACATGTGGAGATGCTTCCAGCTCCCAGGCCAGTGTGCACTGCCATACTCAGCCTGCTGGATTCACAACACAGCATTCAGCTGTTCCAGAGAACACATCCCAGGACCTTTTCCTCTGCAACTCCAGCAAGAGCTGGGTATAAGCAGTACCTAACACACACCTTCCTGCCAGTGCTTTCTCTGCTGTGCTGCTCCTCCACTGGTGCCTGGCCCCACTCCTGAGCACATCTTACATCTTTAATATTTCCCCTCATTACCCAATCTGATAATCAGCCATTTAATGCCAACAGAAAGTACAGAAGCCCCTGAAGAACAGCTGAGTGGGGGGTGAAGCACTAATCCAGTACTGCTATGAGGTGATCCTGTGGCACAGAGAGCGGGTGCAGAACCCACTCACACTCGCTGCATAGGTGATACCAATGTGCAGAGAGATCCCTACTCCAATAAAGCCATCAAAAGCACCATGGCATTAGCTATTAACATGTTAACTACTGTGTAGTGTTGAAAATGCAATGCATGACCAGTTTTATGCATGCAGGAGAAATGAAGGGGGTGTTTCGGTTTGTGTTTTTCCCACGGAAAATTTCTTACTAGCATTTAAGCTTTGGAACAAGAGTGAGGCTGACCAAGCTCTTTGAGGGCTGATGGAAGAAGCATGGCTGGCTCACCATTCCAGCTCTGCTGAAACAGGAGAGGGCTGTGGGCCTGTGCAGGGCCACCTGCTCAGCCACACAAATGTCAAGAGCAGCAGCAAAAGCCCTGAGCCAGAACGGTCTCCCCTGAGCTGGTGTTTCACATGCAACAGAGCTTTCCTGTTTCTCCCAGGACTGCCAGACCTTTACCTTTATTTTGGCAACTCCTCATTGATTTGCTATTTTACTTATCCTTCAATAATTGAATCATTCAGAGTCACATTTCTGTTAGTGCTGACATTTAGCCAGAGATGCTGCGTCACCCAGAGAATTCCCCGCTCTCTCTCGGTGTTTGCTCACTGCAGTGGCACTCACGGGGCTCTGCAGGCACATGGCAGAGTCACCCGGGACATCCTTTCCTCACACCTCAGCAGCACCAGTGTGTTATCCCAGGATTTCCCACCCCAGCTGCCCCAGTATCCACCCCGAGAGCCTGGTCAGCATGGCTGTGCCAAAGCAGCCGTGCTCACCTCTGGCGTGTCCATGCTCAGCACACGTGCCGCTGCCCCGAGGAAGTCCCCGATCAGCATGGTGAAGCCAGGCAGCCCCAGGAAGAAGAACCACGGTGGGCAGTGCTTTATAACGATGTTCAGGATGTCCTGCAAGAGAAGGCACCTGTGAGAAAAGCCAGAAGGCCGAAAGCAAAAGGGAGAGTTGGAGAAGATTTAACTTTGAGGTTCCCTAGTCCCACACTGATGGAGGTGCAATTTCCCAGAACTCGGTGTGCAAACTGACCTCCATGTAAACATCTCATTCCACTTCAGGGGTGTGGAGTAGCTGAAGTGTTTTTGGTATTTTGGTAACACTTGTACCTCTAAATTCCTGTTCAAAGCCCACACCACCATTCATGTCTCTTCGTGCCTAAGCACAACCATTCTGTTAAACAAGACTTTGGATTCAAGCATCCAAACATGTAATGGATTTAAGATAAAAGCACTGCAGCAGTTCAGAGGAGTGAGTTCCTCAAATCTCTCAGAATTCCATGCCACAAGAACATGAACTGCCCCCCCAGGCCTGCTCCCTGTGCCCTGAAGTAATACACCAGCAGCCGCAGCTTTGCTTGCCATCACCCTGCGGTACAGAGTACATAAAGCATTTCATCTTTAATTCTTCCACATTTCAAGTCTTCACAGTCTCTCCAAACCAGGGCAAAGTTTCTATACCTCAGTTAAGATTTCTTCCCTGCAAGCTTTCAGCAAGTTTAAAATTAGGCATAAAACCTATGTAATCCTTACCTGTGACACTGTATTTGCTGAAGAGTTACATCAAGCTATTTCTATACTGAGTAGATAATTATTTTCCATTCAATAAAATTTTGAAAAGTTGCAACGGAAAATCCTTTTCCACATCCATCTTTACTGGTTTCATGATGTGTCAAAGACAGCCTGAACATGAGACCTCTCGAGAATGTGTCCACGTGCTCAATCTCCACAGCAGAAGCTAAAGCTGACAAACCCAATTTTCTATACGTGAAGAGATGCTTTAACATTGCCACTGTTTTCTCAAAGCCCTGCTAAACACCTGTACAGCCCCTACTTAGTGTTCCACTAAGTGTCTACAACACTAGTATTGTATGAAATAACTGCTATATATTCAAATAAACAGTATTAGTTTTTAACATAGTAGCAGATAATGCTTTCACTTTCCTGAATAAGCTAAAATGCCACTCAAGTTAATGTTTAAACTTGTTTTAATCACTTCCTTTCATACATTTTGAGTCAATATGGGTCAATGCAAACATTGAGAAGCAGAGCAGATGGATGCAGCTGCTCATAAAGCGGGTGGCAAACTCTCAGTCAGCACAGAACAAAGGACTTACCTTGTTATAATTAAGGGCTGGTTAACACTCTGTGCCAGTCCTGCACAGCACACCTGTACGGCAGGGCCAGGTAGGGCTGGGCTGGCCCCTGAGCAGGGCAGCAGATGGGAGCAGGCTGCTGCTGACATGTGCCACAATAAAAGAGCCCGCGTTAACCTGGCTAAGGAGGCAGGGGCACAGGGAGCTGCTCCAAACAACTGCATTAACTCCTGTCCTCAGCCCAGCAACCCCATCTGTCACACACCAGGGCATGGATCTCAGCCATGCTCCCTGCACAGAACACTTCCCATAGGGGGGCAAGGAAGAACCACAAAACAGCTCCTGTCCTACACGAACACTGTGACAGCACACACAGTCCAAAAGGCTGCAGGGACCTACTCACTGGTTACGAGATGTAGTGCTATTAAAAATAAATCATTTTCCATAGTGAGAAACCTTTCAAAAATTCCCTTTGAAAAGCTCTTGAAGCAGTCCTTGGCTTCCCTTTGAATTCCCAACACGGGCTGCTGGCTGCAGTGACACACACCCAGGAACCATCTCCCTAGAGAGGGCCCAACAAGTCTGCTCAGCCAGGCTCACCCCGGGCACTGAGCACATCACCCTGCACACTTTGGACCACTGCACTTCAACTTGGGCCAGGCAGGCTGTCCCCTGCCCGTGGTACCACTGCTCTGCTTGGGCAGGGCCAGCACCAGCCCAGGACAGTGCTCACAGGTAGCCTGCCAGGTTTGTCCCCTTCCCCAGTCAGCAACACACCCTGCTCACAACAAGACAGAATTTGGGGCAGCAATCTGGGGACTCGGGGAGCTTATCAGCAGAGAGAGGCTTGTAAGAAGGCGAGGGAGCCAGGACATCTGTGCTATCAGCGATACGGCAAAATCAGGTAATTCAAACAGAGCAGGGCTTCCTTCCCTCCCTGTAAACGTAAACTCCAGGCAGCAGCTCCCAGCCTGGTCAATGAATCACTTTAATTGAATGCTATGTACACAGCAACTGGAAAACACAAGCCATAAGAAAAACATATGGTGATGGCCGTGGAAATTGGTTTACTCATTCTGCACAGTGTTGTTGCTTTACTTCTTTCATAATTGACCTTTAGAACGATAAATGTGTAAAATAATTTTGGTTTATTATGGCTCCAAACCTTTCAGCAATTACACAAAATGAAAATTTAAAAGGAAGTATTCATTCTGGAAGCATTTCCATTGTTTACATAATTGCACAGCTATAATTTAGTGCTCATGTTGTTAAAGAAAAGTGAAAACAAGGACCATTATGGACTATTTCAATTCAGAATGATGCTTTGTGGTGTTAAAGCTGGGGAAGAGGGGAGAGGAGGGGGCAATCACATGCATGTCCTTCTCAAATGCATTAACCCTATAAACGGCATCATATTTCAGTATAGGTTAATCTAGTAATTCAAATTATAAGGTCATAAACATCCACTGAGTAAGTGAAATAAATTTATGCAAGTTCACTGAAAGGTCAATTGCAAAAATATTCTTCACCTAATTTTTGTTCAAGCTTTTGCAGATTACAGGTGTAACCAAATAGCCTGCCAGCTGCCTTCCTCATGTTTCCAATTATCCTTTGACAGGAACAACACGGATTTTTCACTGAAAGTTCACTCTGTTCCTCACCGGCAGACACCTCACTGGCAGCTGAGATCTATGGCACGGGAAAGACTATTAATTTACAGAAGACGTAAGACTTCCCTTTTCCTTTTCTACTTTAAAGGAACAAATGCTTCCATTTACTTATGCCAAGTTTTCCTACCTACCATGACATTTTAGGTAGGAGTTAACTTGTCAAAAATTAAGTTCCAACACAAATTTACAAAGTATTTTGACAACCTCAGGAGATCCAGGATTAATTTATCAGAAAGCTCCATTTCAATGTGCCAGGTAAAACCTAACTCCAAAATAGTTACATTTTATAACCCAAGTCTCTCAAGGCTGGAATACAACAGGAGTTTTTAAAATTTCTTCGATTTTGGAGCACGTCTGATACTTTTAAAAGTGGGAAGAGCATTGGGATAAAAGACTGGAATAAATATTTTGGTTTGTGCATACACAGAGCATTCGTGGAGCACACAGTGGACACAGGGACAAGGGTGTGGGTGCCAAGGCCATGGTTCTGCCTGGAATGTGGAGGTAGCTTTGTGTCCCCACACACATCTCTCTCAAGTGCCCGTGGCAGCACTGCTCCGAGCTCTGTCAGACAGAACACTGACCACAAAACCAGAATTTGGGTGGGACAGATGCAACTAAGGAAGGGCAAATGAATCGATGCAAAACAAACAGAAAAGAACAAAACTACCAAAATCATTCCCAAATGCACAGTTCCTGCAGTTGGCAGGACCTGGCTCCCCCTTGATTCCAGTCAATCTTCTAGCTCTTTTCTCCAGCACTTCCCACTTAGCCTGCTCTGGCGAGGGCGATGTGAGAGTTCCTGTGAGACCCTGGCATTTGGACTTTTGTTTGTCCCTACTGGAAACGTGCTGTCTGTTAACACTTTTTCAAAGCACTCAAAGCACATAATGGGAGCACACAGGCAAATTTTCTACAGAAAATGAGATAAGGGGTAGATTAAAAGAGGGAGAAAATCATGGCAGCCATTGGAAAGAAGTCTTGAGAAGCTAAAATAGGGGAATCTAAGCCTTAATAGACTACATTAAGGTTATTTCCTCTTAAACGGCAGCCTGGGAAAGAATCTGAATTGCACAATGGTTTCTATACAACCAAGGGCCCTCGTGTGCAACACCATCAGGCAGAAATCCAGGCAAGAAGCACCCGTTCCACAGGGGACAAAAGCAAAGCTTTTTATTTTATTTACTGTACCTTTACACGGCTGCTGCTGCTGCATGCTGCTCCTGGCTGCTGAGTGACAACTGGACAGAAAGATACAAAAGCCCACAAATGTTGGGGTTTTTTTTTTAATGTCAGACCAATGCTAATACAAACAGGTAATTAATGACTCCTCTGGTAGCAGCTCTGCTGAAAAATGCTTCCTATTACAAAGTAGCCATTTCCCACCACGAGAGCTTCAGTGGGTGTTTCTACAGAAGCTTAGAGCTGTTGCAGCTTCCTTTACATCATCACCAGCAATGCCTTTGGAACAAATAAAGAGGCTTGTGGACAACGAGCACTGATAGCTCAGCACCTCTACTGACAGAACTTCTCATTCACAGCATCCTTGTACTGCTAAAAGGAATTGAGCTAAAACAAAGCTGCTGAGTGCCCTGGCTGCAGCCAGGCTGTGCTCCACAGGCAGGCCTGCTGCTTGTGCTGACATTTAATCACCCAGGATATCTGCTAGCCCGGCTGGACTGTGGCAATTTTCCTCTTATTCCGTATTTAAAGTTTGTTCTGCTCTTTGTATCACTGAACTGAAAAAGCCACCAAAAGAGTCTCCTTCCTTGGCTGTCCACTGTCCACAGAGAACCTCTGCAGTCTCTACCTTTGATTATGTTCTCTAAAAACGTAAGTATCCTACTCTAGAGGTCCTCTGGCAAGTAAGTATAACCATACTTGAATTAGATTTATTTGTTAAACGCAGTCCCAAAGTCAGGAATACAAGTGATCCCTTGCTCACTTTGCAGGTAACCTCTGAGTGCAGGGTGACACCAGGCACTGGTAACAGGGTGAGACTGGCTAAAAAACAACACTGAGCAGCAGAGGGTTGAAACTTGAAAAAGGATTGAAAACTTGCCACTTCTTACAATGTCTCTTCTAGGTAAGCACCTCACCTGCAATGCCTTCTCCTCTCAGACAATGAGCAGAAGTTTAGACAGAAATAAGAAACAACAATACAAAAGTCCACAGAATTCTTAGGAGACAACCACCAGCAACCTCAAAGGATTATTTAACTGCCAGAGAGACTCGAGTTGAAGAATCCAAATCATGCCAGCATTAGATTTTCTGAGAAGTGTTTGTAGCTTTTTCAGATTGTGTTTTGTACTTTTGTTATTCAGCAAAAAGGAAGAAGGCCGCAGAGCAAGGAGACACTTATCAACTTTTTCAGATGAATGAAGCAAAAAGTATTGTTACAGTAAGCAGCCAGCAGCAGTAATAAAAGAGCAATAATAAAATGTATTTCTTTTCATGGTTCAGGTATTTGTGGAATCTGTGCATTACAGTGTCAGATTTTGGGTTGATTTAAAAAGCTGCATTTATTACCCAAACCAAAAGACACACCCAATTGCAGTAGCTGGAATAGGAGTTTTCCAACCATCGGGCTCACCTGGCAGCAGAAGGCAGCTATGTCCACCCAAACTGCAGCAGGCTATTGCACAGCATCCCTACAAACCACCCCTCAGGAACATTTCCTGATTTTCAACCCCCTAGCCACAGGTAAAGTACCTTCCCTAACCCCCAGGTGTGGTAGCAAACATGCCAGTTCTCTTTCCTTCACGCTGGAGGACAGGGAGGGAAGGCTGTGAGCCTCAATGAACGTCATTCATACAAAAAGCCAGGAAGAAAGCCCAGAGTAGTCCAGCAGCAGAGCAGTGCCACAGGCTGGAGCAGTACAGGAGAGAGGCACCCCACAGATGGTCACTTGGCCCCTGACCCCAGGCCCCTCCCATGCTCCCTGACTGCAGCTCGCTCCCTGTGGCTGCCGGTGTCAGAGCTTCTTCCACTTGGAGAGGTGATGCAATCCTTGCAGAGAATTGTTCACCTCTCCAGAGATGTTTGTTGTTAGACACTTCCACATGGACAAATTAGCTGCAGCTCATTACCCCGCTGTCTCCTCTGCTAAACTAATTGCTATATCTCGGGCTCAGAGCACCATGGGAGCCTCCTATAAAATATACCCTCACATTGCTCTTTTATGCACCCCCTGAGACCAGGCTGTAAAGCTGGGCTGCATTTACTCAGAATGACACTATACTCACTTATAGCATATTCAAAATCAGATTATTTTGTTTTTCTATCAGCACCAAAAGCTACACAACACAGCAGCAATTTCCTATTCACACATCTTTAAGTGAGTGAGGAGTGAAAAGAGAAATACAGTTCAAAAAAACATTTGTCAAGCAAACCAAAATACTGAAAACCATTCAGGTCGAGGAGGTTCCTGACTGAAATACTTTTGAGTTAGGTAACCACCTAAAAAGCTCTTCTGAAATAGTTAAGGTGATTTCCTGGAGCTGGGCTGTCTTTCTGTGGCTTTTCCGCAAAAATGCTAAAAGTTGCACTAGTGATCCATACAGAAGGGAAGTTCCTCCACGAGACACCTCCTACCCTTCCTTCTGTGAATGTTCCTTACAAGGGAGAAACTTACGCCTTTCCTTAGCAGACAAACCCAATCTATGCTAAAAAGGCCACCCCCAAGTTTATTTTATTTCTGAAATCCTGGAAAGCATGCTAAGATCCCTATTCCAGTGATCCTGTGCCCTGTGATTCCACACTCCCTCTGATAAAAAGGCTCCTACTCTCTGAGCACCCAGCAAGCACCTTGGAGCCAATAGCCCTGGAAATAAGGATCCTGCTTCCCCATCAACACCTCACTCCAAGGCACTGCCAGATAACACCTCACCCAGTTCCACAGCCAAGGAAAGCATGGTGGGAAGGACATGCATACACCAGCCAGACTGTGGTCAAGTGTGCCACCAAGAGGCAAACGCAGCCACCAGAGTGTGGAGCAAGAACAAAGAGCAGCAGCAGTCTGCAAAATATCCAGGGAAACCACGGAGGGATGGGCAGCATGGGGCTGTCAAATATCCAGGGAAGCCACGGAGGGATTGCAGTGTGGGGCTGCAAAATACCTGGGGAACCCTGGCGTGATTGGCAGCTGCAGCAGGACTTCTAGGATTTTCCAGCACAAAAACCCTGCCTCTCTATTCTTATCTATTTAAAAGGAGTGTTTTCCAAACACTCTAACTTCTCAAGAGGGAAACTGAGGGGCAAGAGTCTGCTAACAACTCCTTCTTTCCCTCTTCCATCTCAGAAGCAATCAAACCTGTCTGGTTTGCTAAAGGCACCATCAGCAACGCCCAGAATTTCCTGAGGAGTCCCTGTGCCCTTTGCTACCACCCCCAGCAGAGCTGCAGCCCTTGCTTTCATTCCAACACCTATAAAAACCTGGAAGTGTTCGTTATTTTGTCCGAAGAATATTTCTTAGAGTTCCCACGAGCACTGAGCTGTTTCTGTTTCATCTAACAGCCTGATGAAGTCTTTTCCTTGCCTTGCACCACTTTATTCCCGAGGCCAGCACAGGACAGGAAGACTCGGAACAACTTCAGTGCCCACAGCTACAGCAGCAGGTATTGGCAGCCCCTCCTCCTGCCGTGGCACAGGGCAGCAGTGGCACAGGAAGCACAGCTCATACCTGGTCCTCGCTGGTCAGCCCCAGGCGCAGGACAAAGTAGAAGTGCACCAGGAAGTCGGAGTTGGGCAGCAGGTCCTGGCGCCGGCTCATCATGGCGCAGAGCAGCCGGAAGGCCTGCAGCTTCCCCTCCTTGTACTCGCTGGGCAGCGTGGCTGCCTGCAATGACAACAGATCCTGCAGCACTCCTGGCTCTCCCCTCCAGCCAGCCCGTGCAATGCATCTCCAGCAGCTCTCCCACAAAGCGCACGTTAACTTACGCTCAGCACCAAAGAGCCTTTGCAGGGCACTCGCTGCCTTGGCCAGCAGTGATTGTGAAAGTTAAAAATAAGGCAACTAAATACATACCCATTCGGCTCTGATATAGAAGAAAATACTCCTGTGTGAGAGTATTTCAGAACTGACCTTGAATAGCCATGATGCAAATATCCTGAGAGGAGGGATCAGGAGGGGAGGAGAGGGAGTTGACTGATTGTCCACACTGATAGCGAGGTTGTCCCGGATCTGATGGTTTTTAAAGAGGAGTGTTAATAAAAGCAGTATCTTTTTTAATGCTCTATTTTTCACATGATTATGTTTTAATTTTACTTTATTTACATTCAGGCACTACACTCAGGGCTTTATAGAGTTCCCACTTCAGCCAAAGCCACCAGGAAAGCTTGTTCTGTGCTGCTGTTCCCTGGCCAAAGCAAATGTTACCATTTTGAGTCACACCGTGGGCCTTGGCAAAAATACTAATGTCTGTACTCCTTTTTTCTTTGCTACTCTTTCCTCACCCTATTTAAATTATCTTGTCATTGGACAGGAGTTGTTGGAGTTAGCTGCTGGAAACCAAACAAGACAAAGCTTCCTTTACATCAGAGGCCTCCCACGCCATGCTTATGCTCCAGGTGCTAACATGGAATCCCATTTAATAATCACTTCCACAACAAAAGAAATGTGTCGTTACCATTAGCTGTAAGTATCACATACCTTTGCAAGTTTATACCACAGCTCATAAAGGTAGCCAAAAACTTTTGCATGGATTTTAGGTGATTGTATGCAGTTCACATCTCCAAGAATTCCCAGAATCCTCCTCCACAGCACAGCAGCAGAATCAGGATGCCAACCAATAAGGCTTCCACCAGCAATTATACTGCAGTCATCAGCAAGGAACTCACTGCTGTCTGTAAATTTAAAGTGTTCCATTTCCACAAATTAGAAATGCAGCCTAAGCATGAATTTGATCAACAAAACCTGGTCATTACTCCTCCTAACCATCTTCCATCTCACAAGAGTTCTCTGTCCCAAATCTCTTTCATTGCTGGAGCTGCTTGTGAGTCAAAGAAAAACACAGCAGCAAATGCAGGCAAAGGGGCTCGCAGGTGACAGTGCCACAGCACACAGCACTGCCACACCACACTGTCCCCACCCCAGAGGGCTTTTCAGCAGGGAGGCAAATGCAGCTAAATGCAACAGTCAGGTACCTGAGGGATGTATTCGACCAATAACTGGCTCTTACAGATAATTTTTCTACATTTATAAAAGTCTTTTCTTTCTTTTTTTAAGATCACACAGTGTAGCAAGACCTGGCAATGCAACTGGACAAAGGAATAGGAAACCACAGCTGAAGAGCCTTGAGGAATGTGCTCAGGCATCACCACTCACACAGAGCAGATCCTCAGAGAGCAGAGTGCACAGACAGCAGGGCTTGGAGAAGACTGTCAGGGTAATGGGATTTATATTCTTAAACAGTACAAACCCACACTGAAGCGCACATTTTAATGACAAGAGCTGGTAGCTGCTCTCCTGTCCCAGGCAGCTGCACAGCCACACTCCAAGGTGTACCTGAAGCAGCCAAGGTGTGGAAGGAGGTTGCAGGAAACCTCTACACAGGCAGAAGGAAATAACTCATGTCCTCTGAGGATTCAAGGGAGGTTAGTGAAATAAAACGCATTTTAGTTGCTTTTATGTTTGAATATATTTAAAAAACAACTTTGGGAATTTTTTCCCCCTTTTTGTGTTGTAGCATTACAAAGTCCCATCATAACATCACCAAATGTTATTTATTAAGCACATTAGAATGACCTTCTACGGATCTGTGCTCAGGGAAGTGGCATCTCTGCTGCTCAGTGGTGGTGTCAGTGTTGTTCTGCCTTACCCCATCAGGTTTCCACAGCAAAGAGAGCTGTGACTTGGCTGAGAGGCAGGAATGCAGTCAGGGGCACTCTGGCTCTGCTGGGCAATGACACATCTGTTCCCCACTTCTCCTATCCACATTACCTGCCAGGTTACTACATGTGGTGCTTTCTCTTTGTACCCCCAAAGGAGCAATTCTTGTACCACAGCCACAAACAATGAATTTATCATCCACAATCATCCTTACCACAGGCAGTGTTACCTTTTTCACAGCAGCAGTCCAAGTGTTTGGACTGGGTATGCTGGTACATTAAGGCACACATATTTCAAAGGAAAAGTCGACATGAAAAAGTACCCTTGAAATTGTGTATCCATTAGGAGAGCAGCCTGTAAGATATTCCTACGTTATTGCATTCAGTTCCTGACCTAATATCTCACTCATATCACCAGATGAAAGCTACCTTTACAAACAGCAAAGAATGAACTAGTTATTTCCTAACAGTCAAAAAATACATGTACTAAGACATTTCCTCAGACCATGCTGCTATGAAATAAAGCCTGTTCACTTGAAACACAAATTAGTGTGCTGTACTTCAACACTGGGGCAGGCCCACAGGTGCCCACCTACCACAGCCTGGCTAGGCACTATAAGGAAGCCAGTTATTTTCAGCTGGGCAGGGGTGGCTTTCCGGATCGTCATTTATCGGCAAATCAATTGATGATCCAAATCCCTTCTGCTCTGGATGTGCAAAACCATTTTGAGTGAGCATGATGAAGGGTGCTCACTTGGTGCCACATGTCACATCAGCCTAGCAAGGAGCACAAGCTCCTATTTGGGGCCCACGGTACCTGTGAGGTTGGCGGGCTCCTGCGAGGGGCTGAGCTGGAGCCAGCGCGGTGCCGCAGGATCCGTGCCCGGCTCTGCCTCGGGGTCATCCTCAGCCGCCTGCCAAGCCACCAGCGCGATGTCCACGTCAGCTGCACAGCCCAGGGACGTGTCGCTGCTCACGCTCTCACCTGCAAACAGCACAGCCCTGCTCATGTCTGCGCACTGGGCTGTGGCAGCAGAGCGCCCCAGAGAAGCATCTCGGCTGTCTGCAACAAAATCACAGCACTGATTTCGGGTGCTGCACTTGACAAAAACACTCCCTGGGCACTCACTTTTCTCTCTCTCTCTGTGATACCCGTGTGATTGCTGCAAGTCTGCTTTTAGATCCAACTCAGCTGTACTGCTGCTCCTCTGCATTAGCACCTGCAGAGAAAAAATTCATCTCAGCTTACACAGCTTTGAGCAGTACACCACGTTCTAAAATTATTCACAAATTTCACGCCAACACAGTCATTAGAAATTAACCACAACCCACTCAAGACATTCTCATGAATATTCATACTACCCAAGTGTTTGTCAATGTCCTTAAGCAAACATCAGGCTTTCCATTTCATTCTTAATCCTCCCTTCCACAACCTCAGTTTTCACAGCAACAAGCAGGATTTTTTACCTATGTTTTTTAAACACACGTGAAATAATTCAAGGTATTAAAAAAATCTTTCAGCCTTCATAATTCACAGAGATGACCAGGCTGAGTCATTAGCTGTTTCAACTCTTCACTCAAAAGTTGCCATTAAAAATGTATGAAGTTTGCTTGTGCTAATGTCAACTCACACTAACATCTGCCATGCACGGCTGGTGATAGGAACTGTGCTGAAGAGAAGCATTTTCATCAGTACTTTAAACCATCAAACATTTATTCCAGCATACAGTAGCTCTGTAATAGCCATGAATTATTTATCTTTTAAAAGTTACAAACTTCTTGTTGATGTTTAATATTTTAAAAAAAGACCAAAGCCTTGTGTAAGACTAGAACAGAGATAAACCTGCAGAAGCAGCTGATGAGATCAGGAGACACAAACTGATCACACCCAGCAGGACAATAACACGCTACAGCTCACTTCAAGATTTCATGCTGGAAATGGGGTTAATCACTTTTCACACTTTCATCTCCTAGAGTTTCTGAATGCTAAAAGGCATCTGATTAGAAAGAAAACACTGCTAGGATCTTATCAGAAATTACTTTTGGGTTTGCCTTACTTGCTTGGCTTCATGCTCCTTTGTACATCCCTTATTTTCCTGAACTGATTTGGGGTCTGAAGTTGAATTTCCAGCCTTTTTACCTAGAAGTTTCAGAAAGGAAGCAAGAACTATAAACATTTGCAGGACCAAAATACACAGCAAGTCTCGTAAATTTCAACGTTTCGTGTCTCATATTTATACTTAAGGGCCATACAACAACTAAATGGGACACAAGATGCTTTGAAAAATCCTTCAGAAGCATAACATACTTAGAAGAGAGGAACTGAACTCCAACTGCAGTTTGAATACAGAAAATTCAAATGCAAGTCAGGTGAAAAAAAGTCAAAGGTTACATACAAAATGCACACACATTCCAGGTTTCATTTTTGGCCTCTCTGCTTTACGAAAGGTCACATCCTGCATTCATGGTCTCTAACCTCTTAAAAAAAAAGTTCTTTCAACAACTTACCAACTATGCAGTGACTAAGAAAATAAGATAAAGACATTTTAGAGGAGAACTGGAAACTAAAGAGCAGCATTTTTGAGGCTGAGCAAATCTCAACACTTTTCCTTGAAAAGCACAGTATTGCTGTATTTTATTAAAATTACCTTGAAAAAAATCAGATGGAATCTGATCTGCAATATCTGAAGTGCTGCTGCTTCGAGTTAGCTGCTGCTCTTGGTCTGCAAATGGGCCTGCAGCTTCTGCTCCTTCTGAATTTTCCAGCTGTTGAGATTCTTCAACTTCTGTTGATTTAATTACAACACAATATTTGCAGGAGCTCATATGTACATCTGTGAACTCCTTGCCTAAGACATCTCTATGAAAAAGTGACCCTTGCAAGTATTTAAAATTCCCAAGATAAAATTTACAAGTTATAAGTTCTATAAAATACCCTTAGAAAAAACTGTAAAGTTTAGAGAGAGATGCACAAGCAGTGTAAAAGGTCTAGAAAAGGACAGAAGTGGTTTTGGGAGTTAACGAACAGGAGGAGGTCCCATGAACAAAGCTGGGTTTTCAGTGCTGGAGACCCCAACTGGTCTCTGTTCATTGTGGAGGCAGAAAGAACAGAGCAGAAGCAACAAAACTCTCTTAAATTCAATGTGGGAAGAAGGTGGCTCCAGAAAGAGGGGAAGGGAGGAGGAATTAAAAAAAAGACAAAAAATCAGAGTAAGAAAAGCTCTGAGCTACGTATAACTTGGGTTTATCTTGTGAGGAATAAACCCAACCAGGCAGCTTTTGGTTTGGCTGTAAGTGCAAATGAGAAACAAAAGGAGGAGAGAGAGGCATAAGAATTCCAAAGAGAAAGTAAACTGACATGCTGAGGAAGGAGCAACAGAAACTCCTGAGATTGTGGAGCAACACAGCACTTTTAGGAATGCATTTCTCTTAGCATTTGGGGGAAAAAAAAAAAAGCTAGTAACACTCCAGTGTTTCCATCCAGCAGTGTGCAAGTTTTAATATTGTTTTACTACTTAATAAACACCGTAGGTATTTCAAAAAGTTATCTCAGGAGGCACGCGCACAAAAACTAACATTTTTGGTACTTACTGACCTCAGCTGACTTTCAGTGTCTTACAGAAAGCAGTAAAATAAAACATTCAATGCAATTGACTAACTGGAACAATTTCAGCATTTCCCCCAAGATAACTTGAGATAAAAACACACCAAAGATGTTTCACCGAGCAGGAATCCCCACAGGGTCATAAAGCACCACACACAAAACCCTCCTTTCTCTTGCTACTGCAGGTAATGAGGCTGGGCAGGACTCAGGGGTCACAAATCCCTCCCAGGAAGCGAAACATGGAATTTTTTACTTTAGATACTAGGCAATGTAGATCTAATTGCAATTGATGGCAATCCTTAATATCAACATGAACAAAAACTGCTTTGCTTGCAGTGCTGCTAACATTCTGAGAAAAACCAACTGGACAGAAAGGGAACAGACAGAGAGCAGTTTAAAAATATAGAGAACACTGACATCAAAGATGACTTTAAAGTACAGTACCTGACAGTCTTTGAGAGCAAGAAGTGTAAGAGATACCAGGGAAGAGAGAGGTCACAGTGTGAAGCAGAAGAGGTACACTTTTAGTGGCTGGCAAAGCCTCATAAAGATGGACACAGTTGCTGATAGACTGGCTTCGCTTAGCTTACAGGAAAAAATAGAGCAATAATTATATCAGGAGCACAATGAAATATCGCAGTTTTGAGTGTCACAACACAACAAACCCCAGTGTTTTGGGATAAAGCTTTACAACAGTAAGCCCAGGGGTCTCTCCCCTGAGATAGAAGTTAATACTGTGCAACACTCTCTCTCACACTGAAAGGGCAATAATCAGGGATTTCTGATCCACAGCAAGTGTGGAAGTGCCTTTAATCTGAACACACAAACCAGAAAAGCCCTGGATCAACGCTTCCAGGTTCTCCCTACTGCTCTGGCAGGGTGTTAAAGGGGAAAATGTGACAGCAGTAGAGAGAATTCCTCACTGGAGCACAAACAGGGACTCACTGAACTTAAAAATAAAACTCAGACTGAACTGGCTCCACTGCCAAACTGCTCTGTGATCCAGGCTGGAGGCTGTGGCTCAGCCATGGAGCCACAACCCAACTCGAGTGCCCTCCCTCCTTCCAGCTCTCCTGGTAAGGAACCTGGGAGGGAGCTTGCAGCCCAGCACCTCCTGCTCAAGTCAGGGCATTTCCACGGGAGTCTGCCCCAGCTAACTGGCACATGGAAACATGCTGACATGAAATAAAGAAAGGCCAGGTTCAGGCTGCTGAAATGCTTGAACAAACCAGGATCTGTTCCATGTCTGGGGTATCAGTCATTACCCCAACATTCCTCACCCCAGTCTCCCTCCTGCTTTCCTCTTTCCAGAAGTAAACATGAGAGGAAAACCTCATCATGCCAAGAACAAGAGAGCATATAAAGCAACTATGAAAGGATAATATTATTTATTAAATAACTGGCTTACCTTGCGCTCCCAGAAAATAGTTGTATCAATATTTGTTATCTGCCTGACAGTAGTAAATGCTTTCTTAGGAACTGATAAAAATAGCAATGTACCTCTCTAGAAAAACCCCTAATGTGCACAAGTTTAACTCACAATTCAATGTCCTGTAGCTAAAAGCTTATATAGAGAATTTCCCAAAATACTTTGACTCTGTGATTCATGCTGGCCAAGACATCCAGACACAGATGTGCAACCTCTCTGTTGGGGCAGTTAATTATTAAGTTGCTTTTGGCAGCAGCCACCCCTCAGAGGCAGATCTAAAACTTGAGTGTTACTGAGTGTCTGGGTGCCAAAGCACTCAGCTATGGTCTTACCTGTGGCTCTCTGACGGACAATGTTTCTTGCCTTTTCTACACCTGGGGCCCCAGAGGTTGTGGCACTTCTGAATCTCATCGGCTCCACTACTTCAGGGTGACTTTTCCAGCTTAATGAAAAAGATCTTCCTACTACAGCTGTCTTCTGAGGCTCTAAAACACCACCTTAGGACAAAGAACACAAAAATTTCTGGCACTGAATGCTTCAGCATGTATTTTTGCTGAAGTACAAATGGACTCAGATATGGCAAATATTAATACTTTGAACAACACAGGTTAACTTTTACTATTAATAAAAACCAACTGGTACTTCAAACTGTGTGCATCTATTTCAAGGTGACATGCAAAGGCAGCTAAAGTACTGTAAATCAGAAACTTCACTAAAACCACATGGACAGGAATTTTTGCAGAGTTGCCAGCGCCAGCCAACAGCACAGGAAATGACATTTTCACCTCTGCTATCCAAAAACCCCTGGCTGTAGGTGCAGACCCCAGCTACCACCTCTCCTTCCCAGTGAAGGATGACAACACACAAATTCCAAGCGCTTCACATTTGATTAAAGAGGTTATGTCAGATTAAGCAGTGTTTAACATTAAATTAATTTTTAAGATTAAGCTTCAATATTTAACCAGTTTGATACGAAAAGCACTGAAGCACAAAGACAAACCTTTGCCTCTCTGCTTTTTTTCCTTCTGTTCACTGAGCTTGTCCAGGGGCAGGTTTGTCATTTCCACACCATACACGGTCCTGGCCAGCACTGCAGTCAGGGAGTCCATGATGTTGGCCCACTCATTGATGAGCTCCTCCCAGTCCGTCAGGGCAGACAGGACACTGAGAAGCTCATCCCACAGCTCCCGGGAGATGTAAACGCTCAGGTTTGCTCTGATCCAAGCCACAATGAGGGTCTGAGGGAAGAAGCACCAGTGGCAGCTCAGGCAGGGCTGACCAGATGAGTTCAGCACACCAAGCCCAGCCCACAACTCCAAACTGCAGGCACGGGCTTTTGGTGAGGCACAACTGATGTGTAGTGCTTTTTTTCCTCAGAAAACACTCCCAGAAATAATGGGGAAAGTTACTGATGAAGGAAATTTAAGAAAATTTCAGGGTAAATGTTGTCTGCCAAACTGAAATAAGACTGTATAATAACAGCAGAATGAAGGGCTGTCTTACACCCACAGAATGACAGCTCTGGGGCAGCACTACATACCCAGTTATGCTATCCAGGCTGGAGGTACAGTAGAAAGCACAAATGTCTCTTTCAGCGTGACTCAGTTTTGACTAGCCAGGAAAATGGTTACTTGAATCTTACACTTTAGAGATATTCACTGAAAACATCCCGTCTGTGCTACCATAGCTTGTAACAGAACCCCAAAGAACAGAGCAAACCCAACTCTCCCTCTGTTAGTAACAGTTTACAAAATAATTACTAGCAAAACACAAGAAACTCCTCCTTCACAGTAATGCAAATAAGTTTAGAGTACCCAATGAAAACTGTGAGCAGTTGTGACAGAGCAAACCAACCAGCCCCACTCACTCACTCGGAACAGCAGCCCCGCCATGCTCTGAGCAAACGTGTCCTTTGTCTGGTTCTCCTTTGGCTTCTGCATCACAGCTTCTGTTATTCTGAGGAGTATCTGCAGCATCTGTTCCCTGATTCCAAAACAAAAGGTGCTCTGTTAGTTGTACCTGCTCAGCAATCCTGCAGCAAAGCCTTATTTATTGAGAATGCAGTCACACTTCAGACTTCACTGATCATTTGTAAAATAACTTGGTTTGTTGCAGACTGCAACAACTTTTTCTCTCAAATGACACCATGTTAAACTTACCACGTCCTTCTGTTCATGGACAGCTCCATTATCATGCGCCTGAAGATGCTGAGAACGGCTTTGCAAGCATCCACCTGCTCCTTCAGCAGCACAGGGACCTCAGTGCATGGCTCCAGGAGGAAAACATTCGCCGAGTTTGTCAGGAATACCTGGCATAGACAGCCCGTTTGCACAGTGTTAGGAATGAAAACAGGCAACAAAATACTTGTGCTGCTTCAGTTAAACCTTTCCCTTTCCTCAGAGCAGGTTTTACCCATCACTTTATTTTTCTGTGTTATTCCAGCAAGAAGCCAGGTGGCATCACAGACCCACCAAGGCTCAGTATGGGGTTTGTGGGCGTCTCCTCTGCTTGGGCAGACAAGAAGACATTCCTCCAGCCACCATACACTGAAACAGCTACCAGTATTTTCAATAAATGAAGCTCAGCAAAAGTAAATGCATTCTGATTAATTCCTAGTACTCACAGGAGGAAAAAAAAATTACCCTTCTGTGTTAAAATAAAGATCTCTGGCTTTAAGACATGGTCACGTGGTTTAATATACATGTTTCAGAGTGATACATGGAGTCCAAATTGTGTCTTACAAAACCAAGCAAGCCCAGGTGTCCTTTTCCTCCACCTTGGAGATTGTAAGGGAATTTGTAGTGCAAATCCAGGTCCCACCCAGCTCACCTGCAGTGCAGCCTGAGCACCAGCCTTCACATCCCTGTCCTCATCCTCCAGCACACAGCCCCTGCTGACAGCGCTGGTGAAGGAGTAGGTCCTGCCCCAGCTGGAGGAGCGCTTGTGTCCGCAGGGCTCCAGGGAGAGCTGCCAAACACAGCCTGGTTAGTGACAGGGCACAGAGGAATATGTCCAGACTGAAAAAACCATCCCCAAGGTCAGCAGCAAAAGCGGGGGAACTGGCATGGCATACACTCATTTCCACAGGAAATTCCTGGCTATTATTTCTTCATTTCCAAACATGGGATTTAAAGGCTCATGAAAGTTTTAAAAGGCATGTTACTTAAAATATTTTACACCACTTCATAGTCATTGATTGTAATAACACTTGAATTAGTCTGGCAAAACTAAAAATTCTCTACAAAACAATAAAAACCTTGTAATTCTCACTGTTTTACAAATCAAACCTTTTATCTGGTACTAGAAAACTTCCCTTTAAACAGTGTCGCAGTGTCAACAGTGTCAAAGAACTTTTACTGATGATTCAAAACAGGATACTAGAAGATGATGCACAGGAACTGTAGCTACAGTTAAATTTCCTAGATTAAGGTGTCCAGTTACAGTACACACAAATTAACACATATTGTCAAATTTTGAAGTACCCCAAAAGAAATACTTCTCCAGGCCCTAGGCCAGTAGACAGTCAATTTAAGCACTGCAAAACCCATCAGTGTTTCTTCCATGAAGTTCCTGCTGTCATATTTATACATGCAGGGAAAAACCACAAATGATGTTTCTGAAACCAGCTGCAACTCTCCCCTGCACTCTAAGTGCCACTCAGTAACTATTTCAACTGTGAGTCCTTAAATAAAAGCATTTTTTGACTCCTTTCCCCACACACTTTAAACTGTTACCCCTCTACAGAGCGAGGCGAAAAACCCCATATTGCAGTGGACAAAGTAAGGAACAAGGGATACCATACATGTTTACCGTCTGTTTGCACTGAGGAGTCTTCCAAGGGAACAACAGCATCCTGGCTGTCCTCCTTCTTATCTGGCTCCTCCATGAACACGGGTTTCTCCTGCAGTATCCATTTGTGGTATACCTTCACCACCTTCCGTGTTGCAGATATATCAGAAGGTGGCAACAAAAAAGCCTGAAATGGAAAAGTTCACTGATTTCACTCCACATAGGACACAGATGTGGTGCACACAAACACACACCCCACCACCCACACTGCTGTTTAAAGCAGCAAGCTTCAGCTCCCACAACAATTCCAAAATCTGATTGTTAAACTAGACCTAGGAAGAAGCCCAACCTCCAAGGCTGCTGCTGTGACCAGCACCAAGTTTGCCCAGCTGTTTTGACCAGCACCCCACGGTGCCTCTCACACCCACTCCCCTCAGAAACAGTAACCAGGGCAGCGAGCAGCCGCGGGCAGCGACCTGGCGGAACACCTCGTTGACGAAGTTGACGTATCCACGCGTGGAGAGGAGGATGCCCTGCACCATCTCGTAGACACCGCGGTGCTGCTCCTCCACGCTGCACAGGCTGCAGCCACTGAGCCTCCTGTCGGACAGGCTGCTGCTGTTGGAGTGCCCATGCTCCTGCTCGCCCGCCGGCGCCGCACCGCTCTCCGGCTCCGCACTCTTCTCCTGGCTCACGGCAACTGTCTGCAGGCACAGCATGGCACAGCCCATCAGTGACTGCAGCAGCACCCACCACGCTGCTGGGATCCTCACAGAGAGCTTGGGATACCCTGTCTGGCACAACACTGCCATCCTAGCAGCCAGGCACAGCAAATGTCAGTCCACTGCTCCATCCAAGAAGGAGTTTGGTCTTTACAAAATTCCTTACAGCAAACAACTGACTGAATTGTCCACTTCACATAACGAGCGTAATGGAAGGCACAGGCACAGTAGAGAGGAGTCCCCAAGTCCCTTTATCTTGGGGAAAAGACAGATTGTAGCACCACACGTTATTATGCCCAATACCTTTTTGCCAGGTTTTGCCCTGGCATTTTGCCCTGGCACTGCTGCGTTCTGCAAGTTCTCAAACTGAGGTCACAGCTGACACTCACCTACGGTTCAAGACTGAATGTAAGCTGAGACTGATTCTAAATTCTTAACAGGAAGCTGGAGAGTCTCTCAAAAGCACCGATTTATAAAATTCATTGTGAAGCATCTAACGCTAGAGAAGTCTCAACCATGAGTTTATAAATGAAATATTTCTCTAATAACTCATTGTAAGCAGCTGCTATAACTGAGAGGAAAACAAAGCAGCCTTTGATGTCGCTGGGAAATGGTCCATGGAACCACCAAGTATGACAGTTTACAGAGTAAATGCCAAAAGTCTAAATATAATACTGCTGAAGCTAGTAACACAACAAGTTATGAGGGGAAGAAAAAAAAAAACTTCTGGTGAATTACCAAAGGGTTTTTCTTGGAGATTCCCTCCTCCACTGAAGAAAGAGAAAATCAAATAAACAGCTACATCATTTATTCATTATGGGGTAGCACTTCTTTGTGCTTCAGCTGTCAGTGCAGTGAGATCACCCGCAAGGTCACCATGTATGCAAGAAGAGAGGTAAACTTTGAAGCCCACCTGAATAATTTTAGGGAGCATTTCTCCTCCATTTTTTGTATTCTGAACAGCAGTTAAATACTTCTTTTCAAGGAAGAAGGTAACGAGCCACTTGATAAAAACCACTCGAGCTGCCATGTAGGGGATTTTTGTGCAGTAGACACTCTCATTGTTCCGTGTTGCAGTAACATACACTGGCCTTGGCCTGATATCGGGGATGTCTGGGGCGTGGGGGGGAGGACAAAAAGGAAGAGAGAAACAAAGTGGAACCTTAGTAATTGCTTCCAAATTCAGGCTAAACTTACTGAACACATCACCCAAGAAATAACAGATGCAATGACTGACTGCTTTTAGTTTATTAATGCTTATATTCTATCCTAACTTTATCACTCCTCAGGAGAACGCAACACCACAGCTCTTTCCTGAGGTTATCACTTGTATCTCTCAAAACAAAGGGAAGCAAAAGAGAAGGACTGCAAAAGGAAGGCAAAAGCTGAAACAAAGAACCAGCCCTGCTACAATTTAAGTTAATTTTACACAAAACCAGGGAGAAAAATCTCCTCATCCCGCAGAGCTGTAGAGATACACCAGCAGGTAACAGAGGTGCCACCAAGAGCAGGCTCTGGCTTTTTCTACTTCACAGCAAAACCAACTACTTACCGAGCACAGGTTTGTAAAGGTTGGTTAGCTTTGTAAAAGATGGAAACAAGTGAGGAAGATAGTATTTCCTGAACAAAGTAAACAGAAACTTGAACCCAGTGTCTTGGTTCTCCTTGTTCTTCCACTCCAAGCTGGCAGCCTTTCTCACGGAGTTAGAGAGAAACAAACAAAAAGCTTTAAGTTAACGTGTTATACTGACCCATTGTTTTCCCCTGAACACAAAAAACAAGCAACTACACTTAAGCAAGAGAAGCACAACCCCAAAACCACCTTTACAAACTGCAGTAAGAATGGAAAGTAAGAGCAGAGTAGCCCCCCAAAGCCAGTGAGCTCAGTGGAAGCCAGTGTATTTGTGCTGCTCTCATCAGGGAAGGACAGCAACTGTCCTGTTCTGCTCTCAATAAATTTGCTTCTTATGCATACATTTTGACGAAGTTACTTTGAGCTCTACTTTTATAATAACTATTTTCTTCATCAGAATAAACACAAACAAACAAACACTGGAAGCACTGTGCAATGGGATTTGTAGTGTAAGCAGGTTTGTTTAGATCCCACACAGCTAACAAGACTACAAAAAGAAGAGTGGCATTTTTGTTTTTAACTGAAGTGTTGTGAGACTCTTATATGTAAAACAAATGGTGCTGTGGAGGAAGCTGGTAATTTCATACAGCCTCTTTTAAAATAAAGCATCTATTCAAGATGACAAAACCCTTTCCAAATATTATTTTGGTCTTGCCTTTTCATACTAGAAAGTGTATCTCAAAGTATTTAATTATAATTTATCTTTTTTAATAACAAGCTCTTTAATGTTCATTGTCTGCACAGCTTTCACTTTATTTCAAATGTTGCTTAATTTGTACTTTTTAAATATATACATTATCTTATTTCCTGTACAGATTCATCTGATCTCCTTCTAATTAAATTTTATGTACATGTTACTTGCATCCTTTTAAAAACATCACAGAAGCCATCTCTCTTTATCTCTTCCTCCAGTGGTCCTTTACATTCCTTTTCATCTAGGTATGTGTCCAAAGAGAACAAACTGAATCTTTACCCCACATCAATTTTCTAAATGCAACCACAAGCACATAAAACAGTCAGTTATTCTGCAAATTTGGATAACATTCATTAATTCTTATCACAAAAGTGTGACAATACTCTTATTTTCACCAAAAATGGCATGTGGAAATACATTTAGGATGATTTTCCATTTAAAAACAAGAGTAAAAAAGGTGCTGAGGAAGGGTAAACCCAGCTCCAAACAGATGCATGTAGGCTTAACTTTCTACCACAAATATGTCCTCCAAATATGGACAATTTCAAAGCTATATCCTCCTCACCTGAATTACCATATATTTTAACAGGAGCTGGAGAAAATAGCATGTCTGGTCTTCTGCAACTTTCTCTCCAGAGACAGCTGGCAAAAGCGGTGTTATTTCTTCTGGAAAAATCTTGGCTAAAATCAAATATTTTAAGCATAGCACACATGAAAATACTGAAATGAAAGTATTTTCTATAAAAGATTGGTTTGAAAATACCCATAAGGGCACAACCAAGCTGTGCAAGTCTAGCAGCTGCTTGGATATCCAAAGCCCTGGCACATCCCAGCAAGGATGGCATCAGATTCCTGGTGGCTTAGAAGGGCTGACACCAGCAGTGAACCAGCAAGGAGGGAACCTCCAAACATGCTTGTGGGGCAGTGAAATCCTCCTGCTGCTGCTGTGTCTGGACTAAAACCACCCCAGAGCCAAAGAACAAACCCTGACCACTCAGAGGGACAGGAGCGGGCGGCTCTGGAGCTGCACCAGCCCCACAGCCAGACACACTCCAGTCAGCTTGGAATTAATTCCAGGAGCAGCCAGCAGCTCCAGCCAGCTCAGAATTCCCAGGGCAGCCAGCAGCACCCATCACTCCTCCTGGAGGAGAAGGCTCACCGTCGGGCGCGGCCGGGGGGCTGACCAGGCTCTCCAATGTGCAGGGCCCGCGCGGGGAGGGCAGCGGGGGGAAGCCGGGCACCAGGCAGGCGAACATCAGGATCTGCTCCTCACCACAGTTGGTCTGCAGGGCTTGCAGCCACAGCAGGAACAGGCGGATTCCTTCACACCTGAGCTGCAAGGGAGCGCATTTGGGGGAAAAGGCAGTAAGACAGGTCTGTAATGCGGGTAAACAGCTCACAACAGGCAGGGCAAGTGCTTCATCCCAGCTAGGTGCTGCAAAGTCTTGCCATCATACCAAGGGTATTCACATTATTAATATAATCCTAGCTCTAATGCCAGAGAAAGCTCAAAAAATTAGGTATTAAGCAATATCTGTTAATATCTTCTCCAGGTAACTTCACAAAGGTCATTAGAGCAGCAAAATGAATGAAAACACAAAATAATCAAGGATCACAATAATAAAACTTACGATTAAAAGGTGAATAAGAAAAAATTACAAAGCCTAACAACCTGGAAAAGACTGCTATTGGAAAGCTGCAAAGTAGCATACTTCACAGGAATTAAAAGTGAAAAGAAATACAAAAACATCAATGCAATACCTTGAGAGAATTTCCAGTGTGCAAAAGCTTCTTCAGAATCGACCCTGGATTAGGAAAATTAAGTAGATACTATCAGACATTTCCCACCACAACGTTTTCAAAAATATTCCATGAAAGCCTACTTCAATTTAATCTGGGGCCACTGCGCTGGGTTTTAAGACAACTATGGGGAGAACCCCCCAACTGAATTTAGTTACAATCACCACTGCCCAAGATTAACCATGTATCTTTCCAGTGAGGTCCTCTGGGTTTTGTCAGAGGACCATGCCTGAAATTATTTTCCTTAATAGTACATTCTGTGAATTATACACATTCCTTAAATGGGCTCCTTCCCTTGAGATCTCACCATCTCACAAGATTACATAGAAATTATTAACATATCTAGGAAATGCATATTAATACACACAAACATTAAGCAAAAAAGAAATCACAAGGCAGAGGTGTAAATAAATGCTCTGCCAAATTTTGTACATCATTTTTTGGACACAGATAAAAAGTTATGACACTATGACCACTTGATGGAAGCATAAAGAATATATCAGCTACAGAGCAACCGACTGAAACCAATCTGGTCTGGACTAGTTCAGCTGAACCGTTATGAAATGGCCAGGCAGATGTCTCCTCTTGTTTTTGTCAGTGCTGAGTGGAAATGTGACAACAGCCCTTCCCTTGACCTTTAACTTCTGCTCATTGTTCTTCTGCAACAGAAATTCCTTGTTCCGATGACAAAAATGGCAGCTGGTCAGACACTGCTGCAAATCAACCCCAACAAAAAAGTCCTACTTGGAAGGAATAGAGTCCCCCATAGAATTCTAATAAGCAGCATAAAAACCCCACTGGTGCCACATTGATGGCATTTGGAAGCAGAATTTGAAAAGCAGTGACGAATCCAAGGCATTTGATTCAGAGGAAACGATCAAGTTAAACAACTTCACTGGACTTCAAGGTGTTCTGGCCATCCAAGGCTGCTCTCTGCCAGACTCCTCCTATTCCCTCCCTTCTTCCAGAAGCTCCAATACCACTGGAGCATGGGGAAAGGACAGTCTTGGTCTGAGGAGGCCAACCATGGGTACCTTGTGTCTGTCATGGCCAAGGCCATATTCCAATAGGATGCTGGGAAAATCCTCCATTTCATGAGAATCTGGGAAGGACAGCTGAGGCCAAACTTGCACAAATACCATGTATTCATAACTCTAGTCATATACCACTCATTAAAAGAAAAATTGATCCAAAGAAGCCACTACTAATTTAGTATTTTTTGTTTTAAACCATTTCTTCTTACCTATACTGCGAAAATGCCATCGATAAAAAATCCTCTCAGGTAGCAGCTGCAATATTTTCTGCAGAAAACAAAACTAGTCAAATTTTATGTGATAAAACTGGTTCATCAGGAGATATAGAGAAACGGATACACAACACACAAATGAGATGGGAATATATATACACAGTTTCTTTTTAAACTACTGGCAGCATGGACTAGGGCTTTGGCCACAGGTGTGGCAGTAGCACAGCTCGCCTACTGCTGCTCTGACTTGCAAAGGTCTGGGAGTACACAGGGCTTCACACAAGTTCCACACAAAAAATGTCTCCATCTTACAACTTTTCAGCCATTGAAATAAGAAATTAGGAAGATATATTTAAATGGGAAACTAGTTTTGAACACTTCCATTTGGAAATCAAATTAAATTAAATGATGTTATAAATGCCTGACAGTCAGAGTTCCTTGCAATTATCAAACAAAATGACTGGCACAAATTTCTGCACAACAAAGCACCTCTAAATTGTCAGCAATACCACATGCAGGATATAAATGGACAACAGGCCACTTAAGCAACAGTGACCCATTGGAGGGTGTTCTGCACACAAAAGCTCACAGGAAAAAAACAAAGCATCACAGCCTAGAAAGCAGCTGGCACTGTGGGCCACCCCAGGAGTGGGTGACAGTCAGCACCGCTGCCAGAGCACATGCTTGAGACATGGAGCAGAACAAACCTCTCTTGACAATAAAGGGCTTCAGAAATTATATTCAACACTCAGAATGGCCTATTTGGACATGGAACATTCCTTTCTCCATGGCAGAGGATGGAAGTCATGACAAGTTCATGAACATAAGGAGCTAGACCTTGGGTCACAGATAGGCTGGTCCTCTTCCACACCTTCACCATAGAAATGTGCTCCCCACACAGTATTTAGCATTTCTAAAAGGTTAACCAGAATTAAAATGCAAACGAGGCACATCTTTTCCATGTTCCTTGTATTTTCTTCCAGTGTCACTCCCCCAGCTCCCTCCCCAGCACACCATGGCAGCAGGACCCCAGGAGCAGAGGGTCCAGAGGTCGAGCTCCCTGTCCGTGGACAGCAGGAATGCTTGGGATGAAGGATCTGACTGGCTAAAAATGAGGCCATGACTCATACCGGGGCTTTACCTGTTAGTTAAGCACCAGGCTTCTGCCGATCAGATTGCAGGATCCATGGACAGAGTTATCGTTTTCCATCTAAACATTAAAACACTGGCAGCCTACTACTCCTCCAGACTGTTTCTGGCATTAATCATTACTTAACTTGGCACAGAGCAGAAAGGAGTCCTATGCTGACCCAAGAGCACCTCTAACCTAACCTAACCCAGGAGCTCAGCATGGGAGCTGCGTCTGTGCCCAGACTCACCACAAGCCATGTGCCGGAGGTGTGGGAAGAAAAGCTTCAAGAAACAAAACTCTATGGCAAACCAGCAACCAACACTGGGCTGGATTCAGGTGTCACACAAAACACCGTAGGGAGGAAGTTTCACACACTGGCACATTTATCATGGAAAACCAGATAAAACCACACGTGCTTTGTTTCCATTGTTTTAGTCTGTTACAGTTTCACCTAAACTTTAATACAGAATTCCCTTCCAGAAAGCGAGCTGCGATGAGGTGCAAGCTGCATAGGTGCAAAGCTCCACAATAAAGACTCACTTGAAAAACAATTTGGTAACCATTTTCACATCCGAGTCTCAGTGAACTTTAGGTTGTATCCAGAGAAAAGCAGGAAAACAAGTGCTGCTGCACAGTTCAACAACGAGGCGGAAAACCAAGCCTAAACTCTACATTGCACAAAACTGAGGGGGATGGGGCAGAAAACAACACGCTTACTGTTCTCTTTACAAAACACAGAATCCAACACCTTTGTCAGGTGACTGAATCAAAACAATTCAAGGGTTCAAACCATCAGTCAGAGTACAGAAGTTCCTATCTGAGAAAAGCTCCCATATCCCAAAGGCTTTTCACACAGCAAAACTGGAGACACTTAAGTCACTTCCCTTGAATTCTCCTTTTCAGCATCTCAAAAACAGGAAAACAATAAATATATCCATTTTGAAAAAAATGCAAGGGTGTGACTAATCACCTGCACGGTCCTGTCCCAGAGCAACCAGGCATTCTCAAAAAGCAACCTGTGTTCCCCTCCTGCGCTGCAGTCAGCAAAGCTCTGCAGCAGAGCATGGCCACTCTAAATGATGTAAAATGCAGAGCCCTCATCTGCTCCTGCAATGCAAAAAGAAGCCACCCAGGTGCAAACTCTACACCATTAAATATAAATTCTTAAGGCTACAAGTTAAGCCCCAGTCACATCAGCACAACTTCCAGCTGGTGATTTTTGCCCCAAGCACTGCAGTCCCGGACTGAGCTGGTGTTGCAGCATGACATGAGACTGCACTAGTCATGAACCAGCTCCAGTTGTTCCCTTCACAACTTCACATTTCCAGCAACATTTTGCACACCCTTCCCACCCCGGTGTTCTAAAGAACATGCATTGCTATTGCTATAGAACAAATGACAGTTTCTTCCCCTTCAGCCCAGGCTGTCAGCCACACTGCTGTGAATCTAAGCTGGCTATTGACATCTTGTTCCTAGTTTCACACTACACTAATAAGAAATATTTTAAGAAACCCCACAGTGCGAAATAATATTGCTTTTTCAGAAAACACATAGATCTATTTAATGCTTAGTGCTTTGCTGCATCTATATGGTAATCCATTATAGCACACTTGAAATAGAAATTAGGTATTACTACTGATCAACACATCAGGGTATCTGTCAGTTCTTTTAACTGATTATCCATAGTTCTTTTTCGTTTGGACTTCCTGCATGACTAGGAATAATGTTAAGTTTAAATCTTAGTTTACACAGGATGCTGCCTTTTGGAAGCTGTATCTCTCTTTTATCAAAGCAAAATAAAAATCACCAAGGTTCGTATTTCGACAGACTCACTCTGACTTAACCAAAACTGCTATTTCTTTTACAGAGCCTTTTGGTTTTGCCCCCCTGGTTGAATCCCACTGTGACTGGCAGCTCTGTGCCTATCACTGCGTGCTGGCTGCCCTGCTGCAGGACACAGGGAAAGCTGAGGCTGGGCCCACACCTCACTCGGGATCCCAGGGGATGTTTCCCAGCCCCAGGGGGACAATGAACATGGCTGTTTTGCTGCTCGGGACATGCCAGGCTGGTCTTAGATCAACAACAGCCACCCCAAAGGGGCCCTTGCTGAGCAAACCCACTCCTGGAGGCAGAACCAGCGGTGGTGCCAATGGCAAGCCTGAAGTCATGTCCCCTCTGGGGGAATGGATTCAGGATTTCCAGGAGTCAGTGGATCTACTTCAAGCCAAGTCAAGGCAGAAGAGCTCTCCCAGGCCTCTGTGCTCAAGTGCTGCTGGTGGTTTCAGGGTGTTTGACTACCAAAACCTGCAGCAATTTAGAAATTTTCCATCTCCTATTCACAGACTCAGACGAGCCAAGAGGCCAATGGAGTCAGCGTGCCTGCAGCAGCTCCATCTCAATGAAGGGATATTCCATCTATTGCATCAATAAATTATTTACAGTTATTTGTTGAGGGAAAATGTCTGCCCAAAGCACACAGGGCACTTATCACTGCCTCAGGCATAACAAGAAACAGTAAGATCTCTGAAGTGAAATATATGAAACATATAGCCAGAATTTACCACAGAATGCTGTAAGAATAGCAGCAATGTTATTGGAATTATGGCAGAACGAATTGTAAATGGTTCCAAAAGTAATTTTCTGTGTGTAGAAAAGTAGAGCTATAAGCACTTTTACTGTTATAAACAAAAAAGCCCCTTTGTTGCTCTACTGAGGTCAAGACTCAGCATTCACATCTGCACCAGGCTCAAGAAACCACAAACTCTGCACAGAACACAGATTTTGGGAAGCTTTTCTACATCTGAAAAATTCTGAATGTAAAATATTTCATCAGTGAACTTGTTAAATCAGTGGAATGAATTTTATGACACCATCAGCACAACAGATTTGGCTGTTCTTAACTAATGAAGAAAAATCATAGAGAATGGGAAGAAATTGATCTGTGTATCTCAAAACCATCAATCTGCTTTTACTTCATTAAAGATTAAAAACCACAGTGCCAGAGGAATCAGTACCTGATGCTGCAAGAAAGAAAAAACACTTTATTATTTAGAAAAGCACCCCAAGCTTTCAAAACCAGATGGTGACACAATACTGTTATTGGAGCCAGAAAATGGACATAAATACAGTGCACCTCCTGGGAGGTCTGTGACACGTAGGGCTCAGAGCTGCCCTCAGATCTGAGGTTTTGAGCTGCTCCCTCAAAAGGGAACAGGGACACAAGGAAAAATAGTAACCTGTTCTTCAAATGCACTGCAAGTAGAGAGAGCCATGCCTTAACAGAAAAAAGAAATTGCGTGTCACATAATTTTGGGTTTTTAGCTGAACCAGGGAAAAATAACAGTACCACTGCCATATCACTTCACAAATATCCATGTGGGAAAAGACAAGGCCAAAGCACCTTACAGAGTTAGACCCAAGCATTTTGCAATATTAAATGCAACAGTTAACCCTTTACATTCCTCCCTGATGGTTAACATTTCTTCTTTGAGTAACATGTTATTTGAAATTGCTGCTGTGTGGCGAAGCTGTGCAGCTGATGCGTAAAATTAGAACTTCCATAAATTACTATCAAGTCAAGTCAGTTTCCAGAGGATTTGTGGAAAAAGCCTTTGTTGCCCAATACACACACTAGGTGTCACTCCACAACAGCAGCACAATCCCACCAAACCTCCAGGAAAGGCAATTTCTTCACAAATATTTTTATTGATTTTTAAGCTGTTAACCCTCAGCACAGGGACTCAGGATTTGTTAATCCTAAGTAACTACCTACTTAGCTAATTAGCAGAAAGTGCTGCATCCCCCTGGCTCCCACAGACATCACACAAAATATGGAAAGTTTAACAATCAATTAGTAGTGTTTCCTATGGCTTAGAGTATGAATGCTTCATCACTTGGCATTTCTGCCTCCCTGTCCTGTGATGAGGCTCTCGGGCTGTTCTCACCCAGGGTCAGCTACTCAGGGACTGCACATTCAATCCAGCAGATCCCCACCATGAAGGAAATCACTCTAAATCCCACACAAAACACTGAAAGGATCTCCTCTCCCCCAGGGTGACCAGGCTGTTCCACAGCTCTTCTCCACTGGGACCCCAGGCAGCCCCTGGTTCAGACACAACCATGGATTTTTTCTCCTTCAGACAGCAAGTTCTCAGTTTTTAGGGAGTATGAAGGGGTGGTTATTTGCCACCCCCTTCCAAGCCCTGGGAACACCCAGTAATTCCCTCTACCTGGGTGAGCAAGCATTGGCTATTTCCCATTCAATGGCACAGGCACAGAAATGTCATTCCCTGCTCACGGCCCCAGTGTATTAACGAGCTGCCATTAACCTGCACAGCCCTGCTTAGTTACATGGTGACACCCTCTCTGCTGGGCTGGGGACCGAGGAGGGGGAGGAAGAGCTTCTCCCACCCCAGTCTCTGCAGATTTATGAGCTCATGTTCTTTGCCACTGCCTCGGGCACAACCCTAGATCAGACCCATGCTAAAATCACAAGGAGCAGAAAGCACAACCCGGATTTCAGTGTGAAAATGCGGTCTCGTAGGGGGGGAATGAGGAAGAAGAGGAAAAGGGAGACATTGAAGTGAGAATTCGACATCACAAAACCCCAGGATTCCATGCCATCATTTTCATGGCCATTTTTCCCACTACAGGCACATTAGGCTAAACAGCATCATTCTTCTTGTCACTATAAATACCATTCCAACTACAAGCTACTCATTAATGCAAAGCCATGAAGCCACATGCTTCTGAGGGTCTGGGGGTCTTTCAGAGGAGTGAGAGGAGCTGAGAACAATTAATCTTTGTTTTAGCTTCAATTTCTAGAGTCCCACTGAAAGTTTGAGGGGTTTTTTCCTACCAAAAACCCCTCCAAAACATAAACAAAGGTGACATTTCAATGATGCAGTACTCAAATAAAAAGTTAGTAGTTGGAGTAACAGAGAAAGAAATAAAGAAAAGAGAAAGAAATCAGTAGATGATGTATGTGCTTAACCTTAAGAGAGAAATCTGGCCAATTATTAACCTGTCAAAATAATAATAATTAAAGGTGCTAGTGCTTTCTGACTATAGACAGGCAGAGCTTAAGCTATGAATTTCAGTGTGCATTTTAAGAACATTTTTATGTGTCAGGCTTTCATCTGCTCCAGTGATATTTTCTCACATCCAAATACATTTAGGTAATAACTCCAGTCAAGGACATACCTTGGAAAATGATCTATGCCAGACTATTCTTATTTAAATTAAAGCAATCCTAATTTGATTGTGCAAAAGTTAACTAGGTAACATTTCCTCCCCAGACACTGCCAATACTCTGATGGCCAGTGCTGGGAAGGAAGGAAGGATAACCTTCTGGAAGTGAAAGATACTATACTGAATTAAAGAAAAAAAAAATTAGCATTTCACACACTCAGATCAAACTGATGAGCAATAGCTGACAACTCCTGTCCTTTTATTTCCCTTGAGCTGCAAGACCCAACACTGCAATCTCCATGTGAGGGGAGCAGAGCCCAGCCTCCTGCTGTGACACATGCAAAACAAACACAACACAACTTCACACCGACAGAGAGGAGGGGGAACAAGCTGCTCTGCTGAACTGGCCCTCCAGGAAACATAGGAGCAAATTCTTGTTTAATTAAAATAGAAAAGAAACAACAGAAAGCAGACTTTCTGAAAGCTTTAGCCTAACAGAGCCAATACAACTGACTGCAGTAGCGCTCCCATATTCCACCAAAATCCCTGGCTTATTTTCAGAGCATCAGTCCCCAGATCCTCAGGACAGAGGTGTTCTTGCTGGATTTCCAAGGCATTTTGATAACAACTCTTAACTGAGGTGACTGACACCTGGTTCCACCCCTCACTGCAAAGCTCTAAGTAAGCACAGAATGACAGAGATTTAAAATAAAAATTAGTTTTCATAGTATAGAAAACTTACTTCAAAAAGAAAGAGGATGGAGTCCAGCTCCTCCCTTTGTGATTTATTCCCTGCAAGACACAAAACAACGTTGCTTGCCAGAAACATACAATAAAAGACAGCAGAATGAGGCTGTTGCTGTGCAACTGAAGTCAAAGATACCACTCAGTTAATTTTTCATCTTAAATAAAGATCCCAAGTGCGAGCTGTGCCCAGGCTGCAGTGCCTCACTCTGCTCTGGCCATGCCTCAGAGAGCAGAAGGAGCTGCAGGAGCCTGCAGCAAGGTGAGAGGACAGGTGTGCAAATGCTGAAATGAGCCCAGAAATGTGATCGGCTCCTGCTCTCATTTCAGAGAGTGATTTTCCATGCTCATCTCTCCAGCCACCATAAAATTAAAATGATTAATACTAACACTGTACTGCAGGAAACTATTTGTGTAAATACAGATAACTGAAGGACTAGACAACCATTGGACAGGCTCTAATGGAATGCTCCGGAGCACAGTTATGGAACACTGACCAACAGCTGCTGGAAAAACTCTAAAACTTACCTTTTTGTTTCAAGCTGTTTTCCAGTGTTATGAAGTTTTCATAGAATATAAAATAAATTTGAGAATAATTGTTGTCAAAAAACTGCTTCAGGTCACTTCCATCCACAATATCTGAAAAGAGGAATAAACAGAACAATTACACAAGAACAGAAACACGAGAATTTCAAGCATTCTGCAAATTTAGCATTAGAGAATTAAATAAATCCAATACAAAACTATTCTAGTGAGTTCACTGAGTATTCTGTACTAAAATGCGGGTCCATCCTTGCAAGGAATTTCACTGAATTTATGAGTGTCTGCAGTGGGGCTTTGGTTAATTTGCTTTCCATTAAAAAAAACCCAACAAAAAAACCCCCCACAAAAACAAACAAAAAAGACCACCAAAGGCAGTGAGTCTTAGCTGTGTAACCAAACAGCTTCTGTACCATCAAAATAAGCAGGTACTGCTGGAGAAAAACACCAGCAAAGATTCCTGGATACAAATTCAGTTCTTGCATTCATCTGGCAAGCAGATCAAATCAGAAAACAGCATATTCTCAATTCATTTCTTAGAATAATGGCAACTTGAGCATGTAGCACTTCCCTAACTGTTAACTTGGGTCTGAAATTTGAAATAAGTTTATTTTCTACAAAGAAAAATGTCCAACGTTTTCTAAGCCTGACACTTGCCAAACACACATTAATTTCCTCCCTTTGGTCTTCACTGCAATTGATTTGGTCAAGGAAAGTTGGGTGACTTCCCTCAGAAGAGGGTGAAGGGCCGAAACTAACATCACATCTCCTCACTGAAGCCTTACCTTGCAAGAAACCCATTTGTTACCCAAAATAAAGCTGATTCCAGCAAGAAGGCTGAATAATATGCCATGACTATGGAAGAAAGAATAACTTTAGCCCTGGACAACCTGATTTTTATTTAAATTAGTACCTTTCCAGCACTGAGGCTCTGCTTGGCTGCTTGTACTATGGAAACAATTAGAGCAGGGAAACTCTTTAATGTGATATTTGTTTCCTGCAAACTACTGGTCCTGAATTTGCAAGCTAAGTGCAATTATTCCCCTCCATGAATGCATCCTGTTAAACACAACTCCAGGGGAAAACAAGGCTTTCATTTACAGGCATTTCATATGAGGGAATGAGGTCATTAAAATCTAAACAAAAAGGAAACTTTCCCTCTAAACTGCGAAGGGAGGAGAAAGGAACTGCCTCACCACGAAAGAAAATTCTCCTTTTTTCTAAATGTGGCATCCCGGTGATGACTCATAGGTGAGTGTGATGTGAGCTGCATCCCTACAGCCACAGCCCATTCTCACAGATGTGTTCAACTGGTAGCAGGATACGGCTCATTCCTGCTTCTCACATGGAAAACATCAGAAAAAGTTTCCTGTGCCATTTATCACTTGAGACAACAAGATAAAACTCTGACTTTGGGGAAATGCACTGACTGAAGGAGTATTTATAAGCTCTCAAGGAAATGAGGCAGCAAGCTTGGGGTTGAACTGCAGGACTTCGGGTTTATTTTTATATTTACTTCCAGACAGCTCCCTGTACACAGGCACCCAGCACTCACCCCTCAGGCAAGCACCAGCAACCATCCCAAACCTGTGTCATTCCCCCCATTCCCACACGGGGCAAGCTCACAGTTCTAGCTAACACTAGCAGCGTAGCTGCTGCAGCAACGCTCAGGAAAGAGTGAGACACTCATGAGGGTCACACCCTATTTCTTCTCTATAAACAGGACATGCTGGCTCACTGGATAACTGTCAGTCACACTGGCTCGCCTTACTATTAAGTTTAGGATCACACTCGGGTACCACGCAGTAAGAGCCTATTGCCAAACTCTTATTACTCTTCCTTAAGTTAAAACAAAACAAAACAAAAAACCCTAGAGGGGACACCAAGCCTATCCTTAGCACACAGACTTGCCTTTTATTTTCCTGTTAACTGCCAAATGTTATCACAGTCACCTGTTAGAAATCATCCCTTAATTCCCTGAACTTCCAAAGTCACTTTATGCTATCTTCTCAAAGCTCTCTTAGTCCTCAAGTACTTGAAAAATTAAAGGAGATTAAGAGAATTTTGCAGACGCACCCTGGTTGATGATAAACTTTTATGACCAGCCTCACCCCAGAAATAATGCACAATTCTTACTTATCTTCAAAAAAAGTATGTCAACATGAAACAGCCTGTTACCAAAACACCCCTCCAACTGGAACAACTTACAAAATAACATTAACACCTCAAATTTCAGGCAAGCTCTGTGGAACAGCCCCTGTTCTGAATTCAGCAGGAAGTCTGCACATCCCCTTTTGACTGTAAATGAAAGTTTCCACCCAGCCAGCATTGCTGCTGCAGCTCTACAGAACCACGAGGCCAAGCAGTGCCAGAACTGAAACCCCACCATTCTCCTTTGTTATCCCATCTCTGATCAAGGCAGTTCCATGAAAAGCACGGGCTTTCCGAATGGGTATGTTTTAAAGACAACAATTAAGGATTGCACTTCATAACCTCACATATTTCATATTTACTCTTAACTGTGTGTCCCCCACGAATTTGCCCACTGCTCAACAGAGAAAAGACTGAAAGCACTGGACAAAGCAGCATCCCACATCGGTTAGCAGCAGGACTCCTGAGTATATCAATTGTGCCCGAGGAGGAAACACTATTGAAAGAGATGTCTCAATATGAAAAGAATATTTTTACCCAAGAAGAGCAACAGAAAAAATTCTTAAGGTGCAGCGATCCATTTTTGTACTACAGAAGTCCCACAGAAACCACCGTGGGAAAGAGCAGAGGCTTCATTTAAGGCCAGGCAGCAGGGAAGAGTCAAATCTGTATATCCTCACCACTCTTTGTCAGGCCATTACTTTTTAAGTCTACCTAAAAAAAAAAAAAAAAAAAAGCCCTACACTATGGGCACTTCCACAAACTGTATTTAGAACTTTACTAACTTAACAGACATTCTGGCCATGAGTACATCTCCATAGCAATACAGAAACAAGGGAAATGTTCTGGTCATTTCTCAAACACAACTGAACACCCACTTTTAAGTCCTGTTGTTGTTCTAGGTAGTGTTTTGTCCTGCCATGCAGACAGAGCATCTTACAGAGCAGGAACTCAGATCCTAAAGGCCATTGGAGGCTTGACAGATGTCAAAACCAACAACAACTTAAATGGAATCTTTTCTTTCACTTTGGGCACTGGACAAACTTACAGAAGTGCACTAAGGGACCTGAAGCAATCCAAAGCTCATACGAGCCCTTATTTATAGAAACACACATTCCTTTTGCTCATCCCTCCCCTATGATCATCCTGCCTCTGATCTGTATCCTCCTGCACCAGTGGGATCCCAGAAGAGTAACTGACATTTTGTTTACAATTAAATTCCCGTGATTTAAACTAAGAAAAGGAGTTGGCATCTCCCAAGGAGACACAGGAGCAGGAGCAGCTATTTGGGGAACATGTGGCCCGAGGGAAGCAGTTGGAGTAACAGACACACACATTCCTACCCCTGGGGCAAGGAGAGACATATCTGGGGAGAAGGGGGAAAAAAAAGAAATCAAACTACTTTTGAGCCTTTATACCAGAAGCTTTACATGCTGGAAAGGTTCTTCCCATGTGTGGAGTTTTTTTCTGCGCTGAACAGTACCACAGGGTATGTATTAAGAGAGCATCTTCCAGAAGCTGCTCCCGTGCTCCCTCGAATGTTTACACCGGTGTTGCCAAGTGCAGACATCCCGGGGACACACCCAGAGCCGCTGGGATAGTGCCTGCACTGACCAGTCGAGCAGCTGGACACACCACGGCCCCCGCCAGCCCCCTGGCTCTCCAGCAGCCTTCACCCGAAACCAGCGCCCACAAACACCCTTAACTAAGAAGTCACCACACGCAAGAGCGTGACATCAGGCCAAATCTACCCTGCTCTGTCCCGCAAGCAGCTGCCCCCAGTCAGCTCCCTGAGAGTAGCAGATCACAAGGAACAAGTGCGGCACACCGGCGACGATCACTCGCCCCGGAACAAATCGGCATCACCTGGAAATCAGCAGGGGCCCGCACAGCACTAACTGGGCACAGCCTCTTCCCCTCAGGAGAGCCTGTTCCTGCCGCATTTGAACAGCGAACAGAGGCCACCCAAGCCCTCCCGAACCGCAGCTCACAGCTGAAACTCATCGGCGGCTTTCCACCTCCTGCGGGATCACAGCTGAAACTCATCGGCGGCTTTCCACGATGGTCGGGGTGGAAGCCTCCACCTGCAAGGCGCCCCTACACACGTCCAGCCTTGCCCCAAACATGGAGTCACCACAAAACACCACACCACGACTTCCTTCGGAGTTTAAACACCCAACAAGGAGCCCCGAGCTGATGTTACTGACGACAGCAGAGTTTCTGCGAGCGCGTCTCCGAAACTGACCGGGGCTGCTGCGCGCGTCCGCGCGGTTCCGCGCCCAGCCCAACGCCAGCCCCGGGACACGGGCACACACCGGGCACCGCACACCCCCAACTTTCTCCCGCGGCACCCACGGAGGGCACGTACCGGGGCTGCCTCTGCGGCAGAGAGAGCCCAGGGAGCCGCTCAGAAGCCCGGGGCTGGGGAGACTCTCTGCCTGCGGCACGGAGAGCTGCCCCCGGGCTCGCTGCTGTCTCCCCGGATACCGCGGCGGAGGGCGAGCAGCGCCCGCAGATGCGGCCGCGGCTCTGCCCGGGCACCCCACGGGGGGGCTCAGGGCCCCGGGGCCGGGTCCCCCCGATTCCCGCCCCCCCGCTCACCCAGCAGGGCGCGGAGGTGCTTCAGGCGGGTCAGCACGTCCCGCTTGGGGTCCAGCGCCTTCTGCGTGGATTTCCTGACGTCGGCGTGGCTCTTCCTGGAGAACATCCCGGCGGTGCGGCGGGCAGAGCTGCGGGGATGCAGAAGCAGCGCCGGGAGCGCTCCCCGCGCCGCCGCCGCTCCCGCCCCTCGCCCTGCGCGGGGCGCGCCGGGAGCTCCGCCCGCCCCGCTGCTGACGTCACCGGGGCGTGGCGCTGACGTCACCGTGGCGGCCGCCGCCAGCCCGCGTCCCGGGATCCCCCGAGCCCTCCGGGACACCCCGAACCTCCTGGGGCACCCCGGGCCCGCCAGCGCCAGCTCCGGGCCGGTCCCTCCGGGCACCACTCCAGGGACCCCCGCCAGGCGCAGCGGAGAATCCCGGGAGAGTCGCGGGAATGCCTCGGGCAGGGCAGCTGGAATGGAGGCGCCGTAGGGAGCTGGCTCCTAGGTAGGCTCTTGATTTATCATGGAATCACTGAACCACAGGTTTGGGTGGGAAGGACCTTAAAGCCCTTCCAGTGCCATGGGCAGGGACACCTTCCACTATCCCAGCGTGTTCCAAGCCCCGTCCAACCTGGCCTTGGACACTTGCAGGGATGCAGGAACAGCCACAGCTTACCCAGGCAACCTGTGCCAGGGCCTCCCCATCCTCACAGGGAAAAAATTCTCCCCCGATGTTCAGTCTCAGCAGGTCTCCACGGGAAAACATTCAGGTTTTGAATAACCGCTTGCACTGTAAGTATATAAATATATAAGTATATAAATATATAAGTATATAAATAATATGTGCTGTCTTTGCGCACAGGGAAGGTAAAAGAGCAGGCTCGTAGCTACACAAGAAAAGCACAATCCATCCCAGAAGCAGAAGCCAGCAGGGTTTCAGTTAAAGGCCCTCAGATGCTCTCAGTAAAATTCCTGTGTTAAAAAGTAAACTCTAGTGAGTTTCAAAGCAGGGTGTTATCCTAAAAAAGAAAACAAGCGGTTTCAGGGAATTGACTTGTGTATATACTTCTTCGTTTTTAACAAAAGTACTTAAAAATCAATTTACACATCACATAGAAATTATTTTTTCAGCCGTGAACCGGCATAGAAAATAAAGTGTCAGAAGAATTGCTATTTTTAGAAGCAGAAAACACAGCACTGCCGCATCTCACTTCCTCTGAGCCCTCTCAGGGATCGTTTCTGCTGCAGAGGCCTGAGGTGACTGGAGCAACAGACCAACAAGCCCTAAACACATCCCATTTGGGACAGGGCAGTCCCAGCTCCTCCACTCCTGGGATGGCCCTG